>JAUAME010000011.1:29463788-30063788 GCA_030820535.1 Quercus parvula | reverse complement strand
TGTAAAAAAAATCTATAGTCTGATAGAACAATCATTCATATTCATATTCATATTTTTTGTCGTCGTCGTCGTTGTTGTTGTATATATATATTATATTAAAAAAAAAAATCAACAGCACAAGTTGTTGGTGTTTAGTTTCTGAGATGGGTCTGTTGGGTGATTCAGAAGAGGGTGGAAAAGGAAAAGGAAAAGGGAGTTCATGGGGTGGAGGTGGTGTTATTAGTAGTTTGATCAGAAGGAAGCAGGTGGATTCTGTTCATGCAAAGTCTTCAGGTCACCAATTGGCCAAGGCCTTGTCTGTTCCTCATTTAATTGCAATTGGTAATTCCTTTTCTTTCTAATCTTTTATTATTATTATTATTATTTCTTTTCTTTCAATTTTGGGGTTTATGGGTTTCATCTTAGGTTTTTTTCCTTGTTTTTTCTTTTTGGGTGAATGAATAATCATTTATTCAATCAAATGGGAAATTCAACTCACAAAATTTGCAAATACACGATACCCTGTTCAACTACACAGCCCTATCTATAGTTCCTTTTTAAATTTTTATTTTTATTTTTTATTTATTCTTGTTACTATGAGAATTGCCCCCCTTTTATTTCATCTTTTATAAATACAGTCTTCAACTCAAATTCCAGCTTCACATGTGGCCTTGGTTTTTTTTTTTAATAAAGGGAAATGCTAACGAGAGACTTTAGGGAATTAGTTAACGATCTATCTATCACTTTTATAGGAAATGAAAAAAAAGGTTATGCATTGTTTATTTTTTTTTCTTTTCCTATAAAAACTTTCTTTATAAAAACTTTCTTTTAACTGGATCGTTAACTAATGCCCTAAGCATGACCCAAAAATAAATTTCTCTTTTCTTCTTCTAATTAATTGATAGTGTACTTTTTAAAAAAAATTTATTATTGTTATTTTTTATAAGCTTGTATGCTGGTTTTTTGATAAGTAATAAGCTTTATTAGAAAAATAAGGAAATCTGAAAAAATTTGATAACCATTTCAATCCACTTTTTAGATTGTAATTTATCTACTTTTAACATTTGGTCTTTTGGTTAGGAGTCTATTGAAATATTGAGTTCACAGCTTACTAATGAATTCTTATACATACAATATGATTAGGAGTTGGCTCAACCATTGGAGCTGGAGTGTATATTCTTGTGGGAACGGTTGCTAGAGAGCATTCGGGACCGGCTCTCACCATTTCCTTTCTAATAGCTGGAATAGCAGCTGCTCTTTCAGCTTTTTGCTATGCAGAGCTTGCAAGTCGTTGTCCATCTGCTGGGAGTGCCTATCATTATTCGTACATATGTGTTGGCGAAGGGTAATTTGATACAGCATTTTTAATCATTTCACTGCTGTTTGGTTATCATTTCAAAGGTTCCTTTTTTTTTACTTATCAAGGGATAGTTTACTTGATAGTAAGTAAACCCTTTCAATCAAAAACTATTATTTTTAAATTAATTAATTTCTGGCAATGGACGCCTGGAGTTGTTGACTTCAAGAATTTCGATGATATGATTAATGTAAAATGAGCATTCTTCACCACTTAATCTACTTATCCAAAAAAAAAAGACTTTTGACATACCTTCTGTTGGTGATTTGGGACTGTGGACTGTTGTTTTGTGCAGCGTTGCTTGGTTGGTTGGTTGGGCCTTGATACTGGAATATACAATAGGTGGTGCTGCTGTTGCTCGTGGCATATCTCCAAATCTGGTGCAGTAAATTTCTGTGTTTTTAAAATGTTTAATTTTGACATTGGAATGTCTTCATTGAGCTTAAATCAATTGTGAATGTTTCTACTAAGCTAAAATTGGTTCATTTTGCTTGTTTTTTTAAGATTCTCCAACACAACTTCTTGATTTAGATTTATTTGCTCTAAGTCATGTTGTTATTTGCCACCAACTTCATTATAGATACAAATAGATATGTAGGAAGTTCTTCTTAGATACTAGGAAATGAACAGGTGTGGCAATATTTATATGAAACTGCTCAAATCATGGTGAAACAAAACGTTGAAAGTCATGACATTTTTATCTTCATCTTTTTTCTATGTATTATTCATCATTGAAGGGAAGAAAATGTAGATTATTGGGCTTGAAAATAGTGAATTTTTTTTTTCTTTTTTTGGGTATGTTGATTCCCATCCATATGACTAAATTAATAATGTAAGTAAGATGGATACTCAATGTACATCCTGGTATTTATTATGGATAAGAAAAAAAAATATTTTGGTAAAGTGATTCTAGCATCATTAGCTTTGTCCTTGAGATTTCTGAAGTCTTGAAAATCCAAACTCTTAACCATTTGCCATCTGCTAGAAATGAAACAATTATGAAATAAATAAGCCTGTACAAGATTCAATGTGTATAATGTTGCATTGATTCTCATTTTAAATGCATGGTAGAAGGATGGTTGGCAGGTTCTCCTTTGATTTTAATGGTCTAGTCTAATCAAAATCAATATCTCACAAGGAATAAGGTGTCAATCAAGTACACTACCGTTACAACACATAGATAGTATGAAGCTTTGGTCTTTTCTTTTCCTTCATTTCTTTTCTCTCTTTTGTTTCTCTTTTAAATTTCAGAATTTCTCTTGCTTTTTTGACAACTATTATGGCTAGAATTGGAGGATGTACCTTTGTTTCTTTTCTGAATTCTAGTTAAAGATTATAGAAGAATGGTCTGCTTTATTATTACAATATGTATTTTGTTGTTTCCTTTCTTTTTCTAGGCTTTGCTTTTTGGAGGCAGGAATAGTTTGCCTGCTATTATAGCCCGTCAACATATTCCTGGGCTCGATATCGACGTTGACCCATGTGCAGCAATTCTAGTACTTATTGTTACTGGGCTATTATGTGTTGGAATCAAGGAGGTATATATGTGTATCTTTTTCTTTTTCCTTTTTTTATTTTTATTTTTTATTTATTTTTTTTTTATTTTTAAATTTCTGTATTTTCCTTTTTTTCCAAATAGCTTTCTTCCCATTTTAAGAAATTATTTTCTTCATATTGAATGCTAAAAATTTTGCAGAGCACACAGGCACAAGTCATTGTCACTACAGCAAATGTATGTGCTATGAGTTTTATCATAATAGCAGGTGGTTACTTGGGATTCACAACTGGATGGGCTGGTTATGAACTTCCAACAGGGTACTTTCTGTCCCTGCTTGTATATTCACTCGGATGTGATGGGATTTCTTAAATTAAGTTCTCTCCCCCTCACCCCAAAATAAAAAATTCATTAATTTGATAGGTATTTTCCCTTTGGCGTTGATGGGATGCTTGCTGGTTCTGCAACAGTCTTCTTTGCATACATTGGTTTTGATTCAGTTGCCAGCACTGCTGAGGAGGTATAGATGTGTTTTTGTTTGCACATTCGTTTTGTCATTGGTAAAGGGGTTTAATTACTTCAGGGAATTTCAATGTTTACAATCATGTCTTTGATTGACCCAACAGGTGAAGAATCCTCAACGAGATTTGCCTCTTGGGATTGGAGCTTCTTTGTTTCTTTGTTGTGCATTATATATGATGGTCTCTGTTGTAGTTGTTGGTTTAGTACCTTATTATGCAATGGATCCCGACACCCCCATCTCCTCCGCATTTGCTAGCCACGGGATGCAATGGGCAGCGTGAGTGTATATTTTAGTTTAAATTCCTTGGCATGTTGAATTCATTATAATTTTTTGGCAAGTAGGATGTTGTAGCTTGAAAATGTGTCTTTGCTTGTGATTACAGTTACATAATAACTGTTGGAACTATTACTGCTCTCTGCTCAACGTTATTGGGTTCCATTCTTCCTCAGGTATATAAGTGGAATCCTCCCTGTGTCTTCATTTAGTTTACAGTGTGTTAAGCGACCATATTTATGGTTGACATATCTGATTATTTTGATTAATTGAAGCTGACTTGCTAAAATTGTTCATGTTAGTTGGTTCTAGCATCTAGAACTTGTTAGGGATGAAAAATGAAGTCTTCGATATAAGTTTTGTTCATGGTCTGGGTTCTCTGTGTTGTTAAAATAAAAGTGTTTTGGGTTTGAGAAGTTGACCCTAACACACAAAATATTATTTATATATAAAGAAGTACAATGATATTATTGTTTTGCCCCTGGTTTATATGCCCATAACACTCCCCCTCAAGCTGGAGAGTATATATCATACAATCCTAGCTTATTAGATAATAAACCCAAATGAGTCTTACATAAAACTCTGGTAAACATATCAACAACTTTGACTCTTGTAGAAATATATGGAGTAGCAATTATACCATCTTCTACTTTCTCCTGAGCAATATGATAGTCTACTTCTATATGCCTGGTTCACTCATGGAACACAGGATTGGAGGCAATGTGAATTGCTGCTTGTTATCACAATGCATGGTCATAGGCACCTTCACAACAAATTTTAATTCCTCAAGTATATGCTTAATCCACATAAGCTCACATGATGTGTGTGCCATGGCTCTATACTCAACCTCTGCACTAGATCTGGCAACGACAATTTGTTTCTTACTTTTCCAAGTAATCAGGTTTCCTTCCAGAAAAGTGCAATATCCAGTAGTGGATCTTCTATCTAACAGTGATCCTATCCAATCAGCATCAGTATAGGCTGGCTTGTACCTATAGATGACCGTTAGCTTTATACAAAAGTCCATGGCCTGGAAGTGCTTTAAGTTACCTCGCAATCCAAATAACTGCCTCCGAATGTGGAAGGCGAGGAACTTTCATATGCTGGCTCAAAACACTGATTGCAAATGATATATCTAGGTGAGTGATTGTGAGATAATATAGTTTACCAACCAGACGGCAATATCTCTCAAGATTAGATAACAACTCCCTTGATGTTCGTACAATTTGACATTAGGATCCATAGGGGTCTCCACTGGTTTAGATCCTAACAAGCTAGTTTCTTCCAAAATATCCAACACATACTTTCTTTGTGATAAACTAATGCCTTCTTTAAATCGTGCTACCTCAATACCCATGATATAACGAAGTTTACCTAGATCCTTAGTTCAAAAGGAGTTCTGAAGGTATCTTTTCAAATCATCAATACCCTTTTTTTCATCACCAGTGATTATAATATCAACAAAATCTTTTTTCTTGTAGAGGTATGAGAAAACACAAAGTGATCAGAGTGGCAATGTCATCAAAAAAAATTCAAACTTTTACACTACGTCACTAAATTTACCAAACCAAGCCGTAGGATATTTTTTAAGATCATGGATGACCTTATGCAACCTACACACTTTTCAAGACTCCCCCTAGCAACAAACCTAGGTGGTTACTCCATATACACCTCTTCATTCGAATCAGCATTCAATAAGGCATTTTTAATGTTTAACCGAAACTGTGGCCAACCCAAATTAGCAGCCAAGTAGATCAAAATCCTGACGGAAGAAATTTAGCAATAGACAAGAATGTCTCTGCATGGTCAACGCCATATGTATAGGCATACCCTTTAGCAACCAAGCGACCCTTCAAATGCTCAATAGAACCATCAGGTAAGAACTTCACAGTATACACCTAATGACACCCAACAGTAGTTTTCCCTGTATCTCAATAAAAGGGCCTTGTTTCCATTTAGTATTTCCAAGGTGCACTGTTGCTTTGATTTAAAAGCCATGCAGATGAGGAATTGATATAGAACAGATCTAGATACCTGTCTAGATTGTCTTATTCAGAAATGGTTAGTGTTAGGAAAATTATGATGTTAGGATTTGGGATTCTAGAGGAAAGGGTAAAGCTAGTTTAATTTAGAATATGGTGGGGTTTCGGAGGCAAAAATTTCAAGAATAGTTAACGGATTAATTGATGGCTTGAGTAGAGGGAATATTTTTGTTTCAAGTGTTACATTGACTTTTCTCGCATGCTTTTTTTAATTTTATTTTGTTATTTTTTAAATGTCTTGTATATTTCTCTTAAGACCCCCCACCTAGTATGGGCTGAGTTCCTTTCTGCTTTTTTATCTTCCCAAAATTTTCATTGCTTTTATCACAAATGAGGTTTTTTTTTTCTCCTCTCCTCCTGCCTGATGAGATATAATTTTCTTCCATCTTTCTGTGTTTCTCAGCCACGGATTCTGATGGCTATGGCTAGAGATGGATTGCTGCCGCCATTTTTCTCAGAGGTTAATATAAAGACTCAAGTTCCTATGAAGGGCACAATAGTGACTGGGATTGGTTCTGCAATCTTAGCATTCATTATGGATGTTTCACAGCTGGCAGGGATGGTGAGTTAACTTCTGTGATCACCTTTCAAAGTAGTGATGGTAGTGTAATTAACTTATGTGCTTCATAGTTGTGGGTTAATAGACAGGGCCTCTGAATCAGGGTGGAAAATGGGGCATGGTAATTCTGATCCTTAATATTGTTCAAATCCAATGTTGCAGCCAGGATTTCAAGATTGGAAGGGAAAAAGCAATTGTGATGATGCAAAAATATGTGGGGGGTTTTTCTTTTTTTTTGGGAGGGGGGTTGGGCCAGGTGGGGAACTAAAAATATTGTAATAGTTGTGAGGTGGAGACAATAGCTCTCTTAACCATGTATGTTGCTTCTTCCCTGATTACATTTATTAATGGCTGTTTAGGAAATTTGTTGTTTTAATACTTGGGAGTGGACATAAATCCAATTGTAGAGGCCCGTGTTTTCATCTATACCAATATGTGTCCATTCCAGAAAGCCTTTTTTTTGTTGGGGGAAAAAAAAAATCCTATAACGTATGTCAATGTTAACAAGGCATAATGTAGATTACTCTGCTGAATGGATTTGTTGGGCTCCTGAATAGCCTCTGAGATTAGTTGAAGAATGGAAATTTGAAAATGCTGTCTAAAGCATGATAAGAGTGATTCGTTATTGTATACTGAGTTGTTGGTTTCTGCCTTTTATATGCAGGTCAGTGTGGGTACACTTCTTGCATTTACCATGGTAGCAATATCTGTATTGATACTCAGATATGTCCCACCAGACGAGGTGCCATTGCTTTCATCTCTTCAGGGGTCAATTGATTCAGAATCATTAGAATATGGAAGGAGTGGCCAGGGCAGTAATGGAGAACAATCTAAAGTTAAGATTGGCACTTCTATGGATGATGATAAACCTTTACTTGTCAAAGAGGATGCATCAGGTGATTATCCTCTTACTGCAAAACATCTATTTCTAGGTAACTGTAAGTTACTCACCTGCACTCACTTTTCTGTCTTATGCATGCTGGGCATCCTTTCTGTAAGTTACACCCTGTCCACTATATCAATCTCTGGCATTTGTATAATGGAGCCAACCTGAGATACATTAGTCCAGCAAATACATTTAAAAAATATCCAAGTATTAATATTCCTGCATCGATTTTGATTCTAAACAACTAGAACGCTAAGTTTTGTTGGCTTAATGAGAGCTTATACACCTGTTTTCATGAAGTAGTCTCTTTTCAATAAAATTATTCTTGCCTCTAAAAAAAAAAAAGAAGAAGAAGAATAAGAAGGAGCCATTTTATAGAGTCTGTAATGTATGTCCTCCATGGACTTGGTCCAAATTAAATGAACTAGAGATTTTCTAAGATTTCCATATTTGGGGATTTGTTGGGTGGCTACTAGACGCTTATCTGGACTAGAATCCACACAATGTTATGCCTTACTTTCTGTCATCTAGAACCTGCTTTAATGGTTTTTTTTTTTCTTTTTCTTTTGTGTTGATTGCCAGACATATTAAATGAGGAAAACAGGCGGAAAATTGCTGGTTGGACCATAATGTTTACATGTGTTGGGGCTTTTCTCCTTACATACGCAGCTTCAAATTTGGGCCTTCCCAGGTGGGTTTAGCTGCAGATTATCTTAGAACGTTATTTTCATGGGAGTGAAACTTTGTGATTACACAATCGAATTTCTTGAAGCTTTTGCTTGATATAGAATCCAGAGAAAACAGTTTAGTTTCTCACAAGATGATAATGCCATTTGTTCTAGAAGTGTAAGCTATTAGGCTGAACACTTCTCCTGCACTAGCTTGTATTCCCATGCAATACATAAATTATTTTTATCTGAACTATTTTATTACTTATCAAAAAAAAAAAAAAAAAAAAAAAAAAAACACAGGTTATTATTCATATCAAAAGTTCCTGGATTACCCAATAACTATTTTTGGTAGGTGGGGTTAGTTTCCCGTAGGAGTTTGATTAACCGTGAGGATTGTTGTATAGAATGCTCTGCTTCGTGCAATTAATGAGTAAAGTTCTCGTGTCATGAAAAGATTTAAAAAAAAAATCTAATTTGAAATGAGGAATTGAACAAATTTATGGAGAGAATTTGTTTTTCTTACAAATTTTTTATCTCTGTTAATTTTATTGTCATTAATTAATAATTTGTGTATATAACAATAATATTAGAATTACTTTGTTAATATTTCATTTTAAAAAGTACAAATGGGGGATAATTGATGCAATTTAACTAAGATTATAAAAAATATATATATGAAAAGAGAGGAATATGATTGGAAGAATGCTTTGATGCATAGCAAAAGGGTAGTTTGAATGTTTGATGGTTTCTTAGGCTTTGTTGCTTCAATGATGGTATGACTTAGGTTACCAAAATTGTAAAATAACATTTGGAGATATTCATTGTTAACGACAAATAGCTAAAGCATAATTGATGCAGATGGAGTGTTTTGATTCAGAATTGTAAAATAATAGTCAGAGATATTAATTGTTAATGACAAAAAGCTAGAGCATAATTGATGCCAATGGAGTGTTTTGATTCAAAATTGTTTGCAAGCAGTTCACGCTTTGGAATTAGAGGTATTCCTCCTATTAATTAAGCTTGTGGCTTGGTTGCGTAAAATGATTTCAGCCATTGACAGCCATTGATGACAATGAGTGGCATCCCATGACTATCCTCCTTCCCTTGGTTGATCTTTTTGGTTAGGTTGATCTTTTTGGATTAACCATCTCAACAGGTCTCAGCTTGCATCAATAATAATAAATGATGTTATTCGAATGTGATATTAAACCCTACTAGGGTAGAATGCTAAGTGAAAAGCATTCTAATTCCCTTTCAACGGAGCATGATACATGGAAGAAACTCAAGCAATCACAGGTTTAGTTTTGGCTATTATATATATGAAAAATCTATGGTACTTCTTTGTTTTCTGAGGGTATGGTACTCACTATAGTAATAACCATGTAATTTTAGGTGTTTTAATCTTCATAATTCATTCACAAATGTTAAGAAAATGATTAGATTAAAATGCTTGAGAAATTTTTCTGAGTGTGTGAGAGCGTGTTAGAGAGAGAGAGGTGAATGAGAAGTTTATGTTACACACCACACGCAAAAGAATTTTTCTGCATTTTTAGCTTTAGTTTTATTGTGTTCAATTTTCTTAACATTTTTTTAATTGAATAGCAGTTCTCTTCGTTTCTCATTGTGCGGTGTTGGTGGTACTCTTCTTCTATCTGGTCTGATTGTGCTGACCTGTATAGATCAGGATGATGCGAGGCATAGCTTTGGGCATACAGGAGGTATGCTTGACATTTTAACCTATGCAGTTGAGAACGTAACAAAGTTAACTTATACTTAAGAACATATTGGATATCAATGTTTGTACACAAAATAGCGATGGGTATAGGCTATGGATTGAATATGTTCACGATGTTAAAAACAGTATCAAGTCCCCCCCCCCCCCCAAAAGGATATTCTCTTGATCTATCTATAGTTAACGCATGTGGTTTGTGTTAATTATCCGTGTCTATTAGACATTTATCCTAATAGGAGCAAAGATGTAATACAGAGACATGAATACACATTGGAATCCATGTCACTATTTGTTTTCCAAAACAAGTGTTTTTAGAAATTTAATTCTTGATTTGGTCTAATATTTGGCTTATTAAGCATTCATGGGGGACCTATATGTTACGCTTTATAAAGTTAATCAGAAATTAGCACCAAATGTAAATTTTAATTTAATGCTTTATTATTTCAAACTCATAAAAGTTGGCTATATGGTGGAAAATAACTTGACATATTGACTATTTTTTCTCTATTACATATGAGATGATCAATTGATCTCTTTTCAGGTTTCATTTGCCCGTTTGTGCCACTGCTACCTATTACTTGCATTCTCATCAACGTCTACTTACTGATTAATCTTGAGTGAGTAGCCAACTTGTTTGCTGTTCATAATTAATTTAGACCATCAAGTTCTTTTTTTGGTTTGCTCTATCATGGAATTATTTTGACTTTGTCTGGAGAAAGTTCTTTTTTTATTGATTGCATTAAAACAAGTGAAAACAGTGTGCCATCTGTGTTGACAGGAATTCCTATTATCATAGATCTCATCCTCTTGCCTTCTTTTGTGAACAAATAAAGCATTAGATTAAGTTAGTTTTATGATGAAAATGTTGGTTTACAAGTGCTGTCTTGCACTTGGATCAACCAAAATAGATATTAAGTAAATAAATAAAGACAAATTATCAGTATAATGAGGGTGAGAATAAGTAACAGGAAGGCTTTTGCGCATGTAGTGGGTAACCTAAAGTGAGAGAGCCAGTATATTCATGTTGTTTCTTTTGAAAGGAGTTTACAGAAATTTAATTTAATTTTCTTTCACAAATGTTAGCTGCCAAATCTGTAATTTTCTAATTCCTATTCTTATGTTTATTATGATGTGTGTTGTGTTTTGTCAGAACTGCCACCTGGGCCCGTGTTTCTATATGGCTGATAATAGGAGTACTGGTTTATGTATTTTATGGCCGAACACACAGCTCCTTGCGTCATGCAGTTTACGTGCCTGCAGCTCATGCTGATGAAATCTACAACAGTTCTGTGAGCAGTGTGGCCTAACTTTAACTGTGGAATGCTGTTTCAGCCCTGTATATGAAGGGTCCTCAGTGACCTTGTTTATAGAAGAATCTCTTTGTTGTATGCTTGAAATCTTAGACAGTTTATTCTTTTACTTCTCATTGTTCGTTACTTTAAATATTATTGTAAAACGGACTGAGATATCAGTCTCTCATTTGTATAATAGCTATCATAGGCGGGTGGATAGGGCCTTGTTCAAATAATGTAAATTGTCTGCAAATGAACTGTATTTATCAAAAAAGGAAAAAAAAAAAAAAATGCAAATGAATTCCTTTTGTAGGAAGTATCTCGCATGGAGGCTTTCTTTGTTCTTTGTTGCATGGAAAGCAGATTTCAAAAAACAACCATGAAAAATGGAAAGCAGATTGCCTTTACGTTGTTTAATACTCCCACCTCCATAAAATCCGACTCCACAAACCCTAAACATAAATCAACGTAATAGCCGGGCTTCTCCTTCTCCAGCAACAGTTTCAGCTATTTCATTCTCGCTTTCTTTAGCACTCCTCATTTGCCACAACTGAGAAATCAAGGTTAAACTTTTTCTTTTGCTAAATTTTTCTCTTGATTTCTAGGTTTTAGTTCGATAATCCTTGACAATTTACGTTGTGATAGATTAATACCTCCTCAGAGAGAGAGAGAGAGAGAGAGAGAGAGATAATTAAGGAGTTGTTGAGGGCGAAATTTTCCACTTGACAAATATAGTAATTGGAGAGGCCAAAACTGAGACTCAACGTTGTGCTTAAAACACGGCCTAAAAGCTATCAGTGAGGTTTTGAAAGATCACTTTTTATATTTTACACCTAGGTTCCAACAAGGATCATAAGAAGGTCCAACATGTTTCCTACAGCAAATGGGTTTGCACAAAGGGAAAAGCCCACCACAACAAAGAAAAAGTCCAGCAATGAAAACACTCCAGCGGTGAAGTAAAACAGAACTGGAAAAGCCTCCAGCTGTCAGTGATTATACATATCAAGGAAAGTATCTATATCACCAAACTCTTGCGTATCATTAGAAGGATCTCGTGAAAATTCCTCTTCCATCATTGTGGGCGCAACGCGGTTTTAGGGAGTATATCTCGGCCGAGTGGACCGGGGCGGAAACAAGAACGGAGCCGTCACCTAGATTAGGTTTAGGAACCATATACATAGCGCCTTTACGTGGAAGGAATGACCTTACTACCAAAGTATTGGTTTGGAGTTTAGGTATGGTTTGGGAAGGTGTTAGGCACCCAAGACCGCTCAACCTGAGGGTCGACTTTCACTCATTGTGTCTTACATCTTAATTCTATTAAAGGCATGTTTAATATTGTATTCTATACTCATGCACACACTAACATTCATCTAGCAATAAACATGACATTTTCATCCCAAAACCCTAACATGCATCTATCATAGCCTCTCATCACATCATAAACCCTAGCATGCTCCTATTAAGGCATTTCATATCATATCTCATCCAAGGCAGCAAATAAATCATGATAAAAACATAGACATTTTAAGATCAAACAAACATATTTTCATATTCAAGAAAAAGCATTGCAAATATACATTCATGTTCATCAAATTAAGAGCATAGTCAAACAAATGCATGTTCATATGAATGCATAACTCACCTTACTGCATCACAGCACCTATGTATCAATGCATGTTCATATGTATGCATGTCCATGGCAAAACGAAGAAAGAATTGAAAGAAACCTTAATCTAGCATGTGAAAAACAAACAAACAAAGACTTATAAGCATAAAATAGGACAAAACATAAGCATATGATATAAATAGAATAAAGAAACAAAAGCAAAAATGTTGAATTAGGGTTTCTGGGCACAAGTGTGTATATGCATACATAGGGCCTGCAAACACAGCCCAGTTGTATGCGTACACATACTTCAAGTATGCGTGCACATGTAGAGGGCATGTGTATGCATACTCACCCTAAACCCTAACCCAGAAAAGCAAGAACATAAATATAGCATAAATAAATCTAACAACCTAATATGCTTTAAGACATAAAATAGAGAAAACCTAGACTTGAACAAGCATGCCATATCACAAATAAACAAGGAAAACAAAGAAAAACAAGAATTAAAACAAGGAAAGAAAGGAAAAAAGACTTAGAACATATACCTCAAACACAAAGCTTCTTGGCTTGATTTTGACTGTTCTCCTCAGTTAAATCTATTCATAATCAAATACAAAAGTGATTAGTAATCTTAAAACTTGAAGATCAAGGTCTGAAAAGACCTCAATCAGAAAATACTGACTTAGGGATGTTTTGTGAAAAAATCCTTCTTTAATTCACTATTTCTAGTGAATCTTGTGTTTTCCCTTAAGATTTTTTATGTGTTTTGAAAATGTAGCATGTATGGCTTTTTATATTGAGAAAATGAGGGTTTGGAACGACACCCAAACAATGTGAGAGTTGTTCCAAAGCTCAGTTTTAACGCAAAAAAACTTGTCTTTCATAGTTTCTGGAATCCTAGCATGCGTACACATATGTGTGTTTGTGAACTCATGCCTTAGGGTTTTCGTGGCCATTATTTTCCAAAAATAGCTTTATCTAGTCCATAAAATACTTTCCTCAAGTCAATTTTTAATTTGATTGGGCTCTAAACCAACCTTGAGCTTTAGAATTTTACCATCATTGGGGAATAGGGGCCTGAGTCATAAGAGATACACAATGTGGTGTCTACAATCATACTAACATAAGGGAAAAATTCTAGAGTAACAAATACATTATAGCCTTCAATTGTAAAGCAATAAACAATGACAATAGGTTCCATTTTAGTAATTATAACAAATAAATAAGGAAATCTTAATATGGAATTAAGGGAGAGGGAGAGATTCTAACTAGTGTAGAAAGATCACTTTTATGCCATGCAATGGTCATGATGGTAATTGTACATATAGTGAGTAGTGAAGGCTATTCTGGTAATGTGGTAAGTAAAACGGGAAATGGAGAAATTTTTAGCCATTTTTGGTTTGTAGTCATTTATGCCGCAGGGATTCTTCTACTTGAGGAGAGATGAGTATTTATGGGTAAGTGTATGAGAGATATTTATGAACTAAGAGTTAAGCGGCTTAGGGGGTGTCTGGTTTAGGGTGTTTTTATCACTCATCACTCACTTTTTTTGTGGGACCCACACCTAGTGATGTTGTTTGATTAAGTTTTCATTCTTAATTTGCATAACTCATAACTAAAAAAAATGAGTTAGGGTTGTGGAAAATGAGAACAACTTTTAATTGTTTTTAAGTTACGGAAATTGAGTTTTAGTGGCAATTTGTGTGAAAATAAGCAAATGAGTGGGACCCATTCATGAATTGTCTCATCAACAAATTAGAACACTTTAAGGCCAACGGATCTTTTTTCTTTCTATTTCTTTCTTTCTTCCATACATGGTCACAACAACTTCTCTTTCTTCTTTTCTCTTTCTTTCTTTGTTTCTTCTTCAGGCCTAGTTCTTCTCTTTCTTTCTTTCTTTCTTTCTTTTTTCTTTCTTCTTTTCTTTGTGTCATTGAGAAGAAAAAACTACATAATGAAAAAGAAAAAAGAAAAAAGGAAGATGAAATGGTCAAAGAGAGAAATGATAAGTGGGTGTGGGGTGGGTCAGTGGATCTAATCTAATCTCTCTCTCTCTCTAATCCATGATGGAATTGTCAGTTCCCTCTCTCTTTCACTGATCTAAGATTGGGGATTTGATTCAAGAGAAGAATGAGATTGAAGAGGTGATTTTGTATTCAATGTGTTTGTGAATTCATGTTTGAGTGTAAAGCAAGGGGAGAGAGAGAGAGAGAGAGAGAGAGAGAGGGTGGCTGTGGGTTAGGAGAAAATTACTTTTCTCAATAGGGGTTAGAGAGAGAGAGAAAAAAAAAACTTGATATAGGGTGCCAAACATAATGATATTTGAGTTAGGAGAAGATTGGGTAATAAATATGAGTTAAGAGTTATGGAATATAGGATATGGATTATGAGTTATGAGTTGTGATGTAACCAAACATAGCCTTAGTTACTGAATTAAGAACTAAAAATTTAGAATATCATTAAAGAACTAAGAAGCTAATTTATGAGCTAAGAGCAAGACAGTAAGTAGAGAATTTATGAGGGGTTGGTGTGTGTTTAAGGGGTAGGTAAAGGGTTTTATTTATAGCCGTGTTTAGGGGAGTAATTAGCAAAAATTCTCAGGCAAAATTAGTCACAGTCAACAATAAATTTTTAGAAGATCCATCCTAGGATATGGTCGAAAATGGTGTGTTCAGATTTTTGGGTAATGGCAATTGGAGGCTGAAATCCAGCTACTCTTGGCATTTAATGTGGGATTTGGGGGGGTTATTCTTAGCCAATGGGATTAGCGCATGCATTACGGCTAGTGATGTTTGTTAGCTGCTACTAGGATCATAGTTACCAGGGTTGATTGTGTCACCCTAAGCCAGGTGTCAATCTAAGAACCTATTGCTAGAAACTTTGTTGGAGATTTCTTTGGTGCACTATAAACCACATTTTCCTAAGTTTCTCTAATAGGGTTCATGTGCTTGATTCATGAACCAAACAATACATATTTTTAGTAAGATAATGAGTTGTTCAAGAGGAAGAGAGATTAATTGATTAAAACATGAGAAGGTGGAAAGTGCTCATTTAGCTTCTCATGTTAAGGGAAATACTAGATAGGGTAAGGATGCCTATCAAGTGAAGAAGAAGCACATAAAGTAAAATGACTATAAAAATAAAATTAAGTGTTTTTCCCACAAAAGGGAGGGGCATATGAAGAATGACTGCCTAAAATACAAGAAGTGACTTGAAAAGAAAGGTAATCTCATATCTTTAGGGTGTGTTTGGTAGGGTGGATTTTAGGGAGGATGTAAAAAAAATGGGAGAAAATGAGGAGGGAAAACTTTTTGAAGGGTGTTTGGTTGGGAGGAGGAGAGGAAAAAAAATGTGATGGGGCCCGAGTGTTTTTCTCCTCGAGCCCACCAAAATGTTTTTGCCCTAAATTGGGGAGAAAACTGAGGGAGAGAGTGTGATTTGTTAAATGGACAAAAATGCCCCAGTTGCTTTCCTAGGCAACGTTGGCCTTTTTCTTTTGCTTTTTTGGACACTTTGCCTCTTTTCTTTTGATTTCCTGGGGCATGGGCAACATGGGTTTTTATTTATTTGTTTTTTGTTTTTTTTTTTTGGGCAAACGTTGGCTCTTTTTCCTGGGACACATTTTTTCTTATGTAAAATACTATTTTGGTTTCTAAACTTTTTTAAAAGTTTATTTTTCATCCTTAAACTTTAAAAAGTTCTTTTTTCATCCCTAAACATTGTAAAGAGTTTTTTGAATAGTATAGAGACAAAAATAAAAATTAAAAAAGAACTTTTTCAATAGTTTAGAGATGAAAAACAAACTTTTAGTAAAGTTTAAGGACATAAATAAAACATTTTCAATAGATTAGAGACGAAATATGAACTTTTCAATAGTTTAGAGATGAAAAATAAACTTCTTAAAGTTTAGAGATAAAAACAAATTTTTGATAAAATTTAGGGACCAAATTAGTATTTTACCCTTTTTTTCTTTTGATTTCCTGGGGTGTGGGGTGATAGTGATATTTTTTTTTTTTTTTTTTGTTCAACTAGATATGAATTTTTTTTCTTAACATGATTTTTTTTAATAATAAATTTGGGTGATTGATTTTTTATTTTTTTGCTTGTTTGTCACTTTTTTGTTTTAATTGGACATCAATTTTTAACAAGAGTATGTGAGTAAATTTATATAAATTCATTTTTTTCATCCCTTCACTTTTCCACTTCCAACCAAACAAAAAGGAGGGAAATTAAAATCTTTTCTATCCTCCCACTTTTTCATCCTCCCACCATTTTCTATCCTCTCACTTTTCCACCCTTCCAAACAAACAGACTCTTAGTGTGTCATGAATCATTTTTTGTTGAAGCTCCAAATAATACATTAATACACGGTGGATTGACTTTGGTTCTACAATTCATATTATCAACTCCATATAGGGTTTTCTAAATCTAAGGAAGCGAAAAGGAAATGAATAATGCATCAATTCGGATAATCAGATATGTTCTCAAGTTGAAGGAGTGGAGACTTTTCGTTTGATTTTAAAAACTAGATTTGTATTAGAACTTAAGAAATTTTTTATGTACCTTCATTTTCTAGAAACTTAATTTCTATTTCAAAACTTATTGTAGTTGGATATGGCTTTTTATTTGTAAACTCAACTTTAAGTATTTTAAAAATAAAATTCGTATTGGTGGTGGAACATTAGTTGATGGTTTATTTAAAATTGTTTTAGACCCCACTTTTGAGTATAATTATTTGAATATGATAAAATGATTAAAATACCCTCGAAATTGCTAAAATAATCAAAATACCTCAAAACCATTTGAATGACCAAAATATCCTGAAACTTTTAAACTAGCCTACAACACCCTAAACCTTCAAATAACCAAAAAATTAGGGTTATCTTTGGTCAACTTAGAGGTTTTAGGGACATTTTGGTCATTTTAGAGGTTTGATGATTTGTTTTGGTCATTTTACTGGTAAAGGAGTATTTTGGCAATTTTATAGATTTTTGGATATTTTGGTCATTTTAGAGATTTCAAGGGAATTTGGGTCATTTTAGAGGTTTAGGTATATTTTGGTAATTTTAGAGGTTTCAGCGTATTTTTGATTATTTTAAAGGTTTCGGGGTATTATTTAACATTTTTAGGTTTCGGGGGGTTTTTTGGTCATTTTGAGATTTTGGGGATATTTGGATCATTTTAGAGTTTTTTTTAAATTTTTTTTTTTTGGGGTGCTCATTTAGAGGATTTGAGGGCATTTTGATAGTTATAGCAATTTTAGGGGGTATTTTATCATTTTAGAGGTCCCATTTTGGTCATTTTCAAGGTTTAGAGACTTTTTTTGCTCATTCTAGTGGTTTAATGAGTATTTTGGTCATTTAAAAAGTTTCAGGAGTATTTTGGTCGTTTTACAAGTTTCAGTGTATTTTTGGTCATTTTAAGAGGCTTCCGGGTTATTTTAGTCATTTTTAGAGATTTTCAGGGTTATTTTGGTCATTTTAGTGATTTTTAGGGTATTTGGGTCATTCTAGTGATTTCGTTGTTATTTTTGGTCACTTTAAAGGTTTTTGGAACTATTTTGGTCATTTTGAGGTTTTTGGGAGGTATTTTGGTCATTTTTATTGAATTTGAGGTATTTGTTTTTGTAATTTTAGAGGTTTCATAGCTATTTTGATAATATTTTAGATTTTAAGTGTTTTTAAAGGTTTTAGGGTGTTGAGGACTCTTTTTTCATGCCATATGACATTATTTTGTTAACAGCCCGCGCCACATCAACATTATCATAAATTTTGGGTAAATCTCCTTTAAACCTCAAAAGGGCCATATTTTATTCAACTATATTTATTGGGCTCACATGGCCCATAATATCTTCACTTCAAGAGGCAGATTAATGATCCACATTTTCTCTTCATCAATTGGGTTTATAAGAGCACTCACAGCAGTGGAACTAAATAGCTATATAGCTATTTTAGCTCCACCAAAACACAAAAATTCACACTACAGCAGTAGAGCTAAAGGTAAAATTTTTACCTTCATTGCTACAGTGCACAACTATGCATGGTTGTGCACTGTAGTTGAGAGCTAATTTTTTTTTTTTTTTTTTTTCATTCTCTAGCTCGGATTAAAATAATATACGTTTGTTTATTTTTTTATGCTCTTTTATTCTCATCGTGCCTCTCTCTCAGTGTCACTCTCTGAAGCTCTCATCTCTTAAAACTCTCTTAAACTCACTCTCTTAAACTCTCACCTCTCTGTTTCACTGACGATAGTGGCCCGACTCATCCTCAACGTCACCGACCCACCAGCCGTCCCAAGCCGCCGATTAGCGTCGGTGGGTGGTTGGGTTCGTCGGCATCAGTGGGCTGTGGTGTGGTTGAATAGTCAACGTCGGTTGGGTTCATCGACGTTGATGTGCTATGGTGTGGTTGGTATGCTATGGTGGGTTAGTGTGGTTCATGAGTGGGTCGCTGGGTTCAATATGGTGTCTGTGTGGGTGGGTTTGTGGGTAGATCGGTATGTTCGTGGTGGTGGCTCAAGTGGGTTTCGTGGTGGTGGGTGTGGGTGTTGCCTGGTGGGTTAGGTGGGTGTGGGCTTGGTTGATTTTTTTTTTTTTTCTTTCTTATGGGTTGTGGTGGTGGTGGTGGTTATGGTTGTGGTTATGTGTGTGGCTGTGATGGTTGTGTATAGTGGATACATTATTTTATTGTAGTAGATATCTTATTTTATTGTGATGTTTATATTATTTTATTACGTTGAAAGTTAAAATAGATCCATTGCTGCAGCATGTATGTAGGTAAAATAGATAAATGAACTTTTTGTGGTGCCAAATAGCTAAATTTTTAGCTCCACTGCTGTGGATGCTCTAACCCACGACATCATCAATGAATGCCCATATTTACACAAAACAACATCAAAGTCTATGACATGTTATCTCATCGAATCCCATGGTAAGCCATCTCATCTTCAGCTCATGATCCAAGCTTATGAGTCTCTTCGAGAAAACTTTGGGAGTTGTTGTTTAAAGGGCTAAAAGTATGTTTAGTAAACTCCAGTGGTTTAAAGTTGATAAAAGAAACATGTTACTTGACATGTTTTTTCCAACTCCTTGAACTTTGATGGGTCAGTGTGCAGTGGGTAACATCTGTAAGCCTCTCTTACCGCATAACACTTAAAATGATAAAAGTCTCCATTGCTTTTCGACTAAAACTTAACACTCATCATATAACAAATACTCAAAAACTCTAACCATTTAAATGTTGACCAAATAACTATTCATTCAATCTCCAATTGTTCCTATACAAATTTGGAAACCTAATCATATTATTTCACATAAATTACATTTTCAGCTAAAATACAACTCGAACACATGGCTAAATCTAGTTGGTTATCTTTAATCTTCAAATATAAAATATTCATGATATTTTTAATATCCAGCTGTCATTTGTCATAATCTCAAACCTGATCCAGCATTAAATGCAAGATTAGCCCAAATATTCCCATGCCAGTTGCTTGATTAAAGTATTAAATGTTTTTCTTGCTTACTAAGATCAAGTCACAAGACAATGAGACGTTGACTAGATCTCGAAATCTTCATTAAATATCAATCAATCATTTTATTACTTACTACTTGTAATAAAATCATGGACCAAAAATGTAAATATCCAAAAGAAGAAACATTTAAAGTAGAACATTAGCAGTGTATTCAACTTTTGACACCTAGTTGAAAGTGATATCATCAACCATTTAATGCATAATCCCATAAGCTAGTTGCTATACCTAAAATAGCAAGATATCATTTAAAGAGATATTACCATTTTCAGTCAAATCCAAGAAATAAATACTAAATATTCTCCTCAGCTAACTCCAGCAGTTGGACATCATCCAATTGACTTCATTTACTTCATCTCCAAGCAACAACTATCTTATGATAGTTGTGACAGCTTTTTCAGACACTGTGACAGTTGTTTCAGAATAGATGTGACGGCTGGCCTAGCAGCCTTGATATTACATAATTTCCTTATTTGGCTAAAAACCAAAACCAACCAAAGAAATTATATTTTTCTTGCTAAAATCCTTTACTTTTTTGTTGGTCTTTCCTCCAGCTGATTTGATTTAGTTTCAAACTTGGCTCTATATAAAGAGGATTAAGCCATACACAATTCCACACATTAACACACCTCAACTCTTCTATACACTACTACCCATCTCTCCCACATTCTCCCATATTCTTAAATTCATCTATCTTGTTGCCTATATCTCCAAATACCTAGACACATCTCCCTCTTCACTTCTCTTACAAAATCTCCTCTTAAAAAGCAACAAGTCATCACCATACCTCATATTATCCACTACAACCTCTTTAGCAGCTATAATCTTATATTTTTACTACCTTTAACCTTCATATCTCTCATTCTTCCATGTATCTTACAAATTACATATCTAGCAAAATACCTATAGATCTCTCTCATACAACTTACAAATTACATATCTCATAAAATATCCATACATATTTTCATACATTTTACAAATCACATCTCTCACAAATTATCCATACATAATTCTCATATATATATATATATATATATTACAAACTCATCTCTCACCAAGTACGCATACTTATTATCTATAAATATTACAAGTACTATAATCCATAAAACATTTATATATTTTACCATCTCCGTACTTCTTAAAACATATCAAACAGTCATATTAATAGCTCTTTTCATGGAAGACATAAACTTCTAATACTAAAACCCTTCTCCTAGAAGGCATAAAAACCTTTAAAAGCCCTTCTTATGAAAGGCAAAATCACACATATTTTACTAAGATTAAAACAGTATTATCACGGGTAAGTTCATTTAAGTTCGTGATAAGAGGGATAAACTTAACTAGCCTTTACACATGGTTGGGCACATTCTCTCCCTTTAGTTGCACCCATTGTTTCCCTTTAATCATGAAGTCATCATGGTAGGACTCATCATGGCATATTACCTCTCCACCGCTGGAGTCATATTGTTAGAATGTTATCAGCTCACTGATATTATACAGCTAGAGCTACAAACAATATAAAGATAAGTGACTATGTTTTCATATTTCTTTTTGGATACAAGATAAAATTTCTACTATAGTCTAATATAAGTGTATATGTGTGTAAAACTCCCTCTTGGAGACTTGAACCCCGACCATTGCCCTCCACACCCCAGTCTACAAGCACTTATAATTGTGAAGTGACCACTGCACCAAGGGTGCACGGTGGTTTTTCATATTTCTAAATATACATAACCGAGTATATAATTACTTCACCTTTAAATACAAATTACTTTAACATTACATTACTATCTAATAAAAAAGATTTCACTAATAAACATATGTGCTAATAAATTGATCTGCCATTGTTGGAAATATATAATTTGAACATAAACCTCAGCTAAACATATATTATTTGAATATATACCACAGTTGGACATAAATTACTTGGCATACATTTTCCGAACATAATCCACTGCTAGACATACATTATTTAAACATAAACCACAACTGGACACGAACTATTTTGGACCCATCCCAATGTTGGATATACATCATTATGATCTTTAATTCATCATTTAATCAAAATATTTCACTAAATACATATTACTTTATTCAACTATTACCATTAATCAAAGTTATTATACAAAACATATATTATTTACTTTATTTTAAATCATGATTCTTAGACTTTGGACATTACTCATTTTGTAGGCCTAAAAATACATTGGAAGTCATTGGACTATGCAGTCCAATGTCGAGTTCCGGACTCAACTCCCCATATAAATCCAGGTCTAGCAAGGTTACCCTTCCAACAGACAAACACAGACAACACATGGCTGCATAGCAAAAAAGGCCCCCCAAACATAGGATAATTTTAGGTATTCCAATAGTATTTTGTGGTTTAAAGGTAATTTTGGAATTTTTTTAGGTGTTAAGGCTATTTTATAATCAATTTGTTATTATAATAATTTTAATTGTTTCTAAGAATGTTTATGAATCAAGTATATGAATGTTACATTCTTGAATTATGATTGGAAATTTGGAATGTAATTAGTGAATCAAACACGTTAATTTTATGTTGTTGTAATGTGATTATATGAATTTAAGGTTGCAAGAATATAACATCAAGCCAACCAAATGCCATCTAAGAGCATTTACACCCGCACTTGTATATTGCATATGTTGAGATATTTTACCATCAAAGCGCACAAGACATGTTTTATTTGCACTGCTAATTGCAAAAAAAATTTGCAATAGTGCTACAGTACTGTCTTACATATAAGATGTTACTGTAGCAACTTGTAAAACTTAAACTCTAAATTTTATTAATTTCTCCTCTCTCTCTCTCTCTCCCTGAATTACTTCTCTCTCCCTCTCTCCATCACTTTGGGGTTATATTTTTATTGGATAAATATATTATTTTAATATATTGAATAGGAAAATAAAAGTTGGAATTTTAGGTGTATTGTAAAATGATATGATATAAATGATAAAATAACTTTTAAGATAGTAAAATAGAATTTTTTGTAAAAACCAGACGTGAATGTAGGTTAAAATAGATAAAATAAATTTTTTTTTTTAGTGCGGCAAATGTTTTATTTTTAAATAAATTTTTTGGGTAGGTAATAGAAGAAGTACAATGCACGTGTAATAAAAATGTACAGGCAAGCATCTGAATTCTCTGCCACTTGAAAAAAAGGATAAACCCACTCACTCTCACTCTCACTCTCCTTCACTTCACTGATTTTCTTTCAATTCCGTAGAGAAGATGCTACAAACGGCATTGTCCACTGCTCCAACAAATCTCCTGTTCGCTCCATGTGGTAACAAACTAAGTCCCATTCTCTTCTCTAAACGACGGCGCTCCCTCACACTCCTCCCTCGCTGGCATTTCAATCGTACCAGACCTAGACCTAAACCTAAACCTTTTTCAGCGGGTACTTTTCTTTGTTTGCTCTCCGAGAAAGTGTTGAAAATGCTATACATGGAAATAAATTAAAAATGATTTTTGTTGTTGAATTCAGTGCGATAATAGTTCAATTGTAAGTAAATTTCGTCAATAGCGTTGGTTTGTCTAATGTCCTTTCGTGTGTTTATTATGTATACCACCCGCTGTTTGGTTGCAAGGAAAGTGGAGGAAACCGAAATTTGAAATATCAGAAATGCAAGAATTTCAGTCTTCTTTATTTTATTTCTTGTTACAATTTCTTGGCAACCAAATGGTGTTGAATTCTATCAGGAAATTTGTTCAAATATTGTTTGGTTGCTGAGAAAATTGCACACAAGTGATGGAAAGTGAAATTTGATGTCTTACACTGTTGCTAAGAGTAAGACTTGGTTTTTGAAAGTTTTGTATTGAACTTGGAGCCTTATTCATCACTTGTTTTTCACATTCCAGTTGCTGCAACAGAGAATGGTGTGTTTACTTCTCCAGAGATGGCAAAGTCATTTGATTTCACTTCGGAGGAGCGAATATACAATTGGTATTTTATTTTGTGATAGAGCTCCTGCTAATATATGCGCTTGAAGTGATCCACTTTGCTTATTCTCTTTATTTCTACTCTGATGTATATATTTTAAATTGTTATATTTGTTTCTTCACTTTGGTTGATGAATAGATATTTTGTTTATGTTAAGTTAAAATCTTACTACAATGGTCAGTATGACATATTTCATAATGACTACACCTTTGTTTTATTTATTTATTTATTATTATTAGTTATGCTACTGCTGGAAACCAATCGCATTCTATATTACCATAGTTCCATTTGGTTTCATGTTTGGTAATACTGTGTGTGGAGCCTGATATATTCCATAATGGTGATATAATTTTCATAAGCCCGTTATACATGGATGTATGCATTCACAAAACACAACCTATTTTGCTCCTGGAGGAAACTCAAAACTGATCTAGAAGCCTGTGAATCTAACATGGCAGTAACACTCCATAACAGTAGTATACATAAGATGGATACTATAGCTATTAATCTAGTGCTGTCTAATAGCTTTACAGTTGATGGGTATATAGCATTTGTGTATTTTTCTCTCTCAATCCTTATAAATGCGTGGGTGCTTCTTTATATATATATATATATATATATATATATATTTTCTTTCTGCCTATTTTTTATGTTTAAAATTTTAAATAATTTATTATCTACTTAATAAAGAATGCAATTCCTTTATTCTGTATAGAATGTGATTTTTATAAAACCTTGACTTGGTCTCAAAATGAGGTATAACTTTTAAAAGCATCACTTTTTTCAAGATACAACTGTATTCTTTTACAATAACCAAAACAACCTCATCCAAGCGCACACTACAAGTTTCAAGAGGCCAACTCATGTGTTTAAACATATATTGGACCTAATTGTACTAACTTAAATCTAGTTTTCACCCTTCCTTAACCTCTGTGTGTGTGTGTGTGAATTGAGTGCAGTCTTGGGGTTTTCTACTTTCCTTTTTTCTCATTGTCTCATGTCTTGGTGTTGGTTATCATACTGCTGCTTGCATAATTTCTCAAGCATGGTGTTGATTGTATTTTCAGCTTTGTAATCTGGTGTTAGTAATTGTTGGAATTAGGTGGGAGTCTCAAGGGTATTTTAGGCCAAACTTCGACAGAGGAAGTGTTCCATTTGTGATATCAATGCCGCCTCCTAATGTTACTGGTTCACTGCACATGGGGCATGCAATGTTTGTGACTCTTGAGGTTGTGAAGTTGCTTTTAAATTCTTGTTCTGTTTATTATGATTTTGTCAAAATACATGCCATTTGGCTTGAAATCCTGAAAATGCTGATTGTATACCCAAGCTATACTTATACTGCTTTTGGAGTTGTTAATTTTGAATGTTAAATGGAATTGTTTTTGTTTACTCTTTGTATACTGCCTATATACTAGTGTGGTGTTCCTTTGTGCTTTTCTAATAAAATTTATAACATGAAAAAAAGAAGAAGAAGAAGAAGTGATTATACAACACCTGATCTCCTGCATCGTCATAGGGATTACTACACTTAAAATGCTCTAGGACTTTGTTTGCATGTACCACTATATCCTACTTACCATTATATGCTCCACAAAAACCTTGAATTATTATCCTTAAAGCTTAAACTAGCTCTAGCTATTATACTTTCATGAATATGTGGATGCCATAAATGTCACTTTTCCCCCATTCATTGAAATCTCCTGCTTAGCTATGTTTTATCTTTTCCCTTATTGTTGTTTTCTTTAAAAATGCATGGTGGATTTTTACTTTCTTCTATCAGTTGCTATAAATCAACATTCCATTAGTGTGTTAGATGTAGTGATCAATCTGTTCATGTCAATATCACACATAATCAATCCTTTGTGTCTCTCCTTTGTTGTTATTATTTGAAAGTTTTCTTGCAAGGGTTCAAGATCAATTGAGTTTATAGTTCATGGTCATTACTTTGTGGACTAAGACAAGTAATGATGAATTTTTTTTCTTTTCTCCTTGTGTGTGTCTATATATATTGACATTGATAAAATATAGGCATTCTGTGCCTCTCCATCTTTTTTATTTGTGCCTTTGGTAAGGCTTAGGTTTTTTTTTTTTTTTTTTTTGATAAGTAATTAAGATTTATTAATATAAAAAAAGAGACACCTGAGTATACAGGGAGTATACATGGGTGTACAGATTAAATACAAAAATTATATGCATCAAGTAAATCCAAAATTGAAGGGTTGGTTTCTCCGAACTAAGAACTAGTCCAATAAAGTTCAAAAAAATAATAACTTGAGATTAGGCCTAGAATGCTCACTGTCTTCAAAGAACCTACTATTTCTTTCCTTCCAAATACACCACCTCAAACAATGAGGAACAACGATCCATATATATCCATTACGATGGTGACCAAATCGACCTTGCTAGCAAGCAAGAAGCTCAACAACAGACTTTGGCATGGTACATCTGCACCTAGAAAGAAGTTAAAAAGTTGTACATAAGAAATAGGCTGGCTTATATATAAAAGAAGTTTAATCATTTTTGGTTGTAATGTATATGCATCATGTTATTGATTAACAAAAAGATTATCTGTTCTTAGTTCTTTCCTCTTGATGTTAGTTTAATTAGTTTTTATGTTTTGCTCTACTAGGATATTATGGTTAGATACCATCGAATGAAGGGAAGACCAACACTTTGGCTTCCTGGGACTGATCATGCTGGTATTGCAACTCAGGTTTGTTGTGTCTGAATTATGAGCTTTTGTATCTGTATCCATGTTCTAATTGGGTTTGATATTCATGGCAAAACACCATTTTGCTCTCTACATTTTGGGGTCATAGTCAATTTGGTCTTTATAATTTGGAAGTAGTCAATTTGGTTCCTATTATTTTTAACTTATAGTCAATTTGGTTCTTACTGTTAATTGACTTACCGAAAATGTTTATGTGGCACACTTAAGGCTTATGTGGCCAATTAATAATATTTTAAAATTTTTAATTCACATTAAAACAGGCCAGATAAGTATTTGACGGATTAGAAAGTCCATGTCAAAAAAAGAAAAAAAAACCGAAAAAAAAAACAATAATACGCATACCAGTCATTTTTTTTATAGGTAAGAAAAAATATTATTGAAGATGTAAAAGCATGACAAATACAAAAGTTTCATGATAGTGAACAAAGAGAAAAAAGAAGTAAAAACAAACAAATTAACACTAAACTATTCTAAGAGACAAAAGAAAATCCATAAGTGTAAAACAATCTGAGAGACCCCAACACCGAGACCAATCAAAAAGGGTCTGATGGCATAAATCTAACAACTGAGCTAGAAATTTCCCAGTATTCTCAAAAGAACGCTGATTCCGTTCAGTCCAAATAGTCTACATTAAACAACCTGGAACCAAATTCCAAATGTTAGAATTATGTTTCCCAAGCCAATGATACCAACCAAAAAAAAAAGAAAAAAAAGTCTACAATTGAACTTGGCATGACCCAATCAATCCCAAACAACCGAAGCATATACCAGTCATCAAACGCAGAAAAACCATTTCGAATCCCTTAAGTTGAAACAAAGCAAATTCTTGTTGAAAATGGTCATATCATCAAATCATTGACGTGGGTTTTATGTTGTAAAATGAAAAAATCATGTCGTGCAAGATTGGAACCTTAGGCCTTGTTTGAGTACTGACTATCTATTACTCATCACTCATTACTCAAATATCCCCACTCATCACCCTATAACTCATTTCTTAAAACTTAAAATACCCAAAACACACCCCAACGTAGTTTGGCACCTAAACCCAGTTCAGTTTCCAATCCAAAAACTCAAAAAACTCACCTTTTTGTGGGACCCACTCATTGACCATTGTGCAGTGCACACAGAATGGTTACCTGTGGATTCCTTCACTTTTGTTTGCATTGTCCTTGCTACTCCTCTTTTATTTTCATTATTTCCTTAGGTTATGTCATGGTTTTTTTTTAACCCCAATTTTTTTTCTTTTTCTTTTTTTGGTATCATGGATGAAAACAGAAATATGAGTTATAGAAAACTCTAAATCCAAACAACCCCTTAATTATTTAATAGGATTGTAAGTGTTTTAAGAATTGGGTTAGAAATTTGTATGTTTTAAGAATTGTAAGTTTTTTTTTATTTAATAGAATTAACGTTGCTTTGCACTTGTGGTTAGAAATTTGTTCATGGGTAGAAATCGAATCTTTATGATTGAAGCTATGAGATACCAAATCAAATACAGCATCAAAATTAAAACCTTGTATCTTCTCCATTTGCTTTTTTCTTACCACCCATACATAAATTTTATCATAAAACTAAAATCCATCAGATCCCAAAGCAAACCTATCAACCCAAATCCATTGCAATCCAGTTCCACTCATGGTGCTATTGAGCTGCTCGTGGGTACAATTTGATTGCGGTGGTGCTCGTGCTTTGTCGCTACCCAGATCGCAAACCCATGCAACAAGCCCCATCACTCCTAACCGTAACCTTCAGAGCAAAATTGAAGCAATCCCAACCCAACTCCATTGCTTAAAGAGAGAGCACAGATGAGAGAAACCAAAAATAGGAGAAAAGGAGAAAGAAATGAACTGAGAAATTTTGTGGTGTGGGTTTTTGAAGGGTAGAAAATATCAGATCTGTGTTGCTTTGTATGTTTGGTTTTTGGGGATTTGGGTTGGAAAGTGATATTTGATTTACAGACCAATCTAGTTGAGGAAGGGCCAACCAAAATAAGCAAACTGAGAGATGGCCATGGAGGTGGTGTTCAGTAGGTCACGAAAGTTCAAGAAATTTTTTTGTCTCTAGGATGCATTGTTTGTTACCAAGAAAGTTGGAAAAAAAAAATTAATTCCTTACATTCATTGAAAAATTTTATTTAAATTTTTGTGACATGGAATTTTTTTATAAAATTGTTGATGTGGCTTTTTTTAGTAACAATTAAATATTTTTTTAAATTATTTTATTAGCCACATGTGTGCCAACTGTACACAATATTTGTCATGTAAGCATTTTTCGTTATTGAGTTAACAGTAGAGACCAAATTGACTGCAAGTTAAAAATAATAAAGACTAAATTGTCTGCTACCAATATGTAGGGATTAAATTGACTGTGAACCCAAAATGTAAGGACCAAAATAGTATTTTCGTCTATATTCATTTGTTCCTCCAATCTTGTACAAAATTTTTTATTCTTCCAAATTTGTTTAAAACTTATGATGATTTATAGACTTAATAAACTTTTTTGGTTACATATTCATGATTAGGATAAGATTTTATATTATTTTATCTTTTAAATGCCAAGTCACATTCTTTGACTAGCCTCCATTTGCACTTACTGTGGATTATATTAATCATTTTTTTTTTTAATATTATAATTTCTCTTCTTTATCAGAAAATTTCTTTCTGAAGCTATTATATTGGTTTTTGTGATTTTTACTTCATTTCCTGCCAGTTGGTTGTGGAAAGAATGCTTGCATCTGAAGGAATCAAAAGAGCTGAATTGAGTAGAGATGAGTTCACAAAACATGTTTGGGAGTGGAAAGAGAAGTACTAATTCTCTTATAACCTCTGTTAGTTTTTCTGCTGTCTATGTTATTCAATTATGTGTGGCAAGGCTTTTATGCTTGCATTGATGTACTACTAGTATGCCCAGTTAAGCCAAACATTTTGAGCGCATTCTCACTATGATTAATATCTTCTTTCAAGGAAGAAAATGTAGAGCTTTTGGGGGGGGGGCGGGGGGGGGGGGGGGATGAGAAAAAGAAGAGCCACCTTACTAGCCCTGCATTCAAAAGTATAATTGTTAATTTTAATTAATATTTTGACATAGCTCTACGTGTGTGTGCGCGCGCTTCTCATGGGACCCTTTTCTATATTTATTTTTATTAAGAATTTACAATTCTTAGGAACTCATAGTCTACAGATTTTGATTAGTTAAATTTTGTTCACAACTAGATATGTGTCTTTGTCTAGATAAAAAAGAGAATTACATGTACTGATGAAATAAGATGTGTTCTTCCCTTCACCTATATATATATATATATATATATTTTGTTGTGATAAATAACTGAATTTTATTAATGAAAAATCCAAGTACATTGGGTGTGTACATGGATAACAGTACATCAAACTCCTAAATTACAATGATCAAGCATTTCTAAAAAATTAGAGCAAGGAAAAAGATTAAAGGACGAACGCCACTCCAGCAAGGTGTGGAAAAGGAGAGATTTAAAATCTGAAATAGACCGTTCCTTCCCCTCGAAACATCTTGAGTTCCGTTCTAGCCAAATACACCATAAGACACAATGTGGTACATCCTTCCATAAATCAATGCTCTGATGTCCACCTAAGGAACCTTGCCTACTCAAAAGTAAATCAGTAACACTTTGCGGCATAGCCCATAGAAGACCAAATAGAGTCCACACCATAGACCATAACTCTTAAGCAATAGGATAATGAAGAAGAAGAAGATGATTCACCGATTCCCCACTCTTTTCACCATAAGTTCTCAATAGTCAAAATCTTACCTAATGTGGCAGCCCATGAGAAGAAAGTAATCCTAGGAGGTATCTTTGAACGCCACATAGGTTTCCCAAGGAAAAGAGTGTTATGAGTAGAGGGAAGGGAGAAATAGTACTCACTTTAAAACTCTTATTCCTTGCCGGTTCCCAACTAAGTTTGTCTTGACCTTCATCGTTAAGAAGCATAGAATTGATAAGATCCAGAAAAGTGTAAAAATGTTCCAATTCCCAATCTTAGGCATCCCTAGAAAAGTGAAGATCCCAGTGAAGCCTCTGGTTAGGAAAGTGCATAACATCCTCAATAGAAGACCCCTAATTACAACTAATGCTATAAAGTTTCGGAAATGCCTTTTGGAGAGTACAACCCCCACACCACACATGATGCCAAAATTTAATTCTATTACCAACACCAACCTCAAACTGAATGGATTTCAGGAAGGCTGGCAAGCCTTGTCTTATGGTACTCCAAAGACTAACACAGTAAGGATTAGAGACTCCTTTTGTACCCCAACCAGCCCGATCATTCCCATAGTCTCAATGACCTGCCTGTAGAGGTGGGTTGTCTCTGTTCCATATCTCCACAACCATTTCCCTAACAAAGCTTGATTGAAAATTCTTAAATTTCTAATGCCCAAACTGCCAGACTACAAGGTTGTACAAACTTGGGCCCACTTAACTAGACGAAATTTAGGGGACTCATTTATCACACTCCATAAAAAATTCCTCTAAGTCCTCTCAATATGGTAGCAATATCCACAGGAATAGGGAAGAGTGATAGGAAATAAGTTGGCAAACTCGAGAGAGTGCTTTTAATTAAAGTAATCTTACCTCCCTTTAATAAATATAATCACCTCCAACTCACTAATCTTCACTTCATTTTTTCTAGAATAGAGTTCCAAATCATCCTATCCTTGAATTTAGCACCCAAAGGATGTCCCAAGTATGTCATTAGACACCTCTATAATTGGAACTAACTCTGACTTAGCCAGGTTAATGTGCAGCCTCGACACCGCTTCAAATGAGGATAAAATCTCCTGAAAATTATCAATCTAACTAGTAGAAGCATCACAAAAAATTAAAGTGTCATTCACAAAGAGAATATGGGACACCATCAGGGGAGTATTAGTCTCAGTACCAACAGTGAAACTAGAGATGTGTCTAGCCAGAACCACATCATCCAACATGTGGCTTAAAGCCTCCATAAAAATAGCAAATAAGAGCGGGGAGAGAGGATCACCTTGGTGTAGCTCCCTAGAGCTCCTAAAGAAATCCTTAGGAGTTCCATTTATCATAATTGAAAATCTCATTGTGGATATACAAAACATAATCGACTTCTCCATTTCTCAGAGAAGTCACAGTGCTGCAACATATACATAAGAAAGTCTCAACTTACATGATCAAAAGCTTTCTCTACATCTAACTTACATAAAACACCTTGTATCCCTGCCTTGAGCCTACTATCCAAACGCTTATTAGCAATTAAAATAGAATCTAGGATTTGCCTATCCTGGAGATTTATCGCCTTTACAATCTTGGATGACACCATATACCTCATCTTCCTCAAAAGGTCTATCTAACCAAACAGCCTCCTCCTTAGAAATTGTAGAGAATTCCACTTCATCTAGCACAAGCATTTGACCCTCATTCTCAAAGTATAATTGTTTGTAGAAATGAGGGATGCATGCTGATATGGAATTTGGATCCCATGACAACTCACCATCCACTAGAAGATTGTTTATGGTATTAAACCTTCTGTGGGAGTTTGCTGTTCTATGAAAGAACTTAGTGTTCTTGTCCCCTTCTTGGATCCAGAGGGCCTTAGATTTTTGTCTCCAATCTCAACCATAAGAGTTACCTTTTTAAGCTCAACACGAAGTTGTTATTTTTCCAAATTCTCATAATTGGTTAGAGGACAGCTATCTTCCATCAAATCTAGTTCTTCAAGATCCTTCCATAACTTGTTCATCTTATCCTCCACTTTGCCAAATTCTTCCTCATTCAATTTTTTCAAATCTAGCTTCAAAACTTTCAATTTGCTAGCAATCCAAAAGCTAGAGGAACCTTGAAAATGATAGGACTCCCACCAGGTTCTCACTTTCTCCACAAAACCCTTGGCCTTCAACCAAATATTCTTAAAGTGAAAAGGGTGGTTGCTCTAGTGAAAATTTCCCCCTTCTAAAAGAACTGGAAAGTGGTTTGAGAGTAGCCTATGCAGTCTTTTTTGACGATTGTTAGGAAAGTGCTCTTCCAAATCTGAAGATAGAAGAAACCTGTCAAGACTAGACTATGAAGCCACCTTTCTAGAATTAGACCAAGTGAAGGTACCCCCTTCCAATGGTAAATCTATAAGAATGTCTCTGAAAATTCAAGCATGGCAAATGAGAAGGAATCTACACCAAGCCCCTCTGAAGGAAATCGCACTACATTAAATTCACTGCCAATGCACCAAGACACATTCCACCAACTATGAATACCAGCCAACTTTTCCCAAAGCAATCGTCAGTCACGATCAGAATTTGGTCCATAAACACTAGTGAAAGCCTATACAAATTGATCTACCACATTCTTAAATTTGCATGAAACAGAAAATCTTCCCATTGCTTCACCAATGTTTTCCACCATCCTTCTATCCCACATCACAAAAACAGCCCCTGAAGCACCAATAGAGCACAAATATAGGCAATTTAAATGTTGACAACCCTATAAGCTCTATATCTCCCTTCTTGTTATCAATTCCATTTTTGTTTCTTAAATACAAATATTGTCAGCACCCCAACTCCTAATCATATTCCAAATCCGAAGTCTTTTGTCACGATCATTCAGCCCCCTAACATTCCAATAGATAATTTTCAGATTCATTGATGCACCACTAAATCCCGTTACCCACTTGAACTTCTTGACAAAGCATATATCTTCTCAAGATTCCAAGAATTTAGCAGGCTTTTCAATCCCCAATACCCTTTAGAAAATGTCTTAGCCTCTTTCTTTTGAGAGCATTCTCCTTGCATTTTAGTTTTCTTCCTAGCCTTCAAAGCTAAAAAAATCCCAGTAATTTCCGCTTCAAAGCTTTCCAAGGATATTCCCACAAATTTTCTAAAAGCTTAATTCATTTCTCAACCCTTGGTGATAATTGTGTGGAAGCACCCACCACCTCTATAAGTGGAACATCTGGGTTGGCCATGGCCAAAGGTCGCACAACCAGAGGCTCTTTAATCTTTTCACTATTTACAAGACCCCCATTAAAGTCCCACAGCTCACAATTCGACCTTGATACTACAGAAACATTATCCAGAGCACCATCACATTCATCTGCCCAACTAACAATATGCCCTTCTTCCTTGAAAGTGTTGTTACCCTGTCCCTCAGCTCCCTCAAGATTAGAAAAATCCGACATGCTCCCGAGTGAGTGGTAGTGATTGAGGGATAGCTATTTGCCTACCATCACGAAGCTTCAAAACCCGTTTTTCGGAATTACCCCACGTGTGCTCCAAATCCTTAATGAAATTCTGAATTGAGGAGCAAGGCTCAACATGACCATCTTTAGAGGTAACTAGCACCGGAGCCATAGGCAAATCGGTCGACACAAATCCCATCTCTAAAGAATCGGGCTGTGAACTCATGTGATCCGAGACCATAGCACTGGTCATTGCATAAGTACTCGACTAAGAAGGGAGAGTGATGCCATTGTTGGTCAACGGTGGAAGATTGGTGCCCCGCATAGACCCAATCTCCAAAGAATTGAATTGTGGTCTCATGGGATTTGACGTTGTAGAATCAGTCACTGGAGAAGAGCTCAAATGAAATGGAGGAGTGCTCCCGTCATTGGTGGTCAATTGTGGAGGAGTGGGGATGGTCATTATTGGTGGGGAGATATCAATTTCGGTCATTGGTGGAGAAGTGCCATTAATGATGGTGGATGTTGGAGGTGTAGTGGTGCCATTATTGGTTGTGGTCCTCGGTGGATGAAGTGCCAAGCTGTTGAGAGATAGGTTGGGCTTTGGGCTTAGGTTTAGGGGTCCAGTTTTGGTCATTCCCATTTTGGCCTTTGAAGAAATAAGGTTTTGTAATATTATCATCAACTTTTACTTATCAAAAAAAGAAAAGAAAAGAAATAATGTTTCGTGTTGGCCCTCATCCCATTGTTATTTTGATTGGAGCCCACATCTTTAATATTAGAAGAAACAACAGCCCACTGCCCCTCATTTCCATGCTCCACACGTAAAAGATGTGTAGAGTCAGCAACTCTCTTTTGGCAATGACATTAATATTAGATAAGATATCCACCCCAAACTGTGCCGCATCCTTCCCAGAATAATTCTTGCCTTGATCACAGTTGGAATTGAAGATTTCAAATTTTGAAAGACCTTAACTTTCTCCTTTCCATTATTTCTAGCACCACCGTGATTTCGTTCGTCAGCCACCACCACTGCAGCCTTCGGTGCACTCTGTATTCTATGTAATGGTTCCTGACTGGTAAGAGAAGCTGGTTTTAAGGTTTTCCTCAGATTGAGGCCTAAGCCTTGCCAGCCACTACCCATCCTTACCTTAGGGACCACTATGTTGCCCTACTGTCGACGATGAAGAAGTTCAGAAACCATTAAAAATGTGCCATGGGCATTGGACCCCAATCGAAGGATGAAAACTATATCACCCTTTTTAATCATTCTTGCATAATGACCAGGTGATTGCTTATAAATCAATTCCTCCAGGTGGAACAGAAATCTGTTTGCACTCTCTTTCCCCATAAAAACAGATTGCAGCAAGGTCTGACCTCTCTCAAAGATCCGTAATAAGAAAAGAGAACCCCATTCCTCAATGGGAAACTCAAACGTTTTGGATTCTATGAAGAAAAACATGGAAACACTCATTGTGAATAGAAACAAAGCAGCAGCAAACAAACAGAAAAGAGGAAAAACTATGAAGTAAGCACAAAATCTATGGCTAATTCAAGGTAGCCAGGCCTCATTTGTGACTAATCTGAGATAGCCAGGCTACATGCAGACAAACTAGTCTAACAAAGTTCAGTAAGCTCCCAGGAATTACATATTTGTTGAGAGGATGAATAACTCCTCAAACAGAAACCCTTTCCTTCACCAATATTTACCTAAGGATGGCAGAAATTTTTTGATACAATCCTGATGTTAAGTGAATCACTAAACTATTTTAATTTTTAAGATTCTCTGTAGTGTGTTGCCAATATATTTATACATTTGGCATTTTAATACTGCAGGAGTGGTATTGCTAGCAAAATTGAAACCAATTTTCTTTAAATAATGTAAATTTTATTTTTTCTTGTTTTTCTTCTTTGTTAAAAAATGTAAATATGATGAGGCCGTGGTGGTTTTTTTTTTTTTTTGGGGGGGGGGGGGGATCAGCTATTAAATTGGTCCCAAGGGGTAGGGATAGTGAAGAATGGCAAAGGTTCAATAATTCTATACCAATGGAAATTTGGTTTTTGGGACTTGGGCTTCCAAATTATTTAGCCTTTCATGGGAGTATGTACATTTTGAGTACACTATGTTTGCTGGCTTGATTGTGTGTTACCATTTAGTTTGTGATAATTTGAGTTGTGATTCAATTTTTCTTCTACTATTGTTTTTAATTTTAAATTCATTAGATTTATTATATGTCAGGTATGGTGGAACCATCACAAATCAGATTAGGAGACTTGGTGCTTCCTGTGATTGGACTAGAGAACACTTCACCCTTGATGAACAGCTAAGTCGTAAGGCAGTTTTCTATTGAGTAGAACTCTAGCCAATATAGAAAGTGTCTAAGAGAGTTTATGATGATTTTATTGATATGTTGTTATGGAAGATATTTTATATGTAAGTTATTAAGTGATATTGCATGGTGTTTGATTTTTTCTCGGTGGTTCATAATTTTTCGTATTTGTCTAGTGTACATTAGATGCCTCTGAATGTGTCTTTCATTAATGATTGCATTTATTGCTCAGAGATGCAAACTAGCCTAAATATTCTTTGCAGTGTTATATGTACTGAGACGCAGACTTTTTACCTTTTGTAGGAGCTGTAATTGAGGCCTTTGTCAGGCTTCACGAGAAAGGCTTAATCTATCAAGGTATTACACTTGTAGCCCTAGATTGCCATGAAATTTCCTTGGGGTGTGGGGGATTTTTAGTAAGCTAACGGCATTGTGAAATCTGAAAAAAATTAATGGTTTTGGATATTAGTCATCATAAACCATGCCGTATATTTAGTTAGCTAGTACCATGATAATTGTGACTTTTTTTGTATAAGAGAGAGGTTGGTCCAGAATAATGTGCAGGAATGCCAACTAGGGCCCTGAACCTTTTCGGTAGAATCACTAATGCCCTCTCCATATTTGAGTGTCCGTGATTTTTTTTTCTTCAATTACCTCCTCTATGCTCCTTGAATGAAATAGTCAACTCACTCCATCCATTTTCCATTACAATTAATATGCACATTGTCACAAGTTATAAAGTTTCCTTTTTGCACTGTTATAGTAAATAATGTAATAAAAGAATAGAATGCAGGGAAAAAAGAAAAAGAAAACTAAGGGTCCGTTTGGTTAGGGGATAGAAAATTGGGAGGATAGAAAATGGTAGGATGGAAAAGTGGGGTGATAGAAAATATGTTAGTTTTCTTTCATATGTGTTTGGCTGGGGGTGGAAAAGTGGAGTGGAAAACTCTTTTGTTTGGTTGAAAAGAAAAATGAAGATATAAAATGGTGTTTGTATGTTAGGAACCTAGTGGTTCCTAATGGAGATGGATGAGAATTGTAGGGGAATGTATGAGAATTGTAGAGAAATTGACTTAATTCAATGTAATCACCCTCCATAGAGATACATTAAGAGAGAGAGGAAATGCACTAAGCAATCAATTGTCTTATTCTTCAATGAATGGAAATGTGATTACAAGTAGGTATTTTATAGAACCATAAAATTATTCTATTGGCCCACATTACCTTATCCTAATGGTTCTATTATTCCCCATATGCATTAATAATTCCAACATGTGTTAAACACGCTTGGAATTGTAACTAACCAACTAACTAAATGCAACATTACACCAATTATTATCTATATATCTATAGGGTTCCTAACATTTCCCTCCCCCTCAAAACACCTTGTGGCCACCAAGTGTTGTTTTGGTGTTGTTCTAGTTGGCATCTTCATTAAAGGAGATCTTCCAATGGACCAATACTTTAGTGACATTTTGATCACCATAATCATGCACTTCTCTTTGACAAGCAGTCCCATGCACATGAAGGTTACTTCTTCGTAGATCTTCAAACTTCACTTAAATTCTTGAGTCTTTAATGGTTCTTCAATCTTTAAGGTCTCATTGGTTCTTTAGACCTTGGAATGTTCTTGAATCCTTAAGACCTCATTTGATTCTAGAACCATTAGAATTGGTGGCGCTTGCATCTTTGATTCTAGGATCACCAACAATTGGATTGCCGATTCTTGAATCATGGAGTTTTGAGTGGGAGTCTCCATTGGTGCATCAATAATTGGTTCTTGGTCACCGACATGAAATTTGCTGGCTCGTGCATCTTAGATACTTGAGTGGTAGTCTCCATTGATGCATCAAGGATTGGTGCTCGAAATTGATCTTGTAGGGCGCATATGAAATGCGCCCAATTTGTGCATAAACCCAATGCCTCCACATCTTGGAACCATTCCCGTGCTTCTTCTTCCATGTAATAAGAGGCAATAGAAACCATGCGATGTGGTGGTGTGTTGTCTAGAGCAAAGAATTCATAGAGCTTGACAAGCCATCGAAAAGGTTCTCCCACTGAAAAGGTTCTCCACCTTTGAAATACAACTCCATGAAAGCTTGATGAGTTGCAATGGATTTGGTCATCTCAAGATTGACGGCTCTGACACCACTTGTTAGGAACTTAGTGGTTCATAATGGGGATGGATGGGAATTGTAGGGGAATGTATGAGAATTGGAAGGAAATTGAGTAAATTCGAGGTAGTCACCCTCTATAGAGAAATATTAAGAGAGAGAGGTAATGCACTAAGCAATCAATTGGTTTATTCTTTAATGAATAGAAATGTGATAACAAGTAGGTATTTATAGAACCATGAGACTTTTCTATTGGTCCACATGGCCTTATCCTAGTGGTTCTATTATTCGGCATGTGCATTAATAACTCCAACATGTGTTAAGCATGCTTGGAATTGTAATTAACCAATTAACTAATTAAATGCCTAACTAACTAAATGCAACATTACACCAATTATTATTTATATACCTGTAGGGGTTCCTAACATTGTATAAATGTTTTACTCTCATGCCCTATTACATTTAAAAAAAAAAAAAAAAAACTCGTTTATAAGAAAAAAATGTTTACAAAAAAGAAAAAAAAAAACAAAAAAAAACTGAACCTTTAGAGCTTTAAAGGGAAAAAAGAAAGAAAGAAAAGAGACCAATGTGAAGGGAGGAGAGGGCAAATGGATAATTTCTCATCTTAAGCCTACTTTCTCCCAAATTTGGGGAGAAAACTCTCCCTTCACAAAAAGTGGGCCAATTCTCCCCCGCAAAATCACTCCTTCCAATCAAACACATTCTCTCACCATTTTCTCTCCCCCATTTTCATCCCCCCTATTTTCACTCTAACCAAACGGACTTTAAGGATTCTTTTCTACCAAATGACACAGCTACCTCAACACAGCTACCTCAATGATCAAGCTCTCTTCCATAGCTTAAACTCTAGCCCAGATTCTGACTCCATGCCATGATCACCACCCAAAAACTTTGAGGCTTTTTTCTCACCAAACCCACTAGACTAGAAGCACAACAATCTGTAAAAATCCTTACTCTTCATCAACTGAGATTCCATAGCTAAAGCACCCACATCATCAGGGATGGAGCTAGGGTTCCAATTGAGGGGGGCTGCAGTATAAAACAATTTTTTTTGGGTAAATCCAAATTAGCATTCATTTAGTATTAACAAAATATCAACAAAATGAAAAGAAACAAGATAACTATTTCTTATTACGTTGCAATGCAATTATCCATGAAATTGGAATTTCAACATTCTTTTTATCTATGTTTGATTCCATACTAAATGTTGCAATAATTACGCTTGTAATGTATAAGATCCTATATCATAGTTAATATGCCCATAAAATTTATGTTTATTATCTCATTATATGTCGAATGGTCTTCTAACAAAAAGACTAATTATTTTTTGTGAAGTAAATAAGAAGATAAGAAAAAAAAAATCCAAAGACTAAAAAAAAAAAAACCATTTGAAGAAGGCTATTTAGTAAGCCTATGAATGCCATAGGTAGAATACAGCTATCACTCCTAAGTTTAGGGACTAAGTTAGGTTTAGAAACCAAGTTGATCAGTTTTGAACAATTTTAGATCTAGTTAGCATTAGCCCAAAAACACTCAACCTTATAAATTGTAAGGTGACCCCACTATGTTCTCCAAAAAATAAAATAAAATAAAAGCAAGCAACCACACAGCCACTGGCCCACTACCCCTTAACTCATTAAACAAACAACTATTACAAGACAAAACACCAACTTTTCTAAAAAGTCTGAAACATTTGAAGCCATATCATTACAGTAAAGTGAGAGAGTGATCAGATAAAGTAATTGAGAGAGAGAGAGAGAGAGAGAGAGAGAGAGAGCAAGGACTTTGAGAGTAAATACAAATGAGCAGCAGATTGGGCTGCTGCCAGTGTGATGCAAATTGCAACATTGAAGGTGAATCTCACTTGCATGGAATGGATGTGGTAGTGTGGTGTGGGTGTGGGTGTGGCTTGTACTGCTATGCAGTGGAAGTGAAGGAGAAAGAGTCTCTTTATTCGACTGGTATGGATTTAGAGATTTTTTTATATAAAAAAAATTAATAGAAATAGGATCTGTCAATGTGATTTTTTTTTCTCTTGGTTTTGAAGGGCTAAAAATGGGCCAGAGATCTATATTTTTGTTATTGTTTGGGTTTAATTATGTTGTTGGTTGGACTAATTATTGTTTGGGCTAAGGATCATGCTAGGGGGGCCAAAAAGAATTTTCTTGGGCCAGATACTAGAATCTCATGTAAACATATATGGTAAAAAAAAAAAAAAATCTAGGGGGGCCATGGCCCCCCATGGTCCATGAATAGCTCTGTCCTTGCACATCATCACCCACCATTGTGGCCCATAGATGAAGCACCCACACCATTGTGGCAATAGTAGCATAGCCCTCTCTCCTCCATGAACACCTTTGCTTCAGCCGTGAAAAGTCACATTTCATCAAATGCCCATTAGAACCAAGTGCTACAAAGAGCATGTGGTCTTGAGTTTGAACCCCTACCTCTACTCTCCTTCTCATTTGAAAAGTTAAAAAATCCTACTTGTTCACCCCAACTTATTAAGATGGAGTCTAAGCCCACATGTTTGGGGGAGGGGGGGTGGGTTAGAATATTGGTTGTCTTGGAAAGTGTATTTAGGTTTTGTTTGATTAATTACCTTAACACAAATAAATATTATTTATATATTTGTGGGTGAGTACAATGGTATGTTATTTTGCCTCTGATTTAATGCTAACTCATAACAGAAATCTAAGGCATTATTTATAAAAGAAGGAGATAACAACACATGGTTTTTTCATAAACTTGTTAACTCTCACAGATGGACCAATCATATGGGTAGTTTTTATGAGGGTGACTCAGATATTTAGAATCAGGTGTTGGAATTTTATAAGAAATTATATCGAGAGCTTGAATTTTGGAGGCCTACTATTGATGGCTTAGAGTTTGCTTGTTTAGATGAAGCTGTGAGGCTATCGCTAGAGAGGGAGTTTGAGGAGGAGGTTCTTGCAGCAATTAAGGAGGTTGAGGGTGACAAAGCCCTTAGGCCTGATGGTTTTACTATGACTTTATTCTAAAAATGTTAGGGTGTACTTGAAGGGTATGTTATGACTTTTTTTTGTTGCAATTTTTCTTAAACATTGAGTCATTGGAAAGTCTCTCATAGCCACTTTTCCATGTTTGATCCCTAAGAAGACTAATGCAATCAATATTAAGGACTTCTGTCCTATTAGTCTTGTGGGTAGTCTATATAAGCTCTTGGCTGAGGTGCTGGCACATAGACTTCATAGTGTTCTAGATAAGCTCATATATGATCCCTATAATTCATTTGTAAGAGGGAGACTGATTCTTGATTTTGTTGTCATTGCAAATGAATGTTTGGATAGTAGAGTGAAGAGTGGTATATGATCATGTGACTTGGAATGCTTTGTTTTACCTTATGGAGAGGACGAGTTTTGGGAGAAGTGGGGGAGGTGGATGAAGGCCAGTATTTCTACAGTTAGGTTCTCAATTCCTGTTAATGGGTCTCTAGTCGGGTTTTTTCGGTAGCTCTAGTGGCCTTCGTCAAGGGCCCCTTGTCTCCACACTTATTCTTGTTGGTGATGGAGGTGTTGAGTAGGTTATTGAAGAGAATGGAGGAGAGCGGTTTTCTATGTGGATTCCAAGAGGGTTCCCATGTGCAAGGAGGTTTAAATATCTCTCATCTTCTTTTTGCCAATGTCACTATCTTATTTTGTGATTCTTCTAGGGAACAATTACCATACATTTGTTCACAGGCTTGAAAGTCAATGTTGGCAAGAGTGAGTTGTTCCAGTAGTAGAGGTATGGAATTTGTATGCTTTGGCTAGTGTCTTATGTTGCAAAGTTGGGAGCTTGCCTATGTGAATTACTTGGGTATGCCTCTTGGGGCTCATTATAAGATGTCCTCAATATGGAGTCCTATTTTAGAAAAAATAGAGAGGAAGCTTTTGGGTTGGAAACATTTATATTTGTCAAAAGGCGGCTGACTTTGTTAAAGAGCAGTTTATTGAGCCTTCCTACCTATCACTTATCCTTATTCATTATCCCTCAAGCAGTAGCTACTAGATTAGAAAGGATTCAGAGGAATTTTCTTTGGGAGCTTTTGAGGAAGTTTTTAAATAGCATGGGATAAGTTTTGTGTGCCGGTGGAGGCAAGGGGTTTAGGGATCCGGAGGATTGGGTTGCTTAATGAAGCATTGCTTGGAAACTGGTTATGGCGGTTTGGGCAGGAAGTTAACTGTTTATGGCGTTAGGTTATAGCAACCAAATATGGTGTGGTTAGAGGGGGTTGGTGTACAAGAGGTGTTAGAGGGACTTTAGACTGTGGTTTGTTGGAGAATATTAGGGCGGGCACAAAGAGTTTCTTTGGTCAGGTGGTGTATGCTGCAGGATAGGGTCATTGTATTTGGTTCTTGCATGATTTGTTGAGTGGGAATATTCCTCTTAAGGAGCTTAACCCCGATCTATTTGCTTGCTTTGTATCTAAAGAAGTTTGGACTTCTGAGTTGCTTATGCCTAGGGGAAGTAGAAGCTGGAATCTTCAATTCTACCAAGCTTTTCATGGCTAGGAGTTTTTTTTTTTTTGGGGGGGGGGGGGGGTGTACTTTTTTTGAGCTTCTTTATTCTAATATTCCAAGGGGTGAAGGTGATGGTACTTTGACTTGGTAGTTGACTTAGAATGGTGTTCTTGGTGTGTGCTCTTACTATAATTTTTTATCTGGTCCATTTATTGATTCTTTCCCTCAGAAGAGCATTTGATGTGTAAAGATATCTAAAATGATGTCTTTCTTTTTGTGGACAACTACTTGGGGTGGGATTCTTACCATTGATAATCTTGTTATGAGGGGACTACCTCTAGTTAATTGGTGTTGCTTGTGTCGTTGTGATGAGAAAACTGTGGATCATCTTTTGCTCCATTGTAAGTTTGCTTATGCTTTGTGGAGTGAAGTTCTTCTAATGTTTCCTTTGGGATCTAGTGGGTGATACCAAAAACAGTTGTTTCTCTTCTTTTTGCATGGAGGAGTTGGTTGGGGAAACAATTTTCAAGTAATTGGAATATGCTACCAGTATGTATAATGTGGTTAATATGGCAGGAAAGCAATACGCATACTTTTGAAGATACTAAGACACCTTTAGATCTCTTGAAGTCTCTGCTTGTTGGGACTTTGTTTGAGTGGTCTTGAATTTGGGGTTTTACGCAATGTATTTCCATTTCTAATTTCCTACAATTTGTTAGAACTTCTTGATTTTTTTTGTGACTGTTTCAAGTACAATGTGTTCATCATCGTGAACACGATGTAATTTTTTATTCAATAAAATTTCTATTACCTATAAGGAAAAAAAAAAAAAATAAATAAACAATGGTTTAAGTAATTAAATTTTCTATTTCCCTTACAAATTAAACTTTTTGGACAATTGGTATTATATCAATATGTAACTTTAATTATACTATATAAGGTATCACTTGTTCTCTCTAATTCACCTAATTGTCCTATAATGAGAAATAGCAAATGATGGGTTTACCTATGAAAAAAAACCTAAATAAGTAGTAGTTTTCTTATTTGTGGACGTGATAACTTTAGTGGTTCCATCAATTCCATCTCTTCATGGCCATAGAGAACAAATTTTTATTTTCCTAGTCTTTATGTAATGGTCTTCATTTCCTTTTTGGTTATTTTAAAATTAAGAGTCTGGGTAACGGTTGCCTTGACATTTGTTAATAGACTATTTTAGGAAATTTTTAATACCACTTTTATGGGAAATATAAAAAACTGTTAAAAAAGTTAGTTACTTTTTTCTTTTCTCATAAAAAGTTTCTATAAATATTTCCTAAACTAATGCACTTAGGGTATCTGTTGACTTTTCCCTTAAAATAATAATCAATTGCCAAAAGTAGTAGTAATAGTTTTTTAAACTTCCCATATTAGCCTTTGTCAACTATATTTATTACAAAAAATGATTGTTTTTTCAATTTTCAATGTAAAAGTAAGCGGTATTGTTGGAAGTTAAAAAATTGAGGTGGTTAGAAGCCTTTGAAAAGATCTTTAAAATTTGTGCATTTTCAAGTGGAACCAGTGTTATGGGGAGTAATTCAAGATGGGAGAAGTAACTCCCTTACTTTTTTTTGGTCTTTAAGGGTTTCAATTTTATTTTTGGAACTATCACTCATCTCACAATTGTAGGATGATAACCAGTTGTTGATACTGATACACAAATTGTTATTAGAACTCAAGTGGACTCATGTTATGTTTATATTATTCAGGGTCTTATATGGTAAACTGGTCTCCAAGTTTGCAGACTGCAGTTTCAGATTTGGTAAGTTTTTGGTTTCATGTTGTTTACTTATTTTATTTTTATCTCCCTGTTCAAAATGAGCATTGAACCTTTTCCTTTTTGTGCATAGGAAGTAGAATATTCTGAAGAATCTGGTACTCTTTATTATATCAAGTATCGTGTTGCTGGAGGTTCAAGGTAGTTACCAGACAATCTTTTCTAATCTTTTGTCAAAGATGTGTTCCTATTATATATGAAGCATGTACTTGCTGTTAAGTAAGCAAATTTTCATTCATGCATACTGTAGTTTTTTTAATATAATTTTTCTTACCTATCAAAAGAAAAATATATATATATATATATATCAATTATTTGGGTTAAATTTACTGGCATGAGAACTTTGTGTATGTAAAAGTCATGATTAGTAGGATTTCTTATGTATGAAAAGATTACACCTACTTGAATTGTAAACACCATCATTTTGAAAACCTTTGAACTAGGAAATAGTGTTGGAAAGTTGATGACATGTAGGAAATGGTCTTCCTTTTGTGGACTCATGAATCTGCAGTTTATTAGGTTGATGGCTGATTGGTGTATTTCTTTTGTACATTTCATGTACTAAGTGATAAAGAATCTCAATATTTCATAATTATATTCTCAATAATAATCTCTCTTCTCACAACCCCCTCCCTCCCCCCCCCCCACCCCCCCCCCCCCCCCCCCAAAAAAAGAAAGAAAAAAGAAAAAAGAAAATGAAAATAGGAAATAAAAGAAAATTCTTGATGGTGATAATCTTGAGATTTCGAAACTTGTACTTGTTTCCTTTGTCTTTTTGATAATTCAATCAATCCTTTAGAATAGATTATTATTAGAAGGTATAATTAATGTCATTTATATTTAGCACTTGAATCCTCTGGACATCTTTCAATATGCTCAGATAAACATTACCTTGTATGGATTATTGTGCAATATTACTTCATGTATGCTATATTTGTTATACATCCTAAACAGTTCTTTGTCTCTGATGTATACTTCTTGTATACTTAGGTGACATTTTTTTTCTCATATTTAATTTATCTTTCATTACTTATCAAAAAAAAAAAAATTGTTATACATCCTAAACAAGCTGTGATTTATATGTTTGCACAGACTGTTTAGTAGAAGCTATGCTGTGTATTCATATGTTAACTTTTATTTGTCTTTTAGGAGTGACTATTTGACAATAGCAACAACACGTCCTGAAACTTTATTTGGTGATGTAGCTATTGCAGTGCATCCAAAGGTAGGGTAATTTGCTAACTGTGCAAGCTCACACTTTTAGTTTAAAGGAATGAGCCCAGTGCTTGGAATTTATTCTTTGTTTATATTGTTGTCATCATGGTTTTAAATTGTCTACATTAAGGTGAAGAAAGTAAGATGCCATTAGTCACGTTCATACTTATTCTGAATGTTATGACAAGAAGGTTTAATTCAAATGGCACTTTCTCTACTTGGTGAATGGTGATGTCATGAGTTCAAAACCCATTGAATGTGTGTGTTAATTACATTGATGGTTCATTTAGAAGGAAGTAGTTGAAAAGGACTGGGATTTCATTTTTTTGTTTAAAATAAAGTGACAATTCTTCTATTTATGAAATTTACAGTTGAATTTAACCTTTATTAATCTGTGGATTTGAAACGATTTTGTGTAGATGTTATTTTAAATCTATATCATAAGTGCTTTTGTTAGAGAAAAATCCTCAAAACTCAAAGCCATCACATATATTCATTTAAAGCAATTTATACTATCAATTGTGCTTCAAACTTTGATTTTAAATCCTCAAATCCAAATGCAACAACCTAAAAGATTTTTGCAATTGTTCAGTATGTTGAATTCTGGTAATCTAGAAAGATGGGAATAATTTACAGTGCATTAGAAGCAAATAAATTTTTGGAAGTAGCACTGAAATTACCAGAAAAAGTATGACTCTTATGGTCTTATTTCAGTGGAATGTTGCAAATATGGTCTTAAAAATGACAGTGAAATCACATTGATTTGTTTTGCATGTCAACCACCCTTTTTAATGTAATTTTTTTTTTTCACTTGAAATAATATTTTTCATGCTTTTTCGTCTTTTTTATATGAACAAAAAGTTATATTTGAATGTGTATAATGTGTATCCTTAAATTTCTTTGAATATGACATAATAGCAATAATTCTGAAATAAAATGCTAGACCCATTCTTTAGGAGTGTGTTCCACTGCAGTGGGAAAATGAAAATGTCTTTACAAATGACATCAGCAACTATGTTTGGAAAATTGACATTGACTCTAAGTCATGCACTCCCTATATTTCCTGCCCCCCCTTCTTTTTCTGGTACTTTTTCCATCCTATAGATAGTTTCACAAGACTTCTATATTTGTTTACTTTTGCAGGATGATCGGTATTCTAAGTATGTAGGTATGATGGCAATTGTGCCTATGACATATGGCCGTCACATCCCTATCATCTCTGACAAGGTAAAAAACATCTCAATTATATTTATTTAAGTATTCCATTTTTAGCTTGTTTTATTGGTGGTATGATGTTAAGTGCTCCTGGTGCTTAGAATTTCATTTGGTCTATGCACTGTACTGCAATAGTAGTTTTGAGCACAAATTTTGAAGCAGAACAATGGAATTGATAAATAATTAGATGCTTCATGTCATGGTGCTTGGGCCTTTGTTCCTTTTGACAATAAATTTCAGCTTTTGTGGGAGTTTTTTTGTCTACCAACGGTCCCTGACCTAGGTTTAGTCTGCTTTTAAGCTTTTTCACCTTCTTATTGTTGTTAATACATTTGTCCACAATAGTTTGGTAGTGCTTTTCTTTAATTTGGTGTACAGTTGATGCTGTTTGCTGATGTTCACAATGTGTAAGAGTACTTAAACTCTTAAAGAAAACAAATTGATAGTGAATCTTTAATTCTTATCAAGTTAGGCGTGCTCGATGCTCATCCTTTCATGGAGCAAGCTTGATTGACACTGGGCTGACTGGCCTGTGCTAGGTGTTTGAAAATATTATTTTCCTCAAAAAAATTGTGACATGTTTATCACACTGGATTTTGAACCTGTCCATGATTGGCTACTTATTAAAATTTTAATTCATAAAAATAGCTTTTTTACTTGTTATCCAATTTTTAATGTATAAAATAGCTCAAGACCTTGACTATTGATGCCTACCTGGTCTCACAAGTCATAATTGCCTTTTGGGCCATGAGCCTTGTAGCTGAACTGGCACCTCCTGGTGTTTCCAATGGGGATGTCCAAGGTTCAAATCCCTTCACCCCTAATTATTGCATTATCAAAAACAAGTCATAATTGCCTTTTGGGATCTTTTTTGGTTCCTAGAAAATGAATATGTTGTAAGTCTATCAAATTTTACAAAACAAATATGTTTTCTGAAATTTTTTATAATTGGCTCCTGATTAATTGATGTGGATCAGTGGCCAACTCCAATTTAGTTAGGATTGGATTAGTTGAGTTGATGTATTTTCTTAATTTTTTGATTTGTCATTTTAAAGCTTATTTCATATAATTCCTGGATTGTAATCCATCTTCTGGATTTATTTCTAAATCTGACAGCATGTTGACAAAGATTTTGGAACTGGTGTGTTGAAGATAAGCCCTGGACATGATCATAATGATTATCTTCTTGCTAGAAAGCTTGGTCTCCCAATACTTAACATAATGAACAAGGATGGGACACTTAACAAGGTTGCGGGATTGTACTGGTAAACTTTGCTTTATTTTGTTATTGAACAGTATTTTGGAGAAACCTTTCTATATTGCACCTAATATATGGCATTGACACCTATGATAATAGTGGCCTTGATCGGTTTGAGGCCCGGAAGAAACTATGGGCAGAACTGGAGGAGACAGGCTTAGCTGTAAAACAGGAAGCGCACACCCTGCGAGTTCCCAGATCTCAACGCGGTGGAGAAGTGAGATAATACTGTATTTCACTTTTTTGTTTTTGAAAATTTGATACAGGTAACTGTTAACTATATCTTGGGGGATTTGCTCTCTCTCTCTCTCTCTCTCCCTCCCCCCCCTTTCTTTTCTCCTAGATTATAGAGCCACTTGTAAGCAAGCAGTGGTTTGTTACAATGGAGCCCCTGGCCGAGAAAGCCCTTCGTGCAGTTGAAAGAGGAGAGTTAACCATCATTCCTGAAAGGTTTGAGAAGGTATATGGTTTTGTGTGTGTGTGGCTTCATATTAATTTGATTCACTTGCAATAAAAACTTCTTTTATTAATCTTGTTTTTCTTCTTGGTGTCTTTTAGCTTTTGCCTTGCTGTAACTTCCAACTTGTGGAGCTTTTGCCTTGCTGTCTAATGCTTTTCCATTTGATTATGGTCTCTCTTAGTCATTCTTCACCCCCACCTTACGGATGGATTTTTCAACTCTTTATATGAAAATATCTATATATTTTTATTATTATTTACCATAAGTATTTTAATGAGTAATGCTACATAGTACGTACACAACAATTTTCACAATAGAGGAGTTGGCAAGTTTTTATTGGTTCTCATGTTACTATCACTTTATCATCTGCCATTCACAACTTGCCACCTCAACAGTTATGAATTTTATGAAAATTGTTGTGACTCAATACTTATGGTTATAACATCATTAATTATCCTCAACCTGATCTACTTTGTATTGCAGATTTACAATCACTGGTTATCAAACATTAAGGACTGGTGTATAAGCAGACAACTCTGGTGGGGACACCGCATACCAGTTTGGTACATTGTGGGAAAAGACTGTGAAGAAGAATATATAGTTGCTAGGAGTGCTGATGAAGCTCTTGAGAAAGCTCGTGCGAAGTATGGAAACAATGTAGAAATCTATCAAGATCCAGATGTTCTTGACACTTGGTTTTCCAGGTCTATTTCTGAAAGATTAATAAGAATTCATGTCTTTTTCTTGTGCACACATTATACACTTTAGAGTACAAATGATACCCTTTAACTAAATAATCCCTAAATTTTTTTCTCAAGGTGTGATTAAATGTGCACTTTTCCAATTTGTTGGAAGTTGGTTAAAGTATATTTATAACTAGAAAAGATGAGATCTTAAAGAGCTGTACATAAACAAAACAAATAAGCTAAAAAGCTAAAAGAAAAAGTTTCTGGCAAACAAGCTCTCAATTTAATTGTGTTTGCATGAATTTGGCATACTTCACGAGTGGCTTATGATTTGGAAATTGGAAGAAGTTGTTACTCAAACTGTTCTGCAGTAAGAGACCACAATTTTTATGGTTTTAGCTATTATGTGTTTGTCTTTTATTTTATTTTATTTTATTTTTTTTTTGAGTTTTGATTCATCTTTTTCCTTTCTTGGCCTTGGATAATTTGACTGGAGGAAATGGTGAATATTAGACAAAATAATAGTTGCAATAAGTTATGTTCCATTTTGTCCTCTAGTTTACCTACGTATATTTTTTTTTGTCTCTTTTTGCCTTGTCTATGGGGTTTGAGTTTCGTTTGTTTAGTAAATTGACATAGAGTACCCACCCCTATCTAGATGGGTGGGTTGGGGATTAAGAAGTTGGTGGTGTTTAATCAGGCGTCATTGGGAAGGTGGTTATGACGTTATGGGGTGGAAAATGAGTCCTTATTAAAAATAAGGGTAAATTGCAAAATGCACCCCTAAAGTTTGGGGTTGCTTGGATTTTACCTCTTGAAGTTGGAAAAATTGGATTTTACACCTTGAAGTTTCCCTACATTAGCAAAAGCAGCCCCTCTGTTAGTGACACACTTATGTGGCAGTTAAGTGACACGCTAGTGTTTGACGTGTAATTTTTTGCCAAGTCAGGCTGCCACATGTTAATTGGCCCAATTGAATTGTGACACATGTATTTACCCGTTACTTGTAATAAAATAACTTTAAAAAAGCTTAAATTAAATATCTAAAATCTAAAAAATCATTAAAAAATTAAAATAAATCTTTAAAATCTAAAAAATTAAATCATATTAATTCATTGGGACAAACTACAAAGCACTAAGAAATAAGAATTACACAAATCTGACCGTGTATCAGATGAATCAAGCACCAAATCATCAAACTTATACAAAAATCCCACAGAACCTTCCCCAATTCTAAAACATCCAATCCCTCTCTCTCTCAAACTTAAACCTCCATGGCAGAGAGCTTTGAGCTCTGCCTTTCACTGCTGCTCACAACGAACTGCCATTGACATTGTGGTGGTGGCTTTGAACTTAAACCCACTCTCTCTGTCCGTTGTGTTGTTGTGCTCTAATGGGTCATGGTTGTTGATGGGTATTTGGTTTTTGTGTTCTGATGGGTCACAACGGTCAGTGGGTATGGTTTTTTTGTGGTTTGATGGGTTACGATGGCAAGGGAGAGGATGGGTTTGCTGGGATTTTGTTGGTTTGGTTTGGTGGTTGGCTTGGGTTATCCCGCGAATGGTGAGTGGGAGGTGCTCTTGTTAGGTGGGTGTTCCGGCAGTTGGGTTTGTTTCAATGGATTTGCTTTGATGGGCTGGTGGATTCGAAAGGTTTTTGGGTTTGATGGTGTGCTGTGTTTCATGGGTTGGTTGAGTTTGGTTCAAACTGAATTGCTTTGATTGTTCAATTTGCCTGGGTTTGATTATTTTTGGGTTCGAAGTTTATGGTTTTGATTTTTTGGTTTCGAATTTGCTGGGGAAATCAGTTTGTTGCTGATTGAATTTAATGTGTTGATTTTTTTGGGTTTGTTCATCTTGTTCATGGTGTTGGATCTTTCTGGGTTTGTTCAACTATTTTTGTGTTTATTTATTTATTTTTAGTTTATGCAATTTTAAATTTTTAGAGAATTTATTTAGATAGTTTTTTAAATGATTTTTTGGGATTTTAGATGTTTATTTTAAGCTTTAAAGATTTTAAAGTTATTTTATTACAATTAATGGGTAAATACATGTGTCACAATTCAATTGGGACAACTAACACGTGGCGGATTGACTTGGCAAAAAAATATTACAAGTCAGACACCAGTGTGTCACTTAACGGCCATGTAGGTGAATCACTAATGGGGGGACTGCTTTTGCTAACGGAGGGAAAATTCAGAGAGTAAAATCTAAATTTTCAAATTTCAGGGTGTAAAATCCAATCAACCCCACACTTTAGTAGGGGGTTGTATGGGGTGAGTACTTGGAAGCACTAAGAGAATTTTATAGATTATGAAGTTGGGGATGGCCTTAAGAGTAAGATTTTGGCACGATCGATGGAGTGATGACTTCAGTTTCTAGTCGAAAATTTCTGGAGCTATCTGTGATGTGCCAAGATTGGGAGCTTGAATCTATGACATTATTTTTAAATGAGTTGTATTTGGCTCACATCTTCCAGGGGTTTGACGATAAAGTGGTATGGTCTCTATCCAAGAGTTGTGGTATTTGTGTTAAGGATTTTTATATGGCTTTCAAGGAGAGGGGAGACTGAAGATTTCCTTTGTGCAGTATTTGAAGCATTAGAGTTCTTCCTCGAGTAGCTTTTTTTGGATGGACTGCAACTTTAAACTGTGGGTCACCTTTTCTTACATTGTGACATTGCGGGTGATTTATGGTCTTTTATTCTTTGTCTGTTCAGTGTGACATGGGTTATGCCTAGTTCGGTGTGGATCTATTGGCCTGTTGGATTGGGAAGTTTGGTAAGCATGACTGGGAAAAGGTTTGGAAGTCATTAACATTATGTTTGATGTGGATCATTTGGTGGGAAAGGAATGCACATGTATTTGATGATTGGGCACTCTTCACACGAAAAATGAAGCTCCGTTAGGCCAAAGATTTGACTTCAACACCTGACCTTGCAGAGTTTTTAGATCAGCTGAATTTTCATTCTTGACATTCTTTTATTTTTATTTCTTTCCCCGTATACTATCAATCTGCCATGCTTGTTTTTTTTTTTTTTTTTTTTCTCATATTTATTTTTCAATAATTTCATCACTTATTTAAAAAGATTCTATTATGTCCTTCCTGTTTATGGAAACCTTGATTTTATTTGTCTCAAAAACTAGTTTCTGCTGCCTCACACTCACTTGTTATCAAATTTATGCCGCAAGGAAAATTATTGCATGGTCTGTCTTCTTTGAAGAACTCTAGATGTTATTATGAAAACCAAGCTTATGTATTAAAAATTTTTTAACAATAACAAAAGAGAGTGAAATTTGACCAGTTTTCTTAGATTAAAAAATGTTAGAGAAAGCATGGATTTGTTTTATATATTATGTCTCAGATTACGGATTTCATCTTCCAACCAAACTTTTGGATAAAAAGTATTGCTGAAAATTAATTTTTGATCAATTTTTTTATTATAAAAGATTATAAAACAAATGAACATTGGATCTTTATTTATTCATGTACTTATTTACTTTTCATGTCTTAAAATAGGACTTCCATGACTTCAGCAAAATTTTAATTTTGATCTGCTAGGTAATATTGATTATCAATGTGCTTTCAATGATCGTGTAGCTGCAAATTTCTAATCAATGAGTTAATTATGATATGCCATTGATAGTTTGTCTGAATACCAGATGGTTAATATGTCTTGCCATTGAGTTCTAGCTCAAATGACATCTCCTCCTCTTGTTAGAGCATGGTGGAGGGTAAGATGGTGGGTTTGATCCCCATAAGTGCATGTGTAATTGCTGCCAAATAAATGTCTTATTCAAATTTTATATGGCTTAAAAGTGATCTTTTTAACAAAATATTCAAATTATAAGTTTCATTCAGTGGTTTAACAGGATTTTGCATTAAAAGTTTGCATTTATAGGTCATTTTATGTTTTTTTTTTTTTTGAATGATTGTATTAATTTTTAGATTGGTGCTATATGTGTAAGAGGTGTGGGGAGTTAGTGGATCATCTTCTACTTCATTGCTCCATAGCTTGGGAGTTGTGGTCTTTGGTTTTATGCTTGTTTGGTATTCAATGGGTTATGCCTAATACTGTTCTTGAGTTGTTTGAGGCTTGGCAAGGAAAGTTTGCATGACATCGTCACATTGAGGTTTGGAAGTTAGTGCCTCATTGCTTGATTTGGTGCATTTGGCGTGAAAGGAATGCTAGAAGCTTTGAGGGTTGTGAATGTTCTTTGCTAGAGATTAAGTCTTTATTCTTATACACTCTCTTTGAATGGAGTGTGGTCTTTTCTCACTTTTCTTATTCTTCTTTTCCTATTTTTCTTGATCGTTGTTCTTTTGTTTCCTGATTTGTGCCCCCATAGTACATCCCCAATGTACTCGGTTTGGCAATCTTTCTATTATTAATAATATTCTTACGTTATTTATATAAAAAAAAAAGATTGTATTAATTTTTATTTTTAGAAATAAACCAGATTCAGTAGATGATTTGATATTTGATTGTATTACTTGATTTCTTGGTTCATGAATTTAGAATTTTGAAAATGAAGCATGCTTTTTATTTGTCTTATAGTTTTATCAAATCTCAGCTCTTGATGTTCTACTTTGTGGTTCCACACATGAACCCTTTGTCCCTGTTTGTTCACATATTAGCTCTTTTGTTATCTGTAAATGATACGTACTTACATGAATACATACATACATACATATGTAGACATTCTTTTGAATAAGTTTTTTCTTACTCCTATGTTCAGTGCACTATGGCCTTTTAGTACTCTTGGATGGCCAGATGTTTCAGAAGAGGATTTTAGACGGTTTTATCCAACAACAATGCTTGAAACTGGGTAATGTGTTTCCCTAGCTAGCTTCTCCTGCCCTATTGATCTCTCTCTCTTTCTCTCTCTCTCTCTCTCTCTCTATATATATATATATATATATTATCTGATGCAGTGATGCCAGATGTGAAACCTGGGGCTGCTGTCTGAGGAATATTTAGTGATGGTAACTTAATCTGATTAGTAGGTGCCTGTCATCTGCTTGGTGCCATTTATGCTGCTAATGAACTGCAAATTTCTTTTTGTTGCCGATGAACTACAAATTGCTAACTTTATTTTGTGTTTTTGAGTCCATGAATAAAGTTTTACTATCTTATTTGAAAGATTGCAGAAGTTGATACTGCTTTCTTATATGGACAGGCATGACATACTGTTTTTTTGGGTGGCAAGGATGGTCATGATGGGAATTGAGTTCACGGGGACCCTTCCATTTTCATATGTTTATCTACATGGACTCATCCGAGACTCACAAGTGAGTTTAGTGCATAGGTGAACCTTTTGCTTTTACATTGATATTATATTTACTAATTGCAGCGCTCAATGTGTTCTCTTTCTAGACCTCTCTCAAAGTTCAGCATACTATTTCTTTATTTGTTTTAGGTATTTTTGGTATTTGTCTCTATAAATTTCACTTTTTAAGCAGTGAAGTCCTATGCGACTTGAGCTATGAAGTCTTGTCCGATTTGATAATGGTGTCATGGAATTTGATGTTGTGATAGATGTTGAGACAAACCAAGCCATCAATATAGGCATTGTAAGTCTATTGGACAAAAGGACTGCATTGCTCTAAGTTAAACTTCCAAAAGAACTGAAAATTTTAAATCTAGGCAGCAAAGTAGAGGCAACTTTTCTTATCAAAAAAAGAAAAAGAAAAAAAGGGTTGAGCCAACTTTATTTTGGAGGGGTCTGTCTGATTTGCTGTAGGAAGTAGAGATTTAGCTGTAGAACTTTTGTGATAAAAGAGTTTTTGATTAAAAGTGGTCTGGTGATGAAGTGTTTTTGGATGTGAGAAATGACTAAATGCGACATAATAAAAGTTCTTTGTATTTTCAACTTTGAAGAACCCAATTAGTTTAATTAATGGCCAATGTTTATTTAGTTAATAATAATAATGATAATAATAATAATTATTATTATTATTTAGTTGTTGTTATTATTATTATTGTTGTTGTTGTTGTTGTTGTTGTTATGATGATGATGTAATGGATTGAGGTGAGGGCAAGCTAAAGAAAATAGATCCTTCCTTTTATGATTGCTTCTTTGTGTCACTTTATTTTCATTAACATGGTATAAGAGCAGGAGAGTTGAATTGACCAAATACCTTTTTTTAAATTTTATTAATTTATATATTTTATATACCTCCCTTTTTTTAATTCATTTTTTTTATTTGCTGATTTTTATTGAACTACTTTGCTGGGTTGTTTCTAGGTAAACTTTTGTTTTGTTTAATGTTGGGAGGTGCATGAAGATGTTAGAAAGGCTTGTCATCTTCATCACCCTTGTTGTCGTTGCAATTTGGTAGTGAAATGGCAGAAAAATGTCAATGGCTATGGTGGTGGTTGTTTCTTGATGTTTCAAATTTTCATAGTTGATTGGTGTCCTCTATACTCTGTATTGATTTCTGGTAGATTCGAGGAGGCTCTTAGTTGTTTCGGTCTATTCCAGTCAATTTTGACTTTTCTGGTCATCTGTACAGTGTCAGTGATTCTTGGTGAGAATGGGTTCATAAGTTTTTCGATTGTCGGTGACCAATTTTTGCACTAGTAGGGTGGTTGTAGGATGTTTGTGAGATTCTTTGGCATTATTGTTTGTCGAAGTTGACCCTTGTTTGGTTCTTACTGTTGGTCAGTCCCTGTCCTGGATATGGATAAACTGCGTCTTGCTTGGTTGTCCTGTGGTGTTTGGCATTGGTTTGAGCATGGACTTCTTATTTGATCGCCTTTTATCTGAAAAGTGAACATCCTGTGCCTCTATGAGTGATACCACCGATTCTTTCCACACAAGGGCTTTCCCTTGGAGGAACTCCAAAAGGATTCTCAAGATGAGAATGAGAGTCATCAGACTCATCAGTAGCCTCATGAGGAGGCTGCAAACGCTGCAACACCTCCGTAAGTGACTCAACTTGTCTCCTTGATTCTGCAATCTCATATCCTCTCTCTATATTTTGATTCCATCCACCATTCCTGTTCACCAGAGGGTTGGCTTTAAGTCCTTCCCCAACTTCCATTTGATTTCCCCTTTTTCCACCTCTCTTTCCTCTCCTTTGGGCCATTAGAAGCTTCAAAATTTTTTAAAAATTGCAAATGTCAGCAACAGCACAAGTGATCAAATCTGTGATATTTTGCAGCTGCAACAGCAGCACAATACAGATTTGATTGGTACAAGGATCCTAGATCTGATTCTAGGATCTTGAATGGAGAGAGCAAAAAAAAAAAAAAAAAAAAGAAACATAAGGAAATCTAGGGTTCAAATGATCAAATCAATAGGGAAAAAGAGGACCAGATCTGTGCTTTGATACCAAATGATGGAAGTCAAGATCAAATAACTAAGAACTTGCTAGAATTGCCTTAGAATTAAGAATCAAAGTTGGAATTACAAAGAAAAACTGGAGAAACAGTCTGAAACTAAGTTAAATTTACATTTAAAAAAAAAAAAAAAAAACTAATTCTACTGTTACATACAAAGCCTATTTATAATCTTTAACTGCTAGGAAATAAACTAGCTAATAGTTACATCTAGACAAGCTAACCCCTTTGGATTAGTACTCTTCGATGTTTGGGTCCTATCCATGTTATGTTATGTCAAATTATGTTCATTACTTTGTTACCTTTGTTGATGACTACTAACGAATGACTTGGTTATTCTTAGTAAAACTCGCTCTGAAATCAAATTCTGTTTGGCCAGAAATTCATATCTTATGATCTAAGAATGTGAAAATCAAAATTTAGTTTGGCCAGAAATTCATATCTTACGATCTGACAATGTGAAAATATGTCTCAAAGTCATCCTTTCCCTCTTATATTTTTGACAAACGCATTGTACACCAGACCTCTTGTCACTTTGCTAACTTTGTTGATGACTACTGCTGAATGACTTGGATTTTCTTAATAAAAACTCTTTCTGAACTCAAAATTCAGTTTGACTTCAAAGAGATAAAGTTTGTGTGCCTATAGCCAATGGCGGTTTAGGTATAAGGAAACTTACTACTTTCAGTAAGGCCTTATTGGAGAAATGGCTGTGGCGGTTTGGGAAAGAGGAGAATCGGCTATGGAGGAGGGTGGTAGTTTCAAAGTTTGGGGAAGAGTGGGGGGGATGGACTTCTAAGCTAGGTAGGGGAGTTCATGGGTGTGGTTTGTGGAGAGGTATTTGTATGGGCTAGGAGTATTTTAGCAAAAATGCACAGTTTGTTGTTAGGTTGGGGAATAAAGTGAGATTTTGGCAAGATGGGTGGTATGGGGATCAACCTTTCTAATTGGCTTTCCTGAGGCTGTATGGTATTGCTATTGACAAGGAGGCCTCTATAGAAGCTTCTTTGTCAAGGCAGGGGGCGAAGGGTAGAAGAACTTGGGATGTTCTTTTTATTCGGGAATTTAATGATTGGGAGATGCATGAAGGGCTGTATTTCTTCGTATCTTGGGAGCCAATACTCCTTCAATGGATGTTGGAGACTGGTTGATACGGAAGTTGAAGCCTAATGAGAATTTTGACATCCGGTCGTATTATAACAAGTTGTGGAATTCTCCCTTAGTTGTTTTTCCTTGGAAATGTATATGGAGAGTTAAGGCCCCTAGGTGTGTTTCTTTCTTCGTTTGGTGTGTAGCTCAGAATAAGATCCTAACAAGTGATAACCTAAGATTGAGGGGCTTGGATTTTGTGGACTGGTGCATTATGTGTCGACATTGTGCGGAGACAGTGGACCACTTCTTCATTGCGAGATGGCTTATTGGTTGTGGAGCTTTGTTTTTATAACTTTTGGAATGTCATGGGTCATACCTAGATCGATTCCAAATTTGCTTTTTGGCTAGTGGAATTGGTTGGGGAAGCATTCGTCTCAGATCTAGAATTTAGTTCCGTTGTGCATACTATGGTGTCTTTGGAAGGAACAAAATCAGCAGACTTTTGAGGATTTGGATAGTTCCGGTAATCAAATGCTTGCTTCTTTTAGTAGAACTCTTTTTGATTGGTCTCGGGCTTAGGGACTCACGACTAGTGATTCTCTCCTCTCTTTTCTTAGCTCTCTATCTCTTTTGTAATTAATTTGTTGCTTGGTTATCTTCTATGTATTTTCTCTGTCGTTTTCTTCTTGTAATTTTCTGGTTTGCTCTGTACTTTTTATGCATAGAGTAGCCTTTCGTGTATATATCATTCTTACTTATCAAAAAAAAGAAATTTCAGTTTGGCCAGAAATTCATATCTTATGATTTGACAATGTGAAAATGTCTCAAAGTCATCCTTTCCCTCTTATATGTTTGACAAAGGAATTGTACACCAGACCACTTGTCCTCACACCACAACAGATTGGTGTTACTGAGCGCAAAAAGAAACAGCTTCTTAATGTGGCTCAAGCCCTCTTGTTTTATACAAACATGCCTAAATGGTTCTGGAGTGATGCCGTATTGACTACATGTTACCTTATCAACAAGATGCCATCCACTGTTCTTGATGGAGCATCCCCCTCATTCTATCCTATTTCCTTCTTCTTCATACTTCCATTCGCCTCCTAAAGTTTTTGGATATGTTTGTTACAATCACAATTTTGTTCAAGGATTTGACAAACTTGGTCTTCACTTTGTGTATTTCTTGGTTATTCATTGACGATTCTTGATGTCCCTTATGGCCAATCTTGATTGTCTTCTCTATCAGTTGGGTGCCAAGAACACATTTCACCATGGTGACCCACCTGAGGAAGTATATATGGGCAACCACATGGATTGGTTGCTTAAGGAGTATTAGGGTAGTGTCTACAAGCTAAAGAAAACATTATATGGTCTCAAATAGTCACCAAGAGCACATTTTGGAAAATTTTCTAAAGTTGTCATGGAATTAGATCTCTACAAATCATTGGGTTTTCAATTTACATATTAATATTGAACGCATACTACTTGTTGTCTATATGAATGACAGTAATTATTGGGGATGATTTTGAAGGCATTACCAAATTGAGACAATTCTTACAACAACTCTTTCAAATCTTAACTAATTCTGTTAAGGATATAGTTTAGCTACAAAATTAGTTGTAGCCTTAGGCTACAAACTTACTTAATATCTTTTTATTGGAGGTAAATTTTGACAAATCCACCATTGGATTATATCTTCTTATATCCTCAATGCTTGCAAAATTTCAATAAAATTAAAGATCAATAGCTATATCATCAATAAATTTTTTAAATTGCAAGTTTTTGTAATTTAAAATTATGCACAAAATTTAAATTTATAGATCATATAGTAAATAATATCAGATTGACACAAAATTTAATATTTATATTAAGAGCATAAAGACCATGCAATTCAACGGTTAGATTTTCAAAATATGTTGTAATATTTATTTCACTGAGTGAGTTTGTAGCCTTAAGCTACAACCAATTTTGTAATTAAATTTTTTCCTTCCGTTAATTAGTTGGGAAGCTTAATTATCTCATACGTAGTTAGTGTGGTGAGTCAATTCTTAGGAGCTCCAAGAATCTCACATTGGGATGCACGATACCTAAATAGAGCTCTAGGACAAGGCAGATTGTTGAAAAAGCATTCATCTTAAGGTAGATGGCTTTGTTGATGCTGACTAGACAAGATCACTTTCAAATAGAAGGTTCACCCCGGGGTATTACACCTTAGGAGGAAGCCTCATAACATGGAAAAGTAGGAAGCATAATAGAGTTTTCCTGGTCAAGTGCAGAAGCAAAATACAAAGCAATGTCACATATTACTAGTGAGCTACCTTGGTTACAACACTTCATTTGGGAGTTAGGCTTCTCAGTACCTACTCCTATTCCACTATCCTATGATAGATATGCATATTGCTTCCAACCCCATGTTCCATGAAAGGAACAAGTATATTGTCTCATATTGAGTGGAGAAATAGCTACACCATTTGTGAGATTTGAGGACCAACTTGTTGATGTCTTTACAAAGTCTTTATGTAGAGTCGAGAAGAGTATTTGTTCCAAGCTTTGTTTACATGACCTATATTAGCTTCAAGAGGGAGTGTTAGTGAGAGTTGTATCATTCCAGAAAGATATTGTGATGTCCCAGGTTTGATTGGATATTGATTAAGTGTGTGTTTTGTGGGTGTTTGATTAGTCCCACATCAGGCATATAATGGGTTGATTTGGGATTTATTAACAATTACAAAAAGCCTCAATTGTGATAGACTAGTCCTTAGGGGGTATAGTGCATATGTGGCTAGTGCTTTCCTTTCGTATTGGGTTTAGACTGCCTCCCTCTTGTACCAATCTTCTTTCAATATTTTTCTTCCTGACTCCCCCCACCCAAAAAAAAAAAAAAAAAAATTGAAAAAGAAAAGGAAATGCCAAAAATGAAAAAGTTCACAATACTTTTGTGTAAGTTTGATAGCTTTTGCAGCAATATGTTTGCAATGAAGTACAAAATATACTGTGAAATGGAATCGTATGCTCTCTTTTGACAAGATCAATTTTGTTCTCATTAGGTGTTTAGGACATCTTTTTTTCCTTGGCTTATCAAAAAAAAAAAAAAAAATCTTCTTAGTGTGGCTATATAGTTTACCATTGCCCTATATACTGATCTGTCTTTGTACTTCTAATAAATCTTTTCAGGGGCGTAAAATGTCAAAAACATTGGGTAATGTTATAGATCCAATTGATACTATCAAGGATTTTGGCACTGATGCTTTACGTTTCACACTTGCCTTAGGAACTCCTGGCCAGGTTTGTTTGTTATAATTCCTTTAAATGCTGCATTGTTTGAACATTTTAACAGACTATATGGGCTTATGAAAATTTACCTTATCAACTGACTTATATCCATTTCTTGCAGGACCTTAATTTATCCACTGAGAGGTTGACCGCCAACAAGGCTTTCACCAACAAATTGTGGAATGCCGGCAACTTTTTGTTGCAGAATTTACCTACTCGGAATGATGCATCTGCTTGGAAAAATATATTGGCTTATAAGGTTTGTACATTTTTATTCTCTTTTGATGAGGTCAATGAAATAATACCATGATGCCAGGAAAAAACCTATATTTTATAGAACATTCTTTGTTTAACCAAAGAGGAAAGATTAATTAAGTACAGAGAAAGTATACAACAGATACACCAACAATTATGATAGGAAATTGTTAGAATTATGGTTAAGTGATTAAATTCACCGTTTCCTAACAATTTAAGCTTTTGGGAAAATTGGAATTTATCATGGTATCAAAGTAGGAGGTCTTGAGTTCAATCCCTATCTCCACTCTACCTCCTATTTAAAATGTTAAAAATCCCATGTGTTAGGCCCCACTTTTTAAGGGGGAGTTCGGGTCCACACATGAGGGAGAGAGTGTTAGAATTATGGTTAAATGATTAAATTTATCATTTCCTTACAGTTTAAGTTTTTTGGACAATTGGTAATTTATTAAAAATTACAAAGATCAAGCTACACAAATAATTTCGAAAAAGAATAATATTTTGGGGTTGTCATCCAGTCATATACGCATCTTAGGAGTTAGGAATAAGAGTTTCAGGTATACAACTGATCTTTCACACAATTTTAAGATCCAACTATTTCTTTTTCTCCAAATGCATCACATGAGACAACAAGGGTGTATTTGAAATGCCTATCCTTTGAGATCTACCAACTGACCTTGCCAACTAGATAACAGATCAAACACGCTTTGACATGTGACCCACTGATTTCGGAAAAGACTTAAAACAATAGTCCCCAACTCTCTAGCGATATCACAACAAATAAGATTACAACCAGCCACTCCAAAATCACAATCTCCCACACAGGCTAAAAGGGCTGAAAAACAAGTGAAACTTCAACAATGAAACAACACTCCATAACACTAATCCAAGGAGGACAAGCCTCTCAAATTCAAAAGCAAACAAAATTTCACAAATCTGCAAATAACCATCAAACTGATCTTCCTTGGTCTGATTTAGCCCTTATGGGACTAGGCCCAACCAACAAAACAAGCAAAAAAGCTCCAAAATCACACATCGAAAAAAATATGCCGATAAACCCAAAAGCCATTGGAAAATATAGACAAGATGATCCATTGTCTCCTTTGCTCTTCGTCATTGTCATGGATACAGTGGGTAAAATGTTGGATAAGGCTGTCAATGAAGGCCGTATATCAGGCTTCAAGGTGGGCAATCTAGAAGGAAGTTCTTTAGTAAAGTCTCATCTCTTTGCTGTGACGATACTCTGATTTTCTGTGACTCTGATGTTGATCAACTTTTGCTACTACGTATGGTGCTCATCTGGTTAAAGGCAGTTTCAGGTTTAAAAATTAATCGGGGCAAGTCTGAGTTGGTTCCTATGGCAGTGGTTCCGAACATTATGCTTTTGGTGGATGTGCTAGGATGCAAGTAGGGTGGGTCTTTCTTTGGGTGCTAATTTCAAAGACAGGACATATGGAATCCAATTTTAGAGGAGGAAAGGATATTTGCAGGATGGAAATGTTTATATTTATCTAAGGGAGGAAGAGTCACTTATATTAAGAGTGCTCTTTCGAGCTTGCCTACCTACCTTCTCTCTTTATTTCCTATTCCCGCAGATGTGACTTATTATATAGAAAAAACTTTAACGAAAATTTTTATGGGGTGGTATGGGGGAAGAGACTAAACCTCATCTAGTTAAATGGGCAGATGTTTGTACTCCTCTTTCTTCAGGTGGTTTGGGTATTAGAAGATTGTTTACCCCAATATACTTCTTGTATTCTTGGGTGACTTGTTTCCTGATTTACATAATTTTAGTACTTATATAAAAAAAGACCATTCACTCTAAATGGCTCCTAAAAATTTCACAAAAATTACCTTATTTACTTTGAGAGAGAGGCAAGTAAACCATATGATCGCCGGTCCAAGCTGTCTGTACCAGCCCCAATGTCAACATGGTGTCATGCTGAGTTCAGTGGACAGATGCTGATGTCAGCACCCTCTATTATCCCAGGATCAATTTTTGATGGGTACTAGGGCTGGATCAGGGCGCTCTGATGCCAAGTTGAGTTGTAGAATATGAAAATTAGGGTTAATGGAGAAGAAAGGGAAGAGGAGATTAGGGAGAGACAAAAAAGTAAGGTTTAGGGCATAGTTAGTCAAGCCCACACCTAGCATCTCTATATATTAAGAGGATTTAGAAAATTAGTTATTGCCCTTTTCACTTCCAAAAATACCCCTAATTTAATTAATTTATCCTTATTTCTGAAAATAAGAAATGAGGTTAAAACTGTAAATAGACAAAAGTTAAAAGAAAAAAAACTATTGGTTATTAACTTCCTACTAGATAGTCAACATTAACTTCCCACTATCCACATTAAAAAAAGAAGAAGAAAATAACTACCCCTACAAAAAAAAAAAGGGAAAAACTATCCCATGTTTCTTTTTTAAACTATTACGTTATAATTTTTTTTTTTTTTTTTTTTGGGGTGGGGCGGGGGGGTGGGGATGTATTACATTATCAATTTGGATTTGGATAAACATGCAAAAGCTTCTAATTAAAATAGGAATCCTATTCTCTTAGGGGAAAAAAAATCCTATCTATTTTTTCAAATTGTGATGAAGGAAAAATTATGATACTAAACCCCAACAAAAAAAGAGAGCCTCATTGCACGCACGAAGCGGTGTTGAGGCTAGTATATTTATATTAAAGCAATTTAGCAAGATTGCAAAAATATAATTTAAGCAATATGAATAAAAAAGTGGATAGAGAGAGTAACAACAATAACTCAACAGGTCTGATCAAGATTAGCAATAGAACATTGCATGTGAGCCGCTAAACACTACTTAAAATGCTCAATATGATACAGTTCCGAAAAAGCCTCTAATAGAACCTGATCTCCACACCATAAGTCATGCCAAAATTTGAGAGCTAGTGCCCTTATCCACCTCAAATCTACAAAGGAAGGAGGTGCCTTTTGAGGTAGAGGTCATTGGCATGATGCCTTAATGTCAAAGACTGTAATTATACCATGTTTAATTTGATTGGGAATTTGATAAGAATACCTCTGATGTGAGGATCCTTTAAGACTGGTTTATTCTATCCAGGAAACATGATAAACTTGAATTATCTCATATATTCTACTTTAAGACATTCAATAATGTTATGTCAAAAATTAAATAAAAATGGGATAAAAAAACAATAGTTCATATAAACTCAAATGAAAAAAATTAAATTAAGACAAAGGGTAATGAATTGGGGATTGTATAAGATAAGAAAAACTATATTTTTGTTAGTCAAATGGTACTAAATTGAGGGTATGATTGTAACTTATATTATAAATTTTCATAGCCTTTAGAATGTAGACACCCACCTTTTTTTGAGGGAATCCACTTCACCATAGAATTGAGGTTTGGTGGCAATTCATATGCTTGTGGACATCTGAATTCCCTTGAGCTACAAACAAACAAGGGAAGGTTTAAAATCTATTAGGTTCACGGGAATCTTGAAAGATGACGACATGAGGACTAGGAGTTGCAGTGTTTAGATAATTTCTCTGAGATGTGATTTTCCATCCAAATTAGTTTGTGTATGAAAGACAAGGTGATTTGGAAATTAAGAAAAATGGGTGTTTCAGTGTTTGCCTTGTATTATTAGACTCTAAGAGGGAATTCTGTTTGCGAATTCCCTTGGCAGGCAATATGGAGGGTAAGGCTCCTTTGAGTGTGGCTTTCTATGTGTGGACGGCTACTTAGTTCTCACCATGGAAAATCTCTAGAAATGAGGCATGGAGGTTGTTAATTGATGTGCAATGCGAAATGGCATGCGGAGCATGTTGATCATTTGCTTTTGCATACCCCAATAGTGAGGGTCATGGAATTTCATGTGTGGTTTTTGGAGTAAAGTTGGTAATGCTTGAAGCATTGATAGGGGAACTACAAAGCTGGGGTTGAAACCTTTTTCACTCATAAAGAGGGTTTCAGTTGTGGCAGATTTGGGAGGAGAGAAATCAGAGAACTTTTGAAGGGCTAGAGTTAAATATTGAGAGGTTTAAGTCCCAATATGCAGGCACTCGTTTCTATTGTATGTCTTCGGATGGAGCCAACCTCGGGATATGTAATTCTACAGACTCTTTGTACCCTTAAATGGATGGGACAAAAAGGGTGATACAGCCAGTATACTCCATTTGTTTCCATTACACTTTTTGTATTCTTCAGTCCTAATACAATTGATTGTACTCGTTACTCCCTCCATCCTATTTTGTTTGGCTTATTTAGAAAATCCAACTCGTTAAGGAAACATCATGTAATGCATTTGAGGATACTTATCCAAAAAAAAAAAATGTTAGAGGATGAAATTTACTTAATTTTGAAAGTTGAGGGACTAAATTGGCATAATTAATAGTTGATGGACTAAATTGACATAATTAATAGCTCAAGGACCAAATTGAACATTAATACTCTGTTGTTGGACGACCAGATTAGTACTTTAACCAAAAAAACCATAAATGTGAAGATAAATATTTGCAATTACTCATAGCCATCATGTCATCAAGGATATATATATATATATATATTTTTTTTTTTAACTTAAGATTAGGATTTTTCATTTCGTTCTAGATGTAGTTAGAGCACCTATAAGGTAGGAAATACATATTTTGTATATTTATTTATTTATTTATTTTTTTTGTCAGTTTGACAGTGAGGAGTCTCTAATTAGGATACCTTTACCAGAACGTTGGGTGGTAAGACAACTGTGAAAATTTGTTTTCTGTATTGCCAATTCAATATATCTCCTTTAGTTACCATTTTTCTTTCTCCTAATTCCAGGTCTCGAAACTTCATTTGCTTATTGACATGACCACCACAAGTTATGATAAATTTTTCTTTGGAGATGTTGGAAGAGAAACATATGATTTCTTTTGGGGTGATTTTGCTGATTGGTAAGTCTGATAATAATAATAATGAAGTTTTTATCAGAAAATAAATCTTTATATTTTGTCCATATTCAATTATATTTTAGAGAATAGTCACTTAGGGCTTGTTTGGATTGAGCATCATCCATAACTCATAACTCAAACTCAGTTTCCATAACTCATAACTCAAACTCAGTTTCCATAACTCATATCACTATCTCTATTTTTTCACTCACTCAAATTAAAACTTGTTTGGTTTCATTCTTGATCCCTATAACTCAAAATATTAGACAAAGTGGTGGGATCCATTTACTGTGCTGGGTCAGAACAGTCCCTTCTCTATCTTACTTCTCTTTCATTTTTTTCATTTCACGTCTCCTTCCCCACTTTGACATGTTTCACTTCGAGCTATCACTCACCATTGTTTATGGCTTTCAGAGAGAGACAGAGGGGTGGCATGGCATAATTTTTTTTGCATTATGCTAAGAGCCTAAGATAATAATTCAGCAATCAACCACCCACCATTGCTTCTGTGGCCTGGAGCTTGAGATAAAAATTTGAAAAGATTAAAGCTTTTGCGATAGATTTGTACCAAACAACATGCATGGTGATCAAATTAACAATGTATTCCATATTCCCATTGACTCTAGACTTGATGGTTACAAAATTTATTCCTATTAAAGCACAACATAAGCTGAAGATAGCTAGCCACACCATTACAGCATCAATGGTGTGTAAAAGAGAGAGGGACCGTGTCCTTTGGTCAGACCCAAAATTGGCAGAACAGACTGCCAGTGACAGATCGTGTCCTTCGATCAGCTCGTGTCTTCAGCTGGACAGGTCCTCTTCAGCTGGACAGCTTCTCAACTTTGGATGCACCAGATTCTTCAGGGGAAGAAAAGTGAGAGGAGGAAGAGAGGTGGTGAAAGAGTGCGGGTGTGTGGTGCTGTGAGAATGAGAGAAGAACAGATGAGAGTGTGCTACAGAAAAGAAAAAGAAATGAAACAAAGAAAATGAACCCAGCCCCAACAGTCTCAATTAATATGACATGACAACACATTGTTGTGCGACCCACCAATGCAACAATCTTGCCATTGAAAAATCCAACTTGAACACAGCAAAATCTTGTTTCCAGTTTTCATCACTCAAAACTCAATTTTTTGAGTTTTGAGTGATGAGAACAAAACTCAAGAATCTGTCCAAACATGCATTTTCTCAGTAGGTCCCACACTTTTTGAGTTTTGGGTGATGAAAACGGATTTATATAACTCAGTTTTTGCTTATCCAAACACCCTGTTACTGGTTAGACACAAACCTAAGGTTTCTCCATAGATGTCTGGTACGGTTGGAAAGTGAGTAGCTACCCTAAGATACATAAAAGAATGATGTACATTTCCTTGATGTACTGGCCAAGTCTAATTAGTTGAAACTCAGTAGCTATCCTAAGTTACATAAAAGAATGATGTACATTTCCTTGATGTACTGGCCAAGTCCAATTAGTTGAAAAAACCATATACGAAGTATGAAAAAAATTATCAATTATATGGTTTCAGTTTCTTTATTAGTTTTTTTTTTTAATGAAAATACCATTTTGGTCCCTACTTTTTTTTTTTTTTGATAAGTAAGAAAGATCTGTATAAATAAAGCTATTTTATGCAAAGGGGCACAAAATAATCTAGGAGTACAAAGAAAGAAAGGAAAGGGCAAAAAAAAAAAACTTAAATACAAGAGAGAAGAGAACTAATAAACAAAGGGAGGGATTCACTGGATGTAATTTCCCAAACCCGTGACCAATCAAATAAAGACCCACTAAAAGAAGCAAGCAACTGACCATCCAAATTATCCATATCCTCAAACATCTGCCTATTACTTTCCTTCCATATACACCACATCAAACACAACAGAACTAAATTCCAAATATGTGAAGAGTGCTTTCCCAACCAATTCTACCAAACAAAAAGAAGATCTGGTACCAATTTTGGTAAGACCCATATAATGCCAAACGATAGAAAAATAAAACACTACAACCGATAAGCCTTTCCACAAAGAAGCAATAAATGTTCTACTGTCTCCCCACAACAACGACACATTACTCGCCAGTAAACAAAATCAAAACCCCTTAGTCTAAAATCGTAACCCGTAAGTATCTTATCCCAAGTTGCAACCCAAACAAAAAAAGAAACTCATCAAGGTTTCTTAACTTTCCAAATACATTCCTAGGAAAGACGATGGGAATAAGACCTTGGAATTTATTATAAAACGAACGGATGTCAAATTCCCATTCTTCTTCAACTTCCATTTCATGCGATCCTCATTTTTAGTTGAATGGGTGTTGGATTCCAAAATACAAAGGAAATCCAACACTAAGTCCAACTTCCAATCATTCAAATCCCAAGTAAAACTTACATCCCAGCTCCTCTCCCCCACCCCCTACCTCTACTAAGGAAAACTCTACAGAAACCTCTCTATTAGTTGCAATCTCATACAAAATTGGGAAAGTCAATTGAAGAGGTTTCTCCCCACACCAACAATCTTGCTAGAGTTTTACTTTATTTCCCACTTCGATCTCAAACCAAGTATGTTGGCTGAATGCCTCCCAACCCATCAGGTGGCTCTCCATAAACCACAGCCATGAACACCCCTACCCAATCTTGCCAAAGTCCCTAATAAGGCTTTAATAAAGGTTGTGAGTTTCCTTATCCCCAAGGCCCAATGGCCATAGGTGCACACACTTTGCATCTTCTCGATCTTATTAGCCACATAAGTAGGAATAGTGAAGAGTGACAAATAATAGGTAGGATGACTCGATAACATACTCTTGAGCAATGTCAATCTACCATCTTTTGACAAATAAAGCTTCTTCCACCCTGTTAATTTCCTCTCAGTTTTCTCCAAAATAGGATTCCAAATAGAAGGGGACTTATGAGGAGCCTCCAAAGGCATGCCAATGTAAGACATAGGCAAAGACCCAACCCTAGAACCCAAGATATCTGCCAAAGCATCCACATTATCAATCTCCCCAATTGGAACCATTTCACTCATACGCATATTTACCTTCTAGCCCGTCACAATTTGAAAATAGAGTAGCAACATTTGTATATGAAGAATCTGTTCCACATCTTCATCACAAAAAATAATCTTATCATCTGCGAACAAGAGATGTGAAACATATACCCCATCACCCTGCCTATCCTTGGTCTTGATACCTCGAATTAAACTTGCCCCCTCCACTCTCTTCAACACCCTACTAAAAACCTCCATCATGATTTTAAAAAAAACATAGGAGATAGCGGATTCCCTTGTCTCAATCCCCTTGAGTTTCCAAAAAAATCAGTTGGAGACCCATCTACCAAAGCAAAGAATTGAACTATGAAAATACAAGTACGAATCTATTTACACCGCTTCTCCCCAAAACCCATTCTCTTCAGCAAATTTTGGAGTGCCTCCCAATTCATATGATCATAAGGTTTCTCAATATCTAGCTTACAAATAAACCCTTGGAATCTTTCTTTCTCTTCACTCGGCTATCCACATATTCATTCGCGATAAGAACTGAGTCAAGTATTTGTCTTCCACCGACAAAGCCATTTTGGGACTAAGAAATTTGCTGAACTAGTACCCCTCCCAGAAGATTTTCCAAAATCTTAGACAAGATTTTATACACACTCCCCACCAAACTAATAGGCCAAAAATCTCTAATATTTGAGGTATCATTCTTTTTAGGAATAAGGGCAATGAAAGTAGCATTGAGAGATTTTTCAAACTTACATTTTTTTTTTATAGATAATCAGAAAACTATTATTAATGAGAAAATATGGAAAAGTACACGATGTTCATGATGATGAACAAATAAGAAAAAAAGAGAACAAACAGCATAACAAGAAGAGAAATCAGGAAACTAAGCTAAGGGAAAGCATGAACTCAGAGAGAGAAGAACAATTAGTAAAACCCCAACAACGAGACCACTCGAAAAGGCTACATTGGCATAAAACCTTTAACTCATCCAACGTCTTCTCATTATCCTCAAAGGAACGGCGATTACGTTCCAACCACACAATCCACATTAAGCATCTTGGAACCAAATTTCAAATGTCTGAATTATGATTCCCAAGCCACTGATGCCAACAAGATAACAACCCCACCACTGAACCCAGCATAACCCAATGAATACCAAAAGCCTGAAGCATAAAACTCCATAGGGAATGAGTAATAGGACGATGAAGAAGAAGGTGATCTACCGACTCCCCATCACAACAACACATACAACACCAAGAAGCCAACGGGCGACCCCTAAGCATTAGATTGTCCAAAGTGAGGATCCGATCATGAGCAGCAGTCCACAAAAAGAACGCCACTCATCTAGGAATCTTTGGTTTCCAAACACCTTTCCAAGGAAACACAGAATTCGAAGCACCCCAAATCGCTTGGTAATAAGACCGGATGTCAAACTTACGATCGCCTTTTAACAGCCAACAAAGAGTATCGCTCCTATCACCCCGAGGAATATGAGTTTGGATAAGCTGGAATAGGGAATAGGATGCAGCTAGCTCCCAATCCTCAAAAGCTCTATAAAACCTTAAATCCCATACTCTAACAGTAACCCCTTTAGGAATCCACAGAACCTCAGAGATACAAGCATCCTTGACCGCTGAAAACACATAGAGCTCAAGATAGAGATCTTTTAGAGTATTATCCCCAATCCACCTATCATGTCAAAAGCGGATACGAGTGCCTTCATCCACAACAAAAGACAGATGCTTAGAGAAGCTCTCCCATCCTTCATTAATGCTTCTCCAAAGGCCACACCCATGAGTCCTCCTGCACACTTTAATACATCACCCCCCTTTACTATATTGATAGAATTCCTTGAAAACAGTTAATACCGATTTCTTCACAACTATCCAACGATGGTGGAAAAGAGCCATAGAGAAGCCATCCAAACTTCCATATCTCTAACAACATGATGGATCTTCTCCTTCTCAAACTTCCTTTCAAGCCAGCACCCCCCCCCCCCCAAAAAAAAAAAAAGATCAAACTCCAAAACTGTCCTCAAAAGGTCTCTTGATATAAATTTTTTTTAAATTGTTGATGGAAATGTGTGTTGGGTTTGTTAACCTAACCCTAACACATAAAATATTATTTATATATAAAAGAATGAGTACAATGATATTACTATTTTGCCCCTAACTTATACCCATAACAAAAGCTATACTACCTAGGCAGCCACCTCAGATTCCTCCTCATATATCACCCCCATCCACTCTAAAATACCCAAATGATTATACCTTCTATGAGTTTTCCATCTTGTGATAAAACTTAGTATTATTATCTCCTTCCTTGATACATAACATCCTCGATTTCTATCTCCATGATATTTCTTCCATGGTAAGAAAATGTTCAACCAGGGACCGCACTTCAACCCTTTCACGCTTCTCCACATTTGTGAGTCCAAGCTCTCCTTCCGTAGCATCTAATTTCTTCAAATCATCCAATAATTTTTTCTTCTTTCAAAGCCTTCAACTTTTTGGCAAGCACAGGGCTAGGCGTACCAAAAAAGGAATGTTGATTACACCAAGATTGAATTCTATCCATGAACCCATCCGACTTTAACCACATGTTTTCAAACCAGAAAGGGTTTTTTTTCCCTCGCCATTATCCTGCCTCCAAAAGGATTGGATAATGGCTTGAAATAGGATGAGGTAAAGTTTGCCGAGTCACATCTGGATAGTGTAAAGTGTTCCAATCATGAGAAACCAAAGCTCTATCTATACTAAACATCAAAGGCTGGTCTGTGCCACTAGACCAAGCATACCTCCCTCCTTCCAAAGGCAAAATCAATCAATTAAGATCCTCAATAAACTCTGAAAATTTTTCCATAGCCGGAGTTAGTCTTGAACCTCCCATCCACTCACTTAGAAAACATACAATGTTGAAGTCCCCAATGTAGCACCGCGGTACACTTCAATATTGTTGAATACCAACAAACTCATCCCACAGAAAACCATCCTCCACCCCCTGCCACCAAACTGACATAGAAAAAGTTCCCACCATGTCCTCCAATTTTTCCAAAACCCTTCTATCCCACATAATCAGGACTCCACCCTCTATCTGATCAACATCCAAAGCAACCAATCCAATAAGGGCAACTCCACAAACTACAAACCATTTGCCTATCCATGCCAGCAAATTTAGTTTATTGTAAACAAACAACATCATCAATATAGTGTCACCATTCCACAGATCTTGCCAATAACCTATTCTAAAGCCATCATCAATGACATTTCTATTACAGCCTAAAAAGCTGTCCCATCTTTTTCTTTCATCTAACTCATGAACTCGAAATAACTCCATCTAACTCATCATCAAATTAAGAAGAACTTATATTTTCTTAATTCAAAAGAAATTCTCCATGCTAAAAAGATTACGAAAAAAAAGTATGATTTTATACCGGCTGAAACAACGGTATAGGATGAAACACCCTGATATTTAAACCAGTACATATCAAGGGGTTAAGTGTATGAATGATATACCATTGCGGAATATTGTGGTTGATATGGTATGATATTTATAACTATGGTTGAGAGCATATATAGGCTTGTTAAACTTCAATCCTTAACTTGGGGCTATCTATTTCTACTAAATTGAAACTCAAGGTGTTGAGGATCCTCCAGATTTTGGCAATATCACAACCAAGAAAACAACAACTATGGAGTAAATTGAATCTCATCATGGGTGGCTCGCTCTTCTGCTTTGTGGAATCAAAAACTTTCAAATTTTCTGTTGAAGAAGGGGGTTCTTTTTTCTTATTGCGTATCTTTGAGAGAGGCAGAAACTTTCTCCGTTCAGTGTTCATGGGTAAAGAATGTGCTAAGAGAATGTTGTCCATTATGGAGAATTTCATTCTCTCTGAGCTTCATGATCACTTTGCACGTACGGTTAGAGAAGGTGAGACAGTGTTCATTATACAATCAGGGGCCAATTCGCATGGGTATTACCTGATGATTTCTGAGTTGATTCATGGCCGGCGGAAAGGTTTCCTGGTTATCCCGGAAGGAAGATTGGGTCATGGTTGGAGAGGTTTTATGTGGCATCTGAAGAAAGTCTTAGATTCGGGGATTCCGGCATCACACCGGTCTCCATTACACTTACCGGGGGCTGAAGTGAGAGCTGATTTCTCCTATGCTGCAGCGGTGGCTCTTGACCATCGGAGTGAGCCTAACGATCGCAGGTCGGCAGCGGAGGTGGCCCAGGGCTCTGGTGTTCTAGCTAACCCACACTTCCCTTTTTTGAATTTTGGTAATCATAGCTCTGCAAAGCCGGTTCCTCAGGACATGGTTTCACGCAACAGCTGCCTTGGGAAGGAGAAGGATGTGATTGGTCTGAAACTTCCTTTAGCTGCCTCGGATGGGACTGAAGGAGTTTTAGTGGTAGACCTCCAACTTAGGCTGTTGCGTGGACCTAGTGGCAAGTGGGAGGTCAGCTGGTCCAAGGTCTTTGAGGTGGGCTCCTCTAGCAACCAACCCCATAAGCCCATTATTCCTGCAAGCCCAGATAACACCCTTAAGACCAAACCCCCCTCAACCAGCCATATAGTTACAGCCAAGCCAATGTTTGACTCTCTGTCCAATTCCTCTCAACCCATATTTGTAACCCAAAGCCCAAAGCCCAAACCCACTACAAATCCGAAACCCAGGCCCAACTCTAACAATAAGCCGAAACCCACATCTAAGCCTAACTCTCGGTCCAATTCCTCTCAACCCATATTGGTAACCCAAAGCCCAAAGCCCAAACCCACTACAGATTCGAAACCCATTCCCAACTCTAACACTAAGCCGAAACCCACTTCTAAGCCTAAACTCTCATCCAAACTTAAATCTTTCCCACATACCGGAAACCCTCCTTACGTTAAGCCCAACAGTGCCCCCAACCCAAAGCCCAACAACCTCGTTAAGCCCAACTGTGCCCCTAACCCAATGCCCAATAACTTGATCTGGAAGCCCAAGCCTCTTCGACCCACCATATTCCATTCTCAGACACAGCTTCCAGATTCGCGAGTCTCTCCCTCGCTCCCTTTCTCTTCTTGCTTTTCTGTTCTGCGCGACGAGAGCTCCGACGTGGAGCTCCCTTTGCCAATGAGCTCTGACGTGGAGCTCTCTTCAACCCTCTTGTTGCCAATGAGCTCCGACCAGCTATCCTCAGTCCCCGCCACCTCCGAAGCCTCCGCCAGCGTGTCCTCAGTCTCCGATGCTGCTTCTACTTCTTCCGATTCTTCCGATTATTCCTCGGAGATTTCTATGAGCTCTGATGATGATGGGGAGTTACATCGTAGCATCCAACAAATCATTCATCAACACACAGACGAGGTAATTAAAAAATGGGGAAATTCGGAGCAATGGGTTCTCGAACTACGTAATGGGAAAAGAGTGGCTGTCCCGATTCAAATCTCCTTGCCGCCGGGAGAGGATATCGTAGGAGTGGTTGACTCTAACCCATTAGCGATAGTTCCGGGGAGTCCTACGGAATATAAGGAAGGTAATGCCGAGTTAGTTCAAGAGATGAATGTTTTTGTGGAGGATTGGTCTTCTGATTTCAGTCCCGTGAAAGCTACCCAACACATGGATTCCTCAACTCCTCTCAATATTGATCCTCTGGCGTTTTCTTTACCAACGGATGCCACGATTATTTCTGACCAGCCAGTTTCCATGGTAGATGATACGTTTCTGGGTAAGGGCAGTTACTCGGAATGGTTCAAGGACAAATTCAGTGGCTTTCATGATTTTCTTGGGACTTCCCTTAAAGGTTTAGAAGAGCCAGCAGCGGATTTTCTGTTGGCAGTGGAAAATGAGATTCAGCAGAGGACTTTGAAGGAGAAAAAAAATAATTCTGAGAAAAGCTCAGGCAGGAAAGGTATTAGGGAATTAAGGGGCTTATTCAGCTCTGTTAATTATGGTTCCACGCCCTCTAGGCGCTCTAGTTATGGGAAGGATAGGGCTCTTATTGCTTTCCAATGAATTTGAAAATTTTATCTTGGAATGTGAGAGGGTTGAATGACAAGAGAAAACGTCTCTTGATTCGTAATTTTTTACGGACTTGGAAGGCTGATATAATCTGTTTTCAAGAGACTAAGCTGGAATGGGTAACTAGAGGAATAGTTAGAAGCATTTGGAGCTGCCCTTTCGTAGATTGGTTATATTTGGGCTCGGAGGGTGCTTCCGGTGGTATTCTCCTCATGTGGGATAGAAGGGTGGTGGAGAAGTTAGAAGAGGCAGTGGGGAATTTCTCGATCTCTTGTAAATTCAAAAATGTCAGCGATCATTTTGAGTGGGCCTTCACGGGTATTTATGGTCCAAATCTGATCCGTAAACGTCAATTTATGTGGGAAGAGCTGGCTGGCTTGATTAGTTGGTGGGATTTTCCTTGGTGTTTGGGAGGAGACTTTAATGTTATTCGCTTTCCTTCAGAGAGATTAGGGGAGGGAAGATTCTCTCGCTGCATGTTTGATTTTTCGGATTTTGTCTCTATGCATGGGCTTATGGATTCCCTGTTGGAGGGAGGTCTCTTCACTTGGTCTAACTCCTCCTCTGCATCTAGAATTGATCGGTTCCTTTTTTCTCCTGCTTTAGTAGATCATTTCTCTCACTTCTCCCAAAAAAGGCTTCCTAGAGTCTTATCCGATCACTTACCTATTCTTTTAGAGAGTGGGAGGCATAAAAGAGGTAGTACTCCTTTTCGTTTTGAAAATATGTGGTTGAAGGCGGACGGTTTCTTAGAGAAGGTCAAATCTTGGTGGGAAAATTACCTATTCCATGGGTCTCCCAGTTTTATTCTTGCCAAGAAGCTGGCTGCTCTAAAATCCGACCTCAAGAAGTGGAATGAGTCAGATTTCGGCAATATTTCTGTAAAGAAGCAGCAGCTATGGTGCAAGCTGAATGTTTTAGATGTAAAAGAAGACTCTCAATCCTTATCCGAAGAGGAAAAAAGGGAGCAATCCTCTCTTAGAGCCGATCTGGAGAAAGCAGCCCTTCTTGAGGAGATTAGCTGGAGGCAAAAGTCCAAAATATTGTTTCTAAAGGAGGGTGACTCGAATACGAGATTTTTCCATAGAATGGCCAATTCTAATAGAAGAAACAATGGTATTGATTCCCTTATGATTGATGGGGCTATGTCCACCAACCAGGATAGGATAGTTGAGCATGTTGAACAATTTTTTAAGACCCTCTTCTCTGAGCAGCGAGTGCAGCACCCCTTTCCGGAGAGTTTGGACTTCCCTTGTATTTCTGGGGACAATGCGGAGTGGTTAGAGAAACCCTTTGAGGAAGCAGAGGTTCTTAGTGTCATCATGGAGTTTAATGGGGACAAGTCTCCTGGCCCCGATGGGTTCACGATGGCTTTCTTTCAAGCTTGTTGGGGGATTCTCAAATCGGATATCATGGCAGTGTTCCATCATTTCCATGTCTCTTGTCAGTTTGAGAAAAGCTTAAATGCAACATTCATAGCTCTCATTCCAAAAAAAGTTGCAGCAGTGGAAATAAAAGACTTTCGGCCCATTAGCCTTGTTGGGGGAGTTTATAAAGTTCTTGCTAAAGTTTTGGCTTCTTGTCTTCGCTTGGTTTTAGGCGAGATCATTTCTGCTCCTCAGAATGCCTTTATTCTTAATAGGCAAATTCTAGATTTTGTTCTCATTGCCAATGAATGCCCTGACAGTAGATTGAAGTCTGGTAAACCTAGGCTGTTATGCAAGCTAGACATTGAGAAAGCCTTTGATCATGTAAACTGGGATTTTCTTACTCTCTTGCTTGAGCGGTGTGGCTTCTCTGAGAAGTGGCGGCGCTGGATCTCTTTCTGTCTGTCTACTGTCCGTTTTTCTATCCTTATTAATGGTACTTCTCATGGGTTCTTTGGAAGCCATAGGGGATTGCGGCAAGGTGATCCTTTGTCTCCATTCTTATTTATTCTAGTTATGGAGGCTTTCAGTAGAATGTTGGATAAGGCTGCCCTTCAAGGTCGCTTGTCAGGCTTCAATGCAGGAACTTCGAATGCTAGATCTTTGTTGGTCTCTCATCTTCTTTTCGCGGATGATGCTCTTGTTTTTTGTGATGCTAATATTGATCACATGCTGACTCTCCGTATGGTTCTCATTTGGTTTGAGGCTGTGTCCGGCTTGAAAATCAACTTGGGTAAGTCTGAGCTTGTGGCTGTGGGGGCTGTTCTCAACATGGAGATTTTGGTGGCTGTATTAGGCTGCAAACTAGGGTCTCTCCCAATGAAATATCTGGGGCTTCCCTTGGGGGCAAAATTTAAAGATAAGTCCATATGGAATCCAATTCTGGAAAAGATGGAAAGAAAATTAGCAGGCTGGAAAAAATTATACTTATCCAATGGAGGAAGAGTTACTTTGATTAAAAGTACTCTCTCTAACCTTCCCACTTATTTTCTTTCTCTATTTCCAATTCCTGCCTCTGTGGCCAATCGTATTGCTAGGCTTCAGTGGGACTTTCTCTGGGGTGGCCTAGGAGATGAGCCCAAATTTCATCTGGTAGATTGGTCGCTGGTGTGCTCTCCGCTCTACTCAGGTGGTTTAGGGATTAGGAATTTGAGAACTTTCAATTTTGCTCTTTTAGGGAAATGGCTTTGGAGATTTGGGCAAGATAGGGAAGCTTTTTGGCGTCAAGTGATAGAGGCCAAGTATGGTAGTGAGTGGGGGGGCTGGTGTTCTAGCTTGTCCTCTGGTCCGCATGGTGTCAGCTTATGGAAACATATTAGGAAGGGGTGGCACTCCTTATCTCGGTTCATTAGGTATGACATTGGAGATGGTTCTAAAGTGTTGTTTTGGCTTGATTGTTGGTGTGTGTCTTCTTCTCTCGCTGCCCGTTATCCTGAATTATATAGGTTGAGTTGCAGCAAAGAGGCAAGTGTGGCGGATCTTATGAGGTTTACCAATGGAGTTCTCCATTGGGAGATTCAGTTTTGTAGGGAGGTGCACAATCGGGAAATGGAAGCACTCAGGAGCTTTATCCAGTCCATATATGGCACCCCGGTTAGGGGAACCGAGGAGGATAAGAGGCAGTGGTTGCCTTGTAGGAGAAAGGGGTTCACGGTTAGTGCTTACTACCATCTTCTTATTGGCCATAAGGAGCATTCTTTCCCTTGGAAAAGCATTTGGAAACAGAAGATACCCTCTAGAGTGGCTTTTTTTGTTTGGACCGCAGCTTTAGGGAAATGTTTGACCATTGACAATCTTAGGAAAAGAAAGGTTTGCATTTTGGATTGGTGTTGTATGTGCAAGTGTAGCAGCGAGAGTGTTAGCCATCTTTTCCTTCATTGCCCGGTTGATGCGGAGGTTTGGGATATGGTGTTTGGTTTATTTGGGGTTAGTTGGGTCATGCCTTCGTCAGTGGTGGGTCTCCTTGCTTGCTGGCAAGGTCACTTTGGTCGTCTTCGCAATGGAGTAATTTGGAAGATTGTTCCTCCTTGCTTGATGTGGTGCATCTGGAAGGAGAGGAATAATAGATGCTTTGAAGACTCTGAGCGTACTATCCCCGACATCAAGCTTCTCTTTTTCCTAACCTTACTTGAATGGTTCTCGGTTTGGAGAAACCATTCTTTTTCTCTTTTGGATTTACTTGACTTTTGTAATTTTCGTTCTTGATTTGCTCTCCCTTGTATACTCCCTGTGTGCTTGGGTGTCTCTTGTTTTCTTATCAATAAAATCTTATTACTTATCAAAAAAAAAAAAAACAACATCACTCCTCCACCCTTGTAACAAATTTCTTACTACAATGCGTTTCCAAGGGTCATTCAAACCTTAACATTCAACGAGATCATTTTTAGCTTCATCTAAGCACAAAAATCCCTTAGCCTAAGGTCTACACAGCCAACTCCTTACCTCCTATTGTAATTAACCAAGGAAATCAAATTCCTTAATTCGCTCATGCCCTTGTTCTTAGATTTGGCTGTTTTGTTACCTCCAGTAGCTTCCCTATTCAACATATTGGCAGCCTCCATTTCTTGTTCAACCTTTGTAACAAAGCAATACACATCTTCTCATATCAATTTAAAGGAAGACCAACCAATTTACTGAATGGATGAATTCTATATTTCACCAGCCTGAAATGTCACCATCATCAAAACACAATATCTGACTGACGTTATCAAGTTCCATCGAAAAATCCAAGCCCATGGCACAAACAGTAGGGACAATCGTCATTAAAGGTTTACAATCAAAAGGGTTGTCACCCACACAAGAACCCAACTCTAGAAAATCAACCTCTCCCTCCACCAAAACACTCTCCCAACAAAACCAGTCATCCTAAGAAGGTATCACCATGATGCAAGGCCGATCCAACTCACAAACAGGACTTGGCCCTAGCCGTACAACATCCACCACCTCACACAGTCTTGCCCCCCTTGCACATCCAATCAAAGCCATCTTGGAGCAAAAAGACTCCACCCTAAACACCACGGTCTCATCCCCACCCTTATCGCCCAAGGCCACAGACCCAGTACTCAACAAACCCAGAAAAATATCAGAGAAGTGTTTAACAGATCGCGACAAAGGTTGAAAAGACAATGACCACCAAATTGCTAAGACTAGCTCACATTGGTAGCATCAATTTGGTCCCTACATTTTGGTAGTAGTCAATTTAGTCTCTATTATTTATCAACTTGCAATCAATTTGGTCCAAAATGCCTACATGGCAAACAAATTTCACAATTGGACATTTAATTTAAAAAAATAATTACGATGTTGATATATGTAAATTTTATTGGGCTTATCACTGCTTAGGTGAAAAAAAAAAATTTCATCAGACTAATAAAATAAAATAAAAATTAAAAGGTTCAATTTAAGGAATAATTATAATTAAATAAAATTTCAAGCTTTTCTTGCACTTTCTTGGCATCCAAACACCACCCCAGATAGACAATTTGAGAGGGAAGATGCACAATTTTCCATCCAATTCAAAGAATCAAAAGACCTTGCATACAAAAAAAAAAAAAAATTCCAAACCTCCTAAAAATGCACAAATCCAAACCAGATCTGATTCATCAGTGGATAGCGCGTCAGATCCGGATAAAGTGCGATACAATGGTTTTGCCAGAAGATTGCTGTAGTTCCTTTACAGATCTGTGATATTCCTAATGAGCTTCGTGTTTTCAAGCTTGAGCTTTCACGCGTGTAGTTCGCATATGTCAGAGCCAGAGATTGACAATCCTCTTCCTGCTTTCAGATCTGATCCAATTGAGGCTTGAGAGGATCTGACTTCAGTGCTAATACTGTTCTTCTTGTAGTGACAATTTTACACGAACCAGACTTGAATCCCTGATTCACACAAATCCACCCAAAAAACAATACTTAATTAACAATATACTGTTCTTCTTGTAGTGACAATTTTACATGAACCAGACTTGAATCCCTGATTCACACAAACCACCCAAAAAACAATACGTAATTAACAATTTTTTCATACATTTTTGGTAAAATTCAAAATTAAAAACAAGTTTGTTTCCCCAAGAAAATCAATAAATATCATTTTTCTTCTGTTTACATTACCGATCCAGAAATGAAAGCCTAGTTTCAGCAATGAAACTCATTCACTTCAATTAAAACAATATAAAGGTGGTGGGGGTGGGAAGCATGGGAGTGAGAAGTGAAAGATTTGTTTTGTGTGTAACTGTGTAAGGTCTTTTGATTCTTTGAATTGGTAGGGTGTACCTGGGTTGCACTTTGGTTCCAAAGGAAGTGCATTAAAAGCTTGAAATTTTATTTAATTAATTTAATTTCTTAAATTCAGCCTTTTATTTTATTTTTCTGATGTGTATTTTTTTGCCACCTAAGCACTGTTGTGGCCAATTTAGACACGTCATATTTAATCTTTTAATATAAGATGTGCCAATTGTGTAATCTGTTTGCCACATGGACATTTTCCGTTAGTGAGTTAATGGTAGGGGCTAAATTGATTGCTACCAAAATGTAGGAATCAAATTGATTGACCCCAAAATGTAGGACCAAAATAGTACTTTCGTCTCAGTTTTTTAAACTAAATTTTATGACAAGAAATATAAAAACATTTCTGGTGGTCAGGATGCCAGTTGGTAAGGGACCATTATGTTTTTGTAGGTTGGTATAAGCCTAGTATCGTGAAGTGATCATAAAATTTCAGATAAAAGCCTGTTGTGTGTTGTATTGCATGACTGGCTTTTTGAACTTTCTTTTTAGCCACAGTTCACTTCTGCATTTTGTCAGGTATATTGAGGCAAGTAAAGCTCGCCTTTATAACTCCAGGGGTCATTCAGATTCATCAGTAGCACAGGCAGTCCTGTTGTATGTCTTTGAGAACATACTAAAATTGCTGCATCCATTCATGCCTTTCGTAACTGAGGAATTATGGCAGGTAAATGTTTTCTATACTATTTCAACACTTGTGTTGAATTTAACTTAGCAGGCTATAAGTGTTTTAGTTGCTGTTTAATGTTTTCTTCCATTTAAATGTTATGTTTGGATAGATATCTGTTGAGGTTTGTTTGAACTCAGGTATGGTGTTGGCTATGATTTCAGCATTGGAATGGGTATGTGTAGATGTGTCTAGCCCGTGTGGTGCCTACAATTTAGGATGCAGGGACTACTGAAAACAGGATTGTAAATTTTCATTTGGGTTTGGAGAAAAATAAGAAAAAAAAAAATACTACAGCCCAGTTATTTTGTCTTTTCAAATATCCAATCTGCAACTTTAGTGCCTTTTTTTTTTGGTCTTTTTTTCGAGTTGTTTTGTAAACCCAAATATCCAAATTAATAATTCTAGTGCGTATGACAGGCCCAATATTGTGATTAGTGACTAGAGTCCATATGGAGACCCAGGAGGGGAGAAAAAAAAATAAAAAATAAAAAATAAAATCCGGGGGGGAGGGTGGGGGGGGGGGGTTTGACATGAAGAAGCAGAAGCTCAAAAGGTAGAGTTATTAGAAAGTGTACCAGGGCAAATAGTGCTATGTAGTACCAATTGTATTATAAAGATGGTCTTTAAAGAATTCTAGAAATGAATAAGAAAAAAGAAATAAATGGGTAACGTAGACGAAAAGTATGAAGAAGAAGAAATGAACTAAAACTATATAGCAACAAATATATGATGATAGTTTTGTGGATTTTTTTATCTCTTCTATAAACAGGCACTCCCTCAAAGGAAAGAAGCTCTTATGGTGTCTCATTGGCCACAGACATCACTTCCAAGACATGCCAACTCAATTAAAAAGTTCGAAAATTTTCAAGCTTTAGTGAGTATATCCATTCTTGTTTCTCCCTCAAAACCTAACAAGCAACCTTCTTTTTTAAAATGTCAAGTGCTTTCATTCAATTTTTGTTCATTATGGTGTTTAGACTAGAGCAATCCGGAATGCTCGTGCTGAATATTCTGTTGAGCCAGGGAAGCGTATATCTGCATCCATTGTTGCAAGTGAAGAAGTCATCCAATATATATCTGTAAGTGCTGTCCATTTGTCTAGCCATGGTCTTGCATAATAAAATGTTACGGTCCTAGATCTGCATAATATTTTTTATCATAGATGATTGTTGGGAAGAGATTGGACCTTATATATATATATATACAAACACACACAGACATGCACATAAGTTTTGGCTCTATGGGGAAGGGAATGGGATTGAGAGTTGGGAGTCTGGATAATTTCTTGGATATGTTTTATTCTAATTTCCCTCATAGATGAGGAGAAGATCATGGTGTAGAAACCAGTAAAGGCCATAAAGTTTGAAGTTCACAGTTCACTCTTATTATGAAGCTTTGAGAGGTGCCATAGGGGTCAACTTTCCTTGGAGAAGTGTCTTGGGTGCTAAGGTGCCTAGAAATGTTGCTTTCTTCTCATGGACAGATTTAGACTCAATTTTGACCGTGGCTGGTCTTTGGGAATGTAATATGTTTATTGTTGATTAGTGTCATATGTGCAAGAAAAGTGGGGAATCAATGGAAGTTACTCCATTGTTTGATGGCTATATATATTTGGTGTTTCCTGCGGATGCTATTTGAAGTTTTGTTGAGGATGATGGTTCAAATGCTAAGCTCTTGGAGAGGAAGTTCTTAGCTAGTAAGCACTTGCACGGCTATGGATGCGGATACGGTATGGTGATGTGGCAATTTTTGAAAAAGTAGGATACGGGTACGGTGGTGATATTTATATTAATTAATATTAAATATATATATATATATTTTTTTCTATATATTGCTAAGCATTTTTTTTTCATATAATGGTAAACATATATCAACTTAAGAGCAATAGTAAATAATAAAGTGAATATGTAACCATTACATGATATAAGTGTTCAAGACAATCAAACTTCATTATCTTCAACATGAATAGCTTCACTACAAACTTCACTTTCATTAATAGCAACACTACCAGTAGCATTTCCAATAAGATTGGCCTCCAACTCTTGCTCATCAAGTGTAAGGGTAGCAATCTCAAGAATTCCAGCTCCTCCATGTATGTCATTCTCATTCCAAGTATCTCTTGCAATATTTCACATCTTTGTTGCTACAAGGGCATACTCCTCATGGCGCCCCTGACAAAATTCAAAGATTAGACTGCACAAATACCAAATCCTCAGCATGTGCAGCAGCCATTTTTTTTTTGGTTAAAGAATGAATAAATTTGTATGTGCTACACTTCCTCTCAGCACATGAGGATGAACAAGGTTGTCCAAGAAGTTTAAAGGCAAGGGTTTGAAGCCTTGGTAATGAAAACCCATGGTATTACCACCAAACCAAGGGATCTAAGAGCCACCTATCCTTCAAGGCATCTGGTGAAGGAATCCTCCCCACTAAAAATGTACCAAACTCAACTTTCACCCCTATTAATTCATACTCATCTTCAAAGTATCGCTTCAAACACTTGCTCCTTTTTAAGAAATTGATCTTAATGTGGAGGGAGATCTTTGGATTCTCTAAAAGCCATTCAACAGAATAATACCTAGTTAAAAATTTAAAAAAAAAAAAAATGGAAGATGAAGTTAAAAATAAAAAAACAAAAATGGAAGATGAAGCAATCCTTTTACTAGAAGTAGGCCTGTCCACTGGTCGATCCGGGTCGGGTTTGTGCCCAACCCAAAACCGGCCCGACCAGATCGGGTCCTCAAAATTTCAACCCGTCGCCGACCGAAGTGTTGATTGGATTGGGTGGGTCGAAGCTTCCACAGAGTTCGGGCAAATCGGTCAAGGTTGATTATTTGGAAAACGGCAAGAATCCAGCGAAGAAAAGAAGAAAAACGGCAGAAATCCGATGAAATTTTTTTGAAAAATGGTAGAAATCCGGCCAGATCTCGCCAGATCCAGTGAGATCTTGGCCATTTTCGGCAAGATCTTGGCTAGATCTAGCGAAATCTCGCTGGATCTAGCTTAAATCTTCCCAAAAAATCTCAAAACTCGCTGGATTTACACCTTTTCGCCGGAAAAATGATGGGTCAGCTGGATCGGTTTTCTCGGATTTGAGCGGAGGAGATCCGATCTCCGACCTGTTGATCTCGGATTTTGGAGAACGAAATCCGTTGCCGACCGCTGGAGCAGTCGGGTCGGGTTCGATCAGCGGCAGTGGGCGGGTTGGTTCCGGTGGGTCCTTGGACAGCCCTAACTAGAAGATTGAATTAAGGAAATTAAAAAATGAGGGTACTTAGGAATTAAGGAACGAGCCAGTCAATGTAGTGGTGTACAATATCGATCAATGAGTATATCATATGTCACATTAAAAAAATGAGCAATACTAATGTTCTTGCAAGCCTTCATGCCAACACCTTTTCTATCATTGAATCTCACATTTCATACACAAGATGAAGACGGGGTTTATTTGTGTCAACTACTCAAAGCATATCATAAATAGTAATAGGTGTTGTGAATTCAATGATATAATCAACAACATCCCACCATAATGTAGGGATTTCTATGGGAGCTGCTGTTTAGGCTTAGAATTGATTAAGGGAAATGAGAGTTGCTTAGAACAGTGAACAAGGTGTGACAAAACCTTCTTAAGAGAAATCCATATCTTGAAAATAGCACTAGGCTGATCTATGTAATTGCATTCCAAACTAATCACAAAGTAACTACAATGTGGTACTTATACTAGTTGTTTGGTATTGGAGCCTTCTAGATGCTTGACAAGTGTCTAAATCCTAATGGCTAATGCTTAAGCAATCATCTAACTAACTAACTAACTAACTATTTACAAGAGGATTAGGATGCAACAACTTGAAATGCCCTGCATCAGGACTCTCTCGCTTAAGAAGAACTTGACCTCAAGTGCTCTTGGTTGCCACAAGATTTGTATGAATTTTTAGCCTTCTAGGATGATGCAGTTTGCTTTGTGTAATGAGTTTTCTACTGTTTGCAGCACACCAAAGGCGCTGCTTCTGCACAGCAAAGTCCCACCAAATGAACCAACCTTCATCTTGACCATTGGCTTGGGGTTTACTTTCCTCTTCTTTGGTTGCAAATAGTAGGGGTGTACCATCTTGTACATAATATGTGCGCTACACCTTCTACCATGGGTAGTTATCCTATGTTGACATGGCCTTCCACTTGCAAGGAAGAGATGACAAACATTCATGGTCTTCTTATAATAAAGAACACAATCTTGAAAGCTATTGATTGATAAGAACCCTCTTGAAACTCTTAACTTCACCTCCTTCTTCCTCTATATTAGCATCTACTTCTTCTTCCACACATGGATCATACACTAGTTCTTGAATGCATTCCTTCACTTTATTGCTTTCAATCGGCAACATGCAATCCCTTCCACCATCAAGAATTTTCCTTCCAACTGCATGGCTGACTTCCACTTGTTAGGGGCTTCACACACTTGTCCTCCACAATTGTAACACTTGAAATTCCATTGCTTGTGCCATGCTTGCATGCAATAGCTGCCTTTGATAGACCAGGTACTGCATTAACAGTAAAACACTTTGCTGCATTTTCCTTGTCCTTCTTGGTTTGCCAATAATCATTCTTAGTTGGCCAAGATTGCTGCCAAGGACTTGCACTTGCTGGTACTTGGTTTCTTGAGGCTTCCTATGCAAATTTTGGAAGATGGTTTGCATATAGTTGAAAGGCCGGAATTGCTTTTGTAATTGTCTCTTCATTTTGAACCATTCTTGCACCTTTCCTTTTCTCATTCTCACCCTTTGGATCGCAATTGCCTCCACCAAACAAATGCCCTGCCCTTGAGGTTTTTTGCTACCAATTTCACCTTCTTGTAGTATGGTACCTCATGGAAATCAAAGATTGTTTTCACTTGGTTAATCCAGTCCACAAAATCTTCGTGATTAAAGCTACCATAAAACTCAGATAACTCAATCTTGAAGTTGGATTCCCACTTTTGCTCATGATCCCCTGGTTGCAGAACAGGAATTTGCCTTCCATGTCATATCCTTGGGCTGTGGGCAAAAGGATCCTCATAGCTTTCTTCATTTGATGCCTCACTTCCATGATATCACAGTTGTTTGGCTGCTGTATTTCGTCTCTTCGGACCTACTCAGTCAAGGCATGGATTTGCCTCCTCAACGCTTCCACTTCATATTCTAAGGCAAAGTGCTGCTCCAAAACTTCTGGATCATTGGCTGCATGAGTCTCCAAGGCTGCCTCTTGAACCACTACTTTCATCCCTTTGTCCTTCCTCTCCTTCTCAAACACCATCGTTCACTACCGATTGGCTTTGATACCAATTTAATGCAGGGATTCTAAGGGGGCTGCTGTTTAGGCTTAGAATTGATTAAGGGAAATGAGAGTTGCTTAGAACAGTGAACAAGGTGTGACAAAACCTTCTTAAGAAAAATCCATCTCCTAAAAATAGCACTAGGCTAATCTATGTAATTGCATTCAAAACTAATCACAAAGTAACTACAGTGTGGTACTTATACTAGTTGTTTGGCATTGGAGCCTTCTAGATGCTTGACAAGTGTCTAATCCTAACGGCTAATGCTTACGCAATCGTCTAACTAACTAACTAACTATTTACAAGAGGATTAGAATGCAACAACTTGAAATGCCCTACATCACACCAAGGATCACTTAAAATCAATTCTTTTACTTTTTGAGTTTTTCCAACATCATCCTCCTTATAAGAAAGACCATTGGTCACTAATAATCATATGGTTTGAAGGCATCTTTTTATCAATTTCAAACTTTCAAGCACAACAATATCCAAAGCAAATCTAGTCTCAACAACAGACAAAACTCATTAAACATTGCCAACCTCATTGAATGGTTCATGATAAAAACATGTATGAAGAATGCATCATTAGCAATACTTGTAATCCAACTCGTTCCTCATATGTAACTTCATTTGTTTCAGTGTTTTTTGCTACACAAATATTCTTCAAAACTAGATTAAGAATGTGGACAACACATGGTGTCCAAAATATCTAGGTGAACTCACCTTCAATAAGAGATCCAGTAGCTTTCATCACATTAGCATTATTAGTGATGACTTGAACAACTTTTTCATGTTCAATCTCTTTTATAACATCCTTCAATAACCCAACAATATAATGCTTGTCTTTGCACTCACTTGACCCATCAATTGCCTTTATTAAAAATGGACCCCCATTTGATGTAGCCATAAAATTAATAAGAGGCCTCCTCTGTGGGTCTGTCCACCCATCAAAAACTAAACTTATACCATTCACAATCCAAGTATCCCTAATTGGTTTCAAAAGTCTTTCACCATTAGCTCTTTCTTTTTGCAAAAGTGTTTTTCTTAATGCATTGTACCCAAGAGGAACATAACCTAGTATGTTATGGGTAGCTGCATATGGGTAGGGATTACGATAATTTGGGTTCCTTGCAAAAGTGAAATGGAAGCCCACTAGTATAGAACATCCTAGCAATTGTCCAATTCAGCTCTAGCAGCATTCTGGAATACTTTCTCCAAAGGAAATTTCGCATTCACCTTCTTCTTCTTACCATCCTACACTGCATCCAAAAACTACTACCACTCCCTTCCCATTCCTTCCCATTCCCGATATGAGGGAAGAGGCCCATGGAGGCGGGGGTAAGGGAATTTGACCTTTTTTATCATTCTCTATCCTAATTTTCTCAACCTCATCTTGCAATTTTTGCATTAAATTTATGCTCTAGTGTCACTTTTGAACACACTCTAATACCATGACCAATAATTTAAATAAATGAGCCTTGACCCTAGAATAGGATCCTGTGAACACCATACCACAATAGTTGCACTTAAAAGATGTGTTTCCACTTGTTCTAGAACCACTAGCTTTTTCCAATTTAGTAACATATTTCCAAAGATGAGCTTCATTCGAACATAATGAGCTAGTAGCCTCCATTAAAAATTAAGTTTAACCTACAAATATTTTAAAAAATTTATAATAACTAAATAAGCGATCAACATAATTTTTTTCAATTAAGTAATCAACTCAATAATTCAACCTTCAAGCAAGGAAATAACCTAGGAAAGCAACTCATGAACTTAAGCAAGGAAAATAGAGGGAGCTTGAGCGAAAGTGAGAGTGAGCCAAAGAGAGAGAGATTGATCGAGCAATAGAAAGAGAGAAAGAGAAAACGACAGAAAACATACCTTCAGCCGTTGGCCTTTGCTTTCACCGATGTACTTCACTGAATTCGTCGATGGACTTTGCTGCTTTTGCCGTAGGACAGAGACCAAGAGTGAAGTGAGAGAAGGAGAGAGATTTGAGATTTGAGATTTAGGTTTAGCATTTTAGGTTTTGGACTTTCGTTTTGAAGTTCTGCCCCGCAAACGCACCATTTCAGGCTTGTATTTTAAATTAAGTCTTTTTTTTATATTTAATTTGTCGCAAGCCAAAAAAAAAAAACGTCTGGGACATGCGTGCAGCTGTGTCCCAGCTGCACGCCGTGTTGCGTTTGCGTCCAACACGGTTACAGCAACCATTTAGCCATATCCGTGCTTTCCAGATTCTTAGAGCCATAAAGATTATAAAGCTTGGAGTGCAGCTTCTTTGTGCGTCTTGTGGACAATTGGGCATGACCGAAATAGTAGAAATTCTATTTGAATTGAATGACCAATCTATAAGATCAAGCAATCTTTTTTATGATATTTTTTATAATTAGATGATAGTGTTAAAATTCATTCTTGTTTAGTTTTAAAATCCATAGACACTCTAAATGTGAAATTGTAATACTTACAACTATTTTATTTATCATAAAAGAGGTCAGACCTTGATGCAATGGAAAGTGTCCATTCAAGCAATGTGGTGGGTTCAAGTTTTTGGAATGAGCCTCTCCAAAAATGGGGGGTGAAGCACCAACCATCTCTCCCAAATTCCATGGAACCCTTGTGCATGGGTATGATGACTATAAATGATTTTTGTTACAAATGCTTGTCTGATCCTTGTGTGCTTTTTGTGAATGAGGAAAGGAAACAATTTACTGCATGAAGAAGTTGCTATTTGATTTGTCATATATAAACCTCCAGTCATCCTAATGTTCTCAAGATATCCGTGATTGAGTTAGCTTGATAACCTGGTAATCAATCTTTGGACACTGGGGGATTTGGATTATTGCAAAAGAAGTTCTATTTACCTTTCTCTTTGTAGCCTGACAAATCTTTTTACCATGTTCTTCCTGATTTACGTACTTTTTGAATTTGATCCATCTCAGTATTGTTGTCTTGGATCTGGTGTGTGCTGGTCTCTTGTTGAAATAGAAATCCTAGTAATTATGCTTCTGTCAGTTAGCCATGTGGGCCATCCAAATGACACTGTTTGATAAACTGGTAGTCGTTAGAGGTTACTTGGATCACAAGGACGTGGTTTTTAGTTACACATGCTTGTCTGATCCTTGTGTGCTTTTTGTGAATGAGGAAAGGGAACAATTTAAGTCATGAAGAAGTTGCTATTTGATTTGTCATATATAAACCTCCAGTCATCCTAAAGTTCTCGAGATACCCATGATTGAGTTAGGTTGGTGACCTGGGAATCAATCTTTGGACATTGGAGGATTTGGATTTTTGCAAAAGAAGTTCTATTTACCTTTCTCTTTGTAGCCTGACAAATCTTTTTACCATGTTCTTTCTGATTTATGTACTTTTTGAATTTGATCCATCTCCGTATTGTTGTCTTGGATCTGGTGTATGCTGGTTTCTTGTTGAAATAGAATTCCTGGTATTATGCTCCTGTCAGTTAGCCATGTGAGCCATCCAATTGACCCTGTTTGATAACCTGGTAGTTATTAGAGGTTACTTGGTTCACAAGGCACTTGGTAGTGTGGCTCTTCATTAGTCTTCCACAGATGTTCATTTACGTATGTATTTGTGTTTTGCAGGAAGAAAAGGAGGTTTTAGCACTTCTCTCTCGGCTAGATGCACAAAATGTCCATTTTACAAATTCTCCTCCAGGCATGTTATCTTCCAAATATTGTTTTCCCCTTGGCCAAGAGCTGGATATGTACTTTATAAGTTTTTTGGCCGTTTTTCTAAGACAAAGTGCTAAACCATTTTTCCCAATGGATGGAATGTAATACCTCAGAGGATGCAGAACAATCAGTCCACTTAGTAGCTGGTGAAGGACTAGAGGCGTATCTCCCTCTTGCTGATATGATTGACATCTCTGCTGAAGTTGAACGTCTTTCTAGGCGCCTTTCAAAGATGCAGACTGAGTATGATAGACTTAAAGCACGCCTAAGTTCTCCTAAAGTATGAACTTTTTTACTTATTGTTAATGCCCTTCACTTTTATATGGATCAGCTCAAAGTTTGAAATAGGAATTAGGTTATTAGATAATTTTTGGGAATTACCTTGGATCTAGAAGGACTTGATAAGCCTTCAGGTTATCTACAATGACTGAGAAAATTAAACACAGTACTAAACTAATACTGTACTACGAAAGGATACATAATGGAGGAGACTAATTCCACTTTGGGCTACTTTTGAGTTTTGGCTGGGTTTAACTATTTTAAGGTTAATCCATATACACCTGTTGGTTATTTTATTTTTATGTGAGCAAGCTAAAAAATCCTAGTTTGAAACAATTGGCATAGTGGGATGCACTGCTCGGTTTTCCATCTGGGTTATCTCTTTCACTATAAAAGGGGAGAAACAAAGTGGCTGCCACCTAGTTAAATCACTTAAATTACTTAATGCATTCTGCATATTATCTTGGCATCAGCTATTAGCTGGTGGGTCCACTTAGCCAGATTCTTTCTAGATTGAATGTTATATCTCTTATAGCCAATTCATTTATTGATGCTTTTCTGCCTATTCTCCAAATTATAAATGGAGGACCCCTTTTCTTTCATTTCCCAGCAGTCTAAACGGGTAATATTTTTTATTTTGCTTTTAATGAGCTGGGAATTGATCATTTTACTAGGACGCTATCACCCATCTTCAATATGTACTATGGAGAATGTTGCTATGCTATAGGAAGGTGGAATATGGGGAATGAACCAATTTATATCACATCAACTCAGTTGTCATGGTGTTTTCCCTGTCATAATTATTGTGGTGTCTCTTACAATTTCTATCTTGCTCTCTACAGTTTGTGGAGAAAGCACCGGAGGATGTTGTCCATGGGGTCCAAGAAAAAGCAGCAGAAGCAGAAGAGAAAATAATTCTCACCAAAAACCGGCTAGCTCTTCTCAAATCAAGTGTTCTAGTCACAGAATAGGCTTCATTAGTGACTGAATTATGTCTTTTGAGCCTGAATCCTCTTGGCAGCATTGTCACTGGATATATCTCATTGCTTGTTCAAACTCTAGTTTCTATCTGTTCAAGATTGAAGATTAACACCCTCTTCATCATTTAAGCGTTTGGCAGCTACAGATGTGACAAGCTCCATACAAATATTAGAAAGCCTGCATTAATGAAAGCTTCTATACCTTGCTTCACATACGAGTTAAAACCAGTGGATAATTGGTTGTGATGGATATCTACAAATTCTTCGTTCCTGTAGTTCCAAAGTTGTGGCCATGGCCATGTCAATGTACAGTTAATTCACTTCGCAACATTTTAATATACTAGTCGATAACTTGATATCCTGCGTTGTGCATTCTCAAAAATTTTGTAAGAAATAATCGTATAGAGTTCATCAATACTCTTCTTGTTAGTCATGATTACATTACGAAGTTTGCTAGTAAAACTAAATTCAACTAAACCCTAGTTCCAGCCATTTTTTTTATTCCAGAGCTTGGTATCATCTTTCATGTAGTGCTTTATCATGAATTGTTTATCATGAATTGTAAGAAGGGATAGGAGAAAAATACATTTTCAATGTTTTAAGAATGCATAGACCTCAGCATCAAAGAAAAAAAGAACCACTCTCCACGTCAATATTTAATATTAAAACAAAAAAAAAAAGAAAAAAAAAAGAGTACCCCTATAAAACTTTCAAATCTTCATAGTACACAAAACAATTTATAAATTTACATAATATGCACAAATTCAATAATTATAAAATTAAAGCCAAAGAGTAAGGGCTACATAAAGAATTAGATTTGAGCACATAGATTTGCAAGATATCAATTTTCAAATTTAAATTATGTTTCACAAATATTAGCAATTGTTATAATGAAACATTAAAATTTGGTTATTCCAGTTACACCCACATGAATGAAAGTTGGGAAGTAAGAAAATGACATTCTAATATTAGTGATGAGATGCTCTAGATTGTAACCTTTGTATAAATGATTGTAGCTATTTTTCCCAAAACAATAAAAATAAAAAGAAACCTGGTATGGCGTTTTGCTACCCTATTTTCTAGTAGGGGATTAAAAGGGAATTCGATTAACTAAACAAGCAATGATTTATAAGTTGTAAGTATAGTCTCTACAAATTATGTGATAGGATAATATCTTTTTCGCCCAGTGGTATAGCTTATCAAAACACCATTAAATATTAGTTATTCCAGTTACACCTGCATAAATGAAAGTCGGAAAGTATGAAAAATGTCATACTCTAATTGTGTGGGGGTGTAAATGTGGCACCCGATAGCCCAATGAACAAGAATTGGGCTTTGGATATGAGCCCACTACAACGAATTTATTTTTAGAGATGAGAAAGGCATACCAACGCATGGATTTCTCGTCCTATGGTCTAACCCTAGAAAACATGAATCAGACAAAAATCAATGAAAGGATTTGGATGGGAAAAATTAGTCTTGTATTCCTTTCCTTTTATAGCTAAATACCCTTGATCTTGACCCTCTAGCTGTAGGGTAGCAATTTTCCCCAAACACTTGTCTCATCCCTCTGTTGGGGAAGTGTAGGGTGTACTATGGGCTGTCCAGGTATCACCTTCTTCATAAATGCGACTATCCTAGCTGGTGCAATGCATTTAATTCGGAGGTGATGGGTAGCTTCTTCATCACACCTCCCTCCCCCCTTTCTTCATCTCTCACTTGAGCGATTTACTGCAGCCCGAACCTCTTGGTAGCAGCTGAGATCCTTTCCCATTCCTTAAACTAGGGAGGACCTTGGTTTGGTTCCTTTTTTTCCCAACATTCTCTATCCCTTTTGGTCCCACATTCTCCTCAGTTACGGCCCATTAGGTGCTCTGTCCTCAGATATCTCCGTAATGGGCCCAAATATTCCCCAGTTATGGCCCAACATTGGTGGACCCCCCACCCAACACACACACACACACACACACACACAAATATTGGTTATTGAGATGCTCTAGATTGTAACCTTCGTAAATATGATTGTAGTTATTTTCCAAAAAAAAAACACCAGTGTGGCATTTTGCTACACTATTTTCTAGCAAGGGATTAAAAGGGAATATGATCAGCTAAACAAACAATAATTTATAACTTGTGTTGAGGGGAAAATTTTGATGTAAATATTGTACTTTTCATGGCAAAGGACACCTCCAACCGTAGCTACTGTGGTCCTTTTTTTTTTTCTTGCAAAAACCATTTTTGAGCCAAAGGCAAAGAAAAAAAGTTTTGTGATTTTGAAAGAAAACAAAAAGTGCCCATTCTTCTATGCATGTATATAAACATACATATGTGCATGGTTATCTTTTTCTTGTTGACTATCCATGTGTAAATATTATACTGTTCATGGCAAATGACACCTTTTTTAAAAAAAAAAAAATTTGTTTCTTTTTTGAAGGAAAGAAAATAGAGTGTTCACTTACATATACATACGTATATATATGTATGTATACTTATATATATATATATATATATATATATACACACACACATATGAATATACATCATGTTGACTTGCTTCTTGTTGGCTATTATGCAACCTTGGAGGCATGATAGACTTTCACCACAATTGGCTCCCCAATGGAGTTGCCAGAATGTTGAGGCAAAAATTTTGATGTTCCGAAATAGAATATGGAGTAGCCAAGTCGAAACTCGACGATGGGTCCTTGAAATAAGCCAAAAGACTATCGGTGTGGTGTAAGTCCGCCTAAGCAAGAGATAGAGGCTGCACCCTAATAAGAAGAGAACAATTGTTCGGGGGCCTTTTTCGGATGCCCAACCACGTGTGGTCCGTTGGAGGGATAATCTTACTAGGCCCAGGTTCTTTTTGGGGAGTTGCGTCCGGAACTCAACATTGGGCCACGTGGTCCAATAGCTACCGACATATTTTTTAAGCCTATAAAATCATTAAAGCCAAAGTCTAAGAATCGTGATATGGTTTATAGCCCAGCTGTGTAGCATCAGTGAGCTGATAGGATTCCAGTAGAATGTCAACGGTAAAGACTAGTTTATTATGCATTTAAATGAGTTTAAGCCTTGGTTAATAGTTGTGATAGTAATTGGAATAAAGTAATATGTATTTAAATGTGAAGTAATCATATACTCAATAAAGTAAATTTAAAGATAAGGAAGTGAGGTCACTTATCTCTGATGGTTTGCAGCCCCAGCTATACAGCCTTTGTGAGTTGATAATATCCCAGCAGAGTGGCCCCAGTGGTAAAGAGGCAGTTTTCCATGATAACTTCAAGATTGAAAGGGGAAAATGGGTGCAACTGGAGGGAGAGAAAGTATGTTCAGCTGTGTGTAGGGGCTGGTTAAGCTTGCTTCTCTTATTATGCACTTAAATGAGTTTTCTCTTTGACAATACTCTTTTAATTGTTGTAAGGTTATGAATAGAGTTACCTTCCATAAGAAGGGTTTTTGTATGAAGTATATGTGTCTTCTAAAAGAAGGGTTTTATGTAAGAAGTAGTTGTGCCTTCTAAGAGAAGGGCTTTTGTAAGAAATAGTTGTGCTTTGTAAGAGAAAGGTTTTGATATAAGATCTTTGTGCCTTCTAGGAGAAGTGTTTTAGTAATAAAAGTTCAGGCCTTCCATGAGAAGGACTTTTGTATGAGTGTTTGGCATCTCTTGAGAAGTGTGGAGATGGTAAAGACATAGATGTTTTGTGGGATATAGTATTTATAATATGTATGATATATGAAGTATGAGAAATATGGAGGTTAAAGATAGTGAAAATATGAGATTATAACTACTGGAGAAGTTATAGAGATTGCTTTCCAAGAGGAAAGATTTTGTAAGAGAAGAGTATGGAGATGTATTTAAGTATTTGGAGATAGGAGCAGTAAGATAGGTGTAGAAGAGTATTGAGATATGTTTATGGGTAGCAAAACAGTAGAATTTGAGTGACAGAGCATGAGAGTGGAGCTTAGAAGAGTTGTGGTGTGTTATATGTAATGGTGTAGTAGTGTGTATGAGATTGTTTAGGAGAAGTGAAGAAAGAGATATTTAGAGATATATGTAGCAAGATATATGTATTTTCAGAATATGGGGAGTGAGATAATGAGTATGAGAAAGTAATAGTATTATAGTGTGTTTAGCAAAGTTGCTGGGATTTTCTGCTGGGATTGTATGAAAGCTTATGAATGGCATTTATGAGCTGAGGGCTGAAGAGTTTAGTTCCTAATTTAGAAATTAAAAACTCAAAAGCTTAGAATTTCATTGAGAGCTTAGAAAGATTATTAGAGGGAGAGATAAAATTTTATGAGAGAGTTATCCCCCCTTTGATGTTGATCAAGGGTCCCCTTTTAGAGCTGAGTTAAAAGGGGTATTTTAACAAATAATCTCAGCCAAAATCTGTCCCAAACAGCAATGAATCTTCAAAGAATCCATATTAAGATTTTGCCAAAAATGGTATGTTTAGTTTTAAGGTATTTTTGCTGTTTCGGGTAAGAGCTGCTGGGGAAAGAGCAACATAAAAGGAAGGTATTTTAGCAAGAGAAATGTAGTTCCAATAGTTGGTTTTGGTTTTAGCTAAATGTGGAAAAATCAGTAATGTGCAGGCTGCTGGGTCAGCTGTGACAACTGTTCTGAAAAAGGCTATCCTAGCTGTCAGGAAAAGCTGTGACAGCTATCATGAGAAAGTTGTCCCAGCTGTCAGGAAAAGCTGTGATAGCTATCATGAAAAAGCTGTCCCAGCTGTCAGGAAAAGCTGTTTGCTTTGGGCAGAAGCCAATGAGGTCAGAAGGGTGCTTTCAGACTGCTGAGAAGGTCATTTCAACATTTACTTTATGGATTTGGCTGAAAATGGTAAGATCTCTTTAAAGGGTATCTTGCTATTTTTGGTATAACAGCTAGTTGCTGGGATTTCAACATTAAATGGCTGATGATATCACTCTCAACCAGGTGTCAAGTGCTGAATACACTGCTAGGGTTTAGCTGGAAACATTTCCTTTTCTTGGGTGTTTGTGTTTTTGGTCCAAGGTTCTATTACAACACATTTCTAGCAAGTAATAAAAAGATAGGTTGAAAGTTAATGAAGCTTTAGAGATTCAGTCAAGGCCTCATTGTGTTGTGACATAATCTTGGTGAGCAAGGAGAGTATTTAATGCTCTGCTCTAGCAGTTGGCAAAGACATATATGGTCTGATTGTGGCAGACAACAGCTGGGTATTAGAGATATCACGAATATTTTGTGTATAGTTGGAGATTAAAGGTAGCCAATCAGATTAGGTCATGTGTTTGAGTTGGATTTTAGCTGAAAGAAGTGATGAGATTTATGTAGAATAATACAATGAAGTTTCTAAATATGTATAGCAACGGCTAGGGATTGAATGAACAATTATATTTCCAGCAGTTGGATGGCTGGGGATATTGAGCATTTGTCATATGATGAATATTAAGCTTTATGAAAAGAGCAATGGGAAATTTTATCATTTTAAGTACTGCGTGATAAGAGATGCTTACCATATGTTACCCGTTATACACGAACTCATCAGAGTTTAGGGAGTTGGAGAAGACACGCCAAGCAACATGTTTCTTTTATCAACTTTAAACCGCTGGAGCTTTACTGAATATACCTTTTGGCCCTCCAAACCACGACTCCCAAAGTTTCCCCCAAAGAGACTTATAAGCTTGGGTCATAAGCCGAATATAAGATGACGTACCTTGGGTTTTGTTATTATTTTGTGTAAATATGGGTTCTTGTTGAAGAAGCCGTTTGCCGTGAGTGTAAGAGAGGTAATATGGGCCATGAGTTTTGATTCATTGCTTAAGCCCAATCCATATGTTGATGTTGATAATGTCGTGGGGTTATGATCCCAATTGATGAAGAGGAAATGTGGACCACGAATTTGCCTCTTGAAGTAAGGATCTTGCAGGCCATGTGAGTCCAATCCATGTAGTTGAATGAGATATGAGCTTATTTTGGACTTTAAATAGATTTACCCAAAAAATCAATAATATATTGATATGGCATGGGTTGCCAATGAAGTAATACCACGTGGGCCGAAAAAACAGTCCTCAACAACAATAAAGCATAATAAACATGTTACTGTTGTTAGTTTGTTATATTATTAGTCCTTTTACAGCATCATAGTTCAAATCAATCCTCCAACGGTACGGTATTATCTCCAGCGGTAGGGTAATTCTAGGTTAATAAGTGTGTTTACATGGAAAAAATCATATGTTTTCCTTATTATTATTAAGTCAACATAAGGGAAAACTTCCATAGTATCCAAAACATTATGACCTTCATCATAATAATAATAAACAGGGATTAAAGGCTCTATAGTTACAAATAAAAGAGAAAAAAATATGATGAAATGAAGGGAGAGAAAGATCCCAACTCAGTGCAGCAAGTATTAAACTAAGATTTTGGTGAGTGTGTATTTATAAGGCATGAATGAGATGAATGTGAGCTATTTTTGAGTTAGTGAGATGGGATTAATGCTAAGATTAAGCCTTTTTATGAGTGGTGGGCTATTTATAACTAGTTGAGAGACATTTATGGGCTGTGATTATATGAAAGGGGGAAAAGAGTTTTTGAGATTAGATAAGTGTGGGATAAAGGTGATGAGTAGTAAGTTTAAGGGAAGCTAAACCACGAGCACAATAGCAAACAAACCCAAAGTTTCAGAGAGGCTAGCTATCCTCTAGTTAGTTATGGGACGTTTATGGAGTATGAAAGTGTAAGCAAGGTGGTGAATGTTGGTGTTATGGTGACTATAGGCTGGGAAAGGTTGTGAGTGAGCTCAAGAGAGCTTGGGGAAGCTTAAACTTAATAAGGACTAAATTTCTGCAGAATGTAGTCAATGACAGAAATTTTTAGAGAGACCCCCCTTCTTGTGGGTTGAGGTGTGTATCTTTTTATAATGGAACTTTAGAGAAGCTTTAATTAACAAGAATCCATAAACGTATGACTAGTTAAAGCTAATGAATCAAGGTTAACTTTATGGGGATTCTTGATTAGAAGTATGAAAATCTACTTTAGGGGCTATTTTGCTTCTTTGGGTAATGATGTGAGAGACCGTGCCCCCGTCCCCTTGTTTTAGGAATGTTGGGTCAAACCCACGTGAATGGGTGGAGTCGTGTTATTGCCTCTCAAAATGGAGGTTCGAGTAGTTATATTTTCCCCTTTAGATTAAGGGTTTTACAATGGAGTCACTATTTATTTAATTATTGGGATAAATAAGAAAACCAAAATTGAAAAATTCCTCATTTTATTAATTTGCAATTGAATTTACATTGATCATAGGAAAATTACATGATTTTGATCCTAGATACAATCTAAGATAAAGTACATTGTTTTGTTTCCTAGTTATAATCTAGAAACTGAAAATTACAAGGACAAGCATTAGTCTATCAACCCTTAATCTAAACTCGAAGGCTATGTTACAAGGTGGGAATGTGTTAGGCATCTACCTTACCTGGTGAAACCGGTCTTCTAGACTATAGTGGCCAACATTCATATCACATCATCCAATATGTTATCAACTTGCATGTTGAATTCATTGTGTGTACATGTGATAAACCCTGATTCAATTTATTAAGCATTACATTTGGATTGAAAAATAAATTCTAGTGAATGTGTGTGAATGGTGATAACCTAGATTCAAGAATTTGAAAGAATCATAAAACAAACACGTTTTTCATGTGGATTTAAGATTAAAACTAGTGTTATGCATGAACATGTGATGAACAATTAAGAAAATGTGATGAACACTTAAGAATAATTAAGAACATTCAAACATATTCAAGAAAATTTAAATAATTACTATCATGCTTTAATCTTAAATTTTCATCATGGCGACACAAAAAACAATTAAGAAAAAGGATTATACCTTCATACAAGATCCATGTGGTGGAGGAGAAGACTCTTGAGGGAGGTCCTAAGAGTGGAGGAAAAAAAGAGTTAGGAGAGGGAGAGTAGGTTTCAATCAATACCTTGAGTCTCAAAAAGACCAAGATATGATAAGATTATTCAACTTCACTAGAACTCAAGAGAGGGGAAGAAATGGAGAGTGGGTTTCAATCAATACCTTGAGTCTCAGGAAGACCAAGATATGATAAGATTATTCAACTTCACTAGAACTCAAGAAAGGGGAAGAGATGAAGGTTTTTTTGTGTGTCTTGGAATGAAGGAGATGGGGGGTTCATATAGTAGTGGTGGAGGAAATATGAATGGAATGCCATTTAATGAGGGTTGACAAAGAATTATAAACATAGACCTCATTTTAGTCTTGGGGAAAATCTGGTGCATTAAATTGAAAAATTGGTGGGAGTGAGGAGTAAGCCAACATTTAGTTTTCCCATAGTTGTTGTAACAGCCTATATAGCCAATTTCAAAAAATCATATTTGACTCAATTATAATCGTAATTGTCTCATTCTTATGCTCAAATTAAAGCCCCGGATGTCTAGTTCTGGGAAAATTAACTTCATTCACAGATTCAAAATATTCTGAGAGATATTGATGCAATGGTGAGCAGAGGTCATTTGTTAGAAAATAGTTTCAGCACAATTAATATTAATAAGTCTCAAATTAGCTCTGAATTAACATTAAATGGCTCCAATCACTCCCATTTCAAACTTAATTGGTTTCAAATTTATCCTAATTAAAATATAATTACACACATTACTCATTGAATAATTAATGTTTAACTATCTAGTTAATTAGGTGTGTGCAACCCTATCATAAAATGCAGTCATAACCAATCAAATTATGACACACCATCATTCTCAAATTAATTATACTTATAACCAATTGAAATCAATTGTTCATAATCACATATAGTCAGACTCAATTTGTGATAGTGCATCTCGGCTATTAGAACTTGATTTGATGATAACTTTCAATATGATGGTCCGATTAGGGCTGATAACCAGTCGATTTGATCGTTACAACATCAAGATCATTTTAGTGAAATGAGATTAAGGATCTAGTGAACAGAATCAAGATGCATATTTCCAAGGTAAAATTACCCTTTTACCCTCCATGTGAGGTTAAATGCGGGTTGCAAAATGGGGTGTCAACAAATGATGGGATTTTAGAGTGTTTTGCATTAAATACCAGGATTTTTGGGGCTGAGTTTAATTATTGTGATTCAGGCATATATCAAAAGCGAATCCTAATGCTGCAATTGAAATTCGGACCCCTGAGAAGTAAGATTTAACACCCCAAGCCAGGTGTCAAGCTCTAGTCCACTTCAAGGGGTTCCGCTGGAGATTCCTTTATGCCCTCCAAAACACATGTTCCCAATTTTTCCCCTTTAGGATTCATGGGCTTGGCACATGAATCACGTTTTGAACGTTTTTAACATTTTTAGCATCAATTTGTTGAAGTTTGGATAATTTGGTTTCAGCTCCCTTTCCACTGGAGGTGCAGTCTTGAGGAAGATGATGGAGTTCCATCATTCTTTAGTCTTCAGCTGATATGATAGCCCTTGGGCACTATTCATGTCAGGCAAAGGGTGGCAGAAAACTGATGGGACAGCCCCTAGTTCATCCTCAAAAGCTTGGTTCTCTTGTGGGAGTCTCTAGTTGTTTCTTGGTTAAGCATGAACAAGAGCTGGTTGTCCACTCTCAATCCTTTGCCTCTTGCTGGTGCCTTTTGGGTTGGGCTTTCATACATGGGCTAGTTCATTTGGGCCATGCTGTGTGCATCCCACAAAATGGGCATTAACAACACATGTTTGTCATGGGCTTTCATTCCTCATGGGCGTTTATTAGTGAATACTTTGGGTTCTTTTCATAGATACTTGCAATGGGCCTTTAGGCAATTAGTTGTAATATTTGAAACAATAGGACAAGCTTCAAAATGCTTTTGTAAATCGTTCACCGTGAATTCCATATTGTAAATAATGCTCATGGTTTCTAATAACCGCATTATAATGTAAATGTCGAACTTTGTGGGTTTGAATACTTACCATGAGTGTTGATGTTGTGACACAAAATGGTGGTCATGCACTTCATGGGTTTATCACATGAGATCATAATCTCCAAGATGACTCCAAATGAGTTTTTATAAGACGATTGCCATAGAAATATTTGAGCAACGATTATACCATGATATATTTTTTTCTTGCCAAGCGTTAATAATCTTGGGCTCTTTTGATAAAGTAGTGCCAAGTAGTTAGCTTGGGCTTTTAATAGTGCCAACATAAGTTGGGTTTTTGATATTGACAATGAGAATTGGGTTTTCATATTACTAATGAGAATTGGGTTTTAAATATTGCCAGTGAGAATTGGACTTTGATATTGCCAATGAAAATTGGGTTTTGATATTACCAATGAGAATTGGGCTTTGATGTTGCCAATGAGAATTGGGCTTTGATCTTGCCAATGAGAATTAGACTTTGATGTTGCCAATGAAAATTGGGCTTTGATGTTGCCAATGAGAATTGGGTTTTGGATAAATAAATTGCCATGGGTTTAAATCATGGGCTTTGATCATGGATTTAAATTCCATTGATAAAATTGTTTTGCCATGGACTTGAATCGTGGGCTTTTCAAATATTGCCAAGCAAAAGTATTCTTGGGTTTTAAATAGAATAAGATGTGTGTATTGGGTTCATAGGGTCGGTTTTGGGCTTAGCTAAATAATGATAATAAAATTGGATAAAATATGAGTTTTGGGGCTTTTCATGATAGTTTATATCATAACCTAATTTAGATAATGAGATATGAAACATTTGTGATTAACATAATAATAGAGCGAAAAATATTTTGGAAAACCCAATAACTTATTAGTGGTGTTTGAAAATAAATAGTTGGTACTCAAATAAAATTAGGTGTAAAAAAAAAAAGTACCCTAACAACTTGTAATTATAGTTTCTACAAATTATGTGAGAGTAGGCTATGTAATCTTTAATTTATTTTTCACTTAGAGGGATAGCTTACTAATACTTTATTAAAAATCAATTAGCATACAAAGAAGGTGACAACCAAAGGAAGAATAAGGATTTGGAAAATGAAAAAATTGTCTCATCAAACAGAACATTGTGGGTTATGTATATATGATTTGTTGAAGGATCAAGACATGTGTATCCTTTGTGATTAAGATCATAGCTGAGAAAAATGCATCGTTAAGACCAAAAATCAATTTTATGATTATAGTAAGGGCACACCCAAAAATTTCAAGAAAATTTTAATATGGAGTTTTATTATAAAGAAGTTCAAGAAGGAATTTGATATGTGTGATAGGAGAGGGGAGCCTATTAATCAGGTAAATGGCAGTGAGAAAAGCTTCATGCCAATATTTTTGTGGAATAGAGGTAGAGGAAAAAAGATGAATACTTGTTTCAACAATGTGACAGTGCTTTCACTCAACAAATCCATTTTGTTGATGTGTATGTGTGAGAAACCACGCCCTCAGCCTAAACCTAAAACCTGTAGCTTTTGGCTATGTCTCATACGAATGGAGTTAAGTTGTATTATTGTCTCTTAAGAGATAGTGGAAAGGAACCTACTGTTGTTATTCTCTCACTTAGGTCAAGGGTTTTACCATGGATCCTCCACTTATTTAATTGGAAAAATAAGAAAACCAAACTAAAAAGTACATCATTTTAGTGATGAATTGAAAAAGAAACATGTCTTTGATAATAACTATAAAATTATATGGTTTTGGTCCTAGATACAATCTAAAACAAAAGCACACCACTTTGATTCCTAATTACAATCTAAAAAAGAGAAAATTATAAGGACAAACCTAATCCATTTTAGGTTTTTTTTTTTTTTTTTAATAAACTCAGGTTCATCTTATTTTTTCTAAAAATTACCCTTCATTTTATTCATTTTTCATCCAAATAAAATCCCTTCACTTAAAAAACAAAAAACACCTGTTACCTATTTATTTTTCCTTCACATTAATCATTTTTACCCCTAAAATTTAGGCCTTTGTTTTCCCTTTTCTATCTTACTAAAACACTTCTATTTTTTTTTTTTTAAACACCTCTTAGCCATATACAATTACTACTCATTTAAAAAAGAATTACTTATCCTTATCTCAATCTTTTCTCTATATCAATTTTATTTATTATTGTAGAGGCCCCACTAAACTACTTTCAAATACACATTTAAAAAATAAATTATAATTGTGGGTTCCAGTTAGCTTAACTGGTAAAGTCTCTGGTGGTTGTATAAGAGATCTGAGGTTCAATCCCTGCCTACACCAAAAACTAATTGGTGTCTTGGTCTGATGATAAAGAGCTATCATCAGGAGCGGACGCCATAGGTTGAAGCTCTCTCAAAAAAAAAAATATATAATTACTACATAAATTTATTTCATTCATAAACATATAAATTTCATCACACTTTTAGAAATTTTGGCAATTGAATAATGTACAACCCTAAATTAGTATATTTGAAAAGTTTTACACTTTAGACCCAAAAAAAAAAAAAAAAAACACGATTAATTTTTTTTTTAGCACAAAATAAAAATGAAAAAAGTGTTGGGCCATACTTGGCAATTGTTAGCTTGACCCATGTAAAATTTAATGGTTTTCTTATCACCTTTAAAATAGAAACAAGAGTAGCACTACGTCCTCAGGATTTTTGCAAGGGCAAAATTTGGTAAATAGTACATTTTTTGGAAAAAATTTGGTGGCTAGCACGCATTTGAAGTTATTTAGTAAGTTGGACTGTTTTTTGAAACTCGAGTTTGTGTGAAACTCGAGTTCCAACCCAAAATCGAGTTTCTCAAAGTCGATTTATGCCTGACCTTGATTTTAAAAAAAAAAAAAAAAAAAAAGGTGGAACTCAAGTTTAGTAAACTCGAGTTCCATGCTTTTAAAAAAATAACCCAAATGGAACTGGAGTGTTGGAAACACGAGTTCTGTTATTTTTTTTAAATGAAACTCAAGTTTACTAAACTCAAGTTTAACCTTTTTTTTCTTTTTAAAATCAAGGTCAGACGTAAATCAACTTTGAAAAACTTGATTTTAGGCCGAAACTTGAGTTTCAAAAACTCAAGTTCCAAAAAACAGTCCAACTTATTAAGTAATTTCGAACGTGTGCTCTCTTTCTAATATTTTTCTGAAAAAGTGCTATTGAGCAAATTTTGCCCACCATGTTACCGAGTTAAGTTGTAATAGTTGGAAATTTAAATTACTTAAAAATAATAAAAAAACTATAAATGGTCGGTCCTCGTCAACTCGACACGGATCTTCTCTTCTCTCTGTGTCTACAATGGCGGAAGAAGCAGCAGAACCTGCTCCACATCCTCCTCCTACTGTAATCCTCTCTCTCTTTCTCTCTTTCATTTTTTTTTTTTCTGATTTGGGTTTGTATAAAAAATGGGAAACTGATAGAATTTGGATTAAATTTGTTGTAAATTGAATGAAACAACGAACAGTTCATAGAGGTTAAATGCAGAAGTTCGGGGAAGACAAGGCGGTTTGCGGTTGGAACAGACGCTGGATTTGCTTTGTCACTAATTAATCGGACATTAATGGGTGCAGCCACAGCCACAGTCACACCCCCACCCCTTGCTCTGCATATAGAAGCCTTTAAAGAAAAAGAGGAACCCATTGCTTTTGGACCCAATTCCCTTCTCGTCCAATACGGTCACGGTTGGCAGTTGCAGACTCGAACCGAGCTCGATTTTGATTACCCTGGTAATTTCCTTTTCTGGGTTTTTGTCATTTCTTTTTTATTTTCTTTTTTGGGTTTCTGACACCCTTTTCAGTTCCAAAAGGGGTGCGGTTCCGGCCATTGACAACCCGGATTTCTACAGTAAAGGTAAGACTGCTTCTTTTTTCTTTGAAGTTGAATTGCCTACTGTTATGATGATGTTGAGTTGAATGGATTTGTATTGCCTCTTTTGCATTTGATATTTTCTATTCATTAGTGGGCATCGAATAATTGTCCAAATGTTTTTACAAATAACACCCAAAACTTTTCTCTTGATGGGTTGTATTAGCAAAGTATATGGTTTTGAGATATTTCCCTATGGTACTATGGTGCTAATGCAAAAGAGACGATGAAGAGTGCTTCAAAAACACAAAAAGTTGACTTAACAGAAGAACACAAATATTTGTACCCATAGCACAAATCTCCTAGGGTGTGAGAGAGGTGATTGGTAGGCTTACCTCTAAAATTATTTTGGAGAAGCTGATTCCCGAATCAGAACCTACAGTGTGTCGCTTTTTGCGGAATGCTTCCAAAAATGAAAAAGAAAAAAAGTCGGAAACTTTTGGTGTGGGTGTTCTTATACCTTTTGGGGCTTTCAGCTTAAGTTTGGGTTTATTCATTGTTAGACCATAGCAAAAGAAGAAAATAATATGTAGTGCCTTCACATAAGAAGGAGATTATTTTAGTTTGTGAAGATCTTTGACCAAATGTCTTATCAGAGAATCCCTTGAGATTATTTGTCTCATCGGCAAAGTAATTTCATACCTATGCTCATATTTGATTCCTTTTGTTATGCTTTGTTATGGGCGGATGAAGAGTTTTCAAATTGAAAACCACCAAAAAAGTTTTAATATCTTCATTATATTCCTCTCTGCTCACAGAAGTGCAACTCATTCTCTTTGCTTTTCTTGAACAAGAAAAAGCCCCACCAAAAGGCTTCCAAAACTTTCCTCTTTTTTTTTTTTTTGATGTCCACTTAATTATCTTGTTACATGAACATCATGAAATGATGTTCTTACTCCAAACTATCTATCGTGTTAATTGGTAAAAGAATGCAGTTATTTACTCCCAGTTATAGCAATAATTCTCATATTGGCAAACTAGTTTGTTGTTGCTCAATTGTATTGCAGAATTCATGTTATAGTAAAATGGTATATTTGATGGACATATTAGTATAGTAATCTTACATTAAGATAGTAGAATGACCCTCCCCTTAACCTAGAAAGCACGAACACTTCATTTAGGGCCGTACCAGTTGTTTTAGGTTATAATTTTTCAGAAATTTCTCGTGTTACTATATCATACCTGTGTCTGTGCTTCCTAGCCCTAACCTTGCTTTCTTGACATCTCTTTGATTTGCACGTTCTCGCATAGAAACCTTTGGGGGGGGGGGGGGGGGGGGGGGGGGGGGGGGGGGGGTTGGATTAAATTTATCTTATAAGCAAAGAAAACCATTACAACTGCATAACATCATCTCCCAGAAAACCAACTTTTATTGCCTCTGGTTGCATGCTACTTCATCACATATGTATGATCTTTTCTCCTCCTTTGTTAACATATTTGTTCACACTTTACATTTTGAAATGATTTTTTTTTTTGGTGGGTGTTCAATGGGGGTTTGAGATTAGGTATAATAACTAACGCATTGCACCATGTGCAATTGCTTTTAGTAGCTGAGATTGAGAGTTTAAAAAGCAACTTTCAATATCAACCCTTGAATATAAAAAGTTAGAAAAGTTTTTTTTTTTTTTTTTTTAAATTGTGAGAGGAATGAGAGGAATGGTACTTGGGGTATTGCACTGGATCCTAATCCGTTCAATGTGTAGCTCTAAGCCCAACTACAAAAAATCTGAGTCTAGCTGCCCCTGAAGTATCATAAAGCAGAAAAGAAAAAAGGTTAAATCTGCTGAAGAGGAAGAGAGTTCAAAATTATAAGGTTCATGCTATGATTTGTGTGCTAGTTAACACAAAAATTCCATCTCTGTCGGTATGCTACATAACAAATTGACCTTCTTCTTCCATAAACTTCAGCAGGATTGGACTAGATTCCAATTAGGATGCAGATCACGAACCCCATTTTCACCATATTAATTACTGTTTCAGAGTAGGATTCAGTCAGAAACCTGTGTATATGAGTTTCAAGACCTGTATAACCCAAAATTTAAAATATGATTGTGGAAAGTTCCAAATGGAAGGAAAAGCCCCCCAGTTGATTCACTAGAGTCCATGATGCAACCCCCCCCCCCCCCCCCCCCCCCCACCCCCCCTTTTCTCCTCTCTTAATTATCTTGCTCCTGCTAACTCCAGTTTACTCTTTGAACAACCATCAACATTCAACTTCACCCAACCAGCCTCAAGAAAAAACCAAGTATATACTGCCTAGATTTTTTTCTAATCAAATGGGAGGGCACGGACACTTCATTTGGAAAGCTGTACCCTGTACCCGTGCTTCCTAGCTGTAATCACAAGCACAATAATCAGCTTCCCCTTAATGCATAAGAGGGACGTCAAAAGGAGGGCTGAATACTGATTGGTTACTCCATTTCCAAATGCAGTAGTGAGGGCAAATGAAGCAAACCATGCTAAGTCATCATTTGTTTCAAAATATTTTAAGTTCCAATCAACCAAGTCACCATGGAAGAAACTAATAAGTAAAATATTGGGCACCATACTGAGCCAAACATTCCTTTCTCTAACATCATCTTTAATTGCAGAAAGAGATGTTTCCTTTTGGGTTGTATTCTGATGAAATCGTTTCTTCCCTGCTAATAGTCTACCATTCTGATGAGATCTTTTCTTAAAAGCCACAAGGAAATTTTGACAACTGCTAAGGCCAAAACAAACATTAGTAGAAGTAATAAAAAAACAAAATAAAAAAACATGTCAATTAGGGAAGTAACAGAGAGCACAAGTTCAGATAGAATAGAATGGAGAAAAAGAATTCATGTGATCGACCCAATCTGATCCATACCTAATCCCAAATTTTGGGACTAAGGCTTGGTTGTTGTTGTTGAGGAAGAGTTGTCATTTTTCCAAACTCGTTCCAGTTATGATTGTTAGGTTTAATGAGAGATGAATTAGCAGAACTTTCATTAGCTAATTTGGTAGTAAACACGTCTAATGAAGAAGGCTGCCAAATAACTTTGTCACAATTACTTGCTGAGTCAAAAATGTAATGTTTAAAATTTCCTTGACCAAATTTTGAGGAAGGCAAGAATAAAGTTCTGAGACTAGCCAATTGCCCCTTGAGAGAAATCTGACACCTTTATTCATTGACCAAATTTCATCTTCTCATTTGACTTTCAATATATTTTGTCTCTCTTTATCCATATATACATTTTCCCATTTGTTCCTTGCAATTCCCAACCAGAAAAACCTGCTTTTTGCCCCATATTAGAGCTAGTACACACGTGACCAAATATTTCTGCACTAAGTCACCTTCTTTTTTGGATACTTTTTAGACGTAATTACCTTTTTTTTTTTTGAATAATAAAAACTATATATATATCAGAAAAAGGAGTCACCCAAGTATACAAGAAATATACTAGTTGAAACAATCAGTTACAAAAATTGCGTAATCAATCAAAAATAGAAAAGAAAGAAAGATTCTTCAAGGTAGTCAAAACTTCTGCTATTTCTTTGCCTCCAAATGCACCACATTAAAATGTGTGGGGTAATCATCCAAATATGACCATTTCGATGATGACCAAAATGACCTTGCCAACAAGCTAGAAGCTCAACTACAGATTTTGGCATCACCCAGAAAACTCCAAACAAACCAAAACTCATACTTAGAGAATAAAAATCTGCTTCTATCATGATTTACATAAGATTAAGAGCTTTGTCCACCCAAAAACACAAAAAGAATATTCACATCAGACTGATCAATTGATTTACTCTCTGCCCAGCTATTCACCATCTTCTGTTTATTTTTTATTATTAATATTCTCAAATAAGTGTGTTCACCCTCTTCTTTAATTTTTAGTAATCAATATCTTGTGTCAAAAAGCTCCGAGTCTTTGTTATCTGATAACTGAAAACATTGCTTGAAGATTTATAACTCTTATGTAAATACCTATGCTTAGTTAGTCTTCATTTGCTCGTTTTAATAATTTATTATTATGCTGTAAACCCTGATGCCATACCTCTGCCCATGATGAACAATGTACTTGAGATATTTAGATCAAGTAGGGAAGAGTTGTGCAATTTTGGTTGGAATATATGACTTCAAGTAGGGAAGAGTGGCAACTCAAAAAGCTACTTTATCTATTTTAATACCTCACTTTACAATACACTCAACATCAAAGGTTTTATTTTTTTACCACTTCATTTAAATATTCTTTCTTTATTATTTTTTTTATTCTTTCTTTATTTTTCCTTTATGTCTCTCTCTCTCTCTTCCTCTCCATGTCTCTCTCTTCTTTGAAGCAAGAAAAACCAACAATCCCACTCGTTTTCCTTCTAAACCCAGAAAACTCACAGCCACCGCCAGCCACAACCACCACCACCACCACCACCACTAGCAAACCCAAAAACACCACCACTGCCACCCACAACCCCAACAAATCAGAACCCTCGGCCAAAACCAAATAACAAACCCACAACCCCCACATCACAACCACCAATCCAACTCAACCACAGCTCCGCCGAACCAGCCATAGCCACCAACCATTTCACAACCCAGAAAAACCCATTAAACAGATACCCACCACCAGCCACCACCTCCACAAACTGAAATCCACCAACCATTCACCACCATAATCCGAAACCCACCCACCCACCAGCCACCACACAGACTGAAACTCACCCACTTGCCACCACTGCAAACCCCAGCCCAAAATTAACCCAGCAAAAAACAACCTAATCACCACCATGACCACAACCCAACCACCACTTCCATTGTGCCCACAAGCCAAAATCAAACCAATAACCACCACAAACTCCCAAACCCAAACCCAAATCTCCAAACTCAAACCCAAATTAACCAATAACCAAACACACAACAGAGAGATTTTAGGCCATAGAAAAAGGATTTAAAAAAAATAAAAATAAAAAGATAGAAGAAAGGGAAGAGGAGCAACAGCCACCGCAAGCCAGCCACCCAGAACACCAATGACATAGCCGATCTCAATAGCCACCACAAGACCGCCAATCTCAGCCATCCCAATATTGCATTTTGCTGAGAGAGTTTGAGTCTGAGGAGGTAGGTGAGAGAGGAGAAGAAGAGAGAAGAAAGAGAGAAACGGAGAAGCTGAAGAGAGAAGAAAGAGAGAAAAAAAGATTTTAAGGAGAAAGAGAAACAGAATAAAAAAATTGGTTTTTTTTTTATAACTTTATAGCTACAGTAAGCTATAATCTTTGGCAATTTACTGTGCTTGGGTGCTAAAATTTTTAACCTTAGTGCCACCAATGCAGCATGTTTTTTAGTGTTTTGGGTGCTAAAATAGTATTTTAGCACCACCAATGTGAATGCTCTTATGGATGTAGGATAGAATATACACTTAATTTTTTTTTATCTTATTGGTAATTTCGAAATTTTCTAAAATATGAGTTTATTTCCTTTTCTTTTTTAAATAAGCAATAGAACTTCATTCATAGAAAACTAATAAAAAAGGCCAAATCACACAAGAAACCTACCAAGGTTGGCATGAGAACAAGACAGAACTAAGAATTATAAAGGCTACATTTTTCAAGTAAATCAGACAAAGAATTAAAAAGGAAAGCACCCAAAGCGTTTGTCCACCCAAAAAAAATATGGAAGAAAGACATCTTCAATTCTTGAATCAACCTTTCGGTTCCTTCAAAGGTCCAAGCATTCCTCTCCCTTCAAATACCCCACATAGACAATGAGGGACCGTGTTTCAAATCACCTCATTTCTATGTTTACTAAACTTGCCTAGCCAGCTAGCTAGAAGCTCCACTACAAGGGGGCATGACTCAAGATAACCTAAAATGTGTAAACGCCATACTCCATAACTCTCTGGCTATCAAGAAATGTAAGAGTTTATTTCCTTATTTATAGAGTTTTAAAGTATTTTAGTCAATATTGAGTCCTTATGGCTTATATGGTAGGGCAGTAACTATTTTTTTATTTTGGTACAATTTTTCTCTTTTTTAGCCTAATTTTGCACCTAACACGAATTATGGTTTTTTAGGGTTTCTTAACCACCCTAGGGGCTAGAACTTGAATTATAAATTTGTGACTCTAGCCCCTGAGCAAGGAAATTATTAATTAATAAAATTTCAGATAGATTTTTTCTTCTTTTTCTGATGGATTCAACAGTTTTTCTTGTGAATTCAAGAAAAGCCCTTTATGGATTTAAGGGTTTATTCTATACAAACATGTTCTATTTCTTTTGGCAGATATAATGCAAACATCATGCATTTTCTTCTTGATGAGTTAAAACAAAAAAATGTTTATTTGTTGATATTAGATGATGAAGTGTGCGTTCAAGATTGGCTATTTTAGTTGATAGGAAGTTTATTTTCACACTCAGCAGTCACTTATTTAGTATAAAACAACATTTTTTATTTCATTGTGAAAGACTAGGTCAGTTTTGTTCACTATACAAAATTCCTGTTTTCTTATTGTTATTTCGTCATTGGAATTCATGTGTGCACAATCATACAGATATGTAAAAAAGAGGAGGGGAAGAAAGAAGAAGAAAACTAACTGGAACACAAATCTCATGTTTTTTGATTGTCCCTTAGAATTCACGTGTGCACAATCATACAGAAATGTAAAAGGGAGGAAGATAACCGTTTACACATCTGCCTCTGTTCTTTATTTTAGCAGTCCTTTGCATTGTTTGTTAATTACGAGAATATTTCACCCAGATTGCTTCCTACAACTGGCATTGGAATGTTCCACACTCTTAGCTAACGCACTTATTATTTGTTTACATTTTGTAGGGTACTGATGGCTCACATCCTGTAGAGAGGACTGCAAAACCAGTAATCAGTTCTGTGTACATAGGAAAAATAATTTTAGCTTTCATTTTGATTTTTGTGCTTGGTGCAATATTCACATTGGCTCTTGAAAATCTTCCTAGGCTGATATTGTTTATTAAGTCATCCATGTAATAACTATTGTTATTGAACATGTGGAATAGTATAATGCAAATGTAGATCCTTTTGCAACAGGTAATTGAACTGAAGTTTCTGAGCCACAACCAAATATATAAATTCGATAAGGTACAAAAAAACTTGATATTTTGGAAGAGTTATAATTTCTCATATATTATGGAGTACTAGTGTTCCTTGAATGTGCATAATTTTAAACATTCTTTGAAAAATTGTGTATGTTGAATTTATAGATTTTTGTACATTCGTTGAAATATTGTGTATGTTGAATATAAGGAGTGTACACTCTTCTAAAAATATCATTTGTTGAAGGTGTAGAATTGTGTACACTCATTTAAAATTGTATACTTTGGAATTACAAAATTATGTAAATTCTTTGAGTAATGGAGTTTGTTGAATGCATATAATTTTGAACATTCTTTGAAAAAATTGTGTACATTAATCGTGTAGAAATCTGGCCATTCTTTGAAAAATGTGTACTTCAAACGTACAAAATTTTGTAAAATCTTTGGGTGATAGTGTGTCGTTCAATGAGTGGAATACTCAACATTCTTAGAAAAGTTTTGTATGTTGAACATCAAGAATTTTGAGTGTTCTTAAAAAAATTGCATACTTCGAAAAGTACCATTATGTAAATTATTTGATTACTAGTGTTCCTTGGATGTGTATAATTTTAAACATTCTTTCAAAAATTGTGTGTTGAATCTATAGATTTTTGTACATTCGTTGAATTAGTGTGAATGTTGAATATATGGAACAGTTCAATCTTCTAATAACTGTGTTCGTTGAACATGTAGAATTTTGTATATTCTTTGAAAATTTGTGTACTTTGAATGTAAAAAATTATATAAATTTTTCAAGTAATAGCGTTCCTTGAATGCACTTATTTTCAACCTTCTTTTAAAACTTGTGTACATTGATTTTGCAGAATTTTGAGAGTTTTCAAAAAATAGCATTCTGTGCAAAATTATGTAAATTCTTTGAGTAATAGAGTTCATATGCGTAGAATTTTCATCATTTTTATGAAAAATTGTGTATATTCGTCGTGTAGATTGTGTATGTTTTTCATAAATTACATACTTCTAATGTACAAAATTATGTAAAATCTTTAAAGTCATAATGTTAGTTGAGTGCGCAAAATTTTCAAAATTCTTTGAAAATTTGTGTACATTGAATGTTCATAATTTCGTACATTCTTCAAAAAATTACATATTTCAAACGCACAATATTCTGTAAATGCTTTGAGTAATAGAGTTCATTGAATAAGCATAATTTCCAACATTTTTTTTATAAAATGTGTACGTTGAAGTACAAAATTGTGTACGATCTTCAAGAAATTGTGTATTTTGAATGTATAAAATTAAGTAAATTATTTGAGTAATTGTGTTCGTTGAATACGTAAAATTTTAAATATTCTTTGAAAATTTTTGTTTGTTGAACATGCAAAATTTTGTACTTTTTTTGAAAAATTGCGTACTTTGAATATATAAAATTATGTAAATTCTTTGAATAATAGTGTTTGTTGAATACAGTTAATTTTCAATATTCCTTGTAAAATTTTGTATGTTGAACGAGCGGAATTTTGAGCATTCTTCAAAAAAATTTATATATCAAAAGCACAACATTATGTAAATTATTTGAGTAACTAGTGTCCCTTGAATGCACAAAATTTTAAACATTCTTTGAAAAATTGTGTATGTTGAATCTATATATTTTTTTTTTTTACATTCTTTGAAATATTGTGTATGTTAAATATAAGAAACAATGTACACTTTTCTAAAAATTCTGTTCATTGAAGGTGTAGAATTGTGTATGCCCATCAAAAAATCGCATACTTCAAACATTCAAAATTATGTAAATTCTTTAAGCAATGGTGTTCACCAAATGTACAGAATTTTCAACATTCTTTGAAAATTTGTATACATTGATTGTGCAGAAATTTGACTGTTCTTCGAAAAATTGTGTACTTCAAACGTACAAAATTATGTAAATTCTTTGAGTAATAGTATTCGTTGAATGTGCGGAATATTCAACATTCTTTGAAAAAAAATTGTATGATGAATGTGTAAAATCTTGAGCATTCTTCAAAAGTTGCATACTTCAAAAGTGCAATATTATGTAAATTATTTGAGTGCTAGTGTTACTTGAATGCGTAGAATTTTAAGCATTATTTAAAAAAATTTGTATGCTGAATCTATAAATTTTTGTACATTCTTTGAAATATTGTGTACATTGAATATGAGGAACAATGTGCACTCTTCTAAATACTATTTTCGTTGAACATGCAAAATTGCATATATTTATCGAAAAATTGTGTTCTTCGAACGTACAAAATTATGTAAATTATTTGAGTAATAATGTTAGTTGAATGTGCATAATTAACAACCTCCTTTTTAAAAATTGTGTACATTGATTGTGCAAAATTTTGAGAGTTTTTCGAAAAATCGAGTTCTTTGAACATACAAAATTATGTAACTTTTTTTAGTAATGGAGTTCGTTATATGCGCAGCATTTTCAACATTTTTTTGAAATGTGTTGTACATTCAACATGCAGAATTGTAAAAGTTCTTCAAAAAATTATGTATTTCAAATGTACAAAATTAAGTAAAATCTTTAAGTCATACTAATTGTTGAGTGTGTAGAATTTTCAAAATTGCTTATTTTGAACATATAAATTTATGTAAATCTTGTGTAATAGTGTTTGTTGAATGCACTGAATTTTCAACAATTAAAAAAAATTGTGTACGTTGAAAGTATAGAATTGTGTAAGTTCTTTGAAAAATTACGTACTTTGAACGTACAAAATTATGTAAATTCTTTGAGTAATAGTGTTCATTTTCTTTAAATGCGTAGAATTTTAAATATTCTTTGAAAAATATTGTACTTTGAACATGCAAAATTTTGAATGTTCTTAAAAAAAATTACATACTTCGAAAATACAACATTATGTAAATTATTTAAGTTGCCTGAATGCGTAGAATTTTAAACATTCTTTGAAAATTTGTTTATGTTGAATCTATAAATTTTTGTTTATTCATTGAGACTAGTCGCTAATTCGTACAATGCACGGGATTATATAACTCTGTCTATACATGCTTGGGGAGGAACTGAACTGTCAGAGGAAGATAGTAAATTTCTTAATTTACTCAATAGAGACTCACCAAAATAAGAAGAGATACACAATTCTTGAATCAGAGCCGTTTACAAAGTAGCAACAATTTCATATAAAAATGTGCAATATATATACACACTACTATAAGTGTATATATGCAGGAGTAGTTTTTTGTGTTCAGATCTAACTAAATAAAGATATAAAAAACATCAAAGTTGCAATGCCTTACCATATGATACCTTTGAATTCAACTTTCTTGCAGTTTCATGTAGATTTGAAACACAAAGAAAAAAGAAAAAGTCTTAATTTTCATGGGTCAAATAATTTGGTTAAGAATTAGAACACAATTACTTAAGGACAAAATATCATATCACTGTGAATAAAGTTTTAATCTTCTAAATTAGTGAATTAATTAATTGGTAGCATGTTATGACATAGGCAAATAGTACCCATGATTCAAAATTCCTAAGCAAATCCGAATATCCCCAAAAGGCATATATATTAATCTCCAAAAGACATATAAGCATAGCACTTACCAAGTTAGACAACTATATTAATAGAAAAAAATTTCCCCAAAGCCAAAGCTTATCTACAAAAAAACACTGAAACCCAGATGGAACTTTTGAAAATATTTTGGAGGTTCTGTCAAAATGTATATCTCAATACTGCTCTCCTTATCTCATGAAAATTAGAGATACTTTTGGTGGTGGTGATTGTATTAAACCCATTATAAATATTCAAGCAATAACATTAATTACCAAAATACAGTAGAAATTCATAGAAAAAAAATATCGAAAAACATGTCCATGAAAGGCAAGGCCACGACCACCACCACTACTGAGTACTAACAACAACCCATTAACTTAAATTCACATACAAACAAATTTGGGCTTAGGAATTAATGACTATCAACATTTAAAATTAAAAATGAAAAGAATTGGCTGAATTACTTCATTTTCAATCTTAAAATTTTTTGAATTATTTTCTTTTCAAATTTGGGAAAAAAAAAATTTGGGGACAGAAAGCAAAAACTTTTTTTTTTAATGTTTTCTCTACCGTTAAACTGAGAAACCTAAAAACTTAAAATTAGAAAGAAAAAAAAAAAAGAAGGAGAGAGAAATAGGAAAAGAAGCATACCTCAAGGCTTGGAGATAGAGACTAGAGTGAGAAAGAAGGCAGTAATTAGAACTTTAGGATTTTATGCATGTGGGTGTTTGGGGTTTTCAATCTTTTTCCAGAGGAGATCTGTTTTTGTGTTTAAGAGAAAATCTATAGTCAGTGTAAGGACCTAGAAATCTTACAGCCCAAGCCCACTTAAAACAGTGGGTTTGTACGGTTCAACTTTGACCCAAATCGATGAATTTCTAAGAGAGGGGATCAAACAACAAGAGAGGGCCTCGCCCAAGGATGAGAATAAGAAAGAAAGACGTGATATGATAAAATATGTAGGTAAATGCCTTAATACAAGTACGCCCGAGGAGGCCGTTGATACAAAGAATAATGCACTGTTCACTCTTTTCTTTCAGTGTTCTTGTTCTACCTCTTCCAATTTCTGATTTTTTTTTGCTTGGATCCCTTTCTCTGGAAACTTTCTTTCTCTTATATACTCTCCCCTACTTTCATTTTGACCCCCCATCTTTACCTAACAAGGTTCTCAGTCTGACACCTGCCCCTTTAAACATCTGATGAAGGTAGTAGAAGGAGCTGCTTAGCTGTGAATTACATTGTTCAGGTCACTTCCTCATCAATGCAACTAATAAAGATGTTGCCCACCATTTAATGCAGAGGTAACAGGCTAATTCTTACTGGAAACTTCCCCTACATTCATGATTCTCTCTTTTCAGCCAACCCTTCCCATCGGAAGCTCCTAAGAATCTTTTGTCTCTTCTCCCCTTCTCCTCGGGTGAATTCACTCCTCGAGTACGTGATGCCCCAACACTAGCACTAACAGTTCAACAATCCTTTCCTTGGTCCTCAGGCCCCTACAATAGCCCCCTACTTTGCTATTAATTCTGAGATAAAAGCAAGGTTTTAGTTACACGAGCAAGCCTTGTACGTGCCATATGCGTTCCCACATGGGAACATCCTTTCACCTATCTTCAGCACGCTCTTGATGCCTCAGTATCTACGATTTCACATTTATGGCAGCAGGCGGCTACTTGTCCCCCCACGTTCTACGATGCGATGAGGATCTTATGGTCCTCGTTTTCTCTCATTTATGGGCGGGAAAATTACCGTTCATTTTTTACCCCTATATAAGGAAAGCTTGGGGCTGGCTAGAGCTCATTTACGCATTTTTCAATTTGAGTTCAAGCAGTTGCCCGAGGAGAGATTCTTCCATCGCTCATAGGTGTGTTCAAATTCATAGTCTTTTGCACAAGTTTGTATTTGTTATACTATAAATTCCACGGATAGATTCGCTAGATTAGTAGACACTCTCGAAGGTATGGCTGCCTTTAGGACTCAGTATAGGATCCCCAATGGTGTTGAACTCCAACATTGTGAACTAGGTGAATGGCTGGTCATGAACAGACCTCCTAGCTCCGTAGTTTTTCCGATGATCGCCTTAATATAAGGCGGGATGGAAATCCCTATAGGAAGGATCACCGGAGACTTCCTAATGAATTATAGGCTAACCCCCACCCAATATTCCTTAAACGTCTTTAAGGTCCTCGAGTGTGTAGACATAATAAATCGAAAAATGGGGACCAACTTCACATGGCACGATGTAAATTAGGTATACAACTGCCAAAAGGGGGAAAAGACTAAATACTACATTAAATGTAGAGTCTCTGCCGTTAGATTAATCTCCTGCCTACTTGACTCAAGCAAGGGTATGGACAAGGACTTCCTCATCGTCTCAGGAGACTGGCCTAATGGATTGCACTATCCCACCCAAGAAAGGGAACCAGGTAGGGTTCCCACAAACCATAGACACACATAGGACCTTTCCTAATCTTTATAAGGTTTTTCTTTTATTTGATTTATAACTCCTATTGTTTCCTCAATAACAAACGAGTACCACACCACCCCATCCAAGAGGGGACTATTTTGCTGACCAAAACTAAATCCTTAAGTCCGAGATTTTTCTGCATACAAATGATCAACTTCGAGCAGTGCATGTCATCCTTGGATTCAAACCCCTTTCAAAATGCTTCCAAAGCCCAAAGAACGTCATCAAAGCTAAGGACGCACGACTAGCTTTAATTGACGTTGCTGTCCCCAACTTCCTACTAGTTGAACCTCCTTTAGTCGGAACACAAGACGCTCAACTCCCAACTCCACTCGCAGCGAAAATCCTCTACTCGTTGGAACCTCCCATTCCCTCGAACGAAGAAGCTAAGGATTCCACACTAGAACTTGTACAGCAGGAAGTAACAGACAAAGACTTCGAGGTCTTCTACCAGCAAGAAGACCCCGAGGACGCTCCTCGCACCTCACACCGCCCTCTATGCCTCGCCCAAGTCAACTCCAACCAAGAGGGGACTAACATTCTAGAGGGAATGGGTTTTGAAGAAAAGACCCCGAATCTCCTTGCTTTACTAACGGCCCACACTGGGGGCTTTTCTCTAGCTATCCCTGTGGTGCCCCAACCACCCACTCCTGCTCCGACGCGTGCATCTTCTATTGATGCCGCTGATAAGAAAATAAAGAGGGGGCAAAGAGGTAAAGGCACTGAAGGTGCCGAGGAAGGAAAAGTCACCCATTCCTCCCACCAGTCCCCAGCCAAGGAAGCCCGAACAACGAGATGCCAAAAAAAGAAAAGCACCTCTTTTGGGACCTCAAAAGAACCTATGGGGACCGACCACCCAAGCCTTTTGTTTGGAGACCCTCCTTCATGTTGAGCTTTAGCAGTCCTGTAATGGATTATGCCAACCTAAGAGACCATCAGAAAGGCAGTTCAAGTCTTGTGGTAGAATGCTTGGAGAAAGTTCTATGCTTACCTGAGAATATGCAAAAGCTCAGGTCCTTTAGAAAACGCAAAGTCTTCTTATCACTGAAACGAGACTTGGTAAAGGTACATGATCACCTTCTTCTTTTTTCCTTTTTTTTTTTTTTTTTTTTTGAAGTAAGATAATATATGTACAAGTACTAAATGGTATCAATCTTGTAGTCTGTCCAAGTTGCCTTTATGGCCGAAGAATGGGTATGATAGGCCAAAAACGAATTGACCCCTTGTAATAAATTAATTAATTAATTAGTCAAGTTTGTTAATTAATCAAATTAACATGCAAACGCGTGGTAGCACAAACAAATCACCAATTAAACTAAGTATGCAGCGGAAAAAAAAAAAACCTGGTGATTTGTTTACGAATGGGGAAAACCAACACAGCAAAAACCCCACTGGGTGATTTTAAGGTCACCACTCCCGAAATTCCACTATTATCACAACAAACGGTTACAAGTAAAGAAATCCCAATACCTTATACCAACCTACAGTTGAACCCATACCCCAATACCCAATTGGACTTGTTCTGTAATGACAATTTCTCCTTTTGATGCACAACTCCTAGTACGTGACTAACCAATTGCACAAATCCCAGTACGCAACTTCAATCACCAACTAGAGAAGGTTGTTGGCTGCAAAGTTCTTCAATTCATCCCAACGATAAAGATCAAGAAGATGCTTGGTCACAAAACCCTACAGTGCACAAACACAACAATTTTTTCACAAGAACGATGAACTAGGGCAAAATCTGTCTCCAGTCACAATTTGCTTGAACAAACTTTGCTCAACACTTATGCAACTTGTGAACTCTTTTACGGCCCTTAAAATAATCATTTTATATGTCTAGGGTTGTGAGAAAAGAAAGTCCAAACACAAAAACACGGATTGGAGTCAAAACATAATCGAAAATTTGTTTTTCATAAATTTCAACAGATACCTTATCTATCAAGCTGCTGTCGAGCCTTAGGGCTGAACAACTCTTTAAGCTCGATAGATAGCTAGCTATCAAGCTAGTTGTCGAGCTTTAATAACAGACACTTTTCAGCTTAAATCTTGGACAGACTTGCATGGCTTCAACACTTGATCTTGAAACAAAGTTTCTTGAAGTATTAAACACATCCTAGATCTACCCAAATACAAGTAAAGTGCGTTTTGTCAAAGGATTAGCCAATTACATAAAATAGTATATATTCCTTACAAGTGAATCACATATGTCCTAACAGGGTGGACCGTGCTTTGGACCAGGCTAGGCAGGCTAAGGGCAAGCTAACAACAACTGAAAAGGCTTGAGCCAAGGTGGACAAGAAGCTTAAGGATACCCTTGCCCAATTGACCAAGGCTGAAAAGACTCAGAAAAATGTTGAAGCTGCCCTGAACAGCTTTGAAAAACAAGTTGCAGAGTCCCTGGAAGCCCAGAGGAAGGCCGAAAATAAGTTGGCACTAAACATGGTAGAGCTGAAACAGCTGCAGAAATAGTTGCAGAAACAGTTGGAAACCAAGGATGCTAAGAAGGCTAAGGCCGAGCAGGTGGCCTATGATGCAGGCATGACTAAGACGGCAGAAAGTCTAACTGCCTAACTCAGGGACGTTGCTTGGGCCTTCTGCCTGGAAGTATGGAGTCAAGCATTGAATGTAGCTAGGATTAGCACTGAGTCAGAGCTCAGGGCTCCTAACAAGGTTTACTATCCTTTAGCCCTGCGCTTGGCCCCTAGTCCTTCCCAGCCTTCAATTGACCCCGGCCAAGCCCCTACTTCTTTCTCGACCTAGCCTGCCACCACCCCATCTGCCACACCAACTAAGGACAAAGAGAAAAAGCAGCCAACTCCAACAAACGTGGTGGAAGTGGAGGCGAAGGAGATAACTGAAGTGGCCCAGTTGAAGAAGAAAAATAAAGAAAAGGAACAAGAAAAGAAGGGAGAGAAAGAAAAAGAAGCCTTTACATAGCGTAGTTTTAGACTTAGAAGCTAATAGCTAACTTTGTAATTGGGCTTAAATCTAGTTGATGCCCTATTTTTCTTCCTATTGTACTCCAATTCTCAAAATTTAATGAAAAAAGTTAAACTTTAGTTTGTGCACTTTTGTTTGTTTAACTTTTTACTTGTTAGCTTGCATTTTATGTTATTTCATTTTCCTTGTGATAGTTGCTCCACACTAACTTGTGATTAACTTACTCAACACTTCTTATCCCTCTATTCAATCTAGAACGACTTATAAGACAATTACTAGGCTAAGTCATAGAACTTATTAAAAATGTGAATAAAAAATTACCTTAAGTTGGACTTGGAATCCAAAAGCACGCCCATTTGCACTAATCCTAAAACCCAAGGAAGTACTCAAACTTCTTAACTTCACTCCTTACTTAGGCAGCTTCCTACAAAGACCAATTCATTCGTGATTTATGACTCGATGAGCCACATCAAACCTAGATCCTGGCCGACACTTAGAAGTTTTTTCTAGAATTGTTAATTTACCCAAGGCTTGTGACCTGAGGAGTCGAACAAGGCCGAGGTTCTGTTTAACACTTAAAACTTCTACATACAAGGTTAATTTACCCAAGGCTTGTGACTCGAGGAGTCGAACAAGGCCGAGGTTCTGTTTAACACTTAAAACTTCTACATACAAGGTTAATTTACCCAAGGCTTGTGACTCGAGGAGTCAAACAAGGTCGAGGTTCTGTTTAACACTTAGAATTTCTACATATAAGGTTAATTTACCTAAGGCTTCTTGATAGGCCAAGAATATATTGACCCATTGTAATGAATTAACCAATTAATTGGCCAAGTTAATTTATTAATCCGATTAACATGCAATACACATGGTAGCATAAACAAATCACCAACTAAGTTAATATGCAGCGGAAAATAAAGTTGACACAGTGATTTGTTTACGAATGGGGAAAACCTCCAAGGCAAAAATCTCATCGGGTGATTTTAAGGTCACCACTCCCGAGAATCCACTATTATCACAACAAGCGGTTACAAGTAAAGGAATCCCAGTACCTTATACCAACCTACAGTTAAACCCTTACCCAAATATCCAATTAGACTTGTTCTGTAGTGACAATCTCTCCTTTTAATGCACGGCTCCCAGTATGTGATTAACTAATTGATGCACAGATCCAAGTACGTGACTAACCACCAACTTGAGAAAGATGTTGGCTGCAAAGTTTTTCAGTCATCAACATGATGAAGATCATGAAACTCCTTGGTTATAAAACCCTACGGCGTACAAACGCAGCAGCTTCTTGAAGAGAAAGATGAACTAGGGAATATGTCTCTGGTCATAATATGCTTGTGAAAAACCTTTGCATCAAGCTACATTTACTTACATCAGCTATGACGGCCCTTAAAATAATCCTTATATATGTTTAGGGTTATGAAAAAAGAAAGCCTAAACATGTATACACGGATTGGAGTGAAATTAGATCTGAAAAAATTGATTTTTGTAAATCTCGATAAATAGGTTATCTATCGAGAGTTGTCAAGCATTGGGCAAAAGCTGTTTTTTAAACCTCAATAGATGTTATCTGTCGAGCTTTAAAATCCAGCACTTCTTCACTTGATTCTTGGATAGATTTGCATGGTTTTAACACTTGGACTTGAAACCTTGTTCCTTGAAGTATTAAACACATCCTAAATCTACCCAATTACAAGTAAAGTGTGTTTTGTCAAAGGATTAGTAAATTCTAGATGACATATGTTCCTAACATGATTCACATATGTCCTAACACTTGTGACTCGAGGAGTTGAACAAGACCGAGTTTCTATTTAACACTTAGAACTTCTACATACAAGGTTAATTTACCCAAGGCTTATGACCTAAGGAGTCAAACAATGCTGAGATTCTGTTTAACATTTAGAACTTTTCCATACATGGTTAATTTACCCGAGGCTTGTGACTCAAGGAGTCGAACAAGGCCAAGGTTTTGTTTAACACTTAGAAATTTTCTGTACAAGGTTAATTTACCCAAGGCTTGTGACCCGAGGAGTTGAACAAGGCCGAGGTTCTGTTTAACACTTAGAACTTTTCCGTACAAGGTTCATTTACCCAAGGCTTGTGACCCGAGGAGTCGAACAAGGCTGAGGTTCTGTTTAACACTAAGAACTTTTTCGTACAAGGTTAATTTACCCAAGGCTTGTGACCTGAGGAGTCGAACAAGGCTGAGGTTCTGTTTAACACTTAGAACTTTTCCATACATAATGATTACCTCAACAAACGCATCTATAATGAAGCGCAAATAAACCTAACATGAATAACAAAGAAGTTCATAGCATTAATAATAATAATGCCGCAAATTATTTACATTCCAAGGATGAGGAATTACACTTTCATCCAAGTCTTCTAAGTAATAAGCCCCAATGCTGAAAATATCTTGTACGGCCCCTCCCAGTTGGGCCCCAACTTTCCCTAGGCAGGGTTTTTACTGTTCCCACCACCTTTCTTAAAACCAAATCTCCTAGAGCTAAAGGCCTTAACCTCACTCCCTTATCATACCCCTACTTAAGTCTTTGTTGGTAATGTGTCATTTTTACTGCAGCCACTTCTCTCATTTCCTTAGCCACATCTAAGCTGTCTGATAATAGATGGTTATTTTCCTCAACACTGAATTGATTAGTTCTTAGGGTCAGGAACCCTGACTCAAGAGGGATTACTGCTCTACCCCATAGGTCATTGAGAAAGGAGTTTCTCTGGTTGATCTCTGGGGTGTAGTACGATAGATCCACAACATATGGGGCAGTTCGTCCACCCATTTCCCTTTTGCAACATTTAGCCTCTTCTTTAACCCAGATAATATAACCTTATTAGTAGCCCTAGCATAGCCATTTTCTTGACGGTAAGCAGGTGTAGAATACTTATTCCTAATCCCCAACTCCCCACAATATCTTCAAAATGCCTTACTATCAAACTGAAGCCCATTATCTGAGATTAATGTATGTGGGACTCCAAACCTAGTGATGATATTCCTCCAGATAAACCTTTTGGCATCCATGTCCCTGATGTTAGCAAGTGGCTCACCTTTTACCCATTTGGTAAAATAGTCTGTCCCGACAAGGAGCCACCTTCAGTTCCCTATAGCTCAGGGAAATGATCTCACTATGTCCAAGCCCCACTAAGAAAATGGCCAAAAGCTAAAAAGTAGATTTAAGATTCCCCCTGGTTGATGAATATTTAAGGCATATCTCTGACATTGGTCACACTTCCTCACATAATCCTGAGAGGTTTTCTGGATGCTCGGTCACCAATATCCTTGGGTGAAGGTTCTATGGGCCAAAGATCTTCCTCCTGTGTGACTCCCACATATCCCCTCATGTAATTCTTCTAATAAGGGCTCCATTGCTTCAAGATGCACACATACAATAAATACAGCCTTAAGTAAGAGCGCTTGTACAACTTTTGTTCTTCAGATAGCCAATAACGTGGAGCCTTTCTACGCATCCTTTCATCCTCCCCATTGTCTTCGGGCAACAAACCCTGTTTCAAAAAGGTTACCAAAGGGTCCATCCAGCTCGGCCCAACTTGGATGCTATGCACTCCGGCCAAGGGCCTTTTCTTAAGACTAGAATTAGCCATATCTTTAATAATAACAATCTGAGGAAGACTTGACCCCAGAGAAGTTGCCAGCATCACTAAAGAGTCAACATGGGAGTTCTGTCCCCTAAGGATTTGCTTTAAAACAAAGCTCCTAAACTGGGCTGGAGCCTGCTTTACTTTAGCAAGATATCCCTGCACCCTCTCATCTCGAGCCTCAAACTCCCTATTGACCTGACCTACCACCAACCGAGAATAAGAATATAACTTTACCACTTCTCCTCTTAGCTGACTGACCATAGCTATTCTAGCTAGCAGAGCTTCGTACTCAGCCTCATTATTGGTGGCTAGAAAACCCAACTGCAATGATTTCTCCATTACCAGCTTCTCAGGAGTGATCAACATAATCCTTATTCCTGCTCCTTTTCGATTAGCTACACCATCAATGTAAACTTCCCAAGGGAGAATAACCAAGGCCGAGGTGGTCATAACACCTAATGCTTTTTCTTCCTCACTTACTGTACCCTCGATGAATTCCGCCATAAAGTCAGCTAGGACTTGCCCTTTTATGGCAGTTCAAGGCATGTACTTGACATCATATGCACCCAGCATGGTTCCTCACTTAGCAATTCTGCCTGTATAGTCTGATTTTCGTAAAAGAGTTTGTAAAGGGAGCTGGGTTAGCACCACCACGGTGTGAGCCTGAAAGTAATGAGGAAGCTTCCTAGTGATATGCACAATGGCCAAAACTGCATTCTCCAGGGGTAAATAACATGTCTTAGCCTCCTACAAGGACTTATTGACATAGTAGACAGGCCTTTAGACCCCATCCTAATTCCTGACCAAGACCAGACTGACAGCATAATCTGTAACTGCCAAAGACACATATAGCACCTCATCCTTCTCGGGCCTAGAAAGGATCGGGGGGCTTGACAAATATTGCTTGAGCTCCTTAAAGGCCACTACACACTTTTCGGTCCAATGAAAGTCCTTCCACTTATGAAGAAGCTGGAAAAAAGGACGACACTTATCTGCCGATCAAGAAATGAACCTATTCAAAGCCGTTGCCATCCCAGTCAATTTCTTCTCTTCCTTGGGGTTCCAAGGAGGATGCAAGCTGCTAATAGCCTTAATTTGACCGAGATTGACCTTAATTCCTCGGTGTGTTATCATGTAGCCCAGAAATTTTCCCAAGCTAACCCCAAAAGAACATTTAGATGCATTTAAGAGTAACTTATGGCCCCTTAACACCGAGAACACTTCCCCCAAGTCTGTCAAATGTTCCTTAACCTGCCTGCTCTTCACCACCATATCATCTATGTACGCCTCCATGTTCCTCCTAATTTGGGACTCAAACATCCACGTCACCATTCTCTGATAAATGGACCCTGCATTCTTAAGGCCAAAGGGCATCACACATTAATAGTAGTTCCCATCAGAAGCACGAAAAGTAGTCTTCTCTTGATCAGACAACAATAAAGGTATTTGATGATACCCCTAAAAGACATCCAAAAAACTCATATGAGGATGCCCCACTGTTGCATCCACCAATTGATCATCTGTGAAATCCACACACATACGCCACTTTCCATTCTTCTTCTTCACTACAATAGTGTTAGCCAACCACTCGGTAAAAAATCTCCTTAATTACCTCAACCTGTTTCAACTTGTTTACTTCTACCTTACTACCTCAGCATGCTCTTTTGATAAACGACGAGGATGTTGCTTACGTGGTGTAGCATCGAGATTCACATTCAATTGATGACATACAAACTCAGGATCAATCCCTGGTACATCGTAAATGCTCCAAGCAAACACATCAATGTTAACTTCTAAAAACTTCACCAATTCAGCCTTTTCTAATGGTGGCAATTAGGATCCCACTTGAAAATATCTCTCTTGTTCTGGCCTATTACCACCCTTTCCAGCTCCTCGGATAACTCTCCACACGTCTCGGCCTCCAATCTTCCTAAAGGACCCTTTAGTTGCTATGGGATTTGCTCCTTTTTCACCACGATAGGATCCACAGGATGCTGTGTGATCGCTGACACCAAACATTGCCTAGCCATTCCTAGCTACTAACCAGCTCCTCCACTTTTCCTTACATGGGATACTTGACTTTCAAATGCAAGGTTGAAGACATTACACCTATAGCATGAAGCCAAGGTCTGGCCAAGATAGTCGTGTATGGGAAATAAGCTTCTACAACAATGAAGTTGACATGCACCTCCTTGTCCCCAACTTGCACAAGTAACCTTATCATTCCCCGAGGGATCACCATCCTCCCATCAAAACCCACCAATGGTGAATCATACTTTTCCAGATCTTTGGGTTTTAAATTTAACCCCTTATACAAATCAGGATACATGATCTCCACCCCGCTCCTTTGGTCAACTAATACCCTCTTTATGTCATAGCCATCAATCCTTATGGTGACCACTAAAGCATCATCATATGGCTGGAATGTTCCTTCCTTATCTTCTTCAGAAAAACCTAAGGAAGGGGTGGCTAACAACTTAGCTCTTTTAGGAGCCTAACCCCTGTCCTCTAAATTAGGGCCCCCAACCACAGACATAACCCTGGTACTCGCCCTAACATCACCCCTTGGCTTGGCAAAGATCACGTTAATAGTGCCCAACACTGGCCAAGGAGTGCCATCCTTGTGAAATTCAGCTCCTGAGTGCCCCATTTGCCCTGTAGGCTGATGCAAGAACTGATTGAGCTTCCCTGCCTTCACCAATTGATTTAGATGATCACGCAGAGTCTTACAGTCCTCAATCGTGTGCCCTCTGTCCTGATGATAATGGCAATAGAGGCTCTGGTTCCTCCTGGATGAATCCCTACCCATCTTCTAGGGCCATTTAAAGTATGGTTTATTCTTTATTTTCTCCAGTATTTGATAGACTGGCTCTTTAAACAGCAAATTAACCACTTAAGCCCTCGTGGATGGCGTTGCTTGGGAAAATCCCTCCTGGGATGATTATTGTTATATCCTCCTCCCCGAGGATCCCTCTTCTCCGAGAACATCTTATCCTTATCTTTTCCCTGTACCTAATCTTCCTCTACTCGCTTGTATTTATCTATGCGATCCATGAGCTAGCGCATATTCAAAGCAAACTTCATCGTTAAGGACTTCCTCAACTCATGCTCTGTAGGGAGCCCAACCTTAAAGGTTCTCACTACCACATCCTCAAAGTCTCCATCTATTTCATTATACATTTCCCAATATCTATCTAAGTAAGTTTTGAGGGTCTCTCATTCCCTCATCGTCATGGACAAAAGAGAATCTACTAGCTTGGGAATCCTACTACATGTTATAAATCTAGCACCAAATGCCTTTGTGAGCTCTTTAAGAGACCTTATTAACCCCTCTTCCAAGGCATCAAACCAACGTATGGCTACAGGTCCGAGACTGGAAGGGAAAACTTTGCACATGAGGGCCTCGTTGCTAGCATGAACTGCCATCTTTTGATTGAAGTGGCTAATGTGCTCCACAAGGTCAGTCATTCCATTGTAAATGGTGAAGGTTGGCTGAGAAAACCGATGAAGGAGCTTGGCCTTGTTAATTCTCCTAACAAAGGCTAATTTGGAAATTTGCTGAAGGGCTTTACTCATTGCATCATCCCCCATGCCATGGTGAGAAGACCATTTTCTCATGCTTGTTCCTACCCTTTTCCAACTTGTCCTAGTGTGAAGACGCTGAATATGACTTACTAGATGGAGTTCTAGACCTATGGTGATATAAGCGATCCCTACTTCCCCTTGATCCATCACTTAGTGATGGTGATGGACTCCTTCTATCACGCTCCCTACATCTCAACTTCCTGCGCAGATGATCTATCTCCTGTTGCAACTTCCGTGTCTCCTGATCATGTGAAACATGACTCCTTGTCCTTGAGTGGCTTCGCTCAATACGATCTATGTGGTAAGACTCTACCATAACACTTGGCGTACGTTGCCTGTCTCTCCTTCGCTCCAAGTTAACAAATTGGTTCTCCCTTTGTGAGCCAATCGATCCTTCCCAATCCTAGCCTACGTTAGCCATGACTACTTAGGACAAAACCATAGCACCTTGATGTCCCTATAGACGACGCCAATTGTAAGGACCTCGAAATCTTACAGCCCAAGCCCACTTAAAATAGTGGGTTTGTACAATTCAACTTTGGCCCAAATCAACGAATTTATAAGAGAAGGGACCAAACAACAAGAGAGGGCCTCGCCCAAGGATGAGAATAAGGAAGAAAGACTTGATACGATAAAATATGTAGGTAAATGCCTTAATACAAGTACGCCTGAGGAGGCCGTTGATACAAAGAATAATGCACTGTTCACTCTCTTCTTTCAGTGTTCTTGTTCTACCTTTTCCTTTTTTTGATATTTTTTTTGCTTGGATCCCTTTCTTTGGAAACTTTCTTTCTCTTATATACTCTCCCCTACTTTCATTTTGACCCCCTATCTTTACCTAACAAGGTTCTCAATCTAACGTCTGCCCCTTTAAACATCTGATGAAGGTAATAGAAGGAGCTACTTAGCTGTGAATTACACTGTTCAGGTCACTTCCTCATCAATGCAGCTGATAAAGTTGTTGCCCACCATTTAATGTGGAGGTAACAGGCTACTTCTTGCTGAAAACTTCCACTACATTCATGATTCTCTCTCTTCAGCCAACCCTTCCCACCCGAAACTCCTAAGAATCTTTTCTCTCTTCTCCCCTTCTCCTCGGGTGAATTCACTCCTAGGGTATGTGATGCCCCAACACCAGCACTAACAGTTCAACAATCCCTTCCTCGGTCATCGAGCCCCCACAGTCAAGTTTGTCAAAGATTTCGTGTACTGTTTACTATTTATTTTAAAAAAATTTAAAAATTCATTGAAATATTGTATATGTTGAATATAAAGAACAGTCTACACTCTTCTAAAAATTGCATTCATTGAAGGTGTAGAATTGTGTATGTTCATCGAAACTTACTTTAAACTTACAAAATTATGTAAATTCTTAGAGTAATGGTGTTTGTTGAATGCGTAGAATTTTGATTGTAGAAATTTACTTTAAACTTACAAAATCATATAGAAATTTGATTGTTCTTCAAAAAACTACGTACTTTGAATGTAAAAAATTATGTAAATTATTTGAGTAATTGTGCTAGTGTAGAATATTCAACATTATTTGAAAAATTTTGTATGTTGAACATGCAAAATTTCATGCATTCTTCAAAAAATTGCATTTTTAAAAAGTACAACATTATGTAAATTGTTTGAGTACTTGTGTTACTTGAATGCGTAGAATTTTAAATATTGTTTGAAAATTTGTGTATGTTAAATTTATAAATTCTTGTATATTAGTTGAAATATTGTGTATGTTGAATATAAGGAACAACGTGCAATCTTCTAAAAACTGTGTTCGTTGAACATGCAGAATTATGTACGTTCATAAAAAAATTGGGTACTTCAAATATACAAAATTATATAATTTCTTTTAGTACTAGTGTTTGTTGAATGTGCATAATTTTCAACTTTCCTTTAAAAATTGTGTACGTTGATTGTGCATAATTTTGTACGTTATTCAAAAAATTACGTACTTTTAAACTACAAAATTATGGGCCAGAATGGCCAAATACCATCTTTGACTGAAATATTTAGCAATTTACCACTATTTGCGAAATATTTAGCAATGTACCACCCTTTTAAAACTCGAGTTCGTGTAACTCGAGTTCCCAAAAAAATGCCACAGTGGCACCCGTTGACCTGGATTATTTTAATTAAAAAAGGCCACGTGGAACTCGAGTTTGTGAAACTTGAGTTCCTTGTAATGAGTTACTTGAGTTTATAAAACTCGAGTACCGTAAAACTGAGGTTTATATCTCTAAAACTACAGCAGATTTATGGCATGTCCCTCATTCAGCTTCTCTTCTAAGGCCAAGAGATGCCTAACATGATTAACTTTCACACCTCTTTCCAACTACCCTATACCACAGGCCTTGTCTTTCTCAACAACAAAGAAAGTGATCACTATGGCTAGCATGATCTTTCCATTGAAAGCATAGCTTGCGTTGGCCTCCATAAGAGACAAAAAAGAGCTAGAATGATGGTTCTAGAGAGAGTAGGAGAGAAAGTGTGTGTGTCAATAAGTGTTTGATGAAAGTGTATGAGTGGAACTCAATTTTAAAGAAAGCAAGTTCCACCTTACATAGAGCTTGAGCTTGTACCACTCTAGTGGCATTTTACTTTATTTTATTTTTTTAATTCTAGGTCAACTTGTGCCATCGTGTCATTTTTTTTGGAACTCGATTTTCATAAACTCGAGTTCCATATAAAACTCAACCTTCTTGAACTCGAGTTCCAAAAGAGTGGTTGTAGGGATGATAGCCCTAGTAATAGGTATCTAGGTATATATTGGGCCAAGGGCCCATCCGAGAACATTAAGTAGTTCGAGGATGAGTAAAACACTGTCATGGGAGTCCATGTTAGTGAGTGAAGAGGTGAAATTTGGTCATAGGAGTCTAAGAAGGTGGTTCGAGGATGAATGCATCCTTGGCTGAGCAAAGTCAAGGTCCGAAGGTGTGGTCTACCATCCAGGGCAACGTTTCAGGAGGTTTTATTGATAAGGACAAGCATCTTGAAAGCACAAGACAGAGGAAATCCATATAATATTTAAGAGAAAGTTGCTACCACCGCATTGAATTCTCTATAGCTAACTCTCTGGCCGCATTAATGAGAAAGTGATACCTGAATAGTAATTTTCAACCTTACAGCTGCTCCTTAAAGACCTCAGGAAGGTGTTGATGGAATAAGGATCAGCACCAGTAATCTAATCTACACATGGAGGGTAGAGATGAAGGAAGGAAGATAGAATAAAACAAAATTTGTGCTCGTAATCAAATTCAAGAAATATATACAAGAATTGATCTCCTTGAATTGTGCCGAGGACGATTTTCGTTAGATAAAACCAATCTATCTTTACTTTATTGTCATCTAAATCCATTATAATTACTACCCAACTCATTAGAGCCTAATTTTCTATCCCACTCTCTACAAATTCATTGTATTGGGCTCTTTGGGCCTAGATACTTTTACCTTTTGGGTTTAGGACCCAATTTGTGTCCTTACAATGGTAGATCCCCATATATTTCAAAAACAATGGTTGATTGTTACATAGTTTGCCAAATAGTGGTATATGGCCATTTTGGCCCAAAATTATGTAAATTCTTTGAGCAATAATGTTTGTTAAATACGCAGAATTTTCAACATTTTTGGAAAAATTGTGTAGAGTTGTGTGCATTTTTTGTGAAATTGTGTACTTCCAACGTACAAAATTATGTAAATTCTTTGAGTAATATTATTCATTAAATGCCCATAATTTTTAATATTTTTTTGAAAAATTGCGTACATTCATCATGTAGAGTTGTGTGTGTTCTTTGGAAAATTGTATATTTTGAATGTAAAAAATTATATAAATTCTTTAAGTAACAGTATTCATTGAACGCAAAAATTTTCATTTTTCTTTGAAAAATTATGTAGATTGATCTTGCGGAAATTTGTGCATTGTTTGAAAATTTGCATACTTCAAATGTAAAAAATTATGTAAATTCTTTGAGTAATAGAGTTCATTAAATGTGTAGAATTTTCAACATTTTTTTGAAAAGTTATGTACAATCATCGAACAAAGTTGTGTGTTTTCTTCAAAAAATTTCTTACTTTGGACGTACAAAATAATATATATTTTTAGAAACATACAAATCCAATATGTTTCGAATATTTATCCAATTAATCTAATTATTCTTTGTGGTAAATATTCTAGGGGATGTCTCTTCATTTATCATTTTGTTATAGTTTTAATTTAAGTTTATGAAATTATAATGAAATAAGGAGTCTTGGTGTCGCGTTATAGAGGGCCTTGTTTCAAAAAAATACAACAGCTTGGGGTTTTACTGGAATTAACTAGTAAAAGGCATAAGCTGAAAGCAATCTTAGAAACCAATCACATTCCAGTAAAAAATCTCAATATTGTATTCATTTAGAAGAAAAATAGAAACTGTGTTTTCATTATGGTTTTACAGAACGACAATTACTTAAATACGTTTGTATTTTTGGAAAGGGCAACTGTACGTACTTGGAACAACAAAATTATGTAAATTTGAGTAATAGTATTTGTTGAATGCCCAAAACTTTCAACATTTTTTAAGAAAAAATTGCACATTGAAAGTGTAGAATTAGGTACCTCCTTCGAAAAATGCACAAAATTTTCAACATTAACCCGACGACATACAAAACATATAATAGCCATTTCTTTTAGAGATTTTCAACTTATAACGTTTGCTCCTAATGATAACTCTTTATTATCAGATCAAGATACCAATCGATTTTTGGTGTAGGTGGAGATTGGATCTCAGATGTCCTATTCAACTATTAAAAACTTTACCAAGCTAACTAAGGGTATGTTTGGTTGGGCTGAAAATAGGGAGGATGGAAAATAGGGAGATGAAAATAGAGTGGAAAATGGCATTTTCTACTGTTTGGTTTAGGAGAGAAAACAAGAGAGACAAAAAATAGGGAGGAAAATAATCCCTCCAGACCCACATTTTTTTATCCTTCCAATTTTAGAGGAAAATGGGGAGGAAAAAGTGTTAAATGATATAATTTACACAAATATCCTCACTTTATTCATCTTACCTACCCCTCTCACTTTCCCATTACATCTGTGACTTGATTACTTTTACCTCTTCATCCTTATCACTTTCTTAGCACCTTCACAGCACAACAACGTGAACTACTCTAGGTTCACTTCTCTCTTTCTTTCTTCTTTTTTTGCCTTGTTTAATCAGCACAGCAACGTGACCTAATTATATTCCTTATTCTATTGTTTCTTGTCCTCATTATATTCCTCATTAATCTATTGTTCATTGTTGATTTTTTTTGTTTCGTATGATATTAAATTTTTTTTTCATTCGTTTATCTACCTTGTCCTCATTTGTTTCCATTTGTTTTTTTCTCAAACCAATGGGTCTTTTGATTTCCTCTCTAGCCGAGACAGGTATTTCCTCTCCAACCGAGACAGGTATGACCTTCTCCACTTTTTTTGCTATTTGATTTTTTTTTTTCCATTCTTCCCAGAATCTTTCTCCTATATTTTTTTTTTAAAAAAAATTTCCTTTAATACACACACCATTGTGCTATTTTTATTATCTATTTATTATTTTTTGCAAACCCATTTGGGATTATTGAATCTAAACATATAAAGAATCCGTGTATTGTGTGTGAAAGAGAGAGGTTCATGTGCTTTGATGAGGTTGGATTTTAGGCAAAAACCACATTTTCGTCCCTACATCTTCACGCGATTCTCACTTTGGTCCCTAACTTTTATTTCCACCACTTTTAGTCTCTATCCTAAAAAATGCATCTTGTTTTTGTTCCTACCGTTATATTAGAGATGGAAAATGCACACATGACAAACAGAGTGCACTGTTGGCACACTAAAAGCTAACGTGGCCATTAAAATAATAATAATAAATGTTATTTGACATTAAAAAATGCCACGTCAACATCTAAATTAAAAAATTAATTTATTAATTTTAACTAAATAAAAAAATTAAAAACATAATTAAAAACTAAAAATCACATGAATTGAGATCTAAGTGTGTCTTGAACAAGAACAACAAAAACACAGACCCAGATTTAAGAACACAAACCCAGAAAATTAAAAAATAATAATAATAATAATAATAAAAACTCTTTTACTTTACTTCCACTTTCTTGGCAACCAAACAGAGATTTACCTAGGGTTTTGGCATCCGATCTTCCAGAACACAGCGTAGGACCAATGATTCGAAGTATAGAGCGTCTTGAGGCCTCTTTGAGCAAAAACCCCATGGCTTCTCAAATTGGAGCTTTCAACGAATTATTTTTGGATTGAAGTTGAACAATCACGCTTGCTTCGGAGCTGAAGAAACAGTAACAGTTTTGAGCTTGAGAGTCAAAAAAATACACAGAGAAGTAAGTCATCGCCGGCGGAGACTGTTTTTTTTTTCTTTAATTCCGACAAGTTTTGGCGCTAACTACAGCGGCACAATCCTCGCCCCGCCTGTTTCGTTCTCAAACCTCCGCTTCTCTTCCTCTCCGAATCCAAGTTTCTAGTGACCATTCTCCTGTAAGCCATTCAACAAAAGAAAGAGAGAGAAAAAAAGCGAAAGAGCAAAAGAGCAAGAAAGAGCAAAAGCGAGAAACTGATACTAAAAAAAAACTCTCAAACCTACACTATTCCAGAAGTTTCTAGCTTGAAGACTCGGAAAGCCATTTCAGTTCAGTTCTCAATTGAAAACTCAGAAACAAAAGAAATTGAGTTGTGATGGGAAACGAAACGAGTCGAAATGATGAAGTGAGACTGTGTGAAAGTGATTTTTTTTTTTTTTTTTTTTTGTCTCGAAGAGTGAAAGACCGTATAACAGAGAGAGATTGGTGAGGTCGATTTCAAGTTCAGGGCTTTGGTTTTGTTTTTTGAGATCCGAATCTTAGGGTTTGGTTTTTTATTTTATTTTATTTTATTATATTTCTGGGCTTGTGTTCTTAAATCTGGGTTTGTGTTCTTGTTGTTCTTGTTAAAGACACACTTAGATCTCAATTCATGTGATTTTTTGTTTTTAATTCTGTTTTTAATTTTTTTTTATTTAGTTAAAATTAATAAATTATTTTTTTTATAATTTAGATGCTGACGTGGCATTTTTTAATGCCCAATAACATTTATTATTATTATTATTATTTTAATGACCACGTCAACTTTTAGTGTGCCAACAGTGCACTCTGTTTGCCACATGTGCATTTTCCATCTCTGATATAATGGCAGGGACAAAAACAAGACATGTTTTTTAGGATAGGGACTAAAAGTGGTGGAAATAAAAGTTAGGGACCAAAGTGGAATTGCGTGAAAATTTAGGGACGAAAATGTGGTTTTCGTCTAGATTTTATTGTTTGGTATTAGTTGTGATTGTTAGAATCTGTTGGTGTAAGGTTTTGATTTATTAGTGGTTGTGTTTTGTGTGTGAAAGAGACTGTGGATTGTTTAACGCGGATGCAGTTGGTTTTTATTATCTAATTTCAGTTTTGCTTTTTTGGAATCTATTGGTGCAAACTTTTGATTTATTAGTGCAAGTGTTAATGGCAAGAGCAGCACTTGTTGATTAAGATTCATGTCTTTGGTTATGTTTCATATTATATATAGACTTATTTCAATAAGCTTTCTACAAATAGATGTAAAGAATGATTTTTATTTGTATTATTATTCATAAGTAGTCTATTTTACATGATTAGTTATGTGTATTAGTTTTTTTTTTTTTTTTAGTGTTTCTTTGCTAGTTATGTTTGGGATGATAAGAACAAAAAAACAAGGGTAAGGTGCTTTAATTAGTAATTATTATGACCAATGTGTTGATTATTTCTTACTTGTGATGGATATTTGGTAGATGGATAATCCAACTAATTCGGATAGTAGTCCACCAAAAGATTTTAGTAAGAGTTGGGAGGAAAATTGTCAAGATCAATTAAGGAATATTCATGAATTGAACCAATTTGGTTTGCAACTTTTGACTGATTGGCAGAGAAGACGAGATGTAGCAATTTCGCAACTTCTTGTACATGTGGTGCATGGAATATGGATGATGGGCATATATTGTAGTCCACGTTATGTGGATAGAGTACTTACCAAAAGTAGTGGGGAAAGAGAAAATGTTTGGCAAGAACTACTAAGCGAACTTAGATGCAGAAAGAAATGTCGAGACATAATTCGAATGGGGCCTTATGCCTTTGCTAAGTTGTATGAAATTCTTCGAGGAATTGGTCGTCTTAAAGACACGAGGAATGCTTTTGTTGAAGAGCAAGTAGCCAAGTTTCTTTACATTTTAGCACATAATGAGAGAATACGTACGGTTTCCTTTTTCTTCCATCGTTTTAATGAGACCATAAGCTGTCATTTTTACAATGTGTTAAGAGCAATCATCTACTTAGAAGATCAATTCCTTCTACAACCTAATGGGGCAGAGGTTCCCCAACATATACGAAATGGTCATAGATTTTACCCATATTTTAAGGTAAACATATTTTCAAGCAACTATATGGATTGCTTTAATATGAATAAAAATTATTGATTTAATAGATTGCTTTAATTCCAGGATTGTGTAGGGACTATTGATGGGACACCTATTCGCTTAAAAGTGTCATCAACAGATGCGCCTAGATATCGAGGGAGGAAAGAGTACACACCTTAAAATGAATTGGCAGCATGTGATTTTGACATGAGGTTTACATACGTTTTACCTAGATGAGAAGAGACTGCCTCTGACTCGAAGATAATTAAAAACGCTTTAAGTAGGGAAGACAAACTTATAATTCCTAGAGGTAATATTAAGTTATAAATACAAAGTGTACTTATAAAAAATATAGAGAATTACTTATATATATAGTGAATTACTAATATAAATTATTTTCTTAATAGGCAAATATTATCTAGTAGATGCGGGCTTTATGTTGAGAAGTGGATTTATGGTGCCATATAGGGGTGTATGTTATCATTTAAAAGAGTATTCAACACGTGGCCCAGAAATGCTGAGGAAATATTTAATCATTGGCATTCCTCTTTGCGTAATGTCATTGAAAGGACATTTGGTGTGTTGAAGAAATGATTTCCTATTATATCTAGAATGACAAAACCATTTTTTTTCCAGTTGATACAGTTACTGAGATTATCTTGGCTTGTTGTATATTGCAAAACTATCTTATGGGAGTTGATTTGGATGAAAGGTTGATTGTAGAAGTTGATCAAGAGATTTCAAATGGTGACATACATAATGAAGCTAGAAATAGTACAAATGATAGTGATGCAGATGCTAGAAGATGAGCAATATTACGAACTAGTATAGCAATGGAATGACTATGTATCGCATGATCAATAATTTTAGTTATTATCTTATGAGATTTGACTTGCCTATGTGTATCTTTCTCTATGGAATAGTTATTTTGGAATGACTGTTTCTGAACATTTAACATTAGTTGCTTTTGTACAACTATTATGTGTACCCTATTAATGCTTTAGAAGAATGTTCAATTACTAGTTTATTTATAGTAACATTATGTTATGTTGTATTTTGTTTTGTTAGTTTGTTTGTAATATTTGTATGTAAATCTTATTGGTTTCTTTGTAGTAGAAGTATGTAATCTTGTAAAGAATAATATGTTTAACATGCAGTCTTTAAAAATGTCTAAGACATTAAAGAAGACAATTGATAGCGAGTCTAAAGCAATTAACATGAGATGGATTGATGACATGGATGACTTTTTACTTAACGTCATGTTGGAGGAACAAAACAATGGAAATAGGCCCAATGGAACATGGACTTGGTACTTTGTTGTAATAATAATAATACTAATAAGTGTGTATCGTATTCTTATAGGCAAACCCAAATGCTAAAAAATGGAAAAGAACTCCAATTCAACATTATGAGAAGCTGTTTGATTTGTTTTCTAAGGATAGGGCAAATGGTGAAGGTTGTATAAAGGCAAAGGAGAAAGTCCGTCGATGGGAAAAGGAAAGAGAGGATAGCATAAATTTGGAAACAAAATATTGATTGCTTTGATGAGTTTAGCACGTCAAATGTAGAATCATATTCTCCAATGGTCTCTCCTTCCTACTCATGTGAGACATCGTCCAAGAAGGCGAAAAAAACACCTCAAATGGTTGAAATGCTTGAAAAGCAAATGGAAAATTTTCAATCTAGAATTGATAATGTGGTAGCAAGTATAAGGCAAGGAAATGAGATTGCTAAGGAGGGACTTGCTATTATGATGCAAGGACATAAGATTGCTAAAGACGGACTTGCTATAATGGAAAGAGGACGTCCACGTTGTTACTTTGAGGATGAAGTATATTATGAATTAGTAAATATAGGAATACTGACGGACGTGCAACTTGCTGCTATGCTCTTCCTAATTAAGGATCCAGCCAAAATGAGAGCATTTTTTGGTGTTTCGACTAGTGAGTTACGCCGACAAATATTATTGAAAATGATGTATGCTAAGGAACCTTAGTGGTTGGATAATTGTCAATTAACTTTTGGTAGTAGCTAAGTTGCATAATACTAAACACTGCAACTTAACATTTTGCTAACTTTTGATTTGCGAACTTTTGTGGGCTGAATGTAGTATATTACATAATTAGCAATATTTGATGATTTTGTATTTCGGTTAAGACACTAGAAGATAATGTAATATTTTAACTTGCACTATGCTATGGATGAATGAAATTAATATCGTTTCATGTTCAACATGATTGCTTTAACCACGAAGTGGAAGAATGTATATATATATATAGTGCGTTGATAAATTTAGTTTGAAACAGGTAAAGAATTTATAAATATTTATTGAATAGTGAGTTTTATTGCCCAGGTGAAGAAAATTTAAATATTGGTTGAATGGTGTGTTGCCTAGATGAAGAAAGTTTGCCCAGTTGCCCATGTGAATAAAGTTTTTTTTTTTTTTTTTTTTTGAAAATATCTTCAAAGTCTATGTATGGCCATGTGGATAAAGTCTATGTAATCAATTCTTGTTGCCCATAAATTTAAAATTACATATAATAATAAAGAAAAGTAATATAAATATTAAATATATATATATATATATTTGTGTTAATTTTTAAATTATTTAATGAATGTAAATATATTTATTTCTTATATATTATATAATAAGGATATAATAGTCAATTTATATAAACTATATTTTCTATCCTTCCATTTTTCTCTCCAACTAAACAAAAAAGTTTTTCTCCCTCCCACTTTTCCACCGTCTAACCAAACACATATGAGAAAAACCAAATATTTTCTATAATCTCACTTTTTCATCCTTCCATTAATTTTTCATCATTCCATTTTTTTACTTTTCCAACCAAACGGTCCCTAAAACTCGCGTAATGCCATTTCACCTGTAAAAGTGAGGCTCTAATCCACGTGTAAATAAACAGTCAAGTGGGAAGCAGGTCCAAGTCTGTCTCTAACCTAGCCTCTCACTCTTATGTTTCCCGCCAATCTAATTCTCAGCAATTCTCTCTCTCTCTCTCTCTCAAAACTCAGAAGCTACAAAAACAAACAAATACAGAAAGAGAGTGTTGAAGAAGCTTGAATTGCCGAAGAAGATACAAAGATGTTGTGGGTAGACAAGTACAGACCCAAAACCCTAGACAACATCACCGCCCATCAACACATAGCCCAAAACCTCAAGAAACTCGTATTCACTCTCTTTCTTTCTTTCTTTAATTTTTTTATTTTTTCAATTGCGTATTGGGTTTTTTGAAATTTTGGTTTTTTGGTTTAGGTGACGGAGCAGGATTGCCCACATTTGCTCTTCTATGGCCCACCGGGTTCCGGCAAGAAAACCCTAATCATGGCCCTTCTTCGACAGATGTTTGGCCCCACTGCTGAAAAGGTCTTCTTCTTCTTCTCGATTTTCTTTCATGGGTTTTCTCACTATATGGATATGATCTCATCTTACGGCTATATCATTTTTATTTGTTTTGTTTTTCTTTTCATTGCAGGTGAAAGTCGAAAATAAGACATGGAAAGTCGATGTAAGCTTTTCCTGATTCTCATGTTTTACATTGATGATCTTGTTCCATAGGTGTTTGTGCTTTAGTCTTAAATTTAAAACAAACACTGTTTGTGCTTCATTAGTCAATACAGCTATGTGTTTGAATTTAATTAGTATCCGCAGGTACAATGCCTAAGGAACTGTTCCTAAGTTTTGTCCATCTATTTTAGCACTAGTAAAGTCATTACTTAAGTAACATGCTGAAACATGAAATCGGTACTTTGTGCTCTGTTTGGTGGTGACAATTATTGGAAAAGATGGAAGTTAATTTAAGTAGATGTTCCAACGATTTTGTTTCAGGCTGGAAGTCGAACTCTTGATATAGAGCTTACCACATTGTCAAGCACCAACCATGTGGAATTGAATCCCAGTGATGCAGGGTTTCAGGACAGATATATTGTTCAAGAAATAATTAAAGAAATGGCTAAAAATAGACCCATTGACACTAAAGGAAAAAAAGGATTTAAAGGTAATTTCTGAACGCCCTTTTCCCCCCACTCTCTGATTCATGTCACCTGATACTTAAAAGTATATCTGTCTTTCAGTTCCAGAGTTAGTTATTGACATCTTGAGGAATTTAAACTACATTTTGATTCCCTGACCTTTTTTTTTTTTTGTTTTTTTAATTATTTTTACCAGTATTCACTATTCTGATTTTTAAAAGCCAAAACATGTGGCCTTGAAGGAAAATATGTCTATTGGATCAATTCGTAACTTTTATTAATTGATTTTACCCCATAAGCAGGACCACTGTCCCATATATGTTTCTGCGAGAAGCACAACCCCACATTTCTTCTATAGAATCTCCTAATTGTTCCAAGGCAACTATAAAGGGATCCTTTAACCACAAAGAATTCAGTTGAGACGTCGGATATGTATGCAATGTGTTTATTTGTGAAAGAACTACCTTTTTCCATAACGGGCTGTTTCTGCTGTGAATTTTCTTTCACATTTGGATCCTTTGTAAAACATAGTTCTGCTATTCGGTATTTGTAACATGAAAGAGGAGGACATTGTGATTGCTGATAAATTTGTGCTCAGGGCTCCATTGTTTCTTAGAAAAAGTTAGAAAAGATTTAAAGTTTTGAAAATTGTTTTCCTATCCAGCACTGCTGAGGTTTTTTTCTTGACAAGTCTGGGCGTAATTGAATAAAATGTATAATATTCTTTATTTTTGGATGAAGTAAGAAAATACAACAGGAATGCTAAAGGGGGCATAACTCAAGTACACAGGAAGTATGCAAATGTGATTACCTCATATAATGTAAAAATATATATATATATATATATATATATATATTGTACTATCTATCAGTCCTATAAATTGCTCGTTCACCTCATGGTTCTTCATATTTACTAGTCAATTTTTTATTTTTTATTTTAAAAAAGATTATGCATAGCTGACAAGAGTGTCTTCTATTTTCCCATCCTTTCACTTTCTTTTCCCCTTAATTTTGGTTGAATAGGTCCATGAGGATCCCACTGAACTGGATTAACAGAGTAATTAATATAACAGTGATAAGATGCTAGAATTATCAACAAAAAAAGGGACAGTGATAAGATGCTAGATTCTTTTCAGTTTAACAACTCTGCTTGTGTGCATATGCTGATTATATTTCTTCTTTTGCATTGTCAGTATTAGTGCTCAATGAGGTGGACAAACTTTCAAGAGAAGCCCAGCATTCTCTCCGAAGAACTATGGAGAAATATAGTGCTTATTGCCGTCTAATACTGTGCTGCAACAGTTCTTCAAAGGTTACTGAAGCAATCCGGTCTCGCTGCTTGAATGTGCGAATAAATGCACCAACAGAAGAAGAGGTTGGATAAGATTTTATTCCTTAATATTGCTGAAAGCAAGAATTATTCTCATTCAAATGCATCTTAAATGATTGCATATTGCACTAGCATTAAAATTGTACATTTCACATTGCTAACACACATACACAAACACATTCCTCTTACAATATGATAGAATTGGGTAGCAGAAAAGTTTTCATGATTTTTTTTCCCTTGGCTTGGAGGGTAGTTTGATAAATGGCTTTGCCTACGATAATGGCCTTTAAAGAATGTTGAGTTGCTATTCTTTGCATTTTTAATAATTTTGTTCTCAGCCGCAGTGATCTATGCAATACACAAGAATGGTGTCGTGTTAGAGGAATTCTGGCAAGTTGGGTTCTAGGGTTTGAGTCTCACCATTTACCCAGAAAAGGAAGTTCTTATAGCGGGCAATGTTACAGTATACTAAATATAATTTGTTATATTCTTCTTCTTCTTCTTCAATGAATGTTCTGGAAAACAACTGTGTTTGGGATTTTAATGATGGATGGGCTATTTTGTGGCTATAATAGATCAGGTGTGTTAATGAGAATTAATGGTGTTATTATGTCTCTTGTTTGGTTTCAATAGGACTCCTTACGAGTGTTGTTTCTATTTATTATTATTGTCTAAAAATAATCTAGTTATTAATGACCGGAAGAAATCAAGAAATAACCTTTCACATGCGAAATTATAGAAGATCCCCTTTAAGATCAAACAATTTATCGAATTGAGTATGATATTTTACAATGATACTATTTCTGCCAGATTGTTAAGGTATTGGAACTCATTGGGAAGAAAGAAGGACTACAACTTCCATCTGGATTTGCTGCTCTTATAGCAGAAAAGTCAAATCGGAGTTTAAGGAGAGCTATACTGTCATTTGAGACTTGTCGTGTCCAACAGTTAAGCTCCATAATTCTACTCATCGATCAGTAGCATTGTCATGCTGTTCCTCTTTACCTTTTTGTCAAACGCATAGCTTCAAAAGATAGCACTCATGATTCCTGATAAACTATGTTCTTTCTGTGTAATGTAATTTTTCATATAGGTATCCCTTTACAAGCAAACAAGTAATATCCTCAATGGATTGGGAGGAATATGTTGCTGAAATAGCATCTGACATAATGAAGGAGCAGAGTCCTAAAAGGTGATTTTCATGCATCTTCTGTATTGTAATGTTATAACAGTATTCTGAACATTCAGATTTTATATCTATCATTTCTGCTGTCATTACCATCACCGTTAAGTTTCTTTGATACCATCTCTAAATAATAAATGATATTTTTATTGAGGGAGAAATGCAAGAAAACCCCTGAACTTTAGATCCAAAATTGAACTGAATTTTTATTCTTCTAAAAATCAACCAATCCAAAGCTAAACCACAAATCAGATTCAGTGTCATGCTTGTTTGGAAGTTACTACTCATTTAGCCATTACATATTGAATTTTGCATCCTTCATTTTGTAGTATCTTGATGCATGCTTTGTCCAATCCCTCCTATTCTATATATATCAACCGGTATTTCTTAACAATCACTATTAGAGGCTAAACTCATGGATTTGATCTGGTTTTAATCCTCATCAGTGGCCTTGCCCAGTCCGTCCTATACTCTCCCTGAATGTGTTGGCTCAGTCATTGTTAAAGTGGGCCCACTACAATCGAGTGTTTGGCTTGTTGTATTTGGTGGGCCTGGGCAGTCTATCATTCTTACAGTTCTTTCTCTTGTACCACTGTTCCAAACTAACACAGTTGATAGTTGACACTCTTATAGATATTATGTTTATTTAACAATTGTTAATTTTAATAATTTTTTAAGGAACTGACTTCATTGCATGCCATCTAATTAATAATTCTAATACTTCATATTTAATAGTTTTTAAAAAATATTTCTTCAGATAATTATATAAGAATCAAAAGATGCACTTATTTTTAAAGTAAACGTATGTTAGGGATTAATAAACTTGATTGGCTCTATTTAGAAATAGGAGTGTGCATAGGTCGGATTGGTCAGGTGGAGGTCAATATTTTTAACCAACCAACCAATGGTGGGTTGGGAAAATTCCAATTCTGCCGCCGAATCACCGACCCACCAATCTATAAATCCGGCTGATCGGTTGAAAATCTTAACGATTTCAACTTGGCTGGTTGAGCAGGTTGGGCGGGCTGACAAATGCAATTAGCTAAATGGAATTATTTCAATTAAATTAGATAATTGTTTTCCTCAAATAAAAAAAAAGGAAACAAAAAACTGCAATCTTTAGTAAAAATAATTACAAATACTACATTATTTTATATTAGAATTTTTTAATAGAATGACTGAAAATTTATCATACTGAAAATAAAAACATCTCAGAATCTTAAATTAGACGTGTACATAGAGTGAGAATAATAACAAAATCTTAGAGATAGTGGCTGGAGTTTATTAGAGAAGAAAAATGTGAAAATGAAAAAATAAAAAGAAAGAGAGAGGAGAGAAATAAAGTGGGTGCGTATGTGAAGAAGAGTTTTGCAACATAATAAAATTTTATATATATATATGTATATAAGCAGGCAGGTCGGGTTGTTGTGGATTAGAAATATCTCAACCTGCAAAAAATAAAATAAAATTATAAGGGACTTGTTCCTTGCTTGTCACTGACTTAGGATGAAATGCTCCTATATTTTTTTGGGTCTAACAAATGGCTACCTTTTTAAATGATGAGTTTTGTGGAAAATGAGGTAAGTTTAACGGATGTTACAGTAATAATATTTGCAAGGATCATTCATTATTGAGATATGGTAGATTAGAGTTGATAAGGCTCAAATTTGTACTTCATTATAGTCTTTCTGTGATATCCCTTATTCCTTTGGAGGGTGAAAAGTGATTGCGTGAGGAGGATAGGACCAGTGGCGTGTTTGTGTTTATAGTTTATGGAAGCTTTTGACAATTTCTATCTGATTCTGCTTTTTGGAGTGCACCATATGCAATTTATAACTGCTCAAATTCTGATTAATTACCATTTTAGATATGCACCCCGCTCTAAACCATTTAATTTAGCATTTCTCTATATTCTGTAGGCTGTTTCAGGTTCGAGGGAAGTTGTATGAGCTACTTGTCAATTGCATTCCTCCAGAGATTATCTTGAAGGTAAAGACAAGCTTCTTCTAGAGCATTCACATCCGGGTTTGCATAAAAATTGCTATTTTACCATCTAATAAGTTACTTTATCTATTATATTATACCATTTTACAGTACACCTAACATCTCAAACTCTATTCTTCTACCACATCATTTAAATATTCTTTCTTTATTCTTTATTCTTTATTACTCTCTCTCTTCCTCCTACAGCGGCCACCACCCACCCCTACAATCAAAATCCCAACCCAGCAACCACCGCCAAACCCACCACCACACCACCGTTGCACCACACACAGCAACCACCAAAATGACCCACCACCTCTTTCTCTCTCTACCACTTCCTCTCTTTCTCCCTGTTCCTCTTAAGCAACCAATAACCACAACAACACATTGCCACCACCACTCACATCCCAGCAAACCCACTGGCCACCGCCCAGCAACTGCCACCACAAACCCACATCAGCTACAGCCACAACCCACCAAACCCCTATCACCAGAACACACTGCCACTGCCACCCATAAGCCTCTCTCTCTCCGTCCAAGACTACCCCTCTCAGTTTCTCATGCACTGATCTTGGAAACCCACTATCGCAACCACCATAAACCACCACCATACTCATCATAACAACCAGATTCCTTACCATCTGATCTGATCCTCCTTGTCCAATAAAAAAAACACAGCACCCAAACCACTACAACCCACCAATGGCAACCCAAGCCACTACCCACCAACAGCAACCCAAGCAGCTGAGAGAGACTGAGCCAATATGGGAGAGGAGCAATGAAAGAGGTGAGAGAGACGCTAGGGACAGAGAAAAGAGAGAGAAAGAGAGGAGAGGGATTGCTTTTATTAAATGCAGGGAGAGAAATTTGAACAAAATATTAGATTAATTTTTAGCAACCGGTTAGATAGCAAATTACTGTAGCTGGGTTGCAATTTTTTTTTTTACAAATAGCAACCCGGGTAATGACGTAATGTATGTATTTTGTGGTTCGATGGTATAAAATAGCAAATTGGGATCGTTAAAACTCCCAATGCTAATGCTCTTATATTTTTATTGTAATTTTATTTCACTTCAAAATGAATTTTTATTAATTTTATTTTTCTGTGTTGGCTCAGAGGCTGCTTTATGAATTATTAAAGAAATTGGATGCTGAACTAAAACATGAGGTTTGCCATTGGGCTGCATATTATGTAAGTATAATATCTTATCCATCTTAGGTTCTATTGTTCCATGGTAGTTATGTTTGAGTAAAATGGTCGAACATGGAACTGTATTTGCCATTCTGAATTTGTGTCAGCTTGCAACCCTCTTGTGCTGCAGCAATCATTCATTTATTATGTTCGTGTATATCAATCTGATCTGAACTTGATACTTTGCAAAAATAGGGCATCTGTTAATCTATTTGTTCATTTATCTACAGGAGCATAGGATGCGTCTAGGACAGAAAGCTATATTTCACATTGAAGGTACATGACCATTCTTGCTAACTGTTCAACGTAATGAGCCAAAAAACAAGAAAATATTTTGTTGCTAGTTCTACTTTTATGTTTGCTTAGCATACTCTTTAATAGCTGTGCATAAGATGATTTTATGTTGCTGAGATTTCTGCTTTAAATCCTTACTCGTGGGTTTCATTTTCTTTTCTGAACGTTATAGTTCAAAGTCTTAGTAAAAATTCCTACCAAAAATACTAAGATGTTCCATACTCACCGTATGGGCTGAAGCTCTGTTGAAGCACAAATTTTCATATTATCTCTGGAAATTCATTTCATAAAGGAATGGCGTGATTTCTGATGAATTTTCAGATGGTCTTTCACACTTTTCTTCATCACTTTTTTGAATACCATATTGACCCCAGTATCACTCATTCCTGCTGTTTCACAGCAAGGCGGCTCTGGAGGGTTCAATGATCACTTATGCAATATGGCTTCTTTCCCCTATTTATTTATTATCTACAAGTTATTCCTGGGTTCCAAAAGTTCGCTCAATTGTGTATTTTTACTTTATTTTATTTTTTAATTATATAATTTTATTTTATATTTAGTTATCCATCTCAATGTCTCGATTATTGATACCTAAACTATAGATAATTTTATAATCTTATTTGCCAAGATCCTTGTCGCTCAACTGACACCTCCTAGTGTTTCTAATGGAGACATCTAGGGTTCAACTCCCTCCACCCCCAACTATCGGTATATCAAAAAATGCCTGAACTTGTTGCACAACATATCTTGGCTATGCAGCATTTTTCTTATTAAAGGATATGTTTTATCCTTTTTGTCTAATAAAAATGTGAAATTGCATGACACTTGGAAAGCACAATCATTTTGATTGATAAATGCAGTAGAAATCGGTTCTATCGAGATAAATGAAATCATCTTTCTTGACATCATGTTGATGTGAATGCTCTTATGATGAGGTAAACAAGATGCTTTTCTATCAGCCACTAAATTAATTTATTCCTTTTCTGCCCTTTGTTGGCATCCTAGTCAAATGTTATGTACAGAGCAAAGGAAGATTTTGTGCTTTTCTGTAATTCTACTTCCCTTCAGCTGCTATACCTTATTTTTCATCTGATTTTCCCCCACTTGCATGTGTTATTCCATTTTTGTTGTTTGTCTTTCTTATGCAATGTCATGTGATCTCACAATTATTGTTCATCAGTAGAATGCCTTTCTTTTCTTCAGAAAGTGGAACCATTCCTGGAGCATATGCCCTATCAAAAATTAATTTCTATTTTTAAAATTTATTTTTATGAAAATAATAACTTCTGCATCACAAGAATCCTGATCTGATTATGCTTTAATTTAGTTTAAACAGATTTCAGCACTCGTCAGTGCAGATTGTAGAAACCAATGGAAAATGTTGTGTATATTTAATGTAAATCCCTATATATCATGGAGTGACTATCAAACACTGGCCTCTCTCTTTCTTATATATGTATTTTCGGTACTTGATCTCTTAAGAGTGTCCTGTCTGCCAAGCAGAAAAGTAAATTATCTGCAGTATGGGTAAATACAAACTCATTACATGTTTCTTTTCAAGCTAATTAACCAGCTTCCTAATAGTGTTTCTTTTGATTGGTTTTGCAGCATTTGTGGCCAAGTTCATGAGCATTTACAAGTCTTTTCTCATTGCGACTTTTGGCTGAAGACCATCATGCTTACTTGCACTGCTAAATTAGGCTGAACATAATGGAAATGAATACATGAAAGATCCCATTATTTTTTGTCACTGAATGTTATGGGAAGAGGTCTTTCGTGCCATCCTTCTAAGATAAAGCTTCCATTTCAATCCTAAAATTGGTTATGCTATTGGCGTACTTATTGAGAAAAAATTATTTCTTCTTTATGATGAATGATGATTGCTCCCACTTATTTTATCATTTACATTCTAACGCATTGGTGTTATTTACCAAGGCAATTAGCGAAAAAGTAAATACAAATAAATTAGTATGATCATGATCCAGTGAGAAAAATAAGGTAAAGTGTAAACTTTGTGAATTTTCGTGGAATTTTTGGACTTTAGGAATATTTCTTTTCGCCTTTTATTTTTTATTTTTGACCGCTGACCTATTGTTTATTTCCTGCTACTATTTATGATAGAAAGGCACAAAACCAAATGAGTTAAAAATAAAAAATAAAAACCATCACATCTATCTTAGTCTGTTATGTTGTGTTTGGATGGTGAATTTAAAAGGTTACTAGAATTTTCAAATAAAGGGAATTAAAACTGATGATATTTAAATTCTATTAATTTTAACTTTTCATTGCTCAGATGCTCTTCTTTTTATATATATATATATATATATAATAGTTACAACTTGTAAATTTCAGTTAGCTTAACTGGTAAAATCTCTAGCAGATATCATAGGGTGGCGGTAATACAGGAGCATAGTGATAACTTATGTGGCAACTACATGGACGACGTGTAATTTATTTATAAGTCCAGTAGTCTTTATTATTCAGTCAAAGTTAGGGCGGTGGTAATGCAGGAGCATACTTATTATTCAATCAAAGTTAATCATGAGTCTTTTTTTTAAGAGAGTTAATCATGAGTCTTGTTGTACTGGCCTAATAAATTTGATTATAGAGTAATGTGAAGTCAATCTAAGGATTGTCATTTGTGTTGGAAGTTGTCAAGTATATAATTGTAAGTATTTATTTCTCATGTAATGTATTCAGCTATAAATATCAATGAGAAATCAGAAGAAGGCAAAGATTTTTTTATTTAGAAAATTCTTTGCAAGTGTTCTTAATATGGAGTTGAGTGATTCCTCCTAACAATTAAGTGTGTGATTTGGTCGCGTTCAATGACATTGACGATTAGTAGCGTTGAGTGGCATCCCATTACTATTCATCTAATCATTTAGTTAAATCTTTGATTTAGCCTATCCAACGGGTCTCAGCCTGCATCAAATTGATATCAAAGCTAGTAATCACGTTATTCTACCCAAATTCTCTTTCTGTTTCAGAAAAGTCTATTCATCTTCTTTGGAAATTCTTTATTTGCTTGTTAGGATTCTCTTTGTATGCCATATATGGTTGGAAAGATCTATCTTTCTAATTCTAGAATTAAAAAAAAAAAAAAAAAAGGGATTGTGATTTCAAGCTTTATACAATGAGATATTTGTGATTTACTAAGCAAATGCCAATCTGTTAGAAAGTTGTGATATTTCATGTTCTTATTTCAAATACCTCCAAGATATCAAAGGGGTCTCAGCCTGCATCAAATTGATATCAAAGCTAGTAATCACGTTATTCTACCCAAATTCTCTTTCTATTTCAGAAAAGTCTATTCATCTTCTTTGGAAATTCTTTATTTGCTCGTCAGGATTCTCTTTGTATGCCATATATGGTTGGAAAGATCTATCTTTCTAGTTCTAGAATAAAAAAAGAAAAAAGAAAAAGGATCGTGATTTCAAGCTTTATACAATGGGATATTTGTGATTTACTAAGCAAATGCCAATCTGTTAGAAAGTTGTGATATTTCATGTTCTTATTTCAAATACCTCCAAGATATCAAAGGAACACCAATGGTGTCGATATACAATCTGAACTTATTAAGTTAAGGAAATCTTATGAAGTTCTACATCAAAAGATGATTAAATTCTTAATTGGATTTGAACCTCTCCAATTCAAAGTCATAGGAGTAAGCAAGCAAAATTTTGCAAGGAATATGATTCCAATGATTACCAATCAGTATTTTCAAATTCTGTTTTGAAAACTACTATTATGAGTCCATACTCTATGGATTCTTTTGTTTCAAACATATTTGTAGTTGGTAAAGAGTGCTCCAAAGAAGATACTATTGTAGATTGGAATTCTCCACCAATCTTGGACAAGTACTGAAGGGGATAAAAACAGGAGGCGAGGCCTGACGGGCCTAACGGGTCCATGTCCATAGGCCGAAAGAAAGTCGAGCCCATCGTTTGTGTGGAACCCCTGATGAAATAAGGGCCCAATAAGAATAGGGCAACGTGCTAGAAAAATCTTGAAGGAACGCCTTAAAGACCGCGGACTCTTCACGAAGGATAACTTGTCCACCACGTTTTGGATTCCTGAAGAGAGAGTTTTACAAGGAAACAACTTGGGCTACAAGGAAAGGAGGCAAAACCTCACTACTATAAAAGCCCCAATACCTCCTCACATCAAGGTACGCATAATTGACCCTTCTCTAGCACTCTAGAGTTGTGAGAATATTTCTAACTTAACCTTCGGAGGGTATTTGGCCGGCTCCACACCGGTGCCTTCTGCAAGGTGTTCTTGTTTTCTTCTTGTGTGTAGGTGACTTTTCGAGCGCAAGGATTGTGCTTCTCACTGGTGAGATTTACGACCTCATCAGTTGGCGCCGTCTGTGGGAAATAGTCGTGACAGTTTAAGCCATTGTCGCCTCCCGGACATAAGAGTTGCATGGTACTCACACGCTCGATGGCCACCACCAACAACGTTTAAGAAGACGAACCGCCGAGGTCCACCGCACTAGAAAGACAGGTCCAAACCCTCGCGGCCGCGGTAGAGCGCCTCACGAAACAAAATCATGATCTGGAGGAGCAACTGCGACAGAGGGACACGGGACATAACGTCCAGGAGGAAAACCAGGGGGATAGCTCCGAACGAAGGGGACCTGAAAGGCCAGAGGGCAGTAATGAGCCCAGTAGACTGGAGCGGCGGAATTTGAGCATGCCCTCTCTCATGGATATAACCCCACCACCCGTCCTCGCAGAGATGCAGGCGATGAAGGAACAAATGGAGGTCATGATGAACGCCCTCAAGGGACGCGTCTCCAGCGACCTTGACGATTTAGTGAATAGGACGGACTCGCCATTCACTATACCCGTTAACTCCTGTCCACTGCCACAGAAGTTCCGAATGCCGCAGGTTGAAAGCTACGACAGAGTCAAGGACCCATTAGATCATCTAGAAACCTTCAAGACTCTGATGCACCTCCAAGGGGTACCGGACGAGATCATGTGTAGGGCGTTTCCTACAACGCTTAGGGGCGTAGCAAGAATTTGGTTCAGCAGATCAACACCGAATTCAATCAACACCTTTAAGGAACTAAGTGCCCAATTCACCTCGCACTTCATCGGGGGGCACAGATACAAGAAGTCTACAGCATGCTTAATGAGCATCAAGCAGCGAGAGGACGAGACGCTGCGGTCATACATAACTCGCTTCAACAAAGAAGCACTTTCTATTAATGAGGCCGACGACAAGATTTTGGTGGCGGCCTTCACCAATGGCCTACGGAAGGGAAAATTCTTGTTCTCTCTGTATAAAAATGATCCGAAGACCATGTCTGAGGTACTCTACAGGGCCACAAAGTACATGAATGCAGAGGACGCAATGTCGGCCAGGGAAGACAAACCTAGAAAGAGAGAGAGACTTGAAGATGCCCGTCAGGACCATGGCGGGAAGAAACCAAGGACGGGAGACAAACGCGATGAGAAGCGTTCCAAACCCCCAGGAGGAAGATTTACAAGCTTTACCCCCTTGAACGCCCCGCTGGACCAAGTATTGATGCAGATCAAGGACCAAGGAGCCCTGACGTTTCCAGGGAAGTTGAAGAGCGATCCAACCAAGCGATCCAGAAACAAATATTGCCGTTTCCACCATGACCACGGTCACGACACTGCGGATTGCTACGATTTAAAACAGCAAATTGAAGCCCTCATCAGAGAAGGAAAACTGCAGAAATTCGTCAGCAAGGAAAGGACAGATGCAAATACTCGGGAACAGGCCCCTCGATGGGCGAACGACCATCCAAGGCCCCCTGTTGGGGACATAAGGATGATAGTAGGGGGCACGGCAACTACGGGATCGTCCAAAAAGGCCCGAAAGACCTACCTCAGGATGGTCCAGAATGTACAGTTAACAGGTTCTGTACCCAAGATAGCTCGGAGGGAAAGCCCGATTATCGGGTTCTTAGAGGACGACGCGAGACGCCTCCACCATCCACACGATGATGCTCTTGTCGTCACCATAAGGGTAGGAGACTACAATGTACACCAGATGCTGGTCGACAACGGCAGCTCGGCAGACATCCTATACTACCCAGCATTCCAGCAGATGGGAATAAACAGAGCACGATTAACACCAACAAATGTCCCATTGGTTGGCTTTGGGGGAACGAGGGTACTCCCGTTAGGAGCTATCACACTCTCAGTGACGGTTGGTGATTATCCGCAGCAAATCCTTCAGGATGTGACTTTCTTAGTGGTCGACTGTTCATCCGCTTATAACGGTATTCTAGGGCGACCCACACTAAACTCCTGGAAAGCAGCAACCTCGACATACCACCTGATGATTAAATTCCCAACGGAATACGGAATTGGAGAGTTGCGAGGAGACCAAGTGGCCGCCCGAGAGTGCTACATCGCCATGTTGGAAATGGAGGATCATCAGCAGATCATGTTCATCGGAGAGCAGTGAACCATGGCAGAGCCGGTAAAGGAGTTGGAAGAGGTCATACTCGATGAATCAAGACCTGGACAGACGACCAGAATGGGCACCTTAGCCAGCCCAACAATATGTCAAGACCTGGCAGGCTTCCTAAGGATGAATCAAGACGTATTCGCATGGAGTCACGAAGACATGCCTGGGATCGATCCGTCAATAATAGTCCACAGGCTAAATGTTAACCCAGAATCGCCACCAGTCTGACAGAAAAAGCGGGTGTTCGCACAAGAGCGAGACAAAGCAGTGGTGGAAGAGGTTAGAAAGCTGCTAGAGGCTGGTTTTATCAGAGAAGTATACTACCCCGACTGGTTAGCAAACGTGGTCATGGTCAGAAAGAATAACGGAAAGTGGAGGATGTGCGTCGACTTCACGGACCTCAACATGGCGTGCCCGAAAGACAGCTATCCACTCCCTCGGATAGATACCCTGGTAGACTCAACGGCCAGACACGAACTCCTGAGTTTCATGGACACTTTCTCAGGCTATAATCAGATTAAGATGAAGGAAGAGGATCAGGAGAAAGCTTCTTTTGTAACCAGTCAGGGACTTTTCTGCTACAAAGTGATGCCGTTCGGACTCAAGAACGCAGGGGCAACGTACCAAAGATTAATGAATAAAATCTTCGTGCATCAGCTCAGAAGGAACGTACAAGTCTATGTCGACGACATGCTGGTGAAGAGTGTGCGCGAGAACGACCACCTGTGCGACCTCTAGGAGACATTTAACACCCTTCGGTCGTACGACATGAAGCTGAACCCAAGCAAGTGCGTGTTCGGGGTGACAACCGGGAAATTCTTGGGCTTCATGGTGTCCTAAAGAGGTATAGAGGTCAACCCGGAAAAAGTGCGGGCCATATTGGAACTAGAACCTCCGAGGACAGTAAAGGCAGTGCAAAGCTTGAACAGAAAAGTTGCGGCCCTAAACAGATTCGTCTCCAAGGCAACAGATAAGTGTTTTCCTTTCTTCCGAGTACTGAGAAAATCTTTTGAGTGGACGGACGACTGTCAAAAGGCATTCGAGGACTTAAAGAAGTACCTATCGTCCCCACCACTACTCAACCCGTCCATGCCAGGAGAAGAACTGTACCTCTACATAGCGGTCTCGCAAGCGGCAGTTAGCGCGGCCTTAGTAAGAGACGAGGGAGGCTCTCAACGACCCATCTATTTCATAAGCAGGGCGTTCCGAGGAGCGGAAGAAAGATACCCCCGGATGGAGAAGTTGGCTTTTGCACTCATAACTGCTGCACGGAAACTCAAACCATATTTCCAAGCCCATACAATCGTAGTTTTGACGGACCAACCTTTGAAGAGAGCAATGAGTAACCTAGAAGCCGCTGGGAGAATGGCCTTGTGGGCAATTGAGCTAAGCGAATTTGACGTACAATATCGTCTGCGAATGGCAGTAAAGGGGCAAATAGTGGCAGATTTCATAGCTGAGTACACTCAGTCAGAAGACAAAGGGGCTGAAGGACAAAGACTGTGGAGCATCCACACAGACGGGTCATCAAATCAACGCCAGGAGGTGCCGGTGTGGTAATACAAACACCAGAAGGGGATAAAATCGAATGCATGATAAGACTAGATTTCCCCACAACCAACAACGAGGCGGAATATGAAGCCTTGGTAGCTGGTTTGGATCTCGCAAAGGCTGCGGGTGCTAAGAACATGATCATACATTGCGATTCCCAGGTGATAACAAGTCAGGTCAACGGTGATTATGAGTGCAGAAACGAAAGAATGAAGAAGTACCTGGAAGAAGTGAAGAGTCGAACCAGTGGCCTTGAGGTCAAATTCGTTCAAATTCCAAGGGAGGAAAACGAATGCGCCGACTGTCTCTCAAAAGCAGCCTTCGCAGAGTTCATGAATGCTCATGAACAGGTATTATCTTTTGTCCAAACCTCCTCGCTTATTGATGACAGAAAACAAATGCAGGAGATAGATGTTGAAGAGAATTGGACCGCGCCTTTAAAAGCATATCTACAGTCGGGCACCCTGTAAGACGGGAAAGACGCTGCAAGGAAACTGAAAGTCCGAGCATCGCGATTCGTGCTGATCCGGGACATCTTATACAAAAGAGGTTTCTCTCGACCGTACCTAAGGTGTCTGAGCCACAATGAAGCAGATTATGTGATGAGGGAAGTTCACGAGGGGATTTGCGGAAATCACTCAGTAGCACGGTCTTTGGTACACAAACTAATCCGAGCCGGATACTACTAGCCCACTATGCTCAAGGACGCCCAAGCTTACGTCAAGACCTGCGATAAATGTCAGAGGTTTAGTAATCTAATCAGGCAACCATCAGAAGAGCTCACACCTATGACGGCTCCTTGGCCGTTCGCACAATGGGGATTAGACATCATGGGTCCTTTCCCAACGGCTTTAAGACAGCTAAAATTTCTAGTAGTCGGTATCGACTACTTCACCAAATGGGTGGAAGCAGAACCCCTTGCCACTATCACGGAGAAAAGCATCCGTACCTTTGTGTGGAGAAACATCATCTGCAGATACGGAATACCGAGGGTGCTCGTCTCTGACAATGGAAAGCAGTTCGACAACAGCGCGTTCAGGAATTTCTGCTCGGAGCTAGGCATTAAGAATCACTACTCATCACCAGCGCAACCGCAGGCAAACGGACAGGTAGAAGTCACGAACCGGACATTGCTGAAAATCATCAAAACCCGGCTCGAGGGGGCAAAGGGTATCTGGCCTGACAAACTACCAAGCGTGTTATGGGCGTATCGGACAACTGCAAGGACGCCCACAGGAGAGACCCCATTCCGACTTACATACGGAGCTGATGTAGTCATCCCAGCAGAGATCGGCCTCACCAGCTATCGCGTGCAGAGCTACACGGAAGACAAAAACGAAGAAGCTATGCGCCTCCAGCTAGACTTAGTAGACGAGGCCCAAGCAATGGCAAAACAAAGGTTGGCACGATACCAGAACCTCATGTCAAAGCACTACAACGCTAGGGTAAGGCATAGAGACTTTCAGATCGGTGACCTGGTGCTGCGGAAGGTAATGGGCGCTGCTAAATACCCTACGCAAGGAAAGCTCGGACCAAATTGGGAAGGATCGTATAGAATCACATCATGGCAGAGGAAGGGCACATACCACCTCGAAACCATGGACGGAAGGAAGCTTCAGCACCCATGGAATACGGAACACCTCCGGAAATACTACCAATAGAAGTGGCATCCAATTCCCCCCTATTCCCCAGTCCATTTACATTTACTAGTCTTTGATTATTTTTTGGCACACTTATTAGTCTTTTAATTATTTTTGGTTTTTGGCGTTTTGTTTGAACAAGCCTTACTACAATGACTTTTTCAGTACCTTTTTAAGTCAAGGGGGGCAGGTACTCTTTTCTACAGCTTTAAAATTTATGGAGGAACATTCAGACTATGCTGTGTCATTACTACTAAAAGATTACTACCACAAAGTGGACGGACCCAACCAGGGTAAAAAACTTACTCAAGTCCATAAAGTGGACGGACCCCACCAAGGGTCAAGACAACAGTCCACACAATGGACGGACCCAACCAGGGTCAAAAACTTATTCAAGTCCACAAAGTGGACGGATCCCACCAAGGGTCAAGACACAAGTCCAAGAAATGGACGGACCCAACCAGGGTCACAAACTATACAAGTCCAAGAAATGGACGGACCCAATCAGGGTCACAAACTCATACAAAGTCCACAAAGTGAACGGACCCAACCAGGGTCAAAAACTTATTCAAGTCCACAAAGTGGACGGATCCCACCAAGGGTCAAGACACAAATCCAAGAAATGGACGGACCTAACCAGGGTCACAAACTTATACAAGTCCAAGAAATGGACGGATCCAATCAGGGTCACGAACTCATACAAAGTCCACAAAGTGGACGGACCCAACCAGGGTCAGAAACTTATACAAGTCCACAAAATGGACGGACCCAACCAGGGTCATAAACTTATACAAGTCCATAAAGTGGATGGACCCAACCAGGGTCACAAACTTATACAAAGTCCACAAAGTGGACGGACCCAACAACGGTCAAAACTCAAGTCCATGACGTGGACGGATAAAGTAAACATCAAAGCAATATCAAATAGGACGGATCCTACGCTACCATCATCAGCAAAATAGTAAAGATGCATTAATAAAGGATTTAAGTAAATAAATATTAATGTCAACATGACAGATACACCTTAGCCCAACATACAACGGGCAAAAAACTAAATGTTCTCAAAATACGTGAAAAAATAATAAGTAAAATAAATACAATGGCCCGATCTACATCTCAGGGGCAACAGAGTCTTTTGCTTTGCGAGTCTTTTCTTCTTCATTCTGAACCTCGGTGGCGACGGTGACAGGCACCTCCTTTGCAAAAAGCTCGTTCGTATCATCGGACGCATCGGGATGAACGGACGTAGCCTCCGTAATGGTGATGTTGACGGCTGAGAAATCGAGCTTGGGATAAAGAGCTTTGGCTTGACGGAGTGCATCATCGAATCCGTCGTTATATGAAACCCTGAGCTCTGATAAGAGGGCGTCAGAGTCACGATATTCCTGGACGGCTCTCTCCTTGGCTATACGGAGATCATTCTCCTTGTCCTCCAGAACAATTTTAAGCTCCTCCGTCATCTTCTGGTATTCATCCCTTGCTCGTTCAGGAAGCTTCAGCTTTTGCTCCGTCACCACCTTCCAGTTCTTAAGCTGAAGCAGCTCCTCCTCCGCCAGCTTGGCCTTTTCACGGACCCTTTCAAGCGCCATCTCATTATGAAGAGACCGGTCCATCAGACCCTTCGTCATAAGTATAGCCTGAAGACGGAATGGAGTTAGGTTTGAAAAAATAATAAATAGATAAATGACGATATGGTTCGAGGATAATGTTATGACGGGCTCTTACCTGGGCAATGCTGAAAAGACCCGTCTCCCCCATCGCCTCCGTTGAGTGGTTTCCAAGATCTTCATAGTCCTCACTGTCGATGATAGAAGAAAGCTTTCCCAAAGCATACTTTGGGTCTTCCCGAAGCAAGACGGGCGGCTTCTTCTGACTGCCCGGTGGAGGAACCATGAGACCTTTTCCACCCCCATGTTTGGCCGGGGTCACTGTCTTGTTGCCCTCCGCCATCAGACCAATGACGGGCTCCGTTGAAACCCTTTGCTTCTTGGGAGCACGGTCTCCCTTAGGCAGTGGTCTCTTTGCCGAAAGCCTGCTCGATCCCGTCCCCATCGCACCTTCGTCCGTCTCCTTCTTCTTCGCGGCCTTATTTCTTATTGCTGCCCTCCTCTTCGCGTCTTCCATCTCTGAAAAATAAGACGGATAAGTTCACAGAAAGCAATCAAATTAGGAGTAGAGGATGACGGACTTACGATGACGGGTGCGCTCCTCGTACTTGATTGCCGCCGGAGTGGGTTCAGGTCCGTCGCAATACCAATGGACGGTGTTAAGGCTTACAAGCTTGGCCCACGTCCGTTCCTCTGGTTTGGTTTTTGAGAAAATTCTTTCAAGGAAGTTGTACTCCTCGATATCAACTTGCGGACGCCGTCGTACTGTAAAAATAAAGAAACAGAGTAATCAGGACGGTCGTTAAAGTGTTAAAAACAAAAAAATTACATTTCATAACACGACTGAGTAAAATATACCAGACGGGTCCAAAATTCCCCAAGTTTTGTCAACTGGCATGAAGTCCGTCTCCCCCGGGTGACACATCCAGCCGTCACCTTCCAAGAAGAAGTAACGGCTCTTTTAGTCACGGTTGGAGTCAGGGGTTTCGTAAATGACCTTCAGGACGGACTTCCTAGGGACAAAGCTATACATTCCCCTTGACTTGTCAATCTCATCTGGACGGTAGCAATGGAGGAATTCCAGTACGGTCAGCGATCTGGAGACACAAGACATTGCTCCGTATAGGACCTCCATTGTTATGAAAACCCTCCATGCGTTCGGGGATATCTGGCTGACGGACAAACCCAAATACTGGAGAAGTTCTCGCTTTAGTGTATTCAAGGGGAACCTGAGCCCAGCCTTGAGTGCCTGTTCATACACCCCTACGTCTTCCACTCCGTCGTAGTAGCATTTTTCTGACTTGTAGGGCAGACGGATAGGGATGTGGTCGGGTATTTGATAGATTGCTCTAAGTGTTTTGAAGTGTACCTCCTTAATTGTGGACGTGAAGTTATGTACCGTCCACTCTGGTAGCATGACAAACTCCCTAAGTCCGTCAGCACCCACTACTTACTTAATCCTTTGGTCGCCGTCATTAGAACCTTCCTCTGGTTCAGCCAACTCCATATCCTCATTTTTTGAGGACGGTGAAGCGGCAGACGGACTCCTTTCACTTAGTTCGTCTGGATCTCTACAACCCGACGGGTACAATTCCTCGTAACCCGCCCCGTCACGGACGAACGACTGGTTACTTGACGCACTAGACATTGCCTACACGTAGTGACAAAACCTAAGACTGACGGGTTTAAAATAAAAAGGGGGAGACGGACACAAGAAATTTAAGTTTTTGCCATAAAAGCTGAAAATAAAATAAAGTGAACGGATAAAATCACTTACCGAGGAAGAGAGTGAGCGGACTAAAATTGATTCTGAATGAGTTGAACGGATAAGCTCTGACAGGTGACGGACTCGCTCTGACAATGTAGTTTCTGCAAAAAGCAAAGGAAATGAGGAAAGGGATGCTGGTTTTTATAGGTGGAGTGCACGGAAGACGAAGCGGCACTTCGATCCGAGATACGAGCCATTCGACGAGTGACACGTGTCGTGTGCCTTTAATGCCTCTGCAGCTTGTCAGACTTCTATAGACCTGACGGCGTCATGCTCCATAAACCACCCTCCGAAGATTCTCGTCACCGTCAGCTATAAAGTTCGGACCGTCACCATATTGATTGTGTCACCGACCACTCAGCATTCACAAGCGTCATCCTAGCTCAAATTTGTCACCGTCTATGTATGTTTCTATCCGTCGCCCCATTAACATCGAACTGTCATGATTATTTTGACCGTCACCCCAGTTGACCCCCTTGCACAAAAGCGACGGATGAAATGGGGTGAAGGGAGCAGCTGAAGGGGATAAAAACAGGAGGCGAGGCCTGACGGGCCTAACGGGTCCATGTCCATGGGCCGAAAGAAAGTCGAGCCCATCATTTGTGTGGAACCCCTGATGAAATAAGGGCCCAATAAGAATAGGGCAACGCGCTGGAAAAATCTTGAAGGAACGCTTTAAAGACCGCGGACTCTTCACGAATGATAACTTGTCCACCACGTTTTGGATTCCTGAAGAGAGCGTTCTACAAGGAAACAACTTGGGCTACAAGGAAAGGAGGCAAAACCTCACTACTATAAAAGCCCCAATACCTCCTCACATCAAGGTACGCATAATTGACCCTTCTCTAGCACTCTAGAGTTGTGAGAATATTTCTAACTTAACCTTCGAAGGGTATTTGGCTGGCTCCACACCGGTGCCTTCTGCAAGGTGTTCTTGTTTTCTTCTTGTGTGTAGGTGACTTTTCGAGCGCAAGGATCGTGCTTCTCACTGGTGAGATTTACGGCCTCATCAAGTACCATTCTAAAGATTGTGAATTGGGCAGGAGTTGTCAAGTTGTGGGAGATTTTTATGAGATATTCTTTGTTCAAATACAAATAACCGGTTGATCTTACAGAGGAGAATTATTTAGAGGTAAGATTAATTCCTCTAGCCATAGAAGAATTGGGTGTAAAGATTGTATCTCTTAAGGAGCGAAATCCACATGTTGATTTTCTTGGATTTGACAAGTATTTATTTCCATATGGTAAACTTGATGTTGATTTTGGTCCATCTATAGAAGTTAAAGCTCCTTATCCATTAAAGATGCATTATTTTATTTGGGAAGCTTATATACAATGTAAAGTAATTCAAATGGGTTCAACACTCACAAGGATAAGGCCACAACAATTTTGTAAAGATGGAAATCCTGGATCAAAGGATGAGTATATATGCTGATTTGTTTGTAGCATTGGCTTCTTGTGCTACACTTTGCCAAAACAAATTACAAATTGAAATTCGTTCAACATTGTTTATCATGAGCAAGAAAAAAATGATTAGTAGCATGTTGGTTTCACCTGTATTGATGAAGATAAATGGATGGAAAGGAAAGATTGGTCATCCAAAAGAGCAAGGGAAGGATATGAAGTTGAACTCAAGGGAAGGATTTGAAGTTGAACTTGAGGTTAAGTTTTTTAACAAGAAGTGGAGTTTAATGTAGGTGTTTGTGGATGCATATAATTTAAAATATTTGTTAAAAAATTGTGTATATTGAATGTGCAAAATTGTGTACGTTATTAAAAAAATTAAGTGCTTTGAATGTACAAAATTATGTAAATTTTTTGAGTAATAGTTTTCGTTGAAAGCCCATAATTTTCAACATTTTTAAAAAAAAAATTGTATAACTTGAATGTGAATTTTTTTTTTTTTATCTTTCTTTGAAAAGTTTCGTACTTTGAACATACATAAATATATAAATTCTTTGAGAAATAGCGTTTGTTAAATGTGCATAATTTAAAACATTCTTTGAAAATTTGTGTATATTGAATCTACAAGTTTTTGGACATTTGTTGAAATATTTGTGTACGTTGAATATATGGTACAATGTTCATTCTTCGAAAAATTTCGTAGGACGAAAGTACAAAATTGTGTACATTATTTGAAAAATAGCATGCTTCAAACATAAATAATTATGTAACTTCTTTGAGTAATAGTATTCATTCAATGCGCAAAATTTAATACATTCTTTGAAAAATTGAATATGTTAAACGTGTAGAATTTTGTACGTTTTTTGAAAATTTGTGTACTTCGAATGTACAAAATTATAAATTTTTTTTTGAGTAATAGTGTTTGTTGAATGCACAAAATTATCAACATTCTTTAAATAATTGTGTATGGTGAACAAGTAGAATTTTGAGAGTTCTTTGAAATATTGCTTACTTCAAACATACAAAAAAATGAAAATTCTTTGAGTAATAGCGTTCGTTGAATGCAAAGAATTTAAAACATTCTTTGAAAAAATGTGTATGTTGAATATGCAAAATTATGTACAAAATTATGTAAATTCTTAGAAATATCAAGTTTGTTGAATGCGCAGAATATTTAACATTTTTTGAAAAATTGTGTACCTTGAACGTGTAGAATTGTGTACATTTTATGAAAAATTGTGTACTTCAAACATACAAAATTACGTAAATTCTTTGAGTAACAATGTTCATTGACTGAGCAAAATTTTCAACATTATTTGCAAAATTGTATATGTTGAATAGGTGAAAGTTTAAATGTTCTTTACAAAAATGCATACTTCAAACGTACAAAATATTTTAAATTCTTTGGATAATAATGTTTGTTGAATGCGCATAATTTCCAACATTTTTAAAAAATTGTGTGCAATAAACATGCATAATTGTGTACGTTCTACAAAAAATGTGTACTTCGAATATAAAAAATTATGTAAATTCTTTGAGTATTAGTGTTCGTAGAATGAGCGGAATTTAAAACATTTTTTGAAAAATTATGTACGTTGAACGTGTAGAATTGTGTATGCTTTTCGAGAAATTGCGTACTTCAAACATACAAAATTATATAAATTATTTGATTACTAATGTTCATGAATGCGAAGAATTTTACATATATTTAGAAAATTTGTGTACATTCAACATGCGGAATTTTTGAGCGTTCTTCAAAAAATTAAGGTTATGTTTGATAACAGTTTTTGTTTTCTATTTTCAAAAACTTGTTTTTGGGTACATAAAGAAAAATAAATTTTCTTGTATTTTTGAAATCAAAAACATGTTTGGTAAGTTGAAATAAAAAAATAAAATAAAAAATTTTTGAAGAAAAAAAATAGAAAATACTAAAATATGTTGTAACTAGGATTTGAACTCTAATGCTAATTCATTAAACAAACAGATTCATCAAATTAAATGCATGTTTTCATTGACTTTTGAAAATTAGAAATTAAAAATAGCCTTTTGCATGTTTTTAGTTTCCTTCACAAATTGAGTTTTGAGAACAGTTATTGTTTTCTGTCCATTTTGGGTTGCTAAACAAATTTTTTAGTCTCAAAAATAGAAAATTGTTTTTGGAAACAAAAAATAAGGAGAAAAAACAGTTACCAAGCATATCTTAAGTATTTCAAACATACAAAATAATGTAAATTCCTTGAGTAACAATGTTCATTGAATGTGTAGAAATTTTAACATTTTTTGAAAAATTGTGTACATTGAAAGTGTAGAGTTTTTATTTATTTATTTATTTTTTTAATTGCGTACATTGAACATACAAAAGTATATAAATTCTATTAGTAATAGTGTTCTTTGAATGTGCAGAATTTTCAACATTTTTTGAAAAATTGGGTATGTAGTATATGTGTGGAATTTTGACTGTTCTTCTAAATTTATGTACTTTGAACATACAAAATTATGTAAATTCTTTGAATAATAGTTTTCGTTGAATGCATAGAATTCAAAACATTTTTTCAAAAATTATGTTCATTGAATGCACAGAATTTCGTACATTTTTTGAAAAATTGCGTATTTCAAATGTACAAAATTATGTAAATTCTTTGAATAATAATGTTCATTGATTTCACAGAATTTTAATTATTTTTGAAAAATTGTATACATTGAACGTGCTGATTTTTTTACATTTTCAAAAAATCATGTACTTTGAATATAGAGAAAATTATGTAAATTCTTTTTGATATAGTGTTCATTGAATGTGTAGAATTTAAACTCTTTTTGAAAAATTGTTTACGTTGAACGTGCAAAATTTTGAGCGTACTTCAAAAAATTGCATATTTTGAACGTATAAAATTATGTAAATTCTCTTTGAGTAATAATATTTGTTAAATGCATAGAATTTTCAACATTTTTTGAAAAATTTTGTACGTTGAACGTGCAAAATTTTAAGCGTTCTTCTAAAAATTGAGCACTTCAAATGTACAAAATAATGTAAATTTTTTGTGTGATTGTGTTCATTGAATGCGCAGAATTTTATTGTTATTCGAAAATTGTGTACGTTGAATATGTTGAATTTTGATTTCTTCATGAAATTGCATAGTTCGAACATAAAAAATTATGTAAATCCTTTAAGTATAATGTTCCTTGAATGTACGGAATTTTCAACATTTTTTGAAAAATTGTGTACATTGGAAGCTTGGAATTTTGAGTGTTCTTCTGAAAATTACGTACTCTGAAAATATAAACAAAAACATGGGGTGCAAGAGAGTTTTTATGGAAAGACCATTGGTGAATATATGTAGGTTTTGAAATTTTGATAATAGATTTTTTAATTGGAGTGAAATTTAAATTTCTAAAAGTTAGATACATGTTGCATAGTTGTTAAAATACAATTGTTACTTTTTTTTTTTTTTTTATGGGAATACTGTTGTTACTTTTTCTAAAGAAATTGATAAGAACAAATAAGTTGTTGTCTCTATCATCTGAAATTTAGATGCATTTTGTATGTTTTGTTAAAACACTTATTGTTATTTTATCTAAAAAAATTAATAAAAACAAATAAGTTGTCGTCTCTATCTAAAAAATTGTTTTTATCCAAAATATTGCTGTAATTTGGTAAAACCACTTGGCACAACCACAGTTTCTAAGCCCAACTTTTTATTATATAGCATGATATGATATGATATCTCCTCTCTCTCTCTCTTCAACTATGACCATTGAAAACAAATAATAAAGAAATAATGAAGTAAGAGTAAATAAAGAGATCCGGGGTTCAACTCCCGCCTATACTAAAAATCGATTAGTGTCTTAGTTTAATGATAGAGCTATTATCACAAGTGGACGTCATATGTTGAAACTCTCTCAAAAAAAATTGGGTGTATTGTAAAGTGAGTTATTCAGTTAGTAGTTACACGTAAAATACACGTACGTACGTAATTTTGGAAAAAAAAAATCATGTTTCCCGTTAGCTTTCTAATTGTACGGAAGTATGTGTCTTTTTGCATCTAATAGCACTAGCATTGGGGGTGTAAAAACCTCACAATTGCTATTTTTAGCAACCAACAAGGCCAAATTGCCCCACATTCGGTGGTGGGCTTTTATTTTTTGTTACCAATTGTTCACAAGGATGTAAAACAAAAATATGACTTTAATTAGGAAAGAGAAATAAAAAGGCATTGAGATGGAAGAGAAGAGAGAGAAACCAAATTTTTTATATTATTTTAATGAGTTGTATCTAAAAATAGAAACTAGAATATTGGATGAGTTATAAAATGGAATGGTAAAATATTTAAAGTAGTTTATTTATTTATTGTAAGTAAAATATAAAGTAGGTTTTAAAGATGTAAAATAGACTCTTTTTTTTTTTTTTTTTTGCATCTCCAGATGCTAGTGCTTTAAAAGTTTAATTTGCACTTTAATCGGCTAATTATATTATGCCAGTTAGATATGAGTTTGTAGGATAAAAAAGAATTGTTGTCTTTCATGGTAATAAAGACTAAACAGTAAACACACTTTAAGTGCCCTATAGCTAAACAACTCTAGAAGATAGGGTACCATTTGGTATGGGTGTTTCAGAACTGTTGTTTGTTGTTTAAATTAAGGCTGTCCAGACCCGAACGAAGCCTGACAACCCAGCAAAATCACCCGACGCCGACCCGATTCCAGCTAAAACCAAAGGTCCAGTTGGTCGGTGGTAGGTTTACGTTCTCAAGAACCGACACCGGCGGGTCAAGTGGCAGGTTTTCTTCTCCAAAACTTAAGCAACCTGAACCCAACCAAAGCTATTGAAAAATTTGGCCAAATCCTGCAAAAACAAGCTAGATCTGGCTAGATATAGTGGGATTTAGCTAGATCTGGTCAAATCCCAGCAATTTTTAGCAAAAAAATTTAGATTCTGGTGACATTTTCCAGATTTTGGCGACTTTTTTTTTCTTTCAGATTTCGATGACTTTTTTTTATTCTGGCGATTGATCGAACCAACCTACGTTCACCCTTCACCCAAAACCGACTCGACCAATTTTTCCGGCTGTCGGTTTTGGGTTCCTCTGCCCTCCATCCGACGCTGGTGGGTCGAGTCCGAGTTGGGTCCAAAATTGACCTGGCCCGACCCATGGACAACCTTAGTTTAAACGCCCAAACACATAGGCCCCACACTAAGTTCTGTGTTTGGTGAGGTGTGTTGTTCAAATGGTGTTTGAGTTATGTTGTCACAAATATGTTACCATTTGGTTGAAATACATTAGGGCCACCTACAGTGACTACATCTCAACGTCTCTTCTCCCCCACACCATCTGTCCTTTCTGAGTCTCTACCCTCTCATTCTTCCCGAAGGTCACCTCTCCTATCCCTCGTCCACAACGATAGTCCCATCACCACTGAGTAGCTAACCCTTCATTAATCCCACCCATCCACCTGAATCCCTCATTACTCATCCATAATGACTACCTAAAAGCTATCATAAATCCGAAATCAAAGTTACCAAACCCTAAATTCACCAAAATTAATTTGAAATCCGTACGACCTGATTCATCTCCTCAACCACCGTATTTACTTAGCCAATCCAGCCACGCCTTAATCACTATTTTGGGCAAGATTTTTTCAAACAAGTATTAGACTTTATCTCAAATCAAATTAAGCTCCCTTGCACAGCGCATCTACCATTGCCACGGTATATTACGGAGTATGTAGACACAACGTCTTCCTCCTTAGTCATTCTGCCATATTCATCCTCCTCCAATGTAGTCCCTTCACCTACAATAAGAGTTTAATTTTGGTATTCAATTCAATGTTGAATTTTATTGTTGCATTTGTTCTTAGTTGCTGTTGAACAATCCTTCACCTATGGTGTTCATATTTCTTCACAATTATTGTTGATTTTTGCTCTTGATTTTGGACATGCTCCATGCCCATCTAGCTAAAGCTAAGTATGGTTTGGAAAAATGGGCTTTTTGAGGCACAATAGGGTTTAGGAAAATGGGCTTTTTGGAAATTATTTATAAAGGCCTAAAGTGTATATTTGATTTCATATAAATCATTTATAATTGTGAATTTTGTTTTGTTTCCCCATGCTGTATGTTACTTGTCTTCACTACAATCTTTTTCATATATACTTGTAATAACTTGTTTGAGTTAATCGGTAAATGTGTTGCTCTAGCTGTATCTGAACTTAATACATAATGCTACAACATGTTTGGCAGAGTTTTTCTGTGCAAATGACTATATTCCTATTCAGCAGTTACTAGTATTGGTGAGGATTAGGTTCAAGTATGATAAATCATAAAAGTAATTTAGGAAATCAAAAACCTTGAATTTACTGGGAGATTATGTACACTCTATGTTGCCTACTATCCATGTTAGTGAATATTTCTTGGTTAAGTGTGTATCTTTTATTAGATAACTGCATCAAACGATGCTGAGGATTGGAAGTTATGGCCTCCTCTCATTGAGAAGTACTTCAAAGATGTTTTCGTTGAAGAAGAAGCCAAAGGGAACATGCCTAGTGGCTAATTTAAAAAAAAGGGTTTGGATAGTTTAAAATGAGTTCAATCGATGAGACAGAAAAACCTATCACAAAGATTAATTATGCCAGAAATATCAAAGGTTAAAGCAAAGACATCGAGTTTTTTTTCAGCTAATCGGTCAAACCGGAATGGGATGAGATTTTGTCACTAACATGGTCACAGGTAGTGACGTGGCTTGGGCATAGGCAACGGCAGTGAGTGTTATAGGTTTGTTTTATAATTTCCATGCCGTTGATTCATAGTATTCATACAAATAAATACCACGTGTGAATAATCTTATATATACCACATTTGGATAGGCCAACCCTAAGTGCAAAGAGTTTCGTAAAAAGGGGCTAGATCACTATGACTTGCTAGGATAGTTGTTCAACGCAGGCACTGCAACTGGATTTCTACAAATTTCCTCCGCCCAAACAGCCCCTAACAGCGATGAAGAGCGAGAATTGGATGCCACTTTCCTAACGCATGGAGTACATGTTAATGTCGAACCCAATAATGGAGACGATGTGGAGGAGCTGCCCACCCCAATTGCGGGGCAAGGCAGCAAGCTTGCTGGAAAGCAGTGAAGAAGAGGAAAGGAGGGCCCATTGAATATATGACCGATGCTATCATGGAGTTCACAAACATGTCAAGGAAAAGGCGTAGTAATAAGGATAGCGATAGTCGAAAGGAAACGGTTGAATTTGCATTGGTGGGTGATAGGTTCTCAATGGACAAGGTCATTGACGATTACACCATGTTCTAGGTCCTTAACGAACTCCATAAGCCTGATAGTAGGGCCGCTTCCATCATGCTGAGGCCGGATATAAGAAGAGGCTGGATGGATTTAGTCAATAGTTTAATGTAAGGGACTTGGTTAAGGAAAGGGGGTGAGTTTAGGCTGCTTTTTGTGGGGTTGTAGCTACTGCTTCTATTCTTATGTAGTATTATGCTAATTATCACTAGAATCATTTTTTGTTGTATTGGTTGTATGGTTTAGTGGGGTGACATTCTAGTTCACTAAGGAACAATGATCTTACTATATGTGAATTTATTTTTAATTATGGTAGTACATTCTGGTTGTATACTTGAGCAATCTACTTCCCACTTTCTCATCTTCATGTTTTACAACAAAATAATCTATTTATACGAATCTTCTTCTCTATTTTCACATCCCACAACCCTAAAATTGGTATCTTTTCAAAGGTTTTCTCCATTGGGGCTCGATGGTTTCTCCCCATGGAGTGGTTTAAAGCATCTGGGTATCTCAAAAAACACCTCTCACTAAATTGACATAGTTTTTCAATTAAAAGTATAAAGAAGGAAAACAACAATCTTGTTACAAAAACCCATTAAGAACCAAGGTCAAAGTTTTCTTCAAACCTGGATTTGCAGCAAGCTTGTGGATTTTTGATGGTGAAGTGGGACCTTCTTCCCCTGGCTTTGGTGGCAAGCAAACCCTTGGCTGTTATTGGGTCATGGACTGCTGACAGGAATCAACGAGATCCAATGGAAAGTGAAGCCTAGCCGCAGATTATTGTCTGCGTCGATGGAGATGAGGAATGCGAAGTAAAGGAAAAAGTTGCGGATTGTCATCTACGTTGTCTGCCTTAGTTCCTACTCATGAAGGAACAAGAAGCTTCAATGGCACAAAAGGAAAAAAGAAGGCCTCAAAAGCTTTAGACACTTGTCTTCTCTCCTAATATAATAAATTTAAATTTGTACCTGTTGTCACTTTTTAAAAAATAAATACACACATACCAAACACACAATTATTTTTCTAACACTAAAATGTGTTATTTGAAACATGGTGCCAAACACATTTTTTTGCTTTATGAATACTATAAATACGTGTTTTTCACAACACTTTTTAAACCATATTTTTCACATCATTTTAAACAACGTTACTCAAACTCCTCTACCAAACAGGCCCTAGATTTAATCTTACTTCAATATATGAGAAATAAAAAAAACTATCAAAACATTAATTGTTTTTTTTTTCCATAAAAATTTACTTAAAATAAATTGTTAACTATTGCCTTAAAGGCATCCGTTAACATTTTTCATTTTATATTATATGTAGGGTGGTGTGTTATGATATTTGAGAGGTAAAAGTAAAACTGTAAAAGTTTATGGATAAAAAAATTAAAAAGGTAAAAAAAAAAATTTGAAAAAATTATCTTATTAACTCTTACCTATAACGTTATGTGATAATTTCATTAAGTGATAATTTCATGGTGCAATAATTATTACACCAAATTTTAATCCCAAAATCTATTTGTGCATTTATGCTAATTTGATATGTCTTCCACTCTTTTACCGTTTGTTCTTGAATCTCTTTTATTATCTATTATTATTATTGTGGGGGTGAAAGATCAGGGAGCTCATATCTATGTATATATTGGGCCAATGGCCCAATCTGAGGACGTTAAATAACTTGAGGACGGGAAAACACTTCCATAAGGGTCAGTGTTAGTGAGTGAAGAACTGAAATCTGATTAGAGCCACCCTGGGGGTGGTCAGAGGAAGAACCCCTCCTCGACTAGGCAAGGCCGAGGAAAAATGGTATGATCTGCCATTAAGAGCAACATTCCGGACCATTCCGTGAAAGATGATAGGTATTAAGAAGGAACAGGACAAATGAAGGCCTTGAAATATATAAGAGAAAGCTGCTACCATCGCATTAAATGCTCTGCAACTAACTGAATCGTGCTTTTCAGCCTTACAACTACTCCCAAAGACTTTAGGGAGGGGCTAATGGGACAAGTATCAGCACTGTCAATCTAAATCTACACGTGGATGGTGGAAATGAAAGGAAGATAGTATAAAATAGAGGAGAAACCCTGATAGAAAAAGGGGGGGGGGGGGGGAAGAAAAAAGAGAGACCCCATAGTAATCTGGGAACCAGACTTGTAACAAAGGTTTAAAAGCAATATTTAAGAATCAGTCTCCTCGGATTTTTCCGAGGACGTTTTTCCCTAGTAAACTTTTGTTACCTTTCTTTCTTTATCATCAAAATCCATTGGTCGATCATCTAATTCGCAAAAGCCTAGGTTTCCAACCCATTCTCTACAAATTTATTGTGTGGACTTTTTTAGGCTTAAGTCCGTATATCTGTTATGTTAGAAGCTCAAATTAGGACCTTACAATTATTATATTTATATCCCTTCTTATTAAATTTATTATTGTACAATGTATTTAATTACTTGTAATTTGTTAGTAAGTTTTATATTGATGGAATGAATAGTAAAAGTTTTATTAAAATCAGAATTAATATATTCAAGAAACAAATAGTTAGTGGGTTCAACTAAATAAACCGATAGCAAATATTTAAATAAGATTACTATATTATTTTCATTTAGGTAAAGATAATTTATTTTGAATCTTCGAGTAGTTAGAACACAACTTTTTTTTTTTTTTTTGTTGATAGAACACTACTTGATATGTAATTCTATTATTATTTCCTTGATGGATATTAGTGTTATCATTGATTTATTTATTATTATTGAAATAATTTTCTTTATCAAATAGATTATTTCAAATTAAAATTTAGAGAATTTTCTATATGATTGTAATAGGTTGAATTAATGTATTTATCTCCAAAATATTACATGACTAATATTTCTAAATTTTTATAACAAATTGTTAAAATATAAACATATTATAATTCTTTCTCTGTTTCCGTATTTTTTAGTCAAAATTTTGAAATTTACTTTTTTTTAAAAATATTATAGATTTAGCATTTTCCATTCATTAACTTATCATAGGTATAATAGATAAAGTAACATTTTAGATGATAAAACAACAATTGGTATGCAAATTCAGATGTAAATGTTAAACTTTAAAACTTTTAGCTAAATCGGGAAATTTAATTTAAATCGAAGTCACCATTCACCAAACATTAAGGAGTACAACAAAAGTTTTTCACAAAAAAAAAACAAAAAAGTAGTACAAAAACATTTGACATTCTCTCTGGTCCAAGTTGTCAAAACTCACCTCCAACCTGTTCCACCTGTCTCCCTTTGGCAGAGTAGCAGCATCAATCAGCAACAACAACAACAGAGCTTCTTCACACACACACTGTGATCGCCAATGCAGGTCGGTTATGCTCGTAATTTCAATTTTATTTTATTTATTTAAAATATATATATTTATTTAAATTTTCTTGTTTATAAAAAATCAGACGAGAACGGTTCAAGTGAAGCATCTTTCAGATCTAGCTGGTGAGAGAGAGATTCACGAATTCTTTTCATTTTCCGGAGAAATCGAACACATTGAGATCCAACGGTATTTCCTTTATTTATTTATTTATTTATTTTTAGAAAAAGAAAAAGGAACAACTAAACTATTCCAAATTTATACATCTGCTACTATTTTTGGCTGTTTAGAAAAAAAGAAAAAGAAATGTGTGCAATATAAAGTGGAGGAGGGTAAGGGTTAATAATTTGGGTTGCTTTTTTTTTTTGGTTTTTGGGTGCAGTGAATCCTCCGGGAAGCAATCAAAGACAGCATTTGTGACATTCAAAGATCCTAAAGCCCTTGAAATCGCATTATTGTTATCGGTATGCACTGTCTAATTACCCAACTCATTGCTTTTATTATGTTTTTTTTTTTTTCTTAATTTTCCTCAATGTCTTACGTGTTTTGTTTTGAAAAATTTAGTTCTAATTGAATTTAGAGTTTAGATTGGGTGTACCTGCTTTGTACATTGCTAAGACTTTGGATTTGTTACGATCAATGCTTTTTTTTTTTTTTTACTTTCAGATTTTGTGTGTATATATACTTTAAGACAAATTTTGCAAACCAAATGATACCTATAATTAGTTTAAATTGAATCATTAAATGTGCACGATTTTTTTTTGAATAAATTAGTTTTGTGTCATTATTGGATGTTATGTACCATGTGTAGTTTAAAATTACATATAATGACTATGGATTCCCTCCAAAAAATTTCTTGTATTTCTGTCTGGTACATATTCATATCTTTTTTTTGATAGGTAATAAGAATATTATTAAAACAAACTAAAAAACAGAAGAAAGCAATACAAGGTGTTCATGATGGTGAACACGAGGAAAAGCAACAAACAAACAAAAGAGCAGCAAGGAACAAGAAAAAACTTAAAGAGCAATACTAAGAGAAGAAATAAACTCTAAAATAGTGGAGCATTCCGAGAAGCCCCAACACCTAGACCAATCAAATAAAGTCTTCTGGCAAAGAGCTTGTAATTGAACCAAGGATTTCTTGGTATCCTCAAAAGAGTGCCGATTTCTTTCTGTCCAAACAATCCACATCAAACAGCCAGGAACCATATTCCATATGTCTGAATTAAATTTTCCCAGCCAAAAGCTCCAACAATGCACCAAGCTTTACACAGAGCCTGGCATGACCCATTGAATCCCAAAGATCTGAAACATATAGATCCATTGGAGTTGGTATTAATAATGTAGGCCTAAGTTTTGTTTGGGGTAATATTGTTACAATGTGTGGACAGTTTCTCTAATACGCTTCATGCTTTTCATTATTTTAAGTTTTTAAATGTTAGTAGTGAGTGTTAGTGTGTCACTATCCGATGGGTTTGGTGCAGAATTTGCACAACTTTTATTTTTTTTTATTTTTATTTTTTTCCTGTTACAATGAGCTTGTGAAAAATATTATTTGTGCAATGAAATGAGCACGAAGGGTATTTGCCATGCTTGGTTGTTGTATTCCCCCTGAGATTCATAGTTAGAACTCAGCACTTGCTATCTTTTGTTGGATGGTATTAAGAAGCTTTAACAGAGATAGAATCTACTCCAGGAACGCCTTTTTCTTTTCTAAGAAACACTGCCCTCAGATACTATTCTTGGATTTTGGACCTTTAAAGGTAATTATCCACCCCCGAGTTGTTTTCCCCTAGGGTTATGCCACCTCCTATTTTACTCTCTAAGTATTTTTTGGGAAGAAAAATTGATTTTTGGAAGGCAGGACCTGTATTATCTGTTCCCAGATGCATGTCTTTCCTGAGAAACACCCCAATGTTTTCGTCTGCTGTGTATGTTGGTAGTATATATTCTTCTCAATAAGCTCATATATCTTCAAGATAATTCATATTTTCACAAACCAGTTGTATTTACTATTTAGGAGAAACATTTTAATTGTTGAAATGATTTTGCTTCTAGATTAGGGTATTTAGCCAAGCTGCTAACCAAGTTATTTGTCATAAATTTCCTTTTATTGTAATAGTTGATGGCAAGTCTTTTAAAAGCAGTGATACATAAGAGGTAGTTTCGATGGACATAAGCTATGATTCTGGGAGAAGCTTGTCACTCATTATGCCAGATTACATGCAGACAATTGAAATAAGCTTTTGGTGTAGGACGTGTTTCTTGGTAACAAGAATAAGAAACAGAACAGAAAATCCCTATGCTTCAAAACCTAAAGGGTGCTTGTAATCGCCACCAAGTGTAACTTAAATCAAGAAAATATCCTTATTCCAAAATACACTGCCTCCATAATGTCTTCCTTCTACATAGGGCCCAGATTACAATCAACAATAAATGCAACGTAACCTCCTCAATTATAATAAAAATAGATCTTAAAATGGAAGTCAACTGGTAAAAGAAAAAAGAAACAATCTGAAAATGAAATATGAAATAAAGGGTAGTACATCCCCCCATATGGAAAACTCCCTGCCAATGCCGCACCGGCTTTGAGTTTTCCATTCATCCTCCTCATTGTCATCTTAGTTCTCTGTTTGTTGTTGTCATTTGTCTGTGTTCCTGCATCATCCTCTAATTTTGTAGTTTGTCGTGTGTATGTGAACCAAAGCTAAGATAGTTGGTCCTAAGAAACTTAACTTTTTGTCAAATAAGCAGTAGTTAAAATTTGATTTTAATCAATTTTAAAGAAAGATTGTTGTTATTTATTATACATCACACTGTCCAATTGTGTGAATAGCATTTCCCAAAATTTCTCTCTTTATGGATGTTTGATTCAAGGTAGTGAAATAGGCATTTTTGTTCTCTAGGAAATGAATTCCACTCTTTGTACTTCCTATTGCTCTTTTCCTAAATTTTCATCTAGAATATTATTTTTCCCCTTGTTGTGAGGGAAATGTGTGTTTGGTTTGTTAACTTAACCCTAACACATAAAATATTATTTATATATAAAAGAATAAGTACAATGATATTACTACTTTGCCCCTAACTTATACCCATAACACTCCCCCTTAAGCTGGAGAGTATATATCATACAATCCTAGCTTGTTACATAATAAACCCAAACCCTTACATAAAGCTTTGGTAAAAATATCAGCAATTTGGACTCTCATAGAAACATATGGAGTAGCAATTACACTATCTTCTACTTTCTCCCGATTAATATGACAATCTACTTCTGTATGCTTGATTCGCTCATGGAACACAGGATTGGAGGCAATGTGAATTGCTGCTTGATTATCACAATGCATAGTCATAGGCACCTTCACAACAAATTTTAATTCCTCAAGTAAATGCTTAACCCACATAAGTTCACATGATGTGTGTGCCATGGCTCTATTCTCAGCATTTGCACTAGATCTGGCAACAACAATCTGTTTTTTACTTTTCCAAGTAATTAAGTTTCCTCCCAAAAAGGTGCAATACCTAGTGGTGGATTTTCTATATGAAGGTGATCTTGCCCAATCAGCATCAGTATAGGCTTCCTGTATATGACTGTTAGCTTTATACAAAAGACCACAGCCTAGATGTGCTTTAAGATACCTCACAATTCCAATAACTGCCTCCCAATGTAGAAGATGAGGATTTTTCATATACTGGCCCAAAACACTAACTACAAATGATATTTCTGGGCAAGTAATTGTGAGATAATTTAGTTTACCAATCAGACGACGATATTTCTCAGGATTAGATAATAGCTCCCCCCTGATACTACTACTTTGCCCCTAACTTATACCCATAACACATACCCCCCCCCCCCCCCCCCCCCAATTCTTATCTCATTCTGAAAATTAAATTAAATAAAGTGATTTAAAATTATGGCATCAAATGTTAAGTTCTATTGCTATTCATCATAATTTCAAATTTGGAGCTATTGTTACTCTTTGTTTTGCGATCCAATTCCTAAATAAGTATTGCTTTAAGGCTTTATTAATTGTTTAGGACAACCTGTATGCACAAATTTGGCATATATCTGGCTGAGTGAAAATTTTGTATTTTGTGTTTCAGGGAGCAACAATAGTGGACCAGATTGTGAGTATAACTCAAGCTGACAACTATGTAGCAAAATGTGAGAAGCAGGTAAATTCATTGACAAGTTTTTCCAATTACTTTTCTGTCCTAAATTTTATATTCATTTAGCGCAATTCGTGCAGGAAGTAAGGCTGGTGGACGATGCCTTGTGTGTTACTCCTGCTGAAAACACTTCAACTGTTGAGGTACGGAATAATGTCGCTATAGATCTCACTTGCAGTAGTAATAGTGCTAATCAATCTCCAATGTCAAGAGTTCACCTACAATTTTTCCTCCACTGCAATGTTAAGAGTTCACTCACGGTTTTTAATCCACTGTAGATGTGCTGCACATGCACCTATTTCAAGGGGTTGCAACACGTCTCAGTTGGATAGTGTCAATCAACAGAATGCTGAGGCTAAATTGGCCACCTTGGCTTTTACTAAGTCCATTGCTTGGAAGAAAGATCCCCTTAAACTATCTTTTTTTCTTTTAATTGCAAATTCAAGACCATGGAGCCCTAAATTAATACCAGACCCCCTCTCTCTCTTACTATTTCTTCTCATTTCTATTTATTTTTTTATTAACCCAAATTTCAAATTTGAGTGATGCCAATTTAAATTAAAAAAAATGTGATGTGACAATATTTGTGCCTTACTAACTCTTCCCTTCAATACTTTCTCTCTCTTTTTATTTTTTGAAGAATTTCTAACTTTTTTTGTTAGAAATATATAATAAATATAATTTATTTGCATGGATATTGATGGACCCTGTGCACTGTGTCAGGTTTTTTGAAGTATTAGATATGACTGCCATAGTGGCTCCTGTAATGATTTAGGATTGAATGCTTTTGAAACCTTAAACTATTCTCTAGTCAATAGTCGTTTACCATTCTCTAGTCATTTGCTACCTATAATTATTCTCTTGGGATTGAGGGGCTTAGGGTGATCTTTGTCTGTTAGCAGGACAAATCTAACCTGCCAAACAATGGAAGAATGTATGTGAATAGAGCACAGGATGTAGTTGCAAGTATGCTAGCAAAAGGATCAGCTATTGGACAAGATGCCATGAACAAGGCTAAAGCATTTGATGAGAAGCATCGGTTGACAGCTAGTGCATCAGAGAAGGTTGTTTCCTTTGACAGGAGAGTTGGGCTTACAGAGAAATTAACAGTTGGGATCTCTGTGGTCAATGAAAAAGTCAAGTCCGTCGATCAAAAGCTTCATATGTCAGATAAAACGATGGCTGCAATATTTGCAGCAGAGAGGAGATTGAATGACACGGGATCAGCTGTTAAAACAAGCAGGTATAAATCTAATTCTTCAAATAAATATCATTTATGTTCTGGGTTGCAATTTCCTGCAGTTCTAGCAATTTAAGCTATTAGCTTGCTGATAAAGAGAGGGGACAAACATATTATCGCATCACACTTGCTATGGCTGCCATTTACATAATTTCCATTAAGAATGCTAGTGAAAGAACAAGTCCATACATGCCAGTCAATTATGTTAGTGTAACTCATGGCATAGATTCAGCATTCCCCAGATAGCTTGGAAGAAAGATGCTGTAATATTCTTTAAAGAAGTTTCCTTCTAAACTCCTAAAGCATCTTCTTTGAATGCATGAGTTTACAAATGTCTTCCTTTTTCTTCAAAAGAAAGTCTTTTCCCTGAAGTTGCGTAGCAAACAATGCTTTTTATTTGTTTGAGCTCATTAAGTTGCATTCTCCAATTCATTCAAGTTCTGGCTTCCAAGTATCATGGACTATTTACTAGAACAGAAATGATAGGTCATGAATATATATTAACTTTGTGCAGTTTCTTCTCTTTCAGTGATTTGGACTAGCTGTATAAGTAGTTAGTTTTGTTCCAGTATTGATTTTTGTGGTTGGGTCCTCACTTGAAAAAAAAAAAGGAAATAAAAGAAAAACAGAAAGAAAATAGATATTTATAGTTGGGTTTGAAACATCAGAGCAAAGCATAGTTCTATTTCTCAGTCTTTCTGACTTGCTAGTTGCCCCTATGAAACCAAAGGTCAAAAAGATTGAGAAAATCTATTCACAACCACTAGTAAAGAATTCCTCAAAAAGTTAAGGATTAGTAATCCTTCGTAGAAATTGAATGGATTCAACCTTCTACCATTATGAGGAAGGTAATAAAAAAAGAAAGAGGATGATTTATTCTTTCTTTTATAACTTAGGAACCATGTAAAGTCTCATGCATGCTTTTGAATGAGAGAATAAAAGTATTTATGATAGTATGAAAAAGTCTCTGGCACGACTTTTTGAGTATTTCCATTTTCTTGCAAACTCATTTCTAATTATGATAATAGAATGAAAATAACTTTAGTCATGAACTATTTTTTGGTGCTGGATAGGTATGTTACCGCCGGAGCAGCCTGGTTCAATGGTGCTTTTAGTAAGGTGGCAAAGGCAGGGCATGTTGCAGGTACAAAAACGAGAGAAAAGTTCCATTTGGCGGTGTCAAACTTGACCACAAAGGTAGATTCTTATGCCTTTCTATATTTGCTTAATTATGATAATTGATTAATGGAATAGCAAGTGAAAATGAAATTATGTTACAGGAATGGATTTAACCTTACCTCATAGGGCCATGAAATCATGGTGTCCTATATGTTTGACTTGAAAGATATCACCGCCACCTTTTTGTATCCAGTGTTTAAGAAATTTCAGAAAAATGGTGCCTATAAATTTAATTGTAAATCAATTGCAATCTTTGGAAACTTTTTGATTATTATGTTAGGCATATTATGTATCTTTTAAACAAGACATATGTTCCTATGTCCTATAAAATAGTATATAGTCCTAGTCATACTTCATTATTTTTTGTATTCCTCAGTTTTTGTAACTGAGTCTGTTGGCTAGCACTAAATGAGCGCTATACTTCTAATAGTAATATAACAAATAACTTCTTGTTATCAAACAATTATTTTCCATTCCTTCTCATGGTATTCCTAAACATGAGTTTTTTTTTTTTTTTAAACATCCAAAGAAGATAGTTGAGTTCTATTCCATTTCATTCATTTTTTTTAATTAATTAATTAATTTTTTATTTACTTATTCCATTCATGAATCATAAAAGTCCAAACATTTAGACTTTGTTACCCGCTAGTTCATCTAGACCCTTCCCTCCCTTAAATGCAGGAACCTCCAATTGCAGCTTAAACCAGAGACTTGGTGTTGAAGACAGTAGTTGGATTTTGATAATGAATGCATTGCCATGTTGCTCTATCACCAATTAAGGTATTGGGATAGTGTTTTTGTTTGTTTGGGGGGGGGGGGGGGGGGGGGTGGGGTGTTGCCGCATTGGAATTTAAGTTGGGTCGCCGGCTTGGTGTAGAGAATGTGTGATGTGTGAGTGTAGTTATGTATTTCAATATTTTTGTATTTGTTATTCTTTTACAATGAATGATATTCTCTTTAATTCGATTTCATCAGGCTTTAACTATCGTTATAAATTTTGCAATTGTTACATTAAAGTTAAAAAGAATTAAAACTGTGGCAGAATTATTGTTGTTATTGTTATTATTATTATTATTTTTTGGCCGCCGGACTTCATTTCTCCCTTCTTTTTTTGTTTTTGTTTTTTGGGGTTTTTTATTTTTATTTTTTTAACCTTTAGAGTTTCGAACGATCTAGTATTGAAGCTTAAATCTTTAGGACAAGATACAGGGGAAACTTATGATTGGCACTTTTAATCATCCCCTTTCGCTTCTGATTTCCTTTTCTTCTTTTTCTTTACATTGAAAGTTTTTGTAAGGGAAGTGGAACAAGAAACAGGATTGAGCCCTAGGGAAATTACCTTAATATGGAACATGGGAAACAAGCCATCTCTGATAGTAGGAAAGTTTTGGAAATGTCAATGGAAGCAAAGGAACTATGAGAAACGAATTGAAGGTGAGAGTAATTGGGTTGGTTTGACCCAACCCATGGACCATTCACATGGGTATTTCATATAGATGAAAGTTTGAGATTGAATTTAAATCGGAGATTATCTAATAAGGATAATTCTTTATAAAAGAGACCCCTTGCATATTTATCTATAAATCTCCCTATAGTTGTTAGGATGTAATTGATTGGGAATTAGAGATAGAACAATATACATAGGAATTTTTATTGTTTATTTTTGTGTGTGTGGGTACAGTGCTCCTCTATTTTGTGCCATCTCTTTAAAGATCATCAACGTACCTTAGGATTTGGAGTTTGGAAATTTCGTAGAGGCTAGTAGCCTCTGCCTCTCCAGTCTCCATAGATACAAAGGCATTCCATACCTTAAAGTTGCGCGGAGAGAGTTTGTAAAGCAAGCAAGATATCCGGTTTGTGGGCAAATTGGGTTAGCCACGCAAGACCCATGAAACATCCGCATGGTTATTAGAGGCCAAAATGGCCAAATACTACTGTTTTTGAAAATATTTTGCAATTTACCACTGTTTTTGAAACTCGATTTCCACAAAATTGAGTTTCAAAAACAGTGGTAAATTGCAAAATATTTCACAAATAGTGGTAAATCCATACATATTTTCTCAAACAGTAGTATATGACCATTTTGGCCGTTATTAGATCTCAACTAGAGATTATCTTGATATGGGTTATCAGTGTCAACTCCTTATAGAGTAAGACTCCTCCAATCTATTTATATCTTCTTGTAGTAGTCAATATATAATTGAACAAGAAATAACGTTAGAGAAAAACATACGTAGGATTTTATTTGTAAAGTGCTCATATATAAAAATCGCATTTAGGGTTCTACTATTATAGTTGGCTAGTTTTTATCACCATCCCATTTTGCCGGTTCTTCGTCAAGTTTCTTCCAAACAATTTCAACAGACAACCATACTTTTTCCATCCCAAGGATTTTTAAAAAGTTTTTATGCAAACTTTCCAATAAACATAGTTATTACTTATTACCAAAATAAGGTGAAGTCACAAGTGATTATCCATGATTCATGACAAATAGGGGTCAAAGATCACACAACAAAGATTAAAAACCTAATTAGAATATTTGCTTTGATACCACTTGTTGGGTTATAATTTGACTCCAATTAATCAACCAATTACCCAAGTTGATTAATTAGTTTAATTGCATGCAAGATTCAATTAAAGGCACACCCAAATTGCCAATTTGGAGTTAAAGGTAGCGGAAAATAATTTGACATTGTGATATGGTTACAATGCGGAAATCTTTTACAGGAAAAACCCCACGGTGATTATTTAGGTTATCACTCCTAAAGAATCAACTAACAAGAGTCATGGTTAGTACAATGAATCTTGTCCTATCCAGAAATACTATCCCGAAATACTTATCCATAATAGAACTTACTAATCTATAAGGAAGCTCAACTCCAATTCAATTGGAAATTTTGTAGCAAACTTCTCATTTGCATGAATTTTCTATTCATGATAGCAATCAGTGATTGTTGTTGCTTGGGTGCAAAGTTCTTTACAACAACATGCTTTGATGAACCGGTAGTTACTCGATACATAACCCTAGGAGCATAAACGTCGCAATAGCTTCACAGGATGCATGTCTCTCTCTATGTATGATAATGGCCTAAAAATATAGATTTTATATATTTTGGAACCTTGGTGCACGAATCCCAAGACTTGTCAAGTCATCATGGGCTGGAACAGAATTACTGTTCAAAATTCCCATAAATCGATAGATAGATAGATGTCAAGCTTGGTATTAAACTTCATTAAGTCTCGATAAATCGACAAGTATCGATAGGTATCAAAATCATGTTTCAAAAAATTTTCTTGAGTAGTTTCTTGTGTCTTCAAAGTATACCTTGTGAAAAAATTAAAAATGTAAGGGGCCAAAAGTTTGGCCCACATTGAGCCCAAGCCAAGCATTGTTAAACTTAGGATTTGGCCCAATCTTGGCAAACACCAAGCTGCAACACAGAACTACGTGTTCTCGGCTAGAGTATCCAAACAAACCCCACTATCCTCGAGGAGGGAAGGTAGTGCCTTGGGGGAATCCGCCTGTCGAACACAAGATTCGATGTCAAGCACAAGTTACTAGAAAATCATTTCAATATCAGGGTTATGGGTCCCGCCCCTAACGTACGATTAGACACTCTAGAACAATGACTAAGGCTCAAGAAGCCACCCAAATTCCGTAAATGGAGGGACCCACGTACATGCAGGAGATTCCCTCATCATGACAGACTCACTAAAGTAATAGTATTAAAGCAAAGGCAGGGGGAAAGAAAAAGGGGGGTTCGTGAACATTTTGGGGGAGAGAAAAACATGAGAGCAAGAGAGAGAACAAAGCTAGTCAATATTTGAAAATCATTATCCCACTCGAGAAACCAAAAAAGGCACCTCGCCTACCTGGGATCCTCCTCGGGCAGTCATATTTGTGTAAGAAACCATCTTGTAATTGATAAAAACCTCTACCATCAAGTCCAAAACCATCTTGGGACCTCCCATTGTGGGCTATTCCTAAAAAAGAGTACAAATAAACTGTGGACTTTATAGCCACATGACACACTTAAACTAAGACTCAATTACATAAAAAAAAAAATGTGCTTTGACTCAGATTGTGCTAAATACATAATGTTGGGTGTACACGTGTGTAACACCCCAAACCCATACTAAGGATTTAGATACACGACTTGTCTTATAAATAATCAACAATAATAAAATGAAACTGAGTGTAATTAAATATCCACAAATAAACTTCAAACTATCAAACTCTTATTTATAAAATCTATAAAAACAAAAACTTTAACAATAAAGTCTCCAAATAAAATCTCAAAGAGTTTCACAAATACCAAACTCACTCTTCTAAGAAAATATAATAAAATAGTTCATCAACTAATATAGCTCCAAAAGAAGTCTTTAATCTATGGCTTTAATGATCTACCACCAAAAGATATTCCACTGCCCTAATCTGAAAGGGTGGAGAAAGGGGGGTGAGCTAGAAGCTCAATAAGAGACTACATAACATGAGGATGTCTTTCAAAACAAAACAATAGTATCATTGTTAAAATATAATCATTACAAAAGATTTACAAATAGTTTTAACAGTAATATAATATATTTTATAAAATTGTCAGAAAGAAAACATTTAACTATAACATTGTAATTAGTAGATAAAATAGTAACCACTTTAACTAGCCAAAATACACTAAATAACTAGAAACAATATATTATAGTAATAAACAATTTTTCCACTTATAAAAGGTCAATAACAATAAAACAGTAGTTCGATATGGAAAACATTAAACATTAGCCAAACAAAAACAAAAACTGCTAAACACTCAGTGGGTGATTCCCGTGGAAAACAATAACACTAACCTCAGAGAGGCAACACCTGCTCTAAAGAGCAAACAATAACACTGGCTCCAAATAGCAAATGATAACATTGCACCACACCACAATAACACTACAACGGCTGAAGGCCAACACTTAACCCTATGTTGGCAAAGGTTGCAGATTGTCTAGCTGACCACTTGAAAACATTCTTACTTTATTATAATATTGTCAATATTAATCATATATCATATAATGAATACTTTCTAAAAAATATAGTTTTGAGTCATTCTTAACATGTATAGTTCCAAATAACATTCAAGAAATAATAAAATCTAGGTATGTGTATATAGCATTGACAATGGTATAAGTTTTTGAAACTTCACTTTTGCAAATATGTATATATATAAAAGATTAAATTCTATAAGGAAGTGGTGTAAAACCCATGTTTTACCCCTTCAATCCCAACATGCCACATCATCTTATTACATATTTAAGAATAAACACAATCACACTCAATCAATTCTAATACCCATATATAAATCCAACCAAATTGGGAATTTATTGAAATGTTATTAGGTGTGGTAGGATGTATTGAATTTTAAGTAAAATGTAAACGTGACAATCACTTATTGGATGGTGTAAAACATGGGTTTTACATCCCATCCTTATAGAATTTAATCTCTATATATAATTATACACATCTTGAGAGATGTTATTTTCTAAAATCCACTTATCTCTAGTTGCTAAACCAAGCTTCACTTCAATTGTTTGGAACAATTTCAACTAGAACCTAATTAAGGATCAAATAACTTAGTAAGGGTAGGTTTTGAATAACCAAAAAGCACTCTTATAAAACTTTTCCTTAGCCACTATGAAGATTTTGCAATATTAAATATTCTAACATAGCTTTCTAATATACATCATGACTATATTATATTTTATATAATTGTAGTGTAATCCCTAGTACTACAATTTGCTATACCTATATATATATATATATATATATACCATTGAACACCACCTACGGATGTCTATATAGGCTTAACTTATAAAGAATGGTGATGATACTCCACATATATATTAGGATCTCTTTCAAAATCAATAAACTAATGTACATTTATATAGATACTTCCATGATAGCCTATTTTCCCTTGAATATCAATATACTTTCTAAGATTTCCATGCGACTATGAGATGATAAATCCTAAGTCAAAGATGTGTTTAATGATTCCAATAAAGCATGTATAGTTAGATGTTTATCTTAGTACAATGTGCACTTGCTGGCTGCTCTAGTAGTACCAAGTTATACTATTCTTTTCAATGTCGAGAATCCCTAATTATCTACTCCTAAACCTTTACACGCTAAGCATTGACTTCTTATCTTCTTCTTCTTTTTTTTTTTTTTTTTAACACTCCCATTCAATTTAGGAAGACCAATCCCACTCCAATTAGTACTCTTAAATAAATTCAACTTTACACGTTAAATACATTTCCAACTTGAGCTGGAATTTAAAACCCACTAAAACTTATCTCTTTAGCCTCCAAGAATCCCATAAAATCTAAATAAGCTTCCAAGACTTTAATTCCCAATTAAACTCAAATTAAGGTTGTTTAGATAGGTTAGAACTCTAAAGGATTCCAATAACACTTAAACTCCTAATCCAAATAGGTTTTAATCTCTTATCCTTTTCCTTAACTAATAAGAAGACTAAAAGTTTGATATGAAAAATCCACAAAATAACTCTCCATAGTCCACGTTACATCTTCTTTTATTTATTTTCTTTGTAGATATCTGTTAACACCTCATTTTACAACCCGCATTTAACCTCACTTGGAGGGTAAAAGAGTAATTTTGCCTTGGAAATATGCATCTTAATTCTGGTCATTAGATCCTTAATCTCATTCACCAAAATAATCTTGATATTGTAACGATCAAATCGACTGGTCATAAGCCCTAATCGGATCACCATATTGAAAGTTATCATTAAATCAAGTTTTAATGGCTGAGATACACTATCACAAATTGAGTCCGACTATATGTGATTATGAAAAATTGATTTCAATTGGTTATAAGTATAATCAATTTGAGATCAATGATGTGTCATAATTTGATTGGTTAAGACTACATTTTATGGTAGGATTGCACACACCTAATTAACTAGATAGTTAAATATTAATTATTCGATGAGTAATTTGTGCAATTATCTTTTAATTAGGGTAAATTTGGAACTAATTAGGTCTGAAATGGGAGTGATTGGAGCCTATTAATGTTAATTGGAAACTAATTTGGGACCTATTAATGCTAATTATGCTGAAATTGTTTTCTAACAAGTGACATCTGCTCACCATTTCATTGATATCTCTCAGAATATTTTGAATCTGTGAATGAGGTTAATTTTCCCAGAAACTAGACATCCGGGGCTTCAATTCGAGCACAAGAATGAGACAATTCTGATCAGAATTAAGTAAGATATGATTTTTTGAAGTTGGCTCTACAGGCTGTTACAGTAGCTACGGGAAAACCGAACTTTGCTTGCTCCTCACTCTCACCAATCTCCACATTCAATACATCAAATTTTTCCAAGGGCTAAAATGAGATCTAGGTTCATGATTCTTTGTCAACTCTTATTAAATGACATTCCATTCATATTTCCTCAACCACTACTATATAAAGCCCCATCTCCTCATTCCAAGACACGCAAAAAACCCCTCTCTCTTCTCCTCTCTTGAGTTCTAGGAAGTTGAGTAGTCTTGTCATATCTTGGTCTTCTTGATAGTCAAGATATTGAGTGAGACTTACTCTTCCTCTCCTAACTTTTTTTTTCCTCCATTCTTAGGACCTTCCTCAAGAGTCTCCTCCTCCACCATATGGATCTTGCATGAAGGTATAATCCCTTTCCCTAATTGTTTTTTGTATTGCCATGATGAGGATTTAAGATTAAAACATGATAATAATCATTTAAATTCTTTTAAATATGTTTGAATGTTATTAATTGTTCTTATATGTTCTTCACATATTCTTGATTGTTCATCACATGTTCATGCATAACATTAGTTTTCTTAAATCCACATCAAAAACATGAAAAAATATGTTCTTTTAAATTCTTGAGTTTATGATATCACCATCCACACACATTCACTAGAATTTATCTTTCAATCCAAATGAAATGCTTAATAAATTGAATTAGGGTTTATCACATGCACACGCTTTAAATTCAACATGCAAATTGATTGATAATATATTGGATGATGTGATATCAATGTTGGCCACCATAGTCTAAAAGACCGGTTTCACCGAGCAGGGTGGGTGCCTAACACCTTTCCACCTTGTAACATAGCCTCCGAACTTAGATCAAGGGTTGATAGATCAATGTTTATCCTTGTAATCTTCAATTTTTAGATTGTAATTAGGAAATAAAGCTATGTACTTTATCTTAGATTGTATCTAGGATCAAAGCCATGTAATTTTCCTATGATCAATGTAAATTCAATTGAAAATTAATAAAATGAGAAATTTTTCAATTTTGGTTTTCTTATTTATCCCAATAATTAAATAAGTGGCGACTCCATTGTAAAACCCTTAATCTAAAGGGGAAAATATAACTAGTCAAACCTTTATTTTGAGAGGCAATAACACGACTCCACTCATTCATGTAGGTTTGGCCCAACATCCTATAAAAAGGGTCAGGGGGCGCGGTCTCTCACAATATCATAATATAAAATAATATCACCTTCAATATAAATTAAATAATTCACAAATTTCATTCTAGAAGCAATTAAATTAAATTTAAGTGAGGCGGATGTTACAATGTGTGAGTAAAGTCTCATATTGAATAATGATGAGAAAGATGAGTGGTTAAGTGATGTCTCTATGTGTTCAAGCTTTAGCTACAAAAGCATACTATATGTTCCAGCATTAAGATGTACAAGTGCATATTGGTGATGATGTGCTTATAAAAATAGTGGTTTTGATGATTGTCAGAGTTCTTTTACAGGTTGATGAGGACTGCACACCTTAGTCGATTGAATTTCTTATGTAGTTGTATTAGTTTAGGATTTCATTGTTTATTTTGAAATTAGATAGGTATTAATATTTGAGTCAAGTTAGAATTAGTTTTGGTATGTTGTTATCTTTTTATCTCTTTATTTTTAGGAAACTCAAGCTCTATATAGGTTTCGGGTAGTTTATGTTTGAATAGACAATTGATTGATTAATGATATTCAGATTGGAGATTTTACAATAGTTGAGTGCTGATTCCTAACACCGTAGGTGCTAATGCCTAAGTTTTGATTGGTGTTGATTCAAAGCAACCCTAAGTGCCAATTATTACGTTTATCTTTAATTTTCTAGTTACTTTTATTTTTGTCCTACATCACAAGTGGTTCGATTTTTGACAACATCAAATACCCTATTGATTGATACTAATATCAATTAAGTACTTTCTTTTTCTTCTTGCCTTTTCTAAGTTAGCCCGAATGATTTCTCAGATGCTCACATTACTGCAAAATTGTATACATTTCTTTTGTAAAAACAAAATCTGCAAAGAAATTTCAATGAGAAATGCTCATATATTATTGATGGATTTTTTTTTTTATGGTTATTCTGCTCTATGATGGATTATAAATTTAATAATGATACCTTAAATGAGTTTTTTTTTTTTTTTTTTTTTAAATCCCTAATGGGTTTGCAATAATAGGAGTCAATGCGATTTACTTTAACCATTTACAAACATGAAACTGGAATGGGAAGATGTATAAAGCTTGTGAATGGCAACGTAGGCTGGCCATCTACTACCTTAATGAAACTCCGATAAAAGAAAATTCAGGTTGTAAATCTCATTGCATAGGATTGCTGGAATCCAAGGAAGTGGTAAATAATGTTGAAAGTGAGAGAATAATGGATTTGGAAACAAGCTTTGTCAACAAATGATACACTCAAATACTAACACCGACATCTCCCCCAAAGAAGCCCAAAGAAGTAGTAGTTTCCCATGACACAAAAGAATTACATTATAACTAAAAATGCACATTCTTATTAAAGGAAATTGATTACAACATAGACTCTCAATCCTTCTACAAAACAACAAATATGCTAGAGGGTGAAAAAGTGGGGATATAAAATCAAAGACTATAGATACAGTAAGTGCCTCACTAAATCCCCTGTAAATCTTTCTCAACAGCTGCTATTGTTTTCTATCTGAGCCCAAACATGCAACAAAATCGCCTCTGTTGTGTTTTTTTCTTTTTGTCAGCCCAAACCCATTAATTAAAAGTATTAAAAAAAGGAAAAAAAAAAAAAAATGAGACTGAAAGAGTCTACAGCTATCATGCAACATTGTCCCTTCCTTCCTAAACGACGTTGTGCCGACGCAAATGATTGAGCTTAAAGAATATGGGGCATGTCGTGGAAGTAGTAGTAGTAGTTATGCACTTGTTGAGCTTAGGTGGATTTATTTGGGCAATAATTCTAATATATTTTTGTTCTGTCGAGTATTGAACGCTCTAAACATCTAAAATGGAGGTAATTATGATCAGGCGAAGAATGAGTTCGTAATGCATATCCTAAACTGAACCTACTCTTACCCTTTGGACACTTGACGGAGGGGGTAGGAATTTTATATTCTAACCAGAAGAAAAGTTTTTGGCTATTTCGAAATTGGAATAGTAGAATTATTATATGATTATTAATTAATGCTCATCAAAACCAGGAGAGTGTCGACTGAATTTATGAGGTGAATGCATGTATGAGGTAAATTTAAGGCCATGTTTGCAAAGTTATTTTAAAGTTATTGCCGTATTTTTTTCTGATCTAGATTTGCGTACTAGAACACCAATTTAAGTCCTAAAAAAATAAAAATAAAAAATTGCATTTTTAATATGAAAAAAAAGGAATTATATTGAATAACTAGAATTATGGCCGGGCTTAATAAAAAATAATGTGTAAATTGAAGAAATTTTTTATTAATTTAATTAAAATTAAATAATAAAAATAAAGTAATCTTGTATGCTGGGTTATATAATGAATGCATATAGTGTACCACTAAGGTTTTTATATAATAATTAAAAAATCAAATATAAGTCTAGTAATGGAAGATGATAGATAACTATATAACTCTTTTTCTTTTCTTTTTCCTAAGAAAAAAAAAAGTATTCAGGGAGTTTGCATAATATATATTAAGCTTTAAAGCTTAAGTACTCACCATTGCATATATAAATGCAAAAACCTAATATAAGTCTAGTAATGGAAGATGATAGATAACTATATTACTTTTATTTTTATTTTTTTTTCTGAGAAAAAAAGTATTCAGGGAGTTTGCATAATATATATTAAGCTTTAAAGCTTAAGTACTCACCATTGCATATATAAAATGCAAAAACCTTGAATTCAATAATTATAAACAATCCAGAAATAATAATTGAAAGCATATTTAGGTGGTAACCTTAATTCAATAATCAAGAACAATCCAAATTACTAAACTTCAAAAATGAAAGTGGAGAAACTCACATGATAATTTAATTTTTGATTTTGAAAGATGGGGAGGAGACACCAAAACTTGGGCGAGTTTCACCCTACAAAAAAAAAAAGAGGGTTTATTTATACACAAAAACTTCAATATTTATTTTAATAAAAAAACTAAAAGTTAAAACCTTGGCAATAAGTTTGCATTGATAATTGAAAATAACTTTTAAGATATGATGAGAATTGAGAAGTAAATAATTTCATTAGCATTGAGATACGATGAGAACTAAGAAGAAAAACATGTTATAATAATCAAACAAAAACCTATTCAATTTGATTAAAAAAAATAATAATCATAGTATACAAATACATACCTTTGTAGGTGCTGTAGATAGAAGAATGGAAGACTAAACCAAAAAACCATAAAATAGGTTGGAGAATGAAAAAAACACCTAATAACTGAGTATATATATATACACTCCACCTAAAAAGAAACCAAGTAAAAATCATATATCCTAAACTTCTAGAAGTCTATGTTAATATAGAGTTTTTAAGAAACCAAATTGCAAAAAATTTTAAATAACAACAAAAAATTAAATATTACACTCGATATATATCACCATATGCTACATACCATTATGCATGCCATTCACACTAATTAATTTACGTGGTTTCAAAAAAAAAAAAAAAAACTCATTGATTTATGTGGCACTCTAATTCTTTTGGTTTAAATTTTTTTTTTTATGGGACTTTTAAAATTTTTATAAGAAAAAAAAAACCTAATTTTATTTCATATGTATCAAACTTTTCTTCTACATGTCAAATTTGTATCTTCACCAACAATGCTTTTTTTTTTTTTTTTTTTTGGGGATATATACGGTTTTTTGGAGGAAAAAAAAGTTTGATACCGATTAAGATAATTTACAATGATTAGGTCTCCCTTAAGTATAGTGGTTGTGTGACACCAACCAACTAAATTAATTTTTTTAAAAAGAAATTTAATAAATTTTTTGCAATTTGATTATCGATTAAAGCATATCATATCATAATGGTGTTCCAATAAAAAATTTTACATAAAAAAAAAATAGAGAATGTATAAAATTTTCTATCTAGGAATTTTAAGAGAATGATAATTAATGGTGGAGAGAAAGAGGTGATATGAAGATACAAAGGTAGAGTTTAAAGTTTATATATATTAAAAGAAAGCTGAAGTAGTCATGTGTCTATCCAAATTGTTTTTTTTTTTTTTTTTTTTTCCTTAAGAGAAGTCTATTTCTATCCAAAGAAAAGATTCATATATTATTAAATTATTAAGTATTTGTGTTCATCAAAATCTTTCCTTCTTTTTAGCAAGTGTCCAATAAGTGTTATGCTCGTGCAATGTATGGTTTAATCAAAATTCATATGTATATAAATTTTTTATTAACTTACTTAAAAGTAGATAATAAAAATAAATGAATATTTTTACTTTTAAGTTATATAATGAATGTATATTGTGTGAGACTTAAGGTATCATAATATATATATATATATATATATATATATAAAATTGAATGGAAGATGGTAGAAATACTTTTTTTTTTTTTTTTTGAAACTAAGATGGTAGAAATACTTAAAAAAAGAATAAAATAATTTTCAATAATACATTGAACTTTAAGGCTCAATTAATCACATGTTTTTAAATGGATAAACCTTGAATTTAATAATTAAAAACTATCGAAAGCAACAATTGAAATCATATTTAAGTGGAAACCTCAATTCAATCATTAAGAACAATCTAAATTATTAAATATTTAAATTTGTGAAGTAGAGCGACTCACATGAAAATTTAATTTTTATCCTTGAAAGCATGAGAGAAGACAATGAAACTTGAAGTTTAAGTCTTGTGAGTATAAACTCACAAAACATATAATTTTATTTTAAAAAATAGTTATATGAATTACAATTATATAATCAAAAGTAAAAATTGAAAGTAAAAATCATGCTACATGTTTGTGTATATGCATGAAAAAAGAACTGAATTCAACAATTTTTTTAATTTATTATAATACACATTGCTAATTTTTTTTATAAAAAAATTTATATCATGATTAAATGGATTAGATGAAGAATTTGAGAAAGATTAGATTACACTATGTTGCTCGTTGAGGAGATGCAACTCATTATCAGGTCTATGAGCATACAAGGCAGGTGGAAAGCATTGAGGATGTGGTGAACAAAGGACCATTCTAGATGATCATAGGCTTTAGCCAAGTCAACTTTGACTACCATGAACCCCACTTTCCCCTTCTTAGTGTCTAGAGAATGCAAAAGTTCTTGGGCTATCACAACATTGTCCAATCCTCGTCTACCTGGCACAAACGCAGCTTGATTTGGAGAGATCTGCTTGTCAAGATGAGGTCTGAGGCGGCCCACCACAATTTTTGACACAATCTTATAGATTGTGTTGCATAAACTAATAGGCCTGTAGTTGTTGAGGCTTTTAGGGTTTGGGCCTTTAGGAATGAGGGAAATCAAAGTATCATTAAGGTATTTAGGAACAATCTTTGATTCAAAAATATTTGTCACTTCTCTACAAACTACAGTCTTCACATTGGCCCAAAAGAATTGGAAGAACCCCGCATGGAGCCCATCAGCCCCAGGGGCTTTAAAGGGCTTCAAGGCCCATAACCCTTGCTTAATTTCGTCTTCAAACACAAGAGCAACCAGGTTGGTCCTATCCTCGTCTGACAAAAAGGTACAAGAGAATCCCTCCACCTCCAAAGTCCATCTAGAATAAGAAAGTTCAATCTCAAACAATTGTTGGTAATCAGAGCGAATAGAATTTTTAATCTAATCCTCATTCATAATCCATTCTCCAACCGAGTTTTTAATACTTCTTATCTTGTTTCTGTGCCTCCTGACAAGGGTAGAAACATGAAAAAACGCAGTGTTTCTGTCCCCATTAGCAGCCCAATTTATACGAGACTTTAAAGCCCAATACTCCTCTTCCTGTTGTAAAATCAGATTATATTCTGCAATGAGCTCCTTTTCAAGCTGGATAAGAAACTGACTTGGATCGTTTAACAAGGCTTTTTGAGTACCATTAATTCTGGCCAACACCCTTTTCTTTCGGCTAAAGATATTGCCAAATTGATTTTTGTTCCACTGCTTCGCAAAGGCTGTGAAATTTTTTATGGCGAGTGGTAGGTTGGTCTCAAAATTCCAAGCCCTTTTAACAATCTCAAGAAACTGAGGATGATGCAACCACATAGTATGAAATCTAAAAGGCTTTTCAAGACCAATTGGGGGTGGTTTAATTAATTCCAAGAGGATGGGACAGTGATCCGAGAAGACCCTTGGCAAGGGTGTGACAACAGCCTCAGGAAATAGAACTCTCCAAGAGGGGTTTGCGAAGCATCTGTCTAGACGCTTTAGGATGAGCTCAGTGATTTGCCTCTAATTAGACCATGTGAACTTGGGTCTTGAGAACCCGAGATCAATGAGATTACACGAGTCTAGACAATCCTTAAACTCAATGGCCCTGTTAAGGTTCACTTGTCTACCCCTTAACTTGTCATTGCCACAAAGAGTCTCATTAAAGTCCCCGAGAAGAAGCCAAGGAAGATTATGCAATTTAGCCATTTCAGAAAGATTAGACCAGAGAATTTTTCTTTCCATAATACGAGGACTAGCATAAATAGTAGAAATAATCCAGGTAGAGTCAGAGTTGCATACCTTGATAGTGGCATGAATTTCCTGTTCCGTGGAGGATAGCACAATCACGTCCACCTCACCTTTCTTCCAGAGGAGCCAAAGATCTCCAGCATACCTTATAGTCTCTGTGTAGAAATAGCCATCAAAGGGAAGCCCTTCGATTATTTTTGCAGCTCGGTCTCCACCCACCTTAGTCTCTGTGATAACCATTATAGATGGATAATGATTAACAGCCATTTCAAACACCCTTTGTTTGAAATCTGAATTCAACGCACCCCTGCAGTTCCACAAAAGGATATTCATTTGGGTGAAAAATTCATTGGGAAACTTAATCGGGTTAGGCCCCCTCATGGATGAGGCAATCATGCTCCATCCCATCCTCCTCAGCAGATCCCTGGATGCCACCCAATCTAGCTTCTATACCACTAGATAATTCAAGATTCCCTGGATTTCCTCCCTGCAACAGAGAAGAAGATTGCACCGCTTGACCGTTTTAAGAATCTGAATCAGCTTCATCGTTGGAACATTCCCTAGGTGAGTCATTGCTGAGCCCCTAAAATCGATCACCTTCCTCTCTTGGATCTATCAAGCTAGAGAGTTTTTCTTCTGTATTGGGAAAGGGCAGAAATTCAGGCATCATAGGGTCATTTCGGTTTGTTGGCATAAACCACCACAAGGTTGGTTTAAGTTGAATTCTAACGGGGCATCCTTAGGAAATCCGAGGAAGGCTGAAGGGGGAGGTTTGATCCGTGATTGTCATGGGAATTGGGTCAAGGGCTATATGAGGAATATTGGAGTGGCAACTAACATCACTGCTGAATTTTGGGCTCTAAGGGACGGTCTTATTTTAGCTTCTCAGCTTGGAATCACCCAACTTCTTGTAGAACTTGATGCAAAAGTTGTTGATCTTGTTTTATCTAGGAAATCATCTAACAGCCTATACTCTTCCTTGTTGAATGATTGCAGATTCCTCCTGAACCGGTTCCAGCAAGTCAGAGTTAGTCATGCTTTTAGAGAGGCCAACTGCTGTGCGAATTCACTTGTTATAGGAGGATGCTACATCTTAGAGGATTTTGTTGTTTTAGAGCTTCCCCCTAATGATAGTTTTTATGTAATGCTTAATTCAGATGCTTTTGGTCTGTATTCTCTAAGGCTTTCAACGAATACTTTGCCATTTTTGGCTAGCTAGTGTTTTAATGTATTTCCCTTTAACCAAAAAAGAAAAAAGAAAAAAAGAGGAGTTGTTGGAAAGGTCACATGATAAACTTTAATTTGATATGTTTGGATGGCCAAAGAATCCCACTTAAATAAAAGAGAATTCACAAAAATATTAAAGTGAGAATTTTATATTAAAATATGATTTTCCACCATTTCTGAGGCCTTTAAGATGCAAAATCAAAAGATTTGGACAATAAAGCAAGCATCTTTAAAGAATAGACATAATAACCTTTCCAATGACATCTTACTCAGCCAAAATGGAGGTCGGCAATACCATAAAGTAAGTTCACAAAATTGGAAAGAAATACTCAATAAATTATTTTTCAAGAGCAAATTTATAGGGGCATCTTTGTGCAATAAATTGTACAAATTCAGCAACAATTGGCTCAAAAGCAAGGGGGTCAATACCGTTTCATACTGGCTGGTACATCTGGTATTTTTCGTACCGATGAACAATTTGGTACAATTACACCCTTATTTCGTTTCATTTTAAATACCAGAGCATTCCAATTTGTACCGGCATTTTTGGTGAATTTTGATCATTTCGGCTGAAAAATGCGTTTCGGCCCATAATGTAATTCCTCTTCTACTTGGAAAAAAAAAAAAAAAAAAGAGAGGGAGAAAGAAAAAAAGACAGGAGGAGGAATGGTAGTGGCAGTGTAGCACAAGGGCTGAGTGGTTGATGCAACATTTGAGTGAGGAGAAGCAACTTGCGAGAGAGAAACTGATCTGTAAGGGAAAGAGAGAAATAGATCTCAGCATGATTATGGGGCCAATTTTGAATATTTTGATGAGAAAAGTTAGCATGAGAGACTAAAATCTAAGTAATTCTCCCACAACCATATTGCTAGCTCTAGGAATGTCCCATCATTGACATCAAACAACAAATGAATTTGTGTATATGCGATAGCTCCATTATAAAATAAGTTGATGATTGTAGCAATAGGACAATCCCTTTCCAAAGAATCTGTACACAATGTGTAACCCTAGTAATTCTTAGGTATTCCTAAACATGGAGAATGATGCTCCCTTCTCTCACATTCATAGTAGGATTTATTCATTAAATTCATGATAGGGTCTACCATTAATGTAAGAGGAGGGAACACAATTTCTCCGAGAATATCTAAGAATTTTCTTTGTAAACCTTGGTTGCAATCATGAATCATGATATAATAAGGTAGGTTTTTTTTTTTTTTTTTTTTTTTTTTTTTTTTTTGAGAATAAACGGTAGACATGACATGATAAGGTTTAAAAGAGAGAATCTTGAATTCATTCTTTTGTGAGGAGTAGTTCTAGCACCACATAAATTGCCACAATTTTTGTCACAACTATCTTACGTGTCAGACTGTGATTGGCTTTTTGTCATTTTTACATGAACCTACCACTTTTTTTCCACCATTCATAATCTGCCATGTGGACAGTTGTGGTAGAAGTTGTGCCATTTTATGTGATCTTAGAATTTTTCTTTTGTGAGTGATAGACCTAAGACTAACCCACGTAGTACGATTAGACAAAGTAGCTTATGATGCTTGGTTACCAAAAAAAAAAAAAAAATTGTATATACACTAAAAATAAATTACAATTTTATATTTATATGGGTTGTTGACCACCCTAAAAAAAAAAAAAAAACCTTGAACACCTTAAAAAAAAAAAAATTTGAGTCCACTAAAAATAAAATTTAACCCCTCCAAAATCTTGGGTTGAAACAAAAACTTTCCCAAACAACAACAATAATAAATCAGCCCAAAAAAAATCAACAAAAAATAAAATAAAATAATATCCCTCCCCAAATTCACACCAATTTGAAGCAAATATCACGTTTTTGATAACCCATATTTTATAGGGGTCAGTTCCTCAAAATACCCTTACTAAAACTCTTGGTACCCATTGTTGCAACAAAAAGTCTATGTAAACCACCAAATCCAGATCGCTCCTAAACCGATAGACCTCCGCACTTGTCTGCTTGTTGTTCTCCAACGTCTCCACTCGATCTTCCGCTACCACTCGCCTACCGATCTTTAATCTCAATAATCAGTAGTCAATTCTCTCTCTCTCTCTCTCTCTCTCATGGACTAAAACTAAAGTTAAAAGTGTTTAGTAAATAATACTTAGAGCACTCACATTAGTGGGTGTATAATAGAAAAATGTGTAAAATTTACACAATTTTGCTTAAAAATGATCCACATTAGTTAGTGTATAATTATGTAAATTTACAAGTTTGTTACAATAACTGTGTAAATTTGCACTGATATTATTAATCTTGCATTTAGTTTTTTTTTTAATTTCTTTACATATTTCGAGGATGACGTAAAAGAATGGATGTTGGTTGTTGTGTGTGAAAAAAGAGAAACAATTAAAAAATCAAGAAATTTTGATATTTTAATAAAATTTAATATAAAATAAATAATCTGATGTTGAGTGTTTTGAAAAATAAATATGTAGGGTCCGTTTGGATACAGCTTATTTTGCTAAAAACTGAAAATACTGTAGCAAAATAAATTTTAAATATGTGAATAGTACAGTGGGACCCATTTTATTTTTTTATTTTTTTCTGAATAAAGTAGTTATGGGTCCCATAAACAGTGCTAGATGTCCCCTAAAGCTGAAACGCGTGAAAAAAAAAAATGCAAAATGTGAAATGCGCAAAATGTGAATCCAAACACATACGTAAAATAGAAAATGTAAGTTTTTATGCTAAAGTAGATAAGATTTTTTGCACAAGCATTGTAATGCGAATACTCTTACATGCTCTATACATCACAAGTGGTTATTCATCAAATAAATAAACACTTAGGCTGGGTTTGGACAGCATCCCACGGTGTGTCTATGTTTTTTTGTGTGGATCCCGTGCATTGTTCACGGAACCTGCAAGTATAGATTTTAGCAAAATCAACTTTAAAACTGGGTCCCACAACACTATTCACACATTTAAAAATTATTTTGCTATAGTGTTTTCAGTTTTCAGCAATAAACAGTTTCCAAATAGACCCTTCCTGCATTTATGAGTAATGAATTTGTTATATGTTGAGTGGGTAATTGGTGTGTGCGTGGGGCCACGGACCAATCATCAATGGATAGTAATTTACTATGTTTTGAATTGTTTTGTGCGTGGGCTAGTGGGCGAGTTCATCTTTTACCATATGAACTAGTTATTGGCCCATGCTTCGCATGATTGTTTTCTTCAAGTTATTATAATTTATAAATAGTATAAGTGGACTTGTTATTAAAAAAACACTATTTATTTTAGAGAAGGTGTTATTATTATTATAATATACGAAAGTTTATTTTATTTTATTTTATATTGACCTCTTTTAATTTGTGCCTGAATTTGATTAGAATGTTTATGACATTATATTTGCTATATAACAAAAAAAATGAAAAAAGCAAGTGTAAGCATATTTATGGAGAACAACAACAACAATAGAACTCCATCAGCATTAAGATAATGATGTGGGTAGTTTTGTATCTCTCCTTTTATCTCCATTAGAAAGGAAGTTTTCAAATAGAACTCCATCATCATCAAAAGAAGGGAAACTTGTGGATTCATCTCTCTCTCTCTCTCTCTCTCTGGCTTCAAAATTTGTTGAATTTCTCATTGACTTTCTATTTATGAAGAACATCAACAACATTAAAATAAAATATTTTCTATCTAAGAAAATAGAAAATAACTTCAAAAAAAGGAAAAGAAATTTGATATAGTGGGGAAAGGAAAAGATTAAATAACTTGAAAAAGAATGAGAAGTTAACAAAGCCATACCTTTGTCAAGATTCTTTTGTTGTAATTGGAATTAATAGTGTTATATGTTAATATATATTGCAATTATCTTTATTAATAAAATTTAAGGTTTTTATTTTTTGGTTTTTGGAGGAGATTTTTAGGAATAAGTTACACTGAATGAGAAATTATGAGTTACAAAGGATATGATATAACAACTCATTGATTTTTTTTTTTTTTTTTTGTTTTGTTTTGTTTTGTTTTGTTTACTGAGAAAATACAATCCATTAAATTGCAGTTCTTTTTATGTTTCAATGTACACATAAAAGGTCATTAAAAAAAATTGTGTAACAAAAAAGGAAGTGTATCCATGTTTAATTCGCATATTGGCAGTTTTTTGTTTTCACATGAAAGACTAAAAGATATAAATCACTTTATTGTATTAATTTTATATTCATCTATTCCCCTAAAACTTAATATGATGATGAATAAGTGTGTAATACTCACTTAATGAGAATGATAATTATTTAATTTTATTCCCTAAAGCTCAAATGAGAATGATAATAAATAGGTGTGTTGACTCATGTCATTATTATGTACTTTGACAATAGGACACGTGTCATCACAACATGCATCCTAGGAATTCAAACTTTTATACGAATAATATAATAGATAGATGGTTATATGAGTGGGATCCGGATCCTCACCATTTCTCTTTGAAATGGAGAGTGTCCATTTCATGGGCAAGATCTCTTTAAAATAAAACAACGGTCTAAAAAGTGCCACATCAATTAAAACCTAAAATGCTCAAACTCAACTATGGTTAACCTTTACTCAGTAAACCCACCTGATCTAAACAATTTTTTTCTAAATCTCTCCCTTCTCCAACCAATCTCCAAGCTCCACTCTTTCTCAATCTTGCCATTACCGCTGCAACCATGACCCTCGTTCCAAAACACCTTTGTCACGAGGCCACATCTCATAGCCCAGCATCATCAAATTGCTCTGCTGGAACAGCTACTGCCCAGTAAGTTTCTCTCTCTGATTTTTTTATTGATAGGCTTTGTTTGGTTGCTGGAAAAACGAAGGGAAAAAAAACTATGATACCACTATTTTTTGATTGATTTGTTGGTGCTGAATTTGGTTTTTGTTTTGGATAGAATGGTTTCTTTGTGTGTGTGTGTGTGTGTGTGTTTTTTTTTTTTATTTATTTATTTAAAGCTTGGTGGGATGTTTAAGATTTTTGGGGGATTTATAGATTTTTTTTTAAATCTAAATTTGTTCTTAAAGCAATGGGATTTATGGGTTATATTTTTGATACCACGCCCAAGTTTCTTGAGACTAGGATAAGAAACACAAAAAGGAAAACCATAAGCAAAGCTAATTTTTTTTTGAGAATAAACTGCAAAAGCAAAGCTAGTTTAAGAAAAAGGATGAGTGAAGAGATAATTATTGCAAAATACACCATATGCTTTGCATAAGTTAGTAAAAAAGACGTGAAAATGACCACATAAAAGAAAGGCATGAGTGATTTTTTAAGCACCTATAAATATTTGACCACATAAAAGACGTGAAAATTTGACAATTGTATCTAGTAAGCAAGCATGAATGCACTAATTCACCTTACAAGCTTAGAGCGTTGTCAGTTATAAGGTCAATTATATTGGCTTGAGGATGCATAGACTCAGATGTAAGATACTATGAATGTTCAATTTGGTTTTCAATGTTAACTATTTTCTTTCTTTTACCCCCTTAAAACATGGTATTGGGTTGTGAGCAATCATCAAAATACAAGCTCTTTGTTTTGCTTAATTATTATAGTTCAACTAGTTGGAAATAATGGGGAAGTTTATAATATGCAAGATTGGCATTTTTGGGATATTGCCAATAAGTTTCATCAATCCTTAGTATACGTCCTACGTTATTTTGAATCATCAATTACTTGAGGGGAAAGACTGTCAAAGTGTTAGGTATTTTAGGGGACTGCATTTCATGTGTCGTTGTTGGACCGTGTGCTTTACCAATCCATCCAACGACCAATTGGTGAAGGATGAGGGGGCACAAATCTTTTATAGCATTCGATCGCAGACCAAGCCCATTGGTATTGGAGCGAATTGTGAAATCCCTCACAATCCCTCCCTCACAATGCGGCTCCAACGACTCTTACCTATGACCTTGACTTTGATACCACTTGTCGAACCGTGTGCTTTATAAATCCATCCAACGACCAATTGGTGAAGGATGAGGGGGCATAAATCTTTTATAGCATTTGATCGCAGACTAAACCCATTGGTATTGGAGTGAATTGTGAAATCCCTCACAGTCGTGAAACTTTAGATTCTAGAGTTTTGATATCAAAAGAACTTATATAATGAAGAGACATCATACCAGGAAAGGGTGGGGCAAGTTGAATATCATGAGACAATTCAAAGTGATCAAGCTGTGAGTCTGTGACTGAAAATTGCAGACTATGGCGAGAATGTGTAGTCAAGAAGTAGGAGACACACCAAAGGCAGAATTATCATTATATTATGACCTTTGTAATCAAGTGTATATTTTGATAGAACTCTTGTTATATATGTCTATGTTTCTTTTTTTTATACTATTACTCTACAAGATATGAAATTACCCTTACGGAGAAATGAAAAATTTGTCGAAATATAGAGTTAAAAATGGCCCAGCCATCAAACGATACTACTAAGAAATTACACAGAAAATGGAAATTCATTAAATGTATTTTCATAATGTTAATAATATATCACATATATGATCACTGTTCAACTAAAAAAATACTCAAACATGTACACACAAAACCAACATCTTTAAGTATCTTCTAAGCCAAGTACAAAAAATATCACAAATTTGCTACAAACTTCGCAAATAATTATCTAAGTTGCCCTACAAGCTAGAATATATCAAATCTCAATCTTTAGTTAAATTGAAAATTAGCGAATTTTGCATTGCTAACTTCAAGATACATTTTTTTCAATCAGTCATGGGATACTTCAAAACCTTTTCTTCAAAACAAATGGGCAAAAATTAGTGCATGGAACTTCGCATAAAGCTTGCACTTGATTTCTTGAACAACACTTGTACTTGTCTTTAGACCTTTTTCAAGGTTAGGTTGCTCCAACTCATTTTCTACAAAAAGAAAAATCAAATGCATTATGTACATCAGAAGGGAAAAAAATCCACAAAGAAAAATTTCTCAAAAGTCCATACCATCAAGTCAAAAGCTCTACATTTTTTTAGCAAATACACTAACAAACTTCAAGTGGTCCATATACTTAGTCATGAAACTGAACTAACATAAAAACAAAAGCATTATCTTCTATTAAACATACCTTCTATTTGAAAAACTGAACCAACATAAGAACAAAAGCAATATCTTCTATCAAACATGCCTTCTATTTGAAAGGGAATTGGGTAAGAAGCTAAGCAAAATTCCAAACACTTTTGTGTAAAAAGAACATGAGTTCAAAAAGGCTTGTTCCTACATGCACATTGCATCAAGCCTGAGCCTTGAGGTCCAATAAAAGTTTTTAAAATTATAGTATTTATTGAAACTTACAAAATGAAAAAGGCCATTTAATAATAAAAATTTAGATGACACATATTTCTGCTTTTATATGCAGTAAGCCAAATGTTCAATGTTTCAAACCCTCTTCACACAAGCATTTTGACTTATCAACTCAAAAGCCCATTTAATAATGTGATGCAGACAAACATTACAAGATCAGTTGAAATCATATAAAGTAGACTGAAATGGATATTTTATGCTTACCAGAAAACAAAAGCAGTTCAAGAGCTAATTCTAAAAATAGGTAATATGTCAATTAAAAAGTCAAGCACTAGCTAGCTATGATACATTGGGCATATGGTGCAATGTAGAAATATGATGCCAAGCTGCAAAAAATGTTATGATACAAATTTAGTTGACAATTCTACAAAATACTACTGATACACAAGTACTATTAAGGACAAAAATTTCTGCAAGGTAAGTAAAACTTAAAAAGAATTGTTACTGCACAGAATTCAAGTGGTTTAGCCAGGAATTGGACAGAAATTCAAAGAAGCACATTTTGTATCAAATCAACCATATTTTGTCAATGAAAGCAAAGGTTTAACTCAGTCTACAAGCTAAAATGATAAAAGGAAATAAGATTTTGATAATGAAAGATTTGTAATGATAATGAGCAACAAAAGTTTGAAATTAGGCAAAGTAGAGCCAAACTTAATCATTCCATGGCAGAGCATTCTGACAAATTTTAATCCTGAAACTCAAACCAACAACTAATAAAACCACACAAAAAAGAAACCAAATGCAGCACCATTAATATATATATATATATAGTAGTATCATATATATATATATATATATATATATATTTTTTTTTTCCCCATCGTTTTTCTAGCAACCAAATAAAGCTTTTTAGTAAAAAAATCATAGAGAGGGAAAACTTACTAGGCAATTTCTACGCTGGCGATGTTGGACTAGTGTGAGACTTCCCGTGCAATAACGATGGCTAGGAACGAAGGGTCATGGTGGCAGCGGTAATGGCAGGGTTAAGAGAGAGAGAGAGAGTGAAGCTTGGAGATGAGTTGGAGAAGAGAGAGATTTTGAAATTTTCAGAAAAAAAAGGGTTTGCTGAGTAAACTGTATGGTTAACCACAATTGCGTTTGTTGAGTTAGGTATTTGTATTTTAATTGACGTGGCATTTCTTAGATTGTTGATTTATTTCAAAGAGATCTTGTCCGTGAAATGGACACTCTCCATTTCAAAGAGAAATGGAGAGGATCCAAATCCGTATGAGTGCAATGACTAAACAAATGGAAAAAAGGAGAAGCAAAAGAAAAAAGAAAAAGAAAAAGAAAGAAGGATTGGACAACCGTATATAGAAAAACAAAAATAGTGTTTTAAAGCTATGGATAACTTCTATATTTATAGTGTCGGATGACTTCCATATTTGGTAAATCAAATTTATAATTTTCAAATGAATAGTAAATAGCAATATATATATGGAGAAATGTTATATCCACAATATTTTCAAAACAAATCATAAGTGGCAAGTTATTATAGTTTGTTATTGGTGTGGTAAAAAAGTAATTTTGATAATAGGTTCAAATTAGAACCAATAACGACTAACCATCTATGATTTTTGTGAAAATATTGTGAACGTAGTACTTTTCATATATATATATATGTATGTATATATATGCACCAAAATAGTTTACATTGGAATGCCCTTCTTCTTCTACAGATTTGTTTTGTTTTGTGTCATTTGGTGAGGGTGATATGTGAGAGAGAGAGAGAGAGGAGAGGGGGGGAGGGGTTGGGTTTAGTATATAGAGAGAGAGAGAGGGGGGTTGGGTTTAGGGGGGAATTTGCAGAGTAACAGTTAATAGAGATTTAATATAGTAAGTTAGGCACTCACGGAAATAATTAAGAAAACTAGCATCTCGAGTTTTTAAAACTCGAGATCCATATTAGAACTCGAGTCCCTGAGACTCGCTTTGCAAGTGTGATAGATCTCAAGTCTTTTTATGCAAAAAAAATTTCACCTATAGTGGCGTTTTTAAGCCTTACAGTGATGTTTTACAGCCCTATAGCGACGTTTTCCTGCAAAAAAAATTTCAAGTATCAGGTTTAGGGAGCCCTATAGTGACGTTTTTAAGCCCTATAGTGACGTTTTAAAGCCCTATAGCGGCGTTTTTTTTTGCAATTTATGGAAATCGAGTCTTTAAAACTCGATTTTGACGTTGATTTTTTTCTAACTTTAAACCAATCCTCTTACAAATCGAGACTTAAAAACTCGAGTTTTATCTTAGAACTCGAGTTTTAGACACTCGAGATGTTAGTTTTCAACATTGTTTTGAAACGTGACAACTAACTAAATTTTTTAATATTTATTGTTATTTAGAAAAAAAATTCTTGGGTTTAGTATATATTTTTTGAGTTGGGCTTTTGATCATCTCAAAATAAGTTCAGTCCATTGGGCCTAATAAAAAAACGTGTTTGACTGAAATTAGTTTGAGGGAGATTGGGAACACAACACAACACAATTAATTAATTAATTATTTTTTTTAATAGTGACACAATTAATTAATTAATAATAAATAATAAATGAGAAATGAGAATATGGATCTTGCTTTCGTCTTCTTCTTCTTCTACTTGTTCTAGGCTTTTATTTACTATTATATATATTCACACTTACACACACCCTCAAAACCAAAACCAAAACCGAAACCAAAAAGAATTGAAAGGAAACAAAAAGAATCACATTTCAGATCAAAAAAAGAAAAAGAAAAAAAAGAATCACATTTGATTTCAGTTTTCAGGTACTCTCCTCTCCTCTCCTCTCCTCTCATATTATTATTGTTATGTTCTTGATCTTGTCTTTATTTATTTATTTAATTATTATTATTAATGTTAGATAGAAGAAATATATATGATATCATAGCTATTTGTTTGTTTGTTTGTGGGTCTGGGATTGATAGATGAGGGAGCTCAGAAGAAGAACAAGAAGAAGAGGAAGAAGAAGAAGAAGATGATAATAAAATCAAAGAAGACGAAATGGGTTACCCTTTCCCTCCTCACTTTATCTGTTGTTTCTCTGTTGGCCCACCTTTCTGTCACAAAGTTTTCCACTGTCAATTTGGTCCAGTACAGTGCTATGGACGCCTTGCGTGCCGATTTTGCTAATGTCTTAGGAACACCAACACAGGTGTGTGTGTTTGTGTTTGTGTTTTCTTTTTCATTCATTCATTGCTTCCTTCCTACTCTGTCTCTCTTACTCATATAGATATATACGAAATTTTACAGATTATTAGAAATAAAAAGAAGATATGGGGGCTTGTCCAGTCCTTACAGCCTTTGCAACCTTATGCAAACCCCAGAAGCAGCAGCTATCCTGGTAATTTATTTGCTTTATTCTATAAAGAAACAATTGAGTTCATCTTTTTTTTTTTTTTTTTTTGGTTATCGACTATTGGAAATAACTATCTTTTGTTTAATTATACAATTGAAAATTTAGTGAATATAATAAAGTTGGATACTTTGAAGGCCATGATTTATTTATTTACTTGTATCTAGAATCTAAGCTTCAACTTTACATCTCTAAATTGATTAATTATGTTTTCTTTTCTTTGCAGTTCCAAATGAGCAGAGTAATGGTTTCATTTATGCAAAAATTTTTGGTGGGTTTGCCCAGATTAGATCCTCGGTATGATTCATTAATGTATAAAATTTCTTCTAAAAATTTTCTATGAGGAGTTCGTAACATTTCTGTTGTTATTTTCTAGATATGCGATCTGGTCACCATATCTAGGCTTCTAAATGCTACACTAGTCATTCCAGAGATTCAAGAAAGTACCCGCTCAAAAGGCATTAGGTATCCTGCATGCTTACTTGATCACTTGTTTCAAAATTAATTTTCTATGCAATTCATTGTGTAGGTGCTTGATCTTACACTTTGTTTTCATTCAGTTATAAATTCAAGAGTTTTTCATATCTCTATGATGAGGAAGAGTTTATAGCATCACTCAAAAATGATTTAATCATTGTGAAGAGCCTGCCTGACAATCTAAAAGCAGGAAGGAAAAGGAATGAATTTCCTAATTTTAGGCCCAAAAGTTCAGCTTCTCCAAACTATTATATTGAAGAAATTCTACCAAAGTTAAAGAAAGCCAACGTTATTGGATTGGTGCTTACGGATGGTGGATGCCTGCAGGTATTTTAGATGTTGTACAATAATCAATATTATCTTGAGTCAGTTTGCAATACATGTCTTCTTATCTGGGAAAGCACAGGGTTTCTACTAACAAATATAAGATCTCTAGAAAACTTTTATCTAGTTGAGGTTAAGTTGGTTAGTTCCATCAGTGATTTTTATGGAAAGTCGTTGGTACTTGTATTGCTGTTTTTGCTTCTTCTCACTTTGACTAGCTATTAGCTTACTTTTGTTTCACATTTTGATTAGTCATTTCTTCTTCATTGTGCTTGTCAAGTATGTGAGACATTAGGGCCAATTGTTTTCAGGACACCATCATAAGAAAAAACTAGTTAAGATACTATAAGGCGTCTGCCTGTTCTATCACTGAACTCATTTTGAAACAGGTCCATGGTCCACCTGTTCTATTCTTGTGGGTCATTTTTCTTCTTCTCTTTTTATTTTTTTTTAATATGTGGTCTGATAGCTGTAGTTGAGTAAATTTGAAATCTAGCATATTCAGATGCTGTGTTAATTCTGGGATTTCAATTATGTCGAGATTGCTTTTAGTAATGGGGCAAATGATTTGTAAAGTGATTTCATGTTTTTATCTTATGGGTAGATACCAGAGACTCTAAAATGAAGGATTTGAATATCTAGCTGGCCTCACCTGTGATTTTGGTCATATCTTGAGCTTTCCCTGAGGTTTAAACATCATCTATTGACCTGAAAATTGATTTTATCTTTACCTTCCTTTCTCCCAAACTTTCTCAAGTGATCTTGATCTGCTAAGATATGTGACAAGCTACATGTTGATATGCATGAATGGCTTATGAAAAATATTGATATTCATGAATGGGTGGAGGATAGGTTGTGAAAAATGCTGATATTCTTGATGTTAGTGTAACTCTTCATTGATATCTAAATAGGGTAAATTTTGTTCTTTCACCATTTCTAGTTTAGTATGATAAAGACTGCAGGGACTTGCTGGGGAAAAGAAATGATCAATAAACTAGAGGGGTGGTTAGAGTGCAGCCTGTGTTACTTTCCTTTTTAATTCATAAAGTATTACTTATTTATAAAAAATAATATTGTCAAAATATTAATATAATTGATAACCATTTAGGAATTAGTTACACTAGTTGTATCTTGAACTATATATATATATATATATATATATATATATAAGAGATGTAGAGAGGAGGCACCTAATGGCACTAATTGAATTTTCTACATCTAAGATGATGTTTTATGCTCCTCATGGTTGTTGATATTATGGAGAAAAAATGATAGAAAGTGAAGTTATGTGATCGTTTAAGATAGAATTGATTTTCATGAACTTCAATGTTTTCCTCCCTCTATCTCTCAACACTGGCGATGCATTTTTGGGCAATTTCCAATATTTGATTAACCTTTTATTGTTTATAATCTCTCTCTTTGATATTGCTTTAGCTGAACTAAAAAGATATAATGTTAAACCTGTAAAAATAAAAAGAGCATGAAAAGTCTCTCCTTCAGTTGGTTATGAAGATGTTGAATTCATTGCTTTGTCATAATCATGTTTGATTATTTATCAGTTTTACCTCTATTGAGTTTCACGGGTCCCTGGCCTTATGGTAAGTTATTTGTTGTTTGGCGCTAGTGGTCCTCCAGTCCATCTATACTAGTTCTCTGAGTTATCATTTCTAGCATTTGTGATGGTTTCAATTTGTAATATGTCACGGTGATTGACCAATTTGGGTTAGGAAGTCAAGAATGCATGCCTCTTTTTTGGGGGGTGGGGTGGGGTTGTTTGAGAGCATGCTTTTAATGTTTTTCATTGCTATGTTGTTGGTTGTTTAACTGTCTTCACTATTGAGCTACAAGAATCTACTTCAAGCAATCTTCATATTTTTTTCAGTCCATACTTCCACCTAGCATGGCTGAGTTTCAAAGGCTTAGGTGCAGGGTTGCCTTCCATGCACTTCAATTCCGGTCAGATATTCAGATTCTTGGACGTCAGATGGTAGAGAGGTATCTTGCCACCTTCAAAACTGCTTTGACTTTTATGCCTTGGAGTTAATATTGACCTATAGAAGACTGCAATTTTTTATACATTAAAACTTGTTCTGGCCTTTGCTTTTATGGGGAAATAACATGATAATGTTATGTGTGCGAAAAATGCATTAGCTTGCTAGCAGAGGGTTTTCAATCAAAGGTTGCTCAGAAATTATTATTGTAATTGTGCATATTCTCCCGTAACTACACATGTCTCAGAAATTATTTGCGGTTCAGGAATTTGATTGTGTACTTCTCCACAGGTTGCGAGGATGGGGCCAACCTTTCCTAGCTTTTCATCCTGGCTTACTAAGAGACACCTTAGCATATCATGGTTGTGCCGAACTATTTCAGGTTAGCTGTTTTAGCCTTTTTCTCCTGTATTGGATGTTTCTTTTCTTATGTATCATTGCTGAGAGTCAAAGTTCCATTTTCTACTCCCAAGTCTATGTATTGTTTAAAATTTTCCTTGTTCATAAATTTGGTAAGAAATTCATTATTTGGACTTTTTTTTTATGGGAAAAATATTTTTATGTATTTCATATGCATCTCTACCTCGTTTGTGATTCAGAAAAACTAAACATATTCCCATATTTAGCTTGTTAACTTTGTACTCTTGTAGGATGTTCACACTGAATTGATTCAATATCGGAGGGCACAGATGATCAAGCGAGGAATTGTTAATGAGGAACTAAGCGTGGACTCTCACTTGCGTAGAGAAAATGGTTCATGCCCCCTCATGCCTGAAGAGGTATGCTTTGTATTAAAAATACTCTACCAAATTATGTTACTTTAAGCACTGTACTACATTTAGTCCTGGCTGATGTTTAGTTGTCTGGATTGTGCTGATTATTCAAAGAACTCATTTTATGTCCTTATCGAAGTTTCATAGCCTCTCAAAATAAGAATTGACTTTGGACTTAATCCAAAGTACAAGCTCAAGCATTATTTCATTGGTTTAAATTAGTGTTTGCACTTGACTTGTGTCCCAACAACCAATGTCTTTAAGCATCCTAGGCAAAGAAAGTTTCATAGATGATAATCTTTTTTTTATTTTTTATTCCACGCAGATGATAATTTTGAAATATTAGGCATATTGTAACATGCAATGGATTACTATAAAATTTTAGTTGGCAACACTGTCCTTGGTTTTCCTTGGAAAAGTATTTGGAAGCAGAAGATTCCCTCTAGAGTAGCTTTCTTTGTTTGGACTGCTGCCTTAGGGAAATGCCTGACGATCGATAATTTACGGAAGAGGAAGGTGTGGATTTTGGATTGGTGCTTCATGTGTATGAGAAATGGTGAATCGATTGACCATCTTTTCCTTCATTGTCCTTTTGCTATGGATCTATGGTCTATGGTTTTGGGTCTATTTGGAGTATCTTGGGTTATGCCGCGCATGGTTTTGGGGCTGTTAGGGTGTTGGCAAGGCAGTTCGGTCGTCATCGAAATGGTTATATTTGGTCCATCATTCCTCATTGCTTAATGTGGTGTCTTTGGAGGGAGAGAAATTGTAGATGTTTTGAAGATTATGAGAGTTCCATTCCAGACCTTAAGCTTCTCTTTTTTAGAACTTTAAGGGATTGGTTGTTTGCCTTGCAAAGTCAATCATTCCCTTCTTTTATTGATTTCCTAGACTCTTGCAATTTTTGTTTGTAATTTCTTTTCCCTTGTTCACTTCCGGTGTACTTGGGTGTTTCCTTTTTTATCAATGCATATTTCTTACTTATCAAAAAAAAAAAAAATAAAAATAAAAAAAAATTTATGGTAACCAATTAAGGGTTCTTGGATGTTTATGAAAATAAAATCATCCAGTTGTAAAAGGGTGGGTTTTTTATGTGGACGGTAACTTGGGGAAACATTTTAACAGGGGCAATCTAATGAGGAGAGGAATAATATTGGTGGATTGGAGTTGCATGCGTAAATGTAGTGGTGAAATTGTGGATCATTTATTATTGCCTTGTGTTGTTTCCCAGGAGTTGAGATCTTTTATTCCTGTTTTCAATGTTTGGGGTTCAGTGGGTGATGCCTAGGAGGGTTGTTGAGATATTAGTTGGATGGAGGAATAGGTTTGGTGAACATGGAAGCTCCTTCGCTTTGAATATGGTTCCTGTATGTCTAATGTGGGCAATATGGTGAGGGAGGTACAATAACACCTTTAGGCCTGTTTTTTCGGCATAAAACATATTCTGGAATTTTTTATTTTTTATTTATTATTTATTATTCATTTTTGGGTGTGTGAGGCTGAAAAACTTAGTCAAACCAAAATCATTTTCCATTAACTAGGAAAACACTCTTTTTGGTACTAAAAAATGATTTACGCCTTCAAAAGAGTATTAAACATTTTCAGCCTCAAGAGAACAGGAACCTCCAAAGTGACAGAAATATTCCAAAGTAATAAAAAAAAAAAAAAAAAAAAAAAAACCGCTAAGATGCCTTTGAAACCTCTAGAAAGACCAAGAAATCCTTGAAACATCTAAAATGACCAAAATACCCTAAAAATTTATAAAATGACAGAAATATTCTAAAAATTTCCAAAGTAATCAAATACCCTCATAACCTCCTAGATGTCACTTGAGCCTCCAAAAATCACCAAAATACCCTTGAAACATCTAAAATGACAAAAATGTCTTATGAAAGCCTCTATAATGACCAAATTACCCTAGAAAGGAAAGGTGATTTTGGGGCAAGTGTTTTCTATCTGGGCCCAACAAAATTCTATCTCCCCCAATTTGGAGATATTTTAGGAGAGAAAATAGGGAAGAGGAGGGGTCTTGCCAAAACTACCCGTCCCTGTGTGTTAACATTGTTGCTAATTTTTTCATTTTAAATCAAGTGGTGGTTTTTTTTTTTTTAATTAAATGGTGGCTAAAAAGTAATTTTTTAAATTTAATGATTACAAAATAAATGATTTATTATATTATGAAATAGGGGCATGGGAATAAATTTATACAAACCACATTTTTTATCCTTTTATTTTTCTTCTCAACCTAACAAAGGAGGTTTCCACCCTTCCATTTTTCCATCCTCCCAACCAAACACACTAAGAGAAAACTAAAATCTCTTCTATCCCCCCTACTTTTCCATCCCCTACCCATTTTCTATCCCCCCAACCATATGAACCCTTAGGGAGAAGTGGAGGGCCTGGGTTGCATTTTGTATTACAACTGTTTTGGTTTACAATTCTAGTTAATGGAAGTCAGGGTAGTTTCTTTGGAAGTTTGAGGGGGTTTGAGACAAGGTGATCTTTTGTTGCCACTCTTATTTGTGATTGCGATGGAGGTTCTTAGTAAACTGTTATATAAAGCTGTTGGGGGGCAGTATTTGTCGGTTTTAGAGTGGTTGGTACTACCAATGATGCGATGACAATCTCTCGTCTTCTGTTCACTGATGATACAGTAATTTTTGTGGCACTAATCTGGCTGAAATTTTGCATTTGAAGTGTGTTTTACTTTGTTTCAAAGTTGTGTTGAGATTAAAAAAGAAAAAAAGAAAAGAAAAAAAAAAAGAATAAGTCTGAAGGTGTAGTTCTAATTATGAATGAGCTGGCTGGTATTTTGGGGTGTAGGGTTTCACACTTGCCTATGAAGTACTTGGGTTTGCGATTGGGAGCTAAATTTAAATTGACAAAGGTTTGGAACCCTATTTTTGGGAAGATGGAAAAGAGATTGGTGGGATGGAAGAAGATTTATTCACATAAAGGGGCTGTCTCACTCTAATTAAAAGCACTCTGACGCAGGATAACCAGAACAAAATTAAATAACAAGAAAATAAATGGATATGACCTAAGAGTCAGCATCTAGGCCTGGCTTGGAGTCAGCACCAAGTGGGAAAACCACTAGGAGTCAGCACCTAGGGTGGAACTGGAGCTAGCACAAGACCAAAAGGCCATTTTTTCATTTATCAAAATATCAACCATCTCCAAGAGGAGTACAATAGTTTGCTTGCTAAACCCTAGTTCTGATTGGCATAGGAAACCCTAATTGCCTTATTACGAAATAACCTTGCTTCCAAATTAAAATACTTTTTTGAGAAGTAATAAGTTTTATTGATATCAAAAAATTAAAATACTAATAGCCTAATAAACTACTAGGACCTAAAACATAAAAATACAATTGGCTTGGAAACATAAATAATGCTATATAAAAATCTTCTTGCATCTCTTGCATCATACTCTCTCTAGTGTGCCTACTTTTTGTTTTCTCTAGCCCATGTTAGCATTACTCTGTGAATTGACATCAAGCTTCTCTTTTTCCGAACATTACTTGAATGGTTCTCTGTTTGGAGAAACCTTTCTTTATCTCTTTTGGATTTTCTTGACTTTTGTAATTTTCGTTCTTGATTTGCTCTCCCTTGTATACTCCCTGTGTGCGTGGGTGGCTCTTTTTTCTTTTCAATAAAATCTTATTACTTATCAAAAAAAAAAAAAAAAAAAAAAAAAAAAATTACTCTGTGAATTGAGAAAATTCAGAGAGACTTCCTTTGGGGGAAATGGGGTGAGGAATTTAAATTTCATCTTGTCAATTGGAAGATGATATGTGCCCCTATCCAACAAGGTGGTTTGGGCATTAGAGATGTGGTTTTGTTTAACAGAGCTTTTTTTGGGAAGTGCTTTGGTGTTTTGCTACAGAGAAGGCCTTGTGGAGGAGTGTAGTGGCCTGTAAATATGGGTGTGTCAGTGAAAGTTCATTAGATCTGGTTGGATTTAGTCAGTGGAAGTTCATTAGATCCGGCTGAGTGGTGTTTTCTAGATTCATTAGTTTTGAGGTAGGTCATGGAAACAAGGTCAGGTTTTGGAAGGATTGGTGGTGCAGTGATGGGGCTTTGATGGATTTGTTTTCTACTCTTTATAGTATTTCCCTAAATAAAGAGGCTGTGGTGGCTGATTACCTTTGTTGACATATGGAGTAGATGCATTGGGATATTATTTTTGTGTGGGCTGTTCATGATTGGGAGTTGGTGATGCTAGATGACTTCATGAATCTTATTTATTTTGTCAAGATTAGGCCAGAAGTTGAAGATCGTGTATGTTGGAGAATTTGAGGTCAAGTCTTTCTATAGGCTGCTCTCTAATGGGGGCAGCAAGTCTTTCCCTTGGAAGTTTATTTGGAAGGTGTGGATTCTGGATTGGTGCTTCATGTGTAAGAGAAATGGCGAATTGGTTGACCATCTTTTCCTTCATTGTCCTTTTGCTATGGACCTCTTAGACTATGGTTTTGGGCCTATTTGGTGTTTCTTGGGTTATGCCGCACACGGTTTTGGGGCTGTTAGGTTGTTGGCAAGGCAGCTTTAGTCGTCATCGAAATGGTTATATTTGGTCCATCATTCCTCATTGCTTAATGTGGTGTCTTTGGAGGGAGAGAAACTCTAGATGTTTTGAAGATTATGAGAATTCCATTCCGGACCTTAAGCTTCTCTTTTTTAGAACCTTAAGGGATTGGTTGTTTGCCTTGCAAAGTCAATCTTTCCCTTCTTTTATTGATTTCCTAGACTCTTGTAATTTTTGTTTGTAATTTCTTTTCCCTTGTTCGCTTCCAGTGTACTTGGGTTTCCTTTTTTATCAATGCATATTATTTACTTATCAAAAAAAAAAAAAACTTTCTTTGTGAGGACTGCAGCGTGGGGTAAAATTCTTATTCTAGATAATCTTTGACGGTGTGGGATTATTGTGGTTGATTGGTGTTTCCTGTGCCTCAAAATTACCACGATATGCTTCAAAACTTGAGAATTGCAGCATGTGAATGTGTAAATGTATTTGATAGTTTTTTTTCCCCCTTGGTGTTGCAATCTTATTTTAATTGTGCTTATTTTTTAGGTTGATTTTAGTTGCTCTGTGTTTATATTTTTAAAGCAGAGAATTAAAGTTGCTATTTGATAATTATGTAAAAAAAAAAAAAAAAAAAAAAAAAAGGAAATTTTTTTTATTTTTCCATATGAGACAAACGCCATAAAATTATTTCTAGAGAATTTTCAAACACAACCCAAAAACCTAAAAAATCAAGCAATTTTCCTTTATTTTTTTTAATAAGTAATAAGAATAGCATTAATCATGAAGAAAAAACAAATAATGCAAATACAAGGTGTTCATGATGGTGAACACAAGAAACAGCAACAAACAACAACAAAGATAGAAAAAGCAACTTATGGGACAATTCTAAGGGAGTTAAGAAACTCAATGATGGAAGAACAATTTGAAGAACCCCAGCACCTAGACCAATGAAAAATAGTACTCTGGCATAGAGCTTGTAACTAAACAAGTGATTTCTCTTCAGCCTCAAAAGAGTGCCGATTTCTTTCCATCCAAACAACCCACATCAAATAGCCAAGAACCATATTTCATATGTCCGAAGTAAATTTCCCCAGCCAATAACTCCAACAAAACACCAAACTCTCCATAGAACCTAGTATGACCCATTGGATCCCAAATACTTGTAACATTCGCATCCACAAAGAGTGAGCTACAGGGCAGTGTAGGAGAAGATGATCCACGGTTTCCTCATTACAGCAGCACATTTTGCCAAAGAGAGACCCTAGAGCATCAAATTATCCAAGGTAAGTATCCAACCATGAGCTGCTATCCACTTGAAGAAAGCCACCCTTTTAGGAGCCTTAACTTTCCAAATACCCTTCCAAGGGAAACTAGGGATAGAAGCACCCTAGATCTTATTGTAATAGGACCGAATATCAAACTTACCATTCCCATTAAGACACCAATGGGAACTATCACACCTAACACCCTAAGAATCTGAGATTGAATGAAATCAAGGAAAGAGAAGGCAGCTTCTAATTCCCTCTCATGAAAGTTCCTATAAAATCTCAAATTCCAAAATCTATCATTTCCACCCTCCTGATGACACAATACATCGGAAATGCTTGCTTCGTTGTCATTTGAACACGCATATAACTGAGGATAGAGCATTTTAAGTGAGATATCCCCAATCCACCTATCATGCCAAAAAAGAATATGAGAGCCATCACCCACCACTAGGGCCAAATGTTTGGAGAATCTCTCCCAACCGTCATTAATACCACGCCTAAGACCACACCTGTGGGCCCTTCTACATATTTTAGTATTCCACCCCCCTTGACCCTCTCCATATTTAGTGGCAACAACCCTTCGCCAGAGATGGGTTCCTTCTTGGCCAAACCTCCATAACCATTTTCCTAATAGGGCTTGATTGAAATGCACTAACTTCCTAATCCCTAAACCACTCATCTCTAAAGGTGAACACACCTTCTCCCAAGCCACCAAAGAATGTTTGAAACACTCCTTTGAAGACCCCCATTAAAAATTTCTCTGAATCTGTTCCAACCTATCAGCCACAACTACAAGGATGGTAAATAAGGATAGGTAGTATGTAGGAAGACTAGAAAGGGTACCCTTCAAAAGAGTAAGTTTACCACCCTTAGACAAATACAGACGCTTCCAACTTAATAGTTTCTTCTCCATTTTCTCCAAAATAAGATTCCAGATGGATGCTTTCTTATACAGTGTACCCAATGGCATTCCCAAATATTTCATAGGCAGGCCACCCACCCTACAACAGAGAATGTTAGCCAAAGCACCTATATTACCAACCTCCCCAACTGGGACAATCTCACTCTTCTCCACATTGACTTTCAAGCCAGTAAAAGCTTGAAAGCAAGACAAAGCCAGCCTAATGGACAACAACTGTTCTCTAGAAGCATCACAAAACGAAATGGTATCGTTTGCAAACAACAAATGTGATATGCGTACCACAATAGAGTTAACTGGTCCTACATGAAAACCACGAAGCAAACCACTATCCTCAGTTTTCTTCAAAATCCACCTTAATGCTTCCATAATCAAAAGGAAAAGAAGAGGGGACAAAGACAGATGGGTTGGATTTTGCTTGTATTGGGGAGGATGAAAGGTTGTCCCTTGAGAGGGAGTTCTCGAAAGAAGAAGTTACACAGGTTTTAACAGATATGGAGGGGGATAAAGCCCCTGGTCCGGATGGTTTCACCATGACTTTTTTTCACAAATGTTGGAGTGTTGTGGAGGTTGATGTTATGGCTGTATTTAAGTACTTTCACAGGTACTCTGTGTTTGAATGGTCTCTAAATGCTTGTTTTCTCTCTTTAATTTCCAAGAAAAATAATGCTATAAATATCAAGGATTTTTGGCCTATTAGCTTGGTGGGCAGTGTTTACAAGTTGCTATCTAAGGTGTTGGCGAATAGGTTGAGGGTGGTGTTAGACAGTCTGATCTCGGAGTCTCAAAATTCCTTTGTTGGTGGGAGACAAATTTTGGACTTAGTGCTTATTGCAAATGAGTGCCTAGACAGTAGATTGAAGTGTCATTCACTGGGTGTGGTTTGTAAGTTGGACATAGAAAAAGCCAATGATCATGTAAATTGGGATGCCTTATTCTATTTGTTGAATAGGATGGGTTTTGGGTTGAAGTGGAGGGGGTGGATTAAGGCTTGCATATCTACTGTTCGCTTCTCTGTTCTTGTGAATGCATCCCTGGCAGATATTTTTGGAAGTTCTCGTGTTTTGAGGCAATTTTCCTTTATATCCGACATAAAACATTTTACGTCGAAACGTGGAGACTTCAACCATTGAGCTTAAATCTCCATTTTGAGATCTTTATCTGAATGGTCTCATACACTTAGATGTAGTAATGTGCATTTGGTGTTGTATTTCTTAGATTCTCTTTCTTTTAGAGTGTGAACTCCTTTCATTTAAATTCTACAGGAGAGTTTAGTGTATACATCCTGGGTGTACTAAGCCTCTCCTCTGTTTTCAATAAATATTATTTCTTATTAAAAACAATAAAATCATCCAATTGTGCTTCATGTTGCATTTTGGCAGAAAAGAAAAGAAAATAGTGGATCCCGTAATCACTAATATTAAAATGGTTAAGCTGGTATGAGTAACTCGTTAAAGTACTCGGTGTCCTCACTTATGTCGACGTCAATCAACAAGCTCATTTAAATGTTATATAAAAAGAATTTCAACAATTATGTCAATATCTCCCCTTTGGTAATAACAATCCTGAGAATGGTTTGTTACATTACGCTCATGCTTGCATGCATTTAGTGGCTATTAGAAACTTGGGACGAGGAATTTACCTGAAAGAACCTAAAGAAGAAAGATCAGACACTTAGTACTTTACATAAAAGACCTAAATGAGAAGGACCAGACAATATTACCCTTACACCTTAACACTACTCAAAAAGATTTAGGCAATAAAAAAAATCTGATGCCAAAATGTGGCAAAATGGTGGTTATACGTGGTGTTATGGATGCCAGTTTTCAAGCTTTCTCCATATTCTAGAGAAAAAGGAAAATCTCTTTATAATGTTACGAAGTGAATGTTCCTGCAGTAGTCAATTTAGGTGTGATTCGTTTTGTTCTTTCAGTTTAGAGAGTGGAACTATATTAATCAAATGATTTTTTTTTTCTCAATTGAAATCATAGAGAAAGAAGTCCTTTATCTACTCCCATTCTCCCTTCTGATCATTATAAAGCTTCCTTTTTCGCCCGTTTCAATATCCAGTTGTATTCAAATCTTTTAATACTATCTGTTGTTCAAATATGTAGATCGCAGGCATAAATTTTCTTTTGGATTTGTTGGTTAACCAGTTGTCTGACAAGCTTTAACTGTCAAGAAGGGCCCTGGCAATGTATATTAAGCACAAACTAACACCCTTAAGTGCAGGCCCAAAACTGCACATTCACCCAAAAATGAAATGGAAATTGAGACAAATGGAGGACTCCACTCTAATAAAATCTTTTAAAAGGAACAAACAGGTGTAGGTATTTATCATAAATTCTTTCTAGATAAACAATGTTATGGTCTACCATTTGGTTTTGATGGCTAGAGAGAGAGAGAGAGAGAGAGAGAGAGAGAGAGAGAGTGTGGTTGGTTTATCTATTTTATACCGAACATGTAAAAGTACAAGACTCAGAAAAGCCAACGATTGCAACAATTTTTGTAGGCTGATGGGGTGAATAATCTATTAAAAAGTTGGGCGGAGAGGCTGATTCCCGGACTTGAACTTGCAACTTATCACTTTTTTGGAAGGTGGCGAGAATAAATATATATTATACATAAATTGTGGCTTTCATGGTTTTCAATTCTTCAAAAGTAACAGAGTAATAGAGTATCATTGCTCCCTATGTTATTGCAAACATGCACATTCTCTTTGCTTATCATAATTTACGTAGGTTTTGTTAAAGCGCTTTAATATGTTGTTGACAAAACCTTTGCAGGTTGGAGTTCTCCTTCGTGCAATGGGCTACCCTCCTAAAACAATAATATACCTGGCAGGTTCTGAAACTTTTGGTGGTCAGCGTGTCCTGATCCCTCTGCATGGCATGTTTGCCAACTTAGTGGATCGTACTTCCCTTTGCAGCAAGAAAGAGTTGTCTGACTTGATTGGACCTGAAACACCTCTTCCTCTAAATCTTTTCCAAATGCCTCCAGCCAAAAGTGATAAAAAACTTAAAGAAGAATGGAAAAAGGCTGGTCCCAGGCCTCGGCCCCTTCCTCCACCTCCTGATAGACCTATCTATCGACATGAAAAAGAAGGCTGGTATGGTTGGATAACAGAGACTGACACAGAGCCAGACCCTTCACCCATGGATCTGAGACTGCAGGCACACAGGTTACTATGGGATGCTCTTGATTATATGGTCTCTGTGGAAGCAGATGCATTCTTTCCTGGTTTTAACAATGATGGCAGTGGATTGCCAGATTTCTCAAGCTTAGTCATGGGACAGCGATTGTACGAGACTGCTTCTTCTAGAACATACAGACCAGACAGGTAAGATCCACATGAACTAATATTGTGATTTGGTTAATGGGTTGATAAGATGTTCCATGGAATAGCATCTGCACATGTGACCTAAAACAACATTTAAATTTTTTAAAACCCATTTTTATTTCTTACAAGAAGTTGGGGGGGGGGGGGGGGGGGATTTGAACCCAGGATCATATGGGAGATGGATTGTGCCATTAAGCCATAAGGCAAGTTGGCAAAAAGCCTGAGAACAGCATAAAATTGACTTGTCAAATATTGAACGTCCATTGGGGTCATTTCCTGGTTTTTAATGTTTTGGGTTCACCCACCTCTTAACAGGAAAATTACAATGCACTCTAAATGCCATGGACTCCTGTAGGTTTTTGTGTTGTAACTTCAGTATTCAATTGAGATTTGACTAACGTTTATCTGTTTGCCTATATGGTATCTGCTTTGAAAATAATATTTCCGTAATTGATGATAAGGTTATATGCAAATCTGTGCTCCTATTTGTAGTGTTTTGCATTGCATATAATATAATATATGTGTGCACATAAACATGGACATGTAAATTTTGTTATCAAATTTCATTCATAGGGTGTTTGGGTCTTTTATCTGTTGGACTTCTCTGTTAATAAATCTTCCTCTTCAGATTGGCATGGAAAATTATATATAGTATTTTCTTTTAGAAAGAAAGTTCATTTTGTCTGGGCAAAAAGTCTTAGCTATTAGCTATCTGTGAGAAAAGGCTTAGCAGTTTTAATCTTAACTCTCTACATAATGAGAAATTTGTGTTTCTCTTTGGCCAATTTGTAGTTACTATTCTTTGTGTAAACCAATTGGCTTTCAAGCTATCTAAATTTTATGAAGCTGTTTTTTGCTTTTGGTTTTTGAATCTTTCTTTCAATTATTTAGATTTCTATACAAGAAAAGTGGTTAGCTTCGTCTGTGCTTTTATCGATAATTATTATCTGACACTATCTGGTTTGTGAAACAGGAAAGTTCTTGCAGAACTTTTCAACATTACACGTGACAATATGTACCATCCCAAGCATAATTGGACACGCCTAGTGCAGGAACATCTTAACAAAAGCTTGGGTGAGGAAGGTCTCATAAGGCAGTCCTCCTTGTCTAAACCAGCATTATTCCTCTCACACCCACTCCCGGAATGCTCTTGTAGAATATCTTCTGCTGAGGTTCCAACTCATGTAAAAGGCAATGATGGTCGAATTCTGTATGGAGGGGAAGATGAGTGCCCCAAATGGATGCAACATGGTGAAAAAACTGTTTCCCTTGAGTCAGCTGGGGAAGGAGGTAAATTGGATGAAAATGAATCCTTGGAATATGAAGATGATCTAGATAAACAACCAGAATCTTATGAAAGTGGTGGCAAAAATAATGTAACTCTGGCCTGGGATCAGGATGAGGAAATGGACCCAAATGACTAAAAAATTGGACAAGCAGATGATTTAATCTTCCTTTTTACCATTTCTGATGCCATTCAGTTTCCGGCGATTTCTTCTGGATATAAGTTTTGGAGGTAGAGGTTAACATGCAAAAGTGATTTTTTTTTTTTTTTTCTTCTCTTTTTTCCCTTTCATTTCACTATTCCAGATAAAAACTTTTGGGGGAAATTAGCATACAAATTATTCTTTTATGTAGATTCAATGGATCTCCTGCAACATGAAAACAAAAATATATGCATACCTTCATACATTAAAAATCTTTCAAAGTTGATGATTGGGGGAAGGATTGGTGAAGTTAGGGCAAGGTGATAACAATTTGTAGCTCAAACAAAATGTGTTACTTCTAAGATCTTCACAGGGGAAGTTTGGGGGTTGGATAATGTAATAATTTTTGAAGCACAGAACAGAAAGGAAAACAGCATACTGATTTTCTTACTCCAGTTGTTACCCACACACACGCACGCTCTCTCTCTCTCTCTCTCTCCCAGTTGTGTTGATATGGGATTATGTCCAGTCAACTTTATCTGAAAGTAACGTTGTGTATTTGTTGTATTGAAATTTTTATAATATTTTTTTTGGCATGACAATTTACAACAGTATAAAGCTCCCATTGTTGCTCAGCAAGTAGTCCAGGTTCAATGTATAGCTTGTATTTGTAGCATTACTTTTTCAAGTACAAAATTTACATCCCTAGAAAGTAGATACTGTAAAAACAGAAACAGAATAAAATCCAATCGACAGTAATATGACAGTTTTGGCCAAGCTATGTTCTGAATTATTTGAGAGAGGAGTATTGCATTTGATGCAATTGGTATGAATGTTTGGGATTTAAAGTTGCGCAACTTTAAATCATAACCGTTATATATAAAAAAATGAGTAAAAGTCAAAAAGTCAAAAAAAAAAAAAAAATTGTGAGGGGTTTAAGGGTGAATTACACGGTACAATGGCATTTAGCAATTGCATTGGATCTCAATCTAGAAGCCACAAGAGTCAGAGTATTGTTTTCTTTTAAAAGCCAATTGATTTTAAAACAAAAATTAAATGGTTGGAAGAAGAATTAGAGTAACAAAGAAGAGTTTCAGATTAATAGGAAGATAATTCTTGACTCTGACCCTACTATAATTTAGCAATTGAAGAAACATAGCAATTGAAAGAAAATAGAGGGAAAAAAAAGAGGTGGGAAGGAGGGGTAGATTATGCCTTGGAGTAATGTTAGGGACATATAAAATGACACAATTTTTGTCACAACTCATTACGTGGCAAGTTGTGAGTAGTAGATGTGTGTTCCCATATGAACTCAGCATAAAATTAGCATCTTCATTAACTGCTCTCCAATACAACCATAAATTGTTCTTTGATGATTTTTGTAATTCTATTAGAATATCATCAAATCAAAGAAAAATAGACAGTAAATTAGTTTTTTTTTTTTTTTTTTTTTCATGGTTTATCCAGAAGGGTAGCTGCAATGTAATAATGCTTCTTTTGTCCAAGTATTTTTAAAATTGGACACTAAGATGGATAAGGAATGAGCCCAACCATCTTTTACTTTTATTTAATCTTTAAAAGATATGTTTGTAAGAGCAAGGTAGATTTTCATAATTAAAAAAGAAAAAAAAAAAAAGAAAAAAAAAAAACAACAACAACAATAACAATAAGATCAAGGTAGATTTCATTTTGAAAAAACCATTTTGTCCCATTTGGAAGTTAAATGTAAGTTGTAAAATTGGGTGTCTATAATTTAGTTTATTTCTATTTTATTTAGTTTATACTTTTAAGTGATCAAAAGGTTCTTTTGTTGAAAAATTGAAGCCCTATAATTCACAAAAAAGAATGCAAAAAGACAACCACACCTATTACTTTTACAAATCTACGTGATAATCCAATATAAGAGAATTTTTTAGGAGAGTATTGCAGCAATGACTAAAAGCCATTCCATGTTGTGAAAATTTAGAATTTGCAACGTGACAATCTAAATAAATTACAATTAGCCTCATCGCATGCTCTAGGTATATGCTCAAAGGTTTTTCTATTTTTTTTTTAAATGTAAAAATTTCAAACAACAACAAAACTTTAATCTTAAAATTTAGGGTTGGCTATGGATCCTTGACAGATTAGATTGGGTCAATCACATGAATTTTTTTCCTCCATTCTATCATAATTTGAGATTTATGCATCAATAAAATAAATAGTAGTGTAATAAGATCTAGTCATCTAGCACACACCCCAAAAAAAAAAAAAAAAAAAAAAAAAAAAAGAACATCCCCACACACAAAATAATGACTTTAATGCTATTTTAGTGTTTAATTTTTAGTGCTAGGTCTCAACACATTCCTATATATTTTAGTAACCGGTAAATATATAAATCTCACTGACAGACACATAAACCATATATTAGGATGAATAGAAAGTTTTGACATTATTTTTTTTTTTTTAAGTGGATGATGTTAGTTGTAATTAATGTAAAGTGAGATAAGGATTTTTCTTTAGCGGCCTAAAAAGGTAGAATTTACTAACCAATAAAATTATGGATTTAAAAAAAAAAAAAAAAATTGTTGAGGTAATTTCTCAAAAATCTTGTAGCCTAATTTTCATGATTAGGAATTTGAGAAAGAAAAGAAAGGTGAAAGAATTAAAAAGAAATGACTAAATTACAAATTGCACTCTCTAATTTTGATCAAAATTCAAGTCTTTCTCCTTGGCTTTAGTTCAATGGAATATTCTTCTCATTTGGTTGCTAAGAATTCCATATTAGCAGCTCATTCTTTAGCTGTTGATGCTCAATCTATAACAGATACGACATTATGAGTTACGGAGTTCCCTTCATATTTTATTACACTATGCATAAGCTGTATAGTTTTTCCTATTTGAATGAGCTTCAACTGTTTTTATTCTTTAATTAATATAAGACTCTCACCATAATTATTATTGATTTATGTTTGAAACTTTCTAAGCATTTCTTTTTCTTTCTTAGATTACAGCACCCACTTACGCCTAATGGCAGAAAGTTTTATGATTTTGATTGCAGTTAATCAAATGATTTAGTGGCACAATATCATGATTCATGGATACCAATGACTTACTCTAATACGATATTTGATTTTGGCAGTGACATAAAAGATAGTGCAAATGCATTGTTTGATCGGTAAACATCAATAGATTTTGTTCAATAAAACATATCTTTTGTTCTTATCAATCTTTTTCCTTTACTAGTTGCTCGGTTTTTTATTATTATTTTTTATTTATAAAATTTGTAAATATTATAAGTAGACAGTATTAAAAAAATATTAATTATTTAAAATAATAATATTAATTATTATATAGGGAATTACTTGTTATTATTTCTTGTAATCCTATTTTAATACATGGATGAATTTTTCTATCTCCTTGAAAATATAAGTTGTAAATGTTTGTTGATAGCCATTTTGAAAGCCCAAGTGGAAAGGAGAAGCCCAGTAACACGGGCAGAAAAGAGTTGGCAAATAGATAGAAAACCCATTAAGCCCAAGCGGCAAGAATAATGGATCATAGGCCCATGAGATAAACAAATGGGCCTTGAGGAGGTAAATGGGCTTAAAGGAGTCCGGAAAGAGAGAAAAAGCAAATCATGGGCAGTATATGATGTGGAAAAGTGAGAATGGGCCACGACAGGCCCAAAGTAATGAAAGTAAAAAAAGTAAGGAGTTGATAGCAAACCCATGAACTCCAAGGATGAGGGATAATGTAATTGGGTCAGGGAAGCCCAAAGAATTTAGTAAAAACCCATGGGAATGCAAAGTTAAGAAAATGGTTGAGGAAGCCCAAGGAAAGCAAATGGGCTCGGGATGCCCAAGGGAAAACAAATGGGACATAGAAGCTTGCAAGTGAAGTAATAAAAGAACCAATGACCGTACTAGGCCATTGGGAGAAGAATAAACAGCAGGATTGAGGCAAATAACTTCGCAGCAGGAATGATAGAGTGGTATGGCAGGAGATGGTAGCAGGAAAACGGGTGGGTTGAAGAAAAGTAAAGCCCACTGTCAAGCAAGGTCCAATCCCTAGGTAGGGCAAGCCATAAAGGAAAGGGGAACCAGAAAATAGTCAAAAACGGATGGCAGACTGTGCAGACCAACCATGGCAAACGCATGAGCAGTAGGCAGATTTTGGACATACATGAAAGAGAGGCACGCGCAAGTCCCAGACCTCACCAGCCTGTACCCAGTCAATATAGGACACAGTGAGGTCATGGGTCAGAGGTAAAAAGACATGGTTTGGCGGTGGGGAGAGGGGAAAGACCTATTTCGAGGTTCCTGCTTGGGCTCTTTTGGGGGAAGTGTTCTGCTGGGATGACATACCACCAAAAAGAAGCAAAACTGAGTTAGAACCATTAGGTGCATGCCATAAGGGATAGGGAGAGAGAAGGCACCCAGACCATAGCAGGAAAGGGTGCCACGGCAGACAAACAAACAAAATAGTTTCCTTTTATCTGGCGATGGGGAGTGGCACACAGACAGACCAGTGGTGGTCGGCAAGTACACCTAAACCAGACAAAGGTTGTTGAGTGACAAAATAGTAAAATCCGGTCATGGCAGGCACTATAAAGGGGCCCTTGCCATGTACAGGGAGGAGAGGCACAAGCACTACGGTATTAGGAATTTGAAAACCAGGAAATAGAAAACAAGTATTAAGAAAAAGAAGCAATAAGAAAAAAGATAAGAAAGGGGAATTTTAGAAGAGAAGAAGAGAAAAAGATAGAGAGTTAGAGCGGCAGGCATGCACCAATAGGTTGATTCCCTCTCTCCCTCTTAAAGTCCTGCTCTTTGCCAGAAACAAAGGGTTTTCTTGTGCACCAATCATTCAGGTCCGCTTCCCTCAAAATGATTAATTTTTACGACAGGATCTCCCTAGGAGATTATTCACTTTGAGAAGAGGCGTTCTTCCCTCTTTGGTTTTGGTCCTGCAGATTAGATTTAATTTGATTTCTTTCATCTTTCAATCAACCCATATACTACCCATCTGTTTCCCTTACTTTTCTTATAAAATAATTGTTGTTAAACTATGATTATCTTTTCCTAAGTAAGGATTATCTGTTTACCTTAATAAAGATGTCAAAGTAATTTATTTTATCTTATTATTATCATATTTGCCTGCCACAACTCATTTAAAATAGTTCTGCCCGCCATAAGCATGGTCCTGGTAGACGAGGCATAGTTTGCGCACAAGTTGGACTAAATTGAGTTGCAGTTGGACCGATCTCAACTCCCTTACTTAGAATATTTGGGCTCAGTACTGCAGGAGGCAGCGCAACCCGATTTAACCAAAAAAGGCCCACTACAATGTCAAAATGCAAGAAATTATTAAGTATACTTGAGGAGCAAGTCCGGGATGCTAAGTGGTCTTCTTACTTAATAGTATAATGTAAAGTAATCAATATTGTATTGGGTATCATTTTAGTCTGGCTACAAAATGAAAAAATAAATAAATAAATAAATGGTATTTATGTATGTTGGCATGTTTTTTTTTTTTTTTTTTTTTTTTTTTTTTTTTTTTTTTTTTTAACGGAATGGTATGTCATTAGTTGCTTTTTTAGATAGATATATATTCGATTTACTATTGTCAATTTTTTCTTCATTTGAGCGTTGGATTTATTTATATTTTTTAAATTAGATATATAATAAAAAAATTTACTTTTATTTTTTTCTTATGCTATAGATATATAGTTTTCATCATTGCTAGTTCCACAATAGTTGGTTCGTTTAGTGCAATACTATGCTACAAATAAAAAAAGTTGGCTCTTTTCACTGATCATCTTCCTACGTAACCACGAAGGATTGGTGATGGCATCACTATATGAGCTCATTCAGCTACCATCCACGGTCATTGAAGTAGAAGCATTAGTAGTGATAAGGGTAATTCTTAAAGTTTGATAAACTCGAGGCAAAGCTGACGGTCCTAATGAACCCAACAACCTTGCTTGTGCATTCGTAAACAATGACACCATAAAGTTGACAATTTCATCCCAAGGCTAACGGGTGCGCCTCGAGATCAACAACTCTTGAACGAGACAACCAGAATGCATAGATAGGATAAGAAGCTGACGGAAGGAAGCTGAAGGGGATAAGTAAACCTTTGACAGATCTGACGTGGCCTTGCTTGGCCTCCATGCATGAATATATAAGGAAACATCTTGTGCTCCACGAATAACCCTAATTGAGGGGATTCCTACAAGGAAAGGATCTCGCAAGATACGCGCATTAATGAAGATCTTCCCTACAAAGAAAGGCCCTCTATGCCAAGGAACGAATGTTAACCCTACCTACTATAAAAACCCCAAAACCTTCACAAACCAAGGTACACATAATTTCCCACAGCTCTGGTACTCTAGAATTATGAAAGTTCTCTAACTTGACCTCCGGAGGGTATTTGGCTGGTACTACATCGGTACTCTTTACAAGGTTTTCTATTTTTCTGTATTGTGCAAGTATTGTCTCAAGCACGTAAGGACTGTGCGACTCACTGACGATTTTCGGTATCATTAGTTGGCACTGTCTGTGGAGAAACACGACTTGTAAGCCATACTATCGCTTCCTAGACAAAGAGTTGCATGGTGCTTACTCGCTCGATGGCGACTACCAACATTATTCAAGGAGACGAACCATGCACCACCACCCTTGAAAGACAGGTTCAAACTTTTGCCGCCGCCGTAGAACGCCTCACTAAGCAAAACCATGATTTAGAGGAGCAGTTACGCCAAAAAAATACGGAGCTTAACATTCAGGAGGAGGACCAAGAAGGCACTAGAGCTAAGTGAAGGGACCAAGAGGGGCCGGAAGGTAGCAACGCCTTAAGCAGACCAGATCGATAGGACACGAGCCGTCCATCCGTCGTAGATACAGCTCCACCTCACATAGTCACAGAGATGTAGATGATGAAGGAACAAATGGACTTCATGATGAACGCCCTCAGAGGACGGGTCTCTAGCGACCTCGATGACTTGGTTCATCGAATTGATTCACCATTCACTACATCCATCACTTCGTTCTCCCTTCCACTGAAGTTCTGTATGTCACAGGTGGAGACTTACGACGGATCTAAGGATCCCCTAGATCACTTGGAGTCTTTCAAGACCCTGATGCACCTGCAATGAGTGGCAGATGAGGTCATGTGCAGGGCCTTCCCCACTATGTTGAAAGGCCCGCAAGGATTTGGTTCAGTAGGTTAACACCCAACTCCATTAGTACCTTTAAGGAGTTAAGCGCCCAGTTTGCCTCACACTTCATCTGGGGACACAGGTATAAGAAGTCCACTGCATGCTTGATGAACATTAAGTAACGGGAGGATGAGACGCTGAGGTCTTACATAACCCTCTTTAACAAAGAGGCCCTCTCAATCGATGAAGCTAATGACAAAATACTCGTGGCTGCATTCACGAATGGGCTACGAAAATGTAACTTTCTATTTTCTTTATATAAAAACGACCTAAAAACCATGTTGGATGTGCTTTACAAGGCTATGAAGTACATGAACGCGGAAGATGCACTGCTGGCCCGAGGAGAGAAGCCCAAGAAGAGGGAAAAACAAGAGGATGTATGGCAGGATAGGGGGTAGAAGATGGCTAGGACTGGAGAACAGCAGGAGGACAAGGGCTCCAAGCCCCCCATAAGGAGGTTCACAAACTTCACCCTGCTGACTGCCCCGATCAATCAAGTCCTGATGCAAATCAAAGATGAAAGAGCCCTGACATTTTTCGGCAAGCTGAAGGAAGATCCCAATAAGAGGTCCAGAGACAAGTACTGCCGCTTCCACCGTGACCACGGTCATGACACATCTGACTGCTACAACTTGAAACAACAAATAGAAGTTCTTATTAGACAAGGAAAGTTGCAGAGGTTCGTTAGCAAGGAAATAGTGGACCCACCATAAGAGTAGGTTCCCCGACGGGAGAACGAGCGTCCTAGGCCGCCCATATGAGATATAAGAATGATTGTGGGAGGCACTGTGGCTTCTGGCTCGTCCAAAAAGGCTCGTAAGACTTACCTTAAGATGGTTCAGAATGTCCAGCTGACGAGCCTCGTCCCAAAGATAGCGCGGATCAACAACCCTATCATTGAATTCTTAGAGGAAGATGCTTGACATTTCCACCACCCGTATGACGATGCACTCGTCGTTAGCATACAGGTAGGGGACTACAACACACATCGGGTCTTGGTTGACAACGGAAGCTCTGCTAACATCCTCTACTACCTGGCGTTCTAGCAAATGAGGATTGACAGAGAACCAACAGCCCACTCGTTGGATTTGAAAGGACAAAAGTATACCCCCTCAGTGTAGTCATATTACTCGTAATGGTTAGTGATTACCCTCAGCAAATCACTAAGGATGCTACATTCCTTGTTGTTGATTGCTCGTCCGCCTATAATGCCATCCTCATACGACCTACCTTCAACTCGTGGAAGGCCGTAATTTCGACCTACCATCTGATGATCAAATTCCCCACTGAGTACAAAGTAGGAGAAGTACGTGGAGACCAAGTGGCTGCTCGCGAATGCAACATAGCAATGTTAGAGATGGACGATCATTTACAAACCATGAACATAGAAGAACAGCGAATGATGGCAGAGCCTGTTGAAGGACTTGAAGAGATACCTCTTGAAAACTCTAGACCAAATCGAATGACTAGGATCGGCACCCTCGCCAGTCCGTTGATCCGCCAGGCACTCACGACTTTTCTCAAAGAAAATTAGGATATCTTCGCCTGGAGCCATGAAGACATGATCGGGATCGACCCTTCAGTCATTGTCCACAAGTTGAATGTGTCACCCACTTTTCCACCTATCCATCAGAAGAAGTGGGTGTTCGCCCAAGAACGAGACCAAGCTATAGTGGAAAAAGTCTGCAAGTTGCAAAAGGCAGACTTTATCAGAGAAGTTTACTATCCTGATTGGCTAGCGAATGTGGTGATGGTGAAGATGGCCAACTAGAAGTGGAGGATGAGCGTAGATTTTACAGACCTGAACAAAGCATGCCCCAAGGATAGCTACCCCCTCCCACAGGTTGACGTCCTAGTAGACTCTACAACTCGACACAAGTTACTGAACTTTATGGATGCTTTTTCGGTTACAACTAGAACAAAATGGATGAAGCAAATCAAGAGAAGACTTCATTCGCCACCAGCCAAGGCATCTTCTGCTATAAAGTGATGCCGTTTGGCCTAAAAAATGAGAGTGCAATGTACCAAAGGCTCATGAACAAGATGTTCGCGCATCAGATTAGAAGAAATGTCCAAGTCTACATTGACGACATGCTGGTAAAAATTCGAAGGGAGAACAATCATTTGGATATCTCAGGGAAACCTTTGACACCCTTCGCTCTTACAACATGAAGCTTAATCCGAGCAAGTGCGCATTCAAGGTGACAGCTAGAAAGTTCCTAGGATTCATGGTGTCTTAAAGAGGTATCGAAATCAACCTAGATAAGATCTGGGCCATAATAGAGATGGCACCACCAAGGAACATGAAAGAAGTCCAGAGCCTCAATGGCAAGGTAGCCGCACTTAATAGGTTCATGTTAAGGGCAACAGACAAGTGCCTACCTTTCTTCCGCATGCTAAATAAGTCTTTTGAGTGGACGGCTGAGTGTCAACAAGCATTCAAGGATTTGAAGGCTTACCTTTCTTCCCCACTATTGCTAAGTCCCTCTAAACCAGGGGAAGAACTGTTCCTCTACCTGGTCATATCTCCAGCGGCTGTTAGTGCAGCCTTGGTTAGAGAAGAAGACAAGGTGCAGAAGCTCATGTACTACACCAGCCGAGCACTCCATGGTGTAAAGGAGAGGTACCTACTGATGGAGAAGCTTGCCTTCGCTTTGGTTATAGCAGCCTGCAAGCTCAAGCCGTACTTCTAGGCCCATATGGTGATTGTCCTAACTAACAAGCCCCTACGGTGAGCAATGAGCAATCCTAAAGCTGCTGGATGAATAGCACTATAGGCAATAGAGTTGAGCGAATTTGATATATAGTACTGCCTGCGTACTGCCATTAAGGGGCAGGTGGTCCTAACTTCATTGCAGAGTTCACTAACATGGAAGACCAGGGGGAAGAAGAGTATCCTCAATGGAGTATACACATGGACGGATCATCCAACAAACAAGCTGTCAGAGCAGGTATTGTACTTTGTTCTCTAGAAGGGGATGAGATTGAATGCATGGTTTGTCTCGACTTCCCTATGACCAATAATGAAACAGAGTATGAAGCTCTAGTAGTAGGGCTAGATCTCGCTAAAGCAGCAGGGGCCACGAGTGTAGTTATTCATTGTGACTCCCAGGTCATCACAAACCAAGTGAACGGTGATTACGAATGTAAGGGTGAAAGGATGAAGAAGTACCTAGAGCAATTAAGGAAAATGGTGGACGACCTACAGGCCAAGATTGTTCAAATCCCAAGATGAGAGAACGAGCGAGTCAACCATCTTGCCAAGGCTGCATCAATAGTACACTTGATCATTCCCGACGAGGTACTTTCCTTTATCCAGTTTTCACCATTAATAAATCTCATCGATGTGCAGGAGATTGGTTCCGAAAGCAACTGGACCACACCTTTAGTCTCCTACTTGAAAAGTGGCACACTACCTGACAGTAAGGAGACCGCAAGAAAGCTGAATGTCCAAGCAGCACGATTCGTTTTGATGAAGGATAACTTGTACAAGAGAGGCTTCTCTCGCTTGTTCCTAAGGTGCTTAAGCCCCGAAGAAGCGGACTATGTCATGAGAGAAGTCCATGAAGGGATTTGCGAGAACCACTCAAGGTTGTGGTCGTTAGTACACAAACTGATTCGAGCAGGATACTACTAGCCTACTATGTAGAAAGATGTCCGGGCATATGTCAAAGCCTGCGACAGATGTCAAAGGTTTAGCAATGTCATCAGACAACCGACAGAAGAGCTCACCCTAATGATGGCCTCATGGCCTTTCGCTCAATGGGGATTGGACATTATGGGCCCATTCCCAATAGCAATGAGATAGCTGAAGTTCCTAATAGTTGGCATAGACTACTTCACCAAATGGGTAGAAGCTAAATCCCTGGCCACCATCACAGAGAAGAACGTGTGAAGCTTTTTCTGGAGGAACATCGTTTGCAGATATGGGATCCCTAAAGGCTTGGTCTCAGATAACGGGAAGCAGTTCGACAACGACTCTTTCAGGGACTTTTGCTCACAATTGGGAATAAAAAACCATTACTCTTTCCCTGCCCACCCTTAAGCCAACGAACAAGTTGAGGTCACGAACTGATCCTTGCTTAAAATCATCAAAACTCGGCTCGAGGTGGCAAAGGGTATATGGCTAGAAGAGTTGCCAATCGTACTATAGGCATATTGGACAACCGCCAAAACACCTACAGGAGAGACGCTGTTTCGACTAGCATATGGAAGCGAGGCAGTTATCCCAGCTGAGGTTGGACTCACAAGCTACAGGGTGGACAATTATGATGAAAGAAAGAACAGCAGGGCCATGCATCTACAGCTTGGCTTAGTGGACGAAGTCAGGGCGGTAGTTGAATAAAGACTAGCACAATACCAAGATCTCATGGCCAAGCACTACAACTCCAAAGTCAGGCGTAGAGACTTCAACGTTGTAGACCTCGTCTTGAGGAAGGTAATGAGCGCCACTAAAGATCCCTCTTAGGGAAAGCATGGTCCTAACTGGGAGGGACCCTACAGGATCACTTAAGGGCAGAGGAAAGTCACCTACCACCTGGAGACGCTAGACAGACAGAAGTTGCACCATCCATGGAACACTGAGCATCTCAGGAAATACTATCAGTAGATGATTGCATGAAGAGCGACACTCCTCAATTATAGTTTATTTCTTTTAGTTAATTTTTACCTACAAGTACTTTCTAAGCCCAAAGGGCAGGTTTTTATCCTTTTCAAAGAACAATTTTTTACTTCTGCATGCATTTATTATAATAAGATGAGTTATTCAGATATGACCTGTATATATTTGCCTCTACAAAAATGCTTTTGAAATTAAGTCCATGAGTGGATGAGTTCATCCCATAAAGTCCACAAGTGGAAGAGTTCATTATTAAGTCCAAAAGTGGACAAGTTCATTCCATTGGGATACGATAAAATTATTAAGTCCATAAGTGGATGGGTTTGGATGGGTTTACTACAAAGTCCACAAATGGACGAGTTCAACCTTTTAAATTACTTAAGTTCACAAGTGGACGAGTCCGTTATTAAGTCCACAAGTGGACAACTTCATCCCATTTGGGATGCCTTAAAATTGTTAAGTCCACAAGTGGACAGGTTTATTACACAGTCCACCAGTGGACGAGTTCATCCTTAAAATTATTAAATCTATAAGGATGCCTTGAAATTACCAAGACCACAAGTGTAAAGTCCGCAAGTGGACGAGTTTATTATTTGGTTCTCAAATAGGACGAGTTCATTGTTATGCCTAAAAGAGGACAAGTCCACCAAAGTAGATAGATTCACGCATGATACCCATCAGACGGATGCATCAACTAATAAAAAACACACATTCTAAAAGCGACGGATATAAAATAAAAAATATACCATAAATAAAGTAAAATCTTTACAAACAAGGCCCAAAAAACAAAAGGGCACTTAATATTGTTTGGGAATTAGACGAAATACATTACAAATTATCATTAAAAATAAACAGCTAAACTAAAGGGTCCTGGGCGTCCTGAGTTGGAAGCTTCTCGTCATCTTTGGAAGAAGGGTCTTGGAGGTTTTGAGTAGGGGGCTTTTCAGCAACTTGAGGAGCTTCAGTGGACGGGATCAAAGGAGTGATGGGCGTGTCCACGGCAGGTTGAGCAAGGACAACACCATCATTTTTTGGATCCCGCTCTGACTAGGTGGAGTTGTCGGTCTCCTCAAAGGTGGTGTCGCCAGTAGGAGTTGACGACAGGAGGTCATCCATGGTGACCTTGGATAAATCCAAGTGTGGGTAGATGGAATTGACCTGCTTGAGGCAGTCCTCAAACTTGTCACCATAGTAGACGGCACATGTGCCAGTAAAAGGCTATGAAGCCTTGAATTCTATGATGGCGTCAGCCCTGGCCGTCTCTACCTGCCCGCAGAGAGCCTTCAGCTCCTTCTCCAAGGTCACCTTGGCCTCTTGCTCCTTTTCTCGCTGATGGGTCTCCTTCTTCAGCTTCTCGGTCAGCTCCGTCACCTCCTTGTTAAGAGTATAGAGGGCGTCCTTGTACTGATCCTATTTGTTGGTCAATGTTTCGTTATGCTTCCTCAAACGACTGATCACCCCTTCTTGAGTGACGCTTCTATCCTGAAGCGCCTTCATGCGCATTGACCCCTAGGAAAAAAAAAAAAAAAAAAAAAACAAACAAAAACAAAAACAAAAACAAAAACAAAAACAAAAACAAAAACAAAAAACAAAAAACAAAAAGCAAAAACCAAAAACCAAACAAACAATTGTCAGCAAAAGAAACAAACATGAAATAAAGCAAAATGTAAGAAAAGCATACCCTGGCCAGGTTGAAGAGGCCCAACGCCCCTAGGTCCTCAGTTAATTGCTCAGCACAAGGATCCAAATCCGTATCCTCGATGATTGACACAATCATCTCAACGGCGTGTTCTTTGTGCGTGAGAAGCCGACAAACAGTCCCCTGGGTGACGGGATTGGTCTTCATCATGAGACCTTTACCCACTCAATGGCCGAGCTTAGGAAGCGACGGTTGCTTGGGTTTTTTGTCACCAGCAGGAACGCCTAGTCCTTTTTTAAGCGGATGGTCATCCTTCCCATCGCTCTTTTGTTTGGACGTTCCCTTGGTAATGCCCTTAAGAGCTGACAAGGAGGTCCCCTCTTTCTCATTTTGCTTACGCACCGTAGTTGACACCCTTACTAAAGCCCTTTGCCTAGCTGCATCCATTTCTGCAAAGGTTAAAAGACGAACATTATGCAAGCAGACATGAGTATGAAACAAACGGATAGAAAAGGCTAAGATATAAGAACTTACGTCGACGAGAATAAGCGTTAAGCCTACGGGCTACAGGCTTTGGCTTGGGACCACCACAATATGTGTGCAAATTGTCAAGGGTAATTAGATCCCTACACCTTAGCTCTTCAAAAGGGATCTCTAACACCCGATGGATAAAAGCCTCCTGCTCGTTGGTTATGCAGGGATGAATGCTAGTTGAAGAAGAAAAAAGCAGACGAAATTAGACATGAACAAATAAGTAAAGAAAAAATGAAAATGCAGACGACGCTTGACCTGAATCTTTGACAATGCCCCAAGTATTGTCAAAACTGTGAGGCATAGTCACCCATTCTTCCTGACAGCATACCTAGTCTGTCCCTTGAATGAAGAAATATTTGCCCTTCCAATTCTATTGGAGTCGGGCATGTCAGACACCAGCCTAAGTGTCTTCTTCCTTATTGCAAAATGGTATATCCATTGAGCGACGAGATGTGTTGGGGTCTATAGCACCAAAAGAATTCGTCCAGGGTAAGTTGACAGTTCCCACCACTAAGACGACCCCAAAGAATTTCGGCCCCTATGAATATCCTTCAAGCGTTTGGGGCAATTTGACTGACGTAAAAATGAAGGAAAATGGCCAACTGAAGTTGTAGCATCGTTAGAGGCAGTCTCAATCCTACCGCAAACATGGCATCATACATGCCGACGTTCGCGGTCTTCCCAGAATAGCACTTTTCATACTTTCCAGGCAGACGGATTGGAATGTTGTCAAGGATTTGGTAACGGTCCCTTAAGTTGTTGAAAATTTTGGTCGTCATCGTTGGCTTAAAGTCATTAACGGTCCATATTGCAGGGAGAATGAAAGGACGGGTATGACCATCCCTTGGGCTTCCTAAACTTCCCTCCATAGAAGCTCCCCTGTTGCTTTCATCATCATCTTTGTCATCTTCTACCTTTAACTCCCCCTCATTCTCTCCTTCACCCTCGTCATCCTCATCTCCATCTCTTTCCTCTACTTCATCTTTGTCAAAGTCTTCCTCCTCGTCAACAGGAGATCGGGCAGACCGTTCCCTCTTTGATGACCAGGACAAGCCCTCATCGAGCCCATGACCTGACGGGAATACTTCATTGTAGCCCGCTCCCTCACGGACTGACGATTGCTCACTTGTCGCTTCACTACGTCTTAACATCTATTCACCTATAGGCGACAGAGGTATTCTAAGAACCTAAAACTGATGGGTCTCTCTATAGAATTAACGACCAACTAGAAAAGCGAAAACAAAAGATAGAATGAAATAAAAGAAAAGTGGACTTACGTAGTTGATGGTTCCTTGAGAAATTACGGCCTTAGCAAGATGATGGCAGTAAATGCGACGAGATCAGTAAGTTGACGGAAGCAAGGTAGACAAAAGTGACAAGCTCTCTCTCTTAAGATTAGCAAGGTTGAAATAAGAGGAATGAGGGGAGGAGGTGAAATATATATAGGATGAAAAATGCACGGAAGACGAAGCAATGCCTTTGTTCAGAAATGAGGCCAACTAGCTTATGCCACGTGTTCTAGCATTTAATAATGGCTACTCGAGGAATCATCCATAAATACCCTTTTATTTTTTCCTGAATAAAAAAAAATGATAATAAAAGAGTTACAAATCAAACTCCATAACCTGTTAGCTAGAGCTGACGGAGCTATGGAGTAGGGGGTAGCTGATAAGGGTAATTCTGAAAGTTTGATAAACTCGAGGCAAAGCTAACGATCCTGATGAACCTGACGACCTTGCTTGTGCATTCGTAAACAACAACACCATAAAGTCGATGGTTCCATCTCAAGGCTGACGGGTGCGCCTCGAGATCAACGACTCTTGAACAAGATGACTAGAATGCATAGACGGGATAAGAAGCTGAAGGAAGGAAGCTGAAGGGGATAAGTAAACCTTTAACAAATTTGACGTGGCCTTGCTTGGCCTCTATGCATGAATATATAAGGAAACATCTTGTGCTCCACAACTAACCCTAATCGAGGGGATTCCTACAAGGAATGGATCTTGCAAGATACACGCATTAATGAAGGTCTTCCCTACAAGGAAAAGCTCTCTATGCCAAGGAACAAATGTCAACCCTGCCTACTATAAAAACCCCAAAACTCTTACAAACCAAGGTACGCATAATTTCCCCCCAGCTCTGGCACTCTAAAGTTGTGAAAGTTCTTTAACTTGACCTTCGAAGGGTATTTGGCCGGTATCACACTGGTACTCTCTACAAGGTCTTCTCTTTTTCTGTGTTGTGCAGGTATTGTCTCGAGCACGTAAGGATTGTGTGACTCACTGACGATTTTCGACATCATTAAGCAGCACGAAGGGCTGTTGAACTATCATTGGAGTTGGGGTTTGATAACATTGTCCTTGAGGTAGATTTAGAAATTTTAATCAAGGTTTTAAAGAACAGTAGCTACTCTTTGGTGCCTTTTGGACAGATTTTCAATGACATATTTTGTCTTGCTTCACATTTTTCATGTTTTAATGTTGTTCATGTTAGACAACATTGTAATCAAGTTGCTCATTCTCTTGCAAGAAGAGCACTAGTTTCCTCTCCCATATCTGTCTAGAAGGGAGATGTACCACTAGACCTTTTATCTGTAATTTAGGCTGATTTGAATAGCCTCCCTTAAAATAACTTTTCTTTCTTTCTAAGCCACTTATTTACAACATTGCACCCAAGAATTTAACAAAAGTTGCAAATTATAGAGTGAGTGATTGTCTAAATCGAATAAAACTGAGTTTTCCCATTAAGAAGTGAGCTACAAGGAGGATATGTACCATTGCATAATATAAAAGACCAAGAATTGATAGCTACTCCTCTTGAGCTAGAAAACGTCTTACTAGATAAATAAAAATTGTGGTGTATATAGCATCATTCTTAAACAATTAACACAAATTCAGTGGCCAAAATGAGCATTTGCCTCTTTTGCCCAAAAGATGTAGCAAAAATGCCCCATGTTTTGAAACTATCTTGCAAAATGCCTCTATTTTGAAACTCGATTTGATGAAAATCGAGTAATGTGAGAAATTTTACATAGAACTCGAGTTCCACATTTTTTTTTTTTTTAAGTTTGATTTCACATAACTCAATTTTCTAAAAATCGAGTTTTTCATTGAAACTCAATTTTTAGAAAATCGAGTTTAAAATAGGGGCATTTTGCTAGATAGTTTCAGAACATGGACATTTTGTTGGAAAGTTTTGGCGAAAGGGGTAAATGCTCATTTTCGCCCAATCAGTTGTAATCCAAATCAAACAATTATACCGTCTACTATTATACTTTTATATTGGATCAAAAAATTATATAATTTTATCACATGGTTTATTAATTATTACGATTGTTAATTTATTCTAAGTTTCCATGATATTAGTAAAATATTTTCTTAATTTACATTAATTATTATTTTTTATCCGATAGTTACATTGGGGAAGGGTGATTTGATTTGAACCTTGAAAAGTTCCAATTGAGCTATAAGATCCTTGACAATTATATTTAAAATATAATTTACATCACTTTGTACATCGAAGAGGCATAGAACTAGTAATCTTGAAGAAAATTGCTACTTATATAAATCCGTTATCAAGGCTCACCAATCAGCGGATTCAAACAAGTGAAGTTGCATTGCAATGCATTGTCAACTAGGTTTGAGGGATGTTGGAGAAGTTACAGGAACTCGGGTCCCATGTAGGGAAGTTCTCCGCCAAACTTGTGATTTAGTTTGGGGATATTGAAGTGATAGAACATATCCTATTTGTTGATTCAGCTTATTTCATCCAAGTATACCATAATAAAGCAGCACAACCAATTATTTAATAAGATTTCGGAAAGGCAGTAACTATTTACAGTTTTACACACACACAATAAAATATAAAGGAGACGAGAGCACACCACACAACAAGGACTTGGTGGTCGTACTCGGTGCACAAAATTTCAACTTTTGCAAAGTCTGAGAAAGGTAATAATGATATACAATCTTACCCCTAATTTATTGAAAATGTTAATTCTCAAACTCAAACCTACTTGTTGCTTTTGGTGAAAGACGCTTGCCATTGCTTTTGGTCGTACCCAAAAGAAGCACGGGAGTTGTCGTGCTCACCAACTACGCAAAGAATTAGAGAGACTTGGTAGTGTTAAAATATATGACACCAATTCTCCATTAAAGATAAACAATTTTTTTTCCATAAATTCAAAGGCAAAATATCTCCAATTTTTGTTTTTTAAGGTCATAATTCAGCCAGCGCAATTCGTTATAGCCCTTACTCAGTTCTCTTGCCCTGAAGCTAGGGATCATCCTAGTATTGTCACGTAACTGGCAGGAATTTTATCTATTGTCATGCCAAATTGAAACAACACAATACCTTTCACTGGACAAATAACCTTTTTGAACTTAGGAAAGTCATCTTTTCACAATAAAAATCAACTAATAAAATCAATACTATATATATATATATAGGGCATAACATTTTACATTTTTAATTAAAATTAATACACAATTGATCAATCATAAAATAGATGGATGACAAGAAGCAGGTTTGAAGCATGGACTGCAAATAATTAGATGAAAATGTTGGGTCGCTTGGGTGCTCTTCAAAATGTTATCTATGGTATGCAACTCATACATTTATACATTCAAATGATTAAGCACTAAGCACCCTTGCTGCTACTCCACGGCTTGATTACGGCCACAACAATGATTGCAACAATGATAAGAAGGATGATAATTGCAATGCACATCCATTTCCTGGAGTTCTTCTGTAGCTTCTTCGCCTTTTGGAGGGCAGTATTCCCTTGCTGCACATGATCTACTGCACTTGAGACCTGAAAAGGAGAGTGAAGACATACATACATGGTTAATTATGTTATCTACCCAAACAATGTCACTCGATGTTGCTTTAAACTGTTAACTCCTCAAAGAAATTCATGGAAGAATAATTGTTTGAGAGAGTAATTCACCTGTGACTCTATGTTGTCAAGCATTTCCCCTTGTGCATCCACCAAGACCGCCATATCCAGAAATATCTGCACTTCAGAGAATTCAATAAACCTATCATCTGAAATTCTGCTACAAACCATAAACGTAAACCATAATTGCTAAGCCCAACATAAACACAAATAGACAGATTTTCTACATTTTATTGCATTTCAAAAGATGGTCCATATCTACTTATATTTAAAAACTAGCAATAATCTTTCCTCTTTTTTATTTTTATTTTTTCAAACTAATCATAAAACTTGAATTACCTCCCATTTAATTTCAAAATAAAATAAAATCTTGAGTTGCCAACAAAGAAAGGAATAAATTAACATAAACTTTGAAGAAGATTGAGCAGTGCTAAAAAGGATCACTACTCTTGGACTTGGACAAAAGCTCATTATCCATTACACAGCAGATCTCATACTATAAAATACCCAAGAAAGCAATGAAAGCTTACTTCAGTACAAAAACATAATTTGTGTTTTAGTAAGCTATGTGATTCCTTGACGAGACTGAGAATGAATTTGGACTCCAGTCTCCTATTTCATAAGCAAGTAGAGATGTGTAACAATACTGCTACGCACATTCCCCATGTGACTATAAGCTTGCACAACTTTATTATTGACTCTTTGACTCAGTCATTACTAACCTAGACAGCTAAAGTACACATGCCTTTTTTTTCTACCTCTCTCTCTCTCTCTCTGGTGGTCTTGTGATGAAGGATCTTCAGGGATTCAGCACTAAATTAGATTTGTTGATGAGATCTTGAGGAGTTTGAATAAGTTTTGATGTTTAAGGGTTTAGGTAAAGAAAATATTGAATCTTGAATATATTTGATGGGTTTTCTGGTGTCAAAAAATAAATGGAATGTGAAATAAAGAAAGATAAAAGTAACACTAGGCAGTCATTACACAGATGGAGTATTCAACATGTACTATGAACCGGAAATAGGACCATGCCCTGCCTAGACATGCAAAAAAATTAGATGATATGATATGATGCAAAAAATTAGGATGTCCCGGGTTTTTTCACCCCTTAGTTTCAAGGTGATGTACCCACAAACATTGATAGTTATCAACAAAGACCCAAGTTAACTTTGCTTTCAAAAAATAATTCTTAATACTAAGATTCAATAATAACTAACATAGCTTATGAAATGTGCCAAAAAGCATCATATTGAAATTAGACCACTATTCTTAAATATTTTGGTAGTTAATCTTGTGTTTTTTCAAACTCTATTGTCTGCAGCACCTTGTTTGACTCTTCTCCTACCAGAGGGGCCTGAGCCATCAATGAAAAACCACTTTGGAAGAGCTAGATCCTTAATTGTGTCCATACCTATGGCCCTTGAGTGTATTGGCAAAAAGATTGGTGTATCTCTTTTATGCCTAAGACACCAGACCATCAAATCATGAATGAATAAAGGCATGAGACAAAGCCTATTAGCTAATGATTCTGAGGCCTTAATTCTAGACTGGAGGGGACACCCACAAGCCTTTGCTCTTGCTCGCTATCACTTGGACAACGGAATTTAAAATGTAGTATGTCTTTAATCAACTCAAGTCTCTTTAATGAATGTACATCCTGATTGATTGTTTTTAGGCCACTAACTTTGCCTAAAGAGCCTCTTTAACACTTTGGCTTCACAATCTATTTTGACTGGCAGGTCAAATAAGGCTATATGACTGTTTTGACCACCAGGTAGGGCTTGATGACAATATGACCAAAAACTAAGCTCAAGAGCTACTTTGACCAAACTCAGGTTTGCATGAGCATAAGAAACTCATCATTGACAATGTAGAGATGGTAGAGAACCCCATAAAGCAAAATTCAAAAAGTAAAATGTTATTTAGGTCACAAAAATTTTCCCATTTAACCATATCGGCATTGAAATCTGGGCTGCATGGCAGTGGAATAATATAAATTAATACGTTGATACAGATCAATGCAAAAAATGAATAATACCTGTTGTAAATCGAGAAGCTTCCTCTCTACTTCTCTAACTGCATCATGGCGCTCATGAATTTCTGCCACTGTGGCCATTATCTGCAAACACAACCAAAGTGTACAAAACAAGGCGTGGCCAATTTAAACAAATTTATCTTCACATAGAAACTTACTGTTAAATTTGAAGTAAAAGGAGTGACTAACCTGGCCTCGCCCTTGTTCCTGAATTGCCTTCTGGAAAATTTGTTCACTGTCTCCAGTCTCAATCAATCTCTCAATTGTCTGATCATTGTTCAATTAATCAGAAAAAGACCTTAAAAGGTTATAGGTTTACTAGGAATTTTCAAGAATGGAACAAATGTCACCTCTTCATCAGCTCTTGTGCCCGTTACTGACAATCATGACACCAAGAGATTCAAAGTGGTTAACTCCCTTTCATGGAAGATGCAAATCAAACAGCGGATATATAGCCATTGATCAGTAACAAATGAAGGTTCAAACCTGTAAAGACACGCCTCTCAACAACCTCGCAATATTCTTGATGGATAGCTTCCCGTAAAGTCTGCATACATTTTTAAGAACTGTAAATTTGAGATTGCATAAGAACAATGAAAGGGAAACATACCATCCAACAAAAATGTCTGATCACCAACCTGAAATTCAGCCATCTTATCCTTCAACTTCTTTTTCAAGGAACTGTAACAAAATATCACAGACAAGAAGTCATATTTGGTTGTCTTGATCAATAGAATCCATTGAGACAAGAAATTATATCAAAGATGGTGAATAAAAAGATTCCAACACCATGAAAATAAATCATGCAAAATTCAAACAGAAAGACAACAAATGACTCTTTCATTGACTTATCCAACAGTTGCACATTATTTTATTCATATCATCTATCGGGTGGTCCTATTGGAATCAATTTAGGGATTCACATTTGGAATGTTCTTTTCAATATTTATGTATCAAATTTACTAGTCAAACTCTAATAATTATCATGTTACTTTTGTTTTACTGATCACAGTGTGTTTGGATGAGCTTAATTTTATTGGATTTTTGTTTTTTTTGTTTTTGTTTTTGTTTTTGTTTAGGTAATCAAAGTTTTATTGCATAAAAAGAACAGCATGTTCACGATGGTGAAAACTTTGTGCTATACAAATACAAGAGATACGAATGGAAGGAGAAAATTAGAAGTGGAAATACATTGTGTAAAACCCCAAATTCTAGACCACTGAAACAAAGTCCCAATTAGCAAAGACTTCAAAACATCTGCAAATCTCAAGTATCTTCAATAGTATGAGTATTCCATTCCTGCCAAACTAACCACATAAGGCAAGTTGGAACCATATTCCAAATTTTAGAAAAGTGCTTCCCCAGCCAATTCCTCCATCCAAAAAGAAGAGAGGCTACTATCTTCGATATCAACCATTGGATTCCAAACATCAAAAAAACTTCACACCACAAAGCAGAAGCATACTTACAATTGAGCAAAAGATGATCCACAGTTTCCTCATCACAATGACACAAGCAACACCAATTAGCCAGAAATAGACCTCTTAGAATAAGATTACCAATGGTAAGAATTCTACCCCAAGCAGTTGTCTATAAAATTAAAAAAAAAAAAAAAAAAAGACACTCTATTGGGTACCTTTATACTCCAAATGCTCTTCCAAGGGAAAGAAACAGTAGGAGGGCCAGACAAAATAGACAAAAAATTATAAAAAGAACAGACACCAGACCGATTCAACTTCCAAGTCAAGGTATCATCTCTGTCACCCGTTGGCATATTGGAGTAAAGATGCTCAAAAAAAGAACACTCCAACTCCCAGTTGTGAAAAGCACGGCAGAATTGTAAATTCTAGCTCCTATTACCCCCTTCTGTAGCAGAAATAACCAAATCAAAAATCCAAGCTTCTTTAGACAGAGCAGCAAAAAGATCCTGGATAGAGATCCGTCAGAGCAGGCCCACTCTAGGGGTTGTACCAAAAACAAATATGATGGCTGTTCCCCACTACATACACCTGCCAAAGAAACTCTCAGCACCTGCTCTAATATTCTTCCACATACCACATACCACAACCATGGGTTCCTCTAACATCCCTAGTACACTAACCCCATGACCCACCCCTTATTTGGTTGCTATAACCTGACGACATAACCTGTTAACTTCCTTCCCAAAACGCCATAACCACTTACAGAACAAGGCTTGGTTAAACAGCCCAACCCTCCGTATCCCAAGCCAACTACCTCCACCGGTAAACAAACCTTGTCCCACACAACTAAAGAATGTTTAAAAATTTCCTTAGTAGTCCCCCAAAGGAAATTCTTCTGAATCCTTTCCAATCTAGCCGCCACTGCTTGAGGAATAGTGAACAAGGATAATAAATAGGAAGGAAGGCTCGAAAGAGTACTCTTTAACAAAGTAAGTCTGCCACCCTTATTATTAAAAAAAATTTGTGTAAAAGTACAGCAGTGCCTAGAACAAGTTAAGCATAAAAAAGTTGTTCATAAGCTGGCAGTATAAATAAGTTGGGAGTTTAAGCTAAAACAAATAGAAACAAAAAGGACAGTTTTTCTCCAAATCAAGTTGGAAGTATCTTCTCCAACCCATTACATGGCAGTTCATAAGACCATACACATGTATTTTAATCACATGACTTATTAAATCATTTAAGAAGTAACATAACTATTAAATAGGTCATGTGATTAACAGCTTATGTGAATGCTCATTTGATTTGACACTAAGTGCATTGTAAGAACTTTCCTCCAGACTAGTTCAGACTTCAGAGCAAAATTCTATTGAAACTAAAAACACATTTTTATTTTCAATATAAACTGCAGAAAGTAGAGAGATCCAACCATAGAATAAGAATCTTGGTATGGACATCCAATGTAACTAAAAGGATTTGTTTTTTGGAGAGGAGTGGGGGGGGGGGGGGGGTTTAAGTTCATACAACAGATTTAACAAAACCAAAAACACTTCACAAACAGAACAAGCAAAACCTATGTCCTTGGTGAAATAATTGAAACTTAAGGTATTTTATCTGTTGAGACTTGAGAGATCCCCAAGAATAACCTACCAATCAGATGGTTTCAAGTACCTGCAGGTGTCATAAAGTTGCAAGACCTGTACCTTGCATAATATAAAAATAATGAAAAAAGAAAAAGAAAAAAAAGAAGCCAATTAAACATAACTGTCTCTACCAAGCATGTTTTGGGGGCAAATCATTGGTGATCTCCTAACAACGCAGTTCAAAATTGATTTCCCCTTTTTGACAAGTCTCATCATAGCATAGCTCACAAAGAAAAAGAAAAAAAAGAAAGAGAGAGAGAGAGAGAGAGAGAGACAGGCTAAATTTGAGTGTAACTTACATAGTTGTTGCCATTCTCGTTCGGTCTACAGCTGTTCCTTTTCCACAACCAGGCTTCTGCCTATTTGTTAAATTCTGGACCACAAAGAAAGAGGAGGCGTGAGGAGACATCACATGAGCAACCCATGCACTTAAAACCAACGAAAGCAACAAACAGTGTAACCTCTTTGTCGAGTCCTTCAATTTTTGATTTTATGTAACGGGAAACTTTTCCAACTTCATCAATATCTTTCTCCATTCGCTGCTTGATTGCTACACATAAGGACAGGAACCATCATAATTATTGAGTTAAGAAAAAAAAAAAAAAAGATAAGTTGGTTAAGGAAAAAATGGATTCTCAAAAACAATAAATCCCCTTTTTATAAGTAAATCAATTATTCCATATTTCCTCAAAACTAAGAATCACAAACTTCAAATAATTTCCGCCTTAACTTCAAAAAACATGGTAGATACTGCTTGATAATCATTAATAAAATAATGAAAAATATGATCTTTCTGATAAGTAAAATCAACGCACACCACAAACTTGGCTTCACATTGCTAGTTTATCAATTAACTTGGGCTTTGTGCTAACCACAATAAAAGTATCCAAACATAGCTTATTTTAAGCAACAAGGGAAAAACACAAAAAGATCCCCTAGGGTTAAGGTAAATATCAAATAGACTCACTATACTCTCACTCTAGTATCATTTTTTTTTTTTTTGGGGGATAAATAACGTAAAAACTTTTTATTAAAGAATAGCACTAGAAATGTACTACAGTGGCAAAAATTAAGTACCCAAATTACAATGATCAACTAGAACAGAGAGGGATAAGGAAGAGCAAGAAGGTAAGAATAAGCTCCATTCAAGGAGAGTATGGAAGAAAAAGGACTTTATGTCAAGGATCCACCATTCAAAGTCCTCAAAGCATGACTAGTCCATTAGGTATCAAAAATCCTAATCATGACTAGTCCTTTGGGGTATAGCATAGATGTGGCAAGCAAAAATAAAACAATGCATACCTAATTATGAAACACTCAAACTTTGCATGAATATCAACAGAAATGCAACAAGTAGAGATTACCTTTCATCGCAGGAGCCTTAGTCACAGCCTTCGACTCTTCATGTGCATCCTGCAGACAAGATTTGCAAGAATATAAGAGCATAAGCACATTTTAATCGACATTCTTTTTTGTCATGAAAGAAACCATTTTCAGAATGTAGCACCATCTAATCATCTACACATTCTTTTGGATTAGATATGATGCTCATCAGATATTACAACTAATGCTGATTCAAATTTTCTCAATAATGCCCTACCCCTACATAACTTCTATTATCATGTGCTATAAAATGATAATTTACTATTTTAAACATTAGGCTCAGTTAAACCGCATACAATTTTCTATTATGTGAAGAGGAAATTACAATGCAATACAAGATTTTGTTTACTTTTGAAATACCTGCATTTGTCTTTTATAAAAGAATACATACATACACAGAAAGAACCATCATATCAAACTTTTCTTCCTCATGGCCCATGGAGGATTGGTTAGTAGTATATGCACCAAACTCAATTTTCACATCATGTGTATCCTTTAATTGTTTGCTCTTTTGGATAAATTTCTTTTCATCAAGTAGTGACTCCCCAATAGGCTATGTCCACTACACATGGTTCAAATATCCCATCTTGTTGTTTTAGACTTTGTGGTATACTCTTTATGTTGCTATAGCATTACAGAAACATTTGTCAGCACGTGTACTTCTCCAGCTTATGTTTTGGTGGTAGGCACTTGATGTTCCTTCATCACCAAGTTCTCATTACCAGAGTTGTCTCCTGTGTGGGAATCAGTAATTTTATTGTTAACTATCATCCTTTGGGAGTATCTTTGCAGACAAGTCTTGGACAGCTTTAGTAGATTCCCTAGGGTTGGTTCCATGGTAGACTAAGACTTAGAGCTAGAAACTATGCAAACACTGATTTTGTCTTATTCAAATTGTGCTACTAACTATTTGTTCCATTGTCTCTGACTGTTTCTTTTATCTAAAAAATAAGCTTGATGAGATTGGGAGTATATTTCATTTTATAAGACTGGTAGATATTCCACTTGAAGATTTTCTTTTATTTCTTCCTGATAAGTAAGAGCAGGCTTGTCCAAAAGGCAAAGGTTCTCAATCTCGTTCTGGTAATCCATTGTGTTTTATTTTGGCAAACCTAATCCTCTTGTTATTTGATAAATCTATTTGTTCAAAGAATTGGTCCATCTCATGTAACCAAATGTTGAAAATCCATAACCACCAAGCAAAGGTGCCTCTCATATCACCATCATGTACTAGGGTAATGCACTCCAACAAAGAATTGATATCAATACCTGAACTTGTTGATGTGGGCTATAGACTGGATGTTGCTAGGTGCAGTCCTGAATCATGCCTGCTGGACTAATTATCTTGTGATTGGGCTTCTTGGGCAAACACATGTCAAAATAATGGGTTGTGTATACAGAATGTCATATGGGCATACCAAGATCACTTGCCATCCAGTTGGGCCTTTGGGCCTTCCTAGATGGGACTGTCAGTGTGGCTGGGCATCATTTTTTCATTTTACTTTTTTCTTCTGCCTTTTTTTTTTTTTTTTAGTTCTTTTTACAGACAAGGGATTGGGTTGGATGACACCCCCAACATCTTGGTGTCTAGCAAATAGGAATATCTACTCCATACTCATAATAAAACCAGGCAAACATAAAGTGAGTGAAAAGTTCGGTACAATGGAAGGATAAAAAGCCCTGACATGTTAAGCGAGATGAAGCCCCCACGTAAGTAAAATATTGCAGTCACACAAATTACAGAACTCTTATGAGCAATGCATTGGCAGAGTATTGGAATCCAACCAAGCTACAGATTATGGTTATTCTAGAACTACAAGCCCTCCACCATATCACAGAGCACATGGCAGGGAATTTCTCTGTGTACCTGCCCCTTCGGCTCTAAGGGTGGCTCATCCTAATTTTTCCCCTTACAGTCATATGTGTAATGGGACACACATACCCCCCTACCCTCAAACTATTTTATAACCATGTTTCCCTTTTATTCACATTATATTTTGTAAGATTTTTCTAAAGCGTATATCTAGAAAAATAAATTCCAAGTGACTAGATAGGTATCTTTGAGATTTTAGTGGCTGTGTAAAATTGACTCAAATAGAAATTCAAATTATCCAATTCTATAGTAGAATAGATCTTAAAAACATGGTTTGCTAAACAGTTATGGCAGGCTGGTAAATGACATAATAACCTTGGCCAGCTTGGAATGTGGAATATGTAAATCCTTACCTGGAGCTTTTTTAGTAGATTGTCCAGCTTCCCATATTGTTTCTCAATCTCTGTAACCTGGAGACACCAAGATATGGTATAAAAATCATAGACTTAAGATGGTAATACCATGGATATGAGTTTGATAAAGCCCATATACAGATGGATTATAAGATAAATACAAAAAGAGAAAGAAGAAAATGACATTGATCTTTTATCTTCCCAGGAAGTTCAGGGTAAACAAAAATCTAGCCAAAGCACCTGCTTAAAGAAACTCTCCAAACCCAGCTCTCCTGAATTCATTGAAGCCTGTGCACCTAGCTCTATATCTCCACCTCTAGAAGTGTGACCCCGGGGGATCTCAAACGAATCCTGCAACATCAAGTCAACAGAAACTCAACAAGCCTTAATCCTGAAACTTCAGTCAGCTACAAATGCTTTTTTTTCTTTTAAACCATTCAGATCCATTGAAGGGAAATACATGAAAATGGTCTAGACTGAAGAAAAAAAATACAAAAATAAATAAATAAAAGACATTGACAAAAATTTGAAGTTTGTAACACGTGCTAGGGGAGGAAATGTGCTCTTTTCAGCCTATATATGCATTTATTAGATTCTCAGAAAATTTGTAGTACCTAAAAGAAGTACTGGAATCATCTATTATTCTGACATACACTTAGGATTCCAAATTAAAATGGTAATTTGGTCCTTGTGAGGAAACCATGCTGAAAAGATTCAACCTTGTAAACCTAAATAGAAAACATTTATGTGAATGCTTTACCAATTTGCTCCTTAGATATAGGTGTACATTAATGAGCATCCAAAATTTATACACGAAAAGCATTCTGGGCCCTATAGAAATCACTACCAGCAGATCCCGAAAAGGATGCAACCAATATTCCAAAATCCCACCACTGGAAGTTGAGATGAAATTGAAGACTTCTTGAAAAAAATAAATAGATAATTAAAAAAAATTTGATGCAACCAAAATTCCAAAAGCCCACCACTGGAAGTTGAGATGAAAGTGAAGACTTCTTGGAAAAATATATATATATATATATATATATATATATATATATATATATATATATATATATATATATATATCTGTGGCTAAATCTATGATGATGCCCCATTCCCCCATTATAAGATATTGCTAGTTAGCGACCTATTCAAAATGACAATATGTATCACCTGGCACCAATACACAGGAAACTGACATCAAGGTGAGAGAACTAAAATCTAAATATAGGAAGGCAGCTACATCCATTGCTCTAAGAATGAAAAAGGATTTCCAAGCATTTAGCTGATTTATGAACAGATGAGAGTGACGGACAGACTTACCAAAAAAGTATGGTGACAAAGAGTTGAAGTGACTTCACCTCTTCATTTTTTATTTTCTCTTTCTTTGTTTATTTTTTAACTCATAGCACACACTTCATTACATCAAACTTTTTATTTTTTTTGGTTACTCTCCTGAATGTTGAAAATATTTGCTAATGAATTAATGAAGTACATTTCACAACCAAAACTTGGTGGCTTAGAATTCATTTGAGTAATGCTAAATGGAGCAACGATTACATGTACATAAATTGGACACTGCTAGACATTTGAGACCCCAAAATAAACTAAAACGCTCAAGAGAAAAATAAATAACCACACTAGGATTTCAATGAAATCACAAGTATGCTAATATTTTTTAAAACCTTTCAAATCCCAAACTTAAGAGCTCTAGATCTTCAAATTTAAGGACCCCATGAGACTAAGATCTCCACTTTAACTGAGTCTAATACAAGTAATTAGCTTAGTTAGGTAAATCATCTTCTTTTTCTTTTCTTTTCTTTTTTACCTTACATTAACATAAAATATATGATTCATATTCTTTTTAAATGCCCTAAAGTTTTCAGGAAAAAAAAAATATATATATATATATATATATATATATTTTAATCAATATTATTTTATATCTCACCACATTACCAACAAAAACAAGATCCATGAAAAATTTTCACATAATTATTCAAAAAAATAAAAATGTTATAGTAATTCTCAGTATCTGACTCATCTTTTATTTATTCATAATTTTATTGGATTCATTATCAAACTCAACTTAATTCAAACTTAAAAAAAAAAAAAAAAAAAAAAAAAAAAAAAAAGGTCCCCATTTGGTTGCTGAGAAAAATGAAAAAGAAAGTACAAGAATTCTGCAGTCACGCTAAACAAGCTCATTGAAGATTTGAATCCAAGCAAACAGAAAATATTACATTCCATTAATTAAAACACGATCCAATGAAACAAGAAGCTCCCAAACACGTCCAAACAAACTAGCCAACCAAATCACACAGATTTCGTCAAATAATTAAATTCGGAATGAAAATATTAAATAATAATAATAATAATAAGGTATTACCGTTAAGAGGTCGTTCATTGTCGAAGTGGAGCTGAGAAATTTGAAACTGGAATATAAAAAAAAAAATTTGTGGAATTCAAAAAAAAAAAAAAAAAAATGGAGCTAGGTGAGGTTAAGACCTGGTTTAAGAAAAAGCCAGGTCTGAAGGCTTTGGAAGAGAGAGAAAGAGAGAATGAGAATAATGTTAATATATGGGTTTGAGAAAGTTGCCAACAGAACAGATCAGTAACAAACCGTGAAGGCAGGCTTTGCTTGCAATTTATTGTCTTTTATTTATTGCGTAATAATGAAGTTTCAAGTTTTAATAAATTTTGAATGAAATAGAGGGTATTTGTGTCATAAATACATTTTAAACATGGTTTTTTTTTTTTTTTGGGGGGGGGGTAATGGATTTGAAGCACACAACACAACTTTCAAAGAGGTTTAGAGCATGTTTGGAAGAGAAAATTTGGAAAATAACACCAAACTCAAACAATTTCGTTAATTAACAACGTTTTCAAACTATTTAGTAAATTAACATTAGTATAGGAGACTCGATTTTGCTCTTTGAACTCGAGCTACAAAGCCACGATTATGAAACACTTAAGTTCCTGCATTGCACATTTAAAGAAAAAAGATATAGAGGAAAACCAAACAAATGAGGAAGAAGAAAAGCTCTGCAACAAATCCTTCGCCTGAAGCCCTTGCTGTTGCTGCTTGGAGCCTTCGTCGTTTAGTTCGAGCCGGCCACTGTCACCTGGATTCAATCTGAGCCAAAGGGTGGTTAGGGAGATCTGGGTTTGTGGGCGGAGCTGAGGGCGATCTGGGTTCGGGGGTGGTTAGGTAGATCTAGGTTCATTGTTTCTATTAAGGGTTTGGGTTTGTTGTTTTTTATCTGCCTTCTTCTTTTTTATTGATCTGCATCTACTTCTTTATTAGTTAATCTCTGCCTTCTTTGTTGCATTCTTTCTTCTTTGAATTTCTTTGTTCTCAAGCTTCTTTGTTGCCTTGTTCTTCTTTGTCGTTTCAATATGGAACTCGACTGTTTCATACTTGAGTTCCACCATGAAACTCGAGGCTTTGTGGCTTGAGTTCAAAGAGCAAAATCAAGTCTTTAAGCCTCGAGATGTTAGTTTCCTAAATAGTTTGGAAACATTGCTAACTAACGAAATTGTTTGGGGCCTAGTGTTAGTTTCCAATTTTTTTCCAGTTTGGAATGTGAATTCAAATAATAGTTTTCAAAATGATGTGATAATTTAAAAAGTATTCTGAAACACGTTTAAAATACTCATAATGCAAAAAAAAAGTGTTTGGTATAATGTTTCTAATAACATATTTTCAAAAGTAAAAAAATATAATTGTGTGTTTTGAATGAGTATATATACACATAATTATGTTTTTTTACTTTTGAAAATATGTAAAGTGAGTTCTTACTTGGCATATACAATATATTTACTATTATTTTATTTTAAAAAGAACTATTACTTTATTTTATGAGAGAGAGATTCTCTCTTGTTATTGTTGCACTCTATTTTTTCTCTACTTTTTAGGTCTCTTCTTGGCCTCTCTCTTTTCTCCCCATCTCTTCTTTGAAATCCTTTAAAGACCCACAAATTTTACAAAGAAATCGCAGCAAAATGGTTATTCACATACCCAAATGAACAAAGTTTCTTTCTAAACTAGTTTAGAGGGAAACTCTACAAACTCCTCATGTATCTTTCTAGTTAGTGAAAATTTTGAAAATCTAACTGTTGAATTGCATGTTCTTATTTTATTTTTCATGCTTGCAAAATTTCAAGAAGATCAAAGATCAATTGCTATGTCATCAAATAAATGTTAAAATTTCAAGTTTTTGTAATCTAAACTTGTGTATAAAAAAATTAGTTTATTGGTCGAATAGTAAATAACATCCGATTTGAACAAAATTTGATATGCATGTTAAGAATATAAGGAACATGAAATTCAACATTTAGATTTTCAAAATTCACACAAAAAAGAGATATATGAGAAGTTTGAAGAGTTTATCTCCAAATTAGTTTGGAAATAAACTTTGTTTTACTCAAATCACACCATCATTATTTCCACTCAACCACTCTAAGCCAAATTCACTATCTACTTAAATGAAACATGTCTCTCCATCCATACCATTATTTTTTTCCACCAACCCAATCCCATCCACCTTCATTATCAAGTGACAGATCAATTCACAGGTTTTCTCATTCCATACCCTCAACCTCTATTTTCTAGCCAAACTATTCTTTTTTCTCCTTCAATTTGATAGACCTATATCCATTTGCAAAATCAAATCTACCCTCTCTTGGTTATCAAGAAAAGGAAATAGAAATAAGATTAACATAAGAAATTAAATCAAATATATACTACAATATCAAATCTAGCCATGAAATTATCAACCCATGCCAAAAAGATGAAGAAAAAAAAAAGAATCAAGGGAGATCTTGGCTTTGACATTGTCAACAATATCATTGCTGGCAATCACTAAGAAAGAAGAAGAGAGAGAGAGATGACTAGAACCAGCAATTAAAACCATTGGCGGTGGTGCATCAAGGAACAACGAGAGAGAGAGAGAACCAAGTGAGAGAGAGATCTGAGTTTGTATCTTTGTTAAAGAGAGAAAGAGAAGCGTGAAAGAAAGAAAAAGAGAGAAACGGTTTATGTGTTGCAGGTTTCATGTTTTTCAAAATATTTACAACAATATTATCTAGTATTGTTACATAAAAATTAAAAACTACTTCAGAGGTATTCTCAAAATACAGTGTTTAAACACTAAATATAGAACTGTAACTCAAAAGGCCCTTTGATTAAAAAAAAAAAAAAAATTCCTACCAAACAATTTTTTTTTTGCCTCATAGTTTTCAATATTTAAATACTAAAAACTATTGTTTGAACTTGCATTCTAGACAAGCGTGATGTTTTTGTATTTTTGGGGACTGGGATTTCTACTTTCAAAATTTTAAATTAATCAAGGCTCCCTCTGACTCATGAGATAAAATGAGTGGACACGTTAGGGCCTATTTGGAAGTAGTGTTTAAGTATTGATGTGAAAAATGTGGTTTAAAAAGTGTTGTAAAAACATGTGTTTAAAGTATTCATAATGTAGAAAATATGTTTGGTACCATATTTCAAATAAGATATTTTAATATGTGAAAAAACATAATTATGTGTTTAGTATGTGATGATGCCAAAATTGTCAATTGGGTCACTCGTCGAATCCGGAGTATTAGATGATCTTGTAGGACCTACAAAATAAAGGAGGGACAGATCGAAGAGACCACCGGGTTGTGCCCGGTGGGGGAGCCTCCGATGCTTAAATTAGTACCAACCCATATATTTCATATATAGATAGTGTTTTGTAATATTTTTTTGACATACCTTAGCAAATGGACAGATTGTCCCTTTTATAGGTGACTTAGGTAGCTGTTGGACATAAATGAAGGTCATTATTACCCTAATTGTAATGTTCTTTGTCTTGATGAGAGAGTTTAAGGCTTTTGATGGTCGTTATTAAATGTTGGACAGCGGTTACTCATCTATCTTTGATGGCCTACTAATGATGCAATGACTATCCATTAAGATGGATGACCTTAATGGTTTTTATGGACTCATCAATATGTGTATGTGTTTTTTTTTAAAGTAATATTGTATAGTAAAATAATACTATTTTATTATTTATGCTCTAATACATGAATATCTATCAACACAGGCAAAATTTGCTAAATAGCACCTTTATAGGGAAATATTAGGTGAATAACATGCGTTTGAAGTTATTTAGTTAGATTGTTTTTGGATCTCAAGTTCCAACCCAAAATCGACTTTATTAAACCGAGGTCCAACTAGTATAACTTTGATGTGGAATTTAAATTAAAAAAAAAAAAAAAAAACACATGGAACTCAAGTTTAGTAAACTCAAGTTCCATGCCATTAAAAAAATTTACCCAGATGGAACTAAACTCGACTTCCAATATTTTTTTTAAATGGAAATCGAGTGTAGTAAACTTGAATTTTAGGGTAGTATACATCTTGCGATTTTTGATTTTTCTCAAGTCCCAGCATCCTTCTCTCTCTCTCTCTCTCTCTCTCTCTCTCTCTCTCTCTCTCTCTCTGTGGTCTCTCTCAGTCACACAGTTGTAAACACCACATTTTGTACTCCTCACGACTTGGGCCCCCATTCCTTAATGATGCTCAAACTCTAAGGCTTAAGGCTAGTTTAAAGCCCAATTAGATATCAAATTGACTTGAGGAGTGTTAAAATGGAAAATATGACATTTTAAATGAGCAAAAATCTATTTTTGGAAATAAAATGACCAAAGTGGCTCTCGGCCTGCGTACGTGGGTCGCGGCCTGCATACGCAGGCCAAAGTATGTGAACACAGGCGTATTCCTACGCATGCAACTAGGGTTTCAGAAGTATAAGAAAGACAAGTTTTTTACAATAATGGTTGAGGTTTAGAATGAATCCCACATCGTCTGCGAGCTGCTCCAAACCCATTTTTTCAACTGTAAGAAGCCTTACATGATACATTTTCAAAACACACAGAAATCCCATGGGAAAAACCTAAGATTTACTAGAAAACAGTGAAGCAAAAAAGAGTTTTTCACAAAACACCCTCAAGTCTTTTTTATTTGATTGAGACATTTTTCTAGCCCCAATCCTTTTAGTTTAATGTTACTAATCACTTTCTTATTGGTTTGTGAATAGACTTGACTGAGAGGAATAGTTAAAATCAAGCTTGAAAAACTTTTGTTTAAGGTATTGAGTCCAACCTTTTCTTTTTCTTTTCTACTTTTCTTTCTGAGTTTTTGATCTTATTTCTTGTTTTGTTTATGTTATAACATGTTTGTTTAGGTTAGTTTTATAGGTTTTTTTTTTTTTTTTTTTATATGTTTTATGCATGTTAGGTTGTTAGATTTTCGTTTTAGGTTCTACTCTATTTTTGTATTTTTAGGTTTTTCTGGGCAAGGACTTGCATACACATAATCTTGCTTGTGCATGAAGGCTTGTTATTCGTACGTTGGCCTGTTCTAGCGTGCATGATGTCGTTGCCCAGAAACTTTAATTTTTATTTGTTTGCTTTGTTTCTGCCTTCACATGTTTGTTTGTTTAGTCTTTTTTCCATACTTTTATGCTTTCAATTCCCATGTTTAATTGCTTGGTTTACTATCACATATTAGAGTTAGGATTTTTTTAGTGTTTTCCTTCTTTTAATGACATGAACATGCATTCACATGCTCACGCATAAATGTCATAGGTGCTGAGTTGTTGCAAGGTAAGACATGCATTGGAAATGTCTATGCATTTGTGATATGATCTTATTTTGGTATTGGGGATGAATATGAATGTTTGGATGAATCACACGTTACTTGAATCTTTCCTTATGCTTATGCTTCTGCCTTGATTTGATTATATATGTTGCTGCCTTGAATATGTTTTGATGCCATGTTAGATGAATGCTAGGGTTTTCTTATGTGTTGTTTAGCTCTCTTTTCGCTTTGTGGATAGATAAGTATGTTTGTTTAGGGACAAAGATGCCATGTTGTTTGTTAGATACATGATGTGTGTGTGTGTGTGTGTGTGTGTGAGTTTAGAACACAAGTGTTGTATTTGTTTTTAATAAGGTTAGGGTTTAAGACACAACGATGGGAGGCCAACCTTAGGGTTGGGCAATCTTGGGTGCCTAACACCTTCCCAAGAGTGTACCTAAACTCCGAACCCATACTCTAGTAGTAAGATCAAAAGGTCATTCCTTGAAGGGATGATATATATATGGTTCCTAGACCATTGCAAAAACTAGATGGCAACTTGTATCCACAACAGTATAGCGTCTTCCTCAGTCCCTTGTTTAAATACACCAATTTCGACCCAATTTCACGTTCCTAACCTTGGTTGTGCTTGCAAGATTTGTCTCATTCTCACTTCTCTATTTTTCTTATCCGAGATTTTTTTTTCTTTACTTTTTAGTGTTATTGGCCTATTTGCTATGACTTCAAGATATTCTGGATCGTTTTAAATGGTCAAGAAACCTGATAGGCCACAAACTGAATGACCCATTGTGATAGAAATTAATTAATTAATTAGCCAAGTTATTAATTAATCAATTTATCATGCAAACACGTGGTAGCACAAACAAATCACCAATAAACTAATTATGCAGCGGAAAATAAATAACACGGTGATTTGTTTACGAATGGGGAAAACCTAACGGCAAAAACCCCACCGGGTGATTTTAGGTCACCACTCCCGAAACTCCACTATTATCACAACAAGCGGTTACAAGTAAAGGAATCCCAAGTACCTTACCAACCTACAGTTGAACCCTTACCCCAATACCCAATTGGACTTGTTCTGTAGTGACAGTTCCCCTTTTTGATGCATGACTCCCAAGTATGTGACTAACCAATTACGCGGATCCTAGTACATGACTTCAAACACCAACTAAGAAGATTGTCGGCTACAAAGTTCTTCAGTTCATCTACACGATGAAGATCAAGAAGATGCTTGGTCACAAAACCCTACGATGCAAATACACAACAACTTCTTCAAGAGAAAGAGATGAACTAGGTCAAGAACTTTGTCTCCGGTCACAATTTGCTTGAACAGAGTTTGCTCAATGCTTGTGCAACTTGTATACCTTTTGACGGCTCTTAAAACAATCATTTTATATGTATAGGATTAGGATAAAAGAAGGCCTAAAGACATATTCACGGATCTCAAGAAAATCAAATTTGAATTCTGAAATTCTTGAACCTCGATAGATAGGAGGTGTCGAGCAGCTATCTAGAAGCTGTCGAGCTTTAATGAATTTGCACTCTTTGCTTGATTTCTTGATCAGACTTGAAGGCTTCAACACTTGATCTTGAAACGTGGTTTCTTGAAGTATTTAAACACATCCTAAGTCTACCCAAATACAAGTAAAGTGCGTTTTGTCAAAGGATAAGCTAATTACATAAAATCTTGACATATGTTCTTAACATGTGAAACACATATGTCCTAACAAAACCAAAACCCATTACTTCAAATAGAGCAAAATGTGAAAAAGATTGCTACTTTTTTCTTTTTCTTTTTCTTTTGGGGGTTAAACTTATTTACTTTTGTTAAGGTTGCTGAGAAAATGTACACAAGTCCTGGAAAGAAAGTTTAGACCTTTTTGTTTTTTACCTTGCTTCCTTTTTGATTTTATAGAAAAGAATGTGAGAAATGGTTGTATTAGGTTCATTGCAGTATAACTTTTGCTATAATCAAATTTTCTGCATAGATATAAAAAATATAATTTCTCCTATTTTTGGTTTTGAGGTCTTTAGATTGTTTATTCCTTTTCTATTTATTTGCTGTTGTAAATTGTAATTGACCATGTTCATGATCTTTTGCTGATGTGATATCTAGACTGTGATCAATTTTTTTGTGGTGACCACTCAAACATGAATTATATTTATATAAATAAATAAAAATGATGCTTACAATTCTAATTGGAAGTGTCATTATCCAACATCACTTATAGTAGTTATGGAGGACCTATTGCATAAGTATAATTAGAATAACCCAAATACAACAATAGAGAATAAGTTTAGGATTTTAGCATATAGGCTTGTGGGGTTCTTGTACTTCATCTTCCATTTATTTTTCTTTTGTTGGATCCACTATGGATCCTTAAAAGATTATGCAATGTCAGCCATATGCATTATTTTTTATTATTACTTTGATTATTGAATGTTGTAAATTTAAAGGATTTTAGTCGATATTTTATATTGTATGGTTTAAATTAAATACTGCCTTCTCTTTTTCCTTTCATACTTGGCTCATTTATGCATATATCTTGTGTCTTCTCTTTTTCCTCTCTTTTATTTCTATTTGATATGATATAAAAACTTTTTGCAGCATGACGGTAGATCCTGGACCCATTGATTGTAGCGTTTTGATAGAACAAGTGAATTATCGATTTGAGTTACTTTGGAACCACAGAGGCCAAGTAAAAATTTTCGCATAATGGTATTTGGTGATTTATTAACTTTTTTATGAAGTGATAGAAGAAACCTGATATGGATAACCCATAGGAGGTTTAATTTTATTTTCTTTACGACATTGAAATTATATTTTACATTGTTTTGCTATTATTTTGCTATTTTGTTTGGCGCCCGGGATTTAACCGAAATTGATTTGAAAATAAACTTATAGATTATACTATTGCTTTTGGATGTTGAGTTGTTCTTTAATGGCATATTACGTACTTGATCGAAGTATAAGATATTTATCTATTGTTATAACATTTGCAGGATCCTCCTAGGACGCTAAATTGTTGATGTCGTCATGAAGAGTTGACAAGTCGAGATCCTATGGTAGATGAGTGTGTGATTGCCATAGTGAGGTTACTTGGTTTAGAGCGTCTGCACATGGTCCCGTCTATAAAGCTTGATCATGCATTGATCATTGCATTTGTAGAGCAATGGCACCCAAAGACCCATTCTTTCCACCTTCCACATGGTGAGATGACGATCACATTGCAAGATGTGGAAATTATAATGGGGTTGCCCATCGAGGGTGAGACAATGGTTAGGTTCACGAAAAGAACTTGGAAAACTGTGTATGATGAAATGCTTGGAATTCAAATTCCAGCCGAAAATAAAACCGTGCTAGACGGTCAAAGGATTAAAATAAAAGTGCTCGTTGACCAAATTGCACAATCGCTGCCTCTAGATGCCAATGAGATGCAGGTTTATCAGTATGCTCATTGCTTTGTACTAGCCCTATTAGGGGTAGGGCTGTCCACGGGTCGGTCCGGGTCGGGTTTGTGCCCAACCCGGAACCGACCCGCCGGAATCGGGTGACAAAAAAATGCACCCGCCGCCGACCGCCGGAGTAATCGGATCGGACGGATCAGACCATCAACGGGCGGCGGACGGGTCGGTCGGGGTCGAAAATCCAGAAAACGGCGAAAACAGGCGTGAAAACGGTGAAAATAAACCCATGAAAACAGCGAAAATCCGGCCAAAATCTTTGAGGTTTCTCCAGATCCGGCCTAATCTAGGCCATTTTCCGCAAGATCTTGGCTAAATCAGGCGAAATCTCGCCGAGATCTTGACGAAAATGGTCTAGATCTCACCGGATCTACCAAATAGCGTCGGAAATATTATGGGTCGGTCGGATCGGTTTGATCGGAATCTGGAGAAGTAAAACCGACCTCCGACCCGTCAAAATCGGGTTTTGGAGAAACAAACCCGTCGCCGACCGCCGGAGAAGTCGGATCGGTCGGCGGCGGATCGGGTTCGGTCGGCGGGGGCGGGTGGGTCGGGTTGGCCGGGTCTCTGGACAGCCCTAATTAGGGGATATGGTATTTGTTGACAAGTCTGGAGATAAGGTCCATCTCATGTGGTTGGAGTTTATGCAAAACCTTCGTAACCCACCTAAGTATAGTTAGGGTAGTGTAGCGGCCAAAATGACCAAATACCACATTTTTTGGAAATTTTTAGCAAAAAAACACTGTTTCGGAAATAAATGGCAAAGTACCACTTTTTCTAGAACTCGAGTTTCAAAAACTCAAGTTCCTCTTCAGTTCTACCACCGTGACACTGCTGAGTTGGAATTTGTGCGATTAAAAAAAATTATGTGGTACTTGAGCTTGGTAAACTCGAGTACCATGCAACACAGTACTCGAGTATACCAAGCTCGAGTACCTTTTATAAAAAAGAAAAAAAAATTACACAGTACTCGAGTACTATGTAAATTTTTTTTTTGTTTTGTTTTTTTTTTTTTTTTTTTTTTTTTTTTTTGTTTGGGGATAATCAACAAATAAACAAAAAGATAAAAATAAGTAGCTTTTTTTAAGCTTTTATTTATTTAAATAGAAGCATTATAAAATATAGATATTTTAATTTCGAAATATGAATTTAATTTCTACATTAATTAAAATTGTTCATTGTTTTCTTATAAAAATTGTTCATGTTTTCTGTATAAACAATTTCTATGATTTTGCATAAAATTATTTTCTGTTCAGCATTATTTAAGAAATTGTTCGCTCTCTTTTTTGCATAAATTATTTTCTGTTCACTATTTAAAAAATTGTTCAATGTTTTCTCGTAAAACACCTAGTGAAATTGTGTTTTCTAAATCTAAATGCCAAATCTGAATGTTTTTTCATGTTTGAATTTCCCAATAATCGAATGTATTTTTTTGCATTGATAAAATCCGTTTCTACATTAATAAAATTTTCTCTCTGCACATCATATTTACTGTACTTTCAATGAAATCAAATTTCTCAACAAGTCTAGACTATCTGTACATCTTATGTACAACTTCATGATTTGGTATGTTCATTGATTTTCCATCGATTTTTCTAAAATTTCTACATTCAACTAATTCGAACTTTTTTACAAATTCAAATTTTTCGAGGCATTTACCATTAGGTGATTTATACGAATCATTCATTTTTCTTTCATGGAGTTTGTCCATTATTCATATAGTTACATATTTTAAAAAACACAAAAAACCATTTAAGTGCAATAATTGCGCCTATGCTAAAAACAGTTTATGCAGAAAACAGTGAACAATTTTTATGAGTAAACAGTGAACATTTTTACTTAATACAAAAAACAAATTTTATGAATGCAATAAGAATATTCGAATATACAGTAAACATGATGTGTAGAGAGTAAATTTTATTAATGTAGAAATAGATTTTATCAATGCAGAAAAATAGATTTGATCATTGTGAAATTCAACATGAAAAGCATTTAGATTTGACATGTAAATTTAGAAAACACGATTTCGCTAGGTGTTTTATGAGAAAACAACGAACAATTTTTTAAATAGTGAACAGAAAATAATAAACGCATAAAAGAGAGTGAACAATTTTTTAAATAATGTTGAACAGAAAATAATTTTATGCAAAATGCTAGAAATAGTTTATACAGAAAACAGTGAACAATTTTTATGAGAAAACAGTGAACAGTTTTAATTAATGCAAAAAACAGATTTTATGAATGCAGTAAGCAGATTTGAATATACAGTAAATATGATGTGCAGAGAGAAAATTTTATTAATGTAGAAACAGATTTTATCAATGCAGAAAAATATATTCGATTATTATGAAATTCAAACATGAAAAAGCATTCAGATTTGGCGTTTAAATTTAGAGAACACGATTTCACTACGTGTTTTATGATAAAACAGTGAACAATTTTTTAAATAGTGAACAAAAAATAATATATGCAAAAAAGAGAGCGAACAATTTCTTAAATAATGCTGAATAGAAAATAATTTTATGCAAAATCGTAGAAATTGTTTATACAGAAAATAGTGAACAATTTTTTTGAGAAAACAATGAACAATTTTAATTAATGTAGAAATTAAATTCATATTTCAAAATTAAAATCTCTATATTTTACAATGCTTCTATTTAAATAAATAAAAACATAAAAAAAGCTACTTATTTTTATCTTTATGTTTATTTGTTGATTATCCCAAAAAAAAAAAAAAAAAAATTACACAGTACTCGAGTTTACCAAACTCGAGTACTGTGTAATTTTTTTTAAAATTTTTTTTTTTATAAAAGGTACTCGAGCCTGGTATACTCGAGTATTGTGTTGCATGGTACTCGAGTTTACCAAGCTCGAGTACCACATAATTTTTTTTCATCGCACAAATTCTAGCTTAGCAGTGCCACGGTGGTAGAACTGATGAGGAACTCGAGTTTCTAAAACTCGAGTTCTAGAAAAAGTGGTACTTTGCCATTTATTTTCGAAACAGTGTTTTTTGCTAAAAATTTCCAAAAAATGTGGTATTTGGCCATTTTGGCCGTAGTGTAGCCCTATCATGATTGTACAGAAAATTGTGCAAAGCAACCGAAAAGACGGCAAAGAAAATTGGTGAAACATTGATTTTGGTCCAATTGTGGATATATGCCAGGTTCCCTCATATGTCCCCATAGAAGGTACCCCTACTAGATGGTGTTTATGGTCCACCACCACCACCAATTCCTCTTGCTATGAAGTAAGTATATATTGCATAATTACTATGCTATCATTAGGTATTATGCCACAATCATTTTATCGTTCGAGTTTTACATAAACGACTAATGACCACATTATGTTACATGCTTGTAGGTGGGCAGGGGCTAAGTGTACAAAGAACACTCCAACACACGTGCTTTTTGCATATCGCAATCAACCACAACACAGCCCAAGCAGTTATAATACTTGTTTTTATACAACGTTTATATCAATTTATGTCTTCAAAATTACACCCATCATATCAAAATCATAAAAAAGTATTTCATTGCCCACAATTGTACTAGTTATGCAAATTATGAGAAAATTGCTTAACATGGTTGCTTTTATTGTTGGCTACTGTAGGTTAAGTGGGAGCCATATGCGGATGAATTAAGTCACTTTTCTCCTAACATTCGCATTGAGGGAAGTAATGTGTGGAGGTCGAAAATTCCACTTATATGATTTTGGCTTGTAGAATTGTGTCCTCCGACAATTTGGGCTAAAGCAAGCACAACCCAAAGATGTTGATACTGATCGCGAATTGCATAAAATAGATGTGAAGGGCAAGGTAGAAAAAAATTGGAGGGTGAACTTGCAGTCCATACTCAGAAATGGAATGATTGTTTCGAGTATGTCTGTCATGCAGAAAGGATAAAGGAGCTAATGTCACATCATCATCCATTTGTGGTGTGGTATCGTAGGATCACTCGACTGTATATCGACCATAATAGCCCTAAAATGGAAATTTTGGTAATGTGCGCAAATTTATTTTGTTTTTCAAGTTGTGTTTGATTGCATGTCTGTAACCTACTTAATAGTGCTAGTGATTTAATGACAAATTGCCAAACAATTGTCTATCCTTAGCTGGTTCAATGAAGACTCTAAAGAATACAAGTTTATCAAGAAAGCCTTTAAGGATATGGATGAGGTTGATCGCATAGATGTGCCAGCCAATGATGAAGCATCAAACCGCAGTGAAACACTAGATGTAGGGCCTAGTACGAGCTCAGCTGCTCTAGCGCATACATGTTGTCCATGTGCCCCCACTCCTTATCTTGCCACTGAGATCCTTGATCCACCCTTGTTCACCCCTCATGACACAACTGGGCCCCCCATACCACCCATCCCTCCCATTGATACCGGATATCCCTTGTGGTTTACCTATGCTGAATTCGAGTCCTCCCCACATGCCACCTCCATTGACCACAACTCGCCTATGGCCTCGTCCTATAGCTCCCGCCCCCCCCCCCCCCCCCCCCCAAGACAATTATACTCACCCCTAGCCTTCAAACACCCCAGGTTGAGCTCATGTCTACCAGCTCAAGTCATACACAATTGCCTCCTACCTCATCCTCTCCTTTGATACATGTTGCACAAGTGACGCAACCACATGATGGACACGTTGAGCAGGGGCAACGTGATCAAGCTGAGCAACTACACGATGCAAACGATCACACTCCACCTAAACGGAAATCGACTCGTAACATCCAACAAAAGAGATGCGGCATAGGTTCTCACCTAGTATTCCAAGTGCTTTATTGTTATTTTAATTTCATCTATTTTTCGTGGTTCTATGTGCATGAATTTGTTTGTTTGTGTAAGCTTACAAATAGTTTTATGAGCAAGTTACAGCTCCAAATGAGTCATTAGAGCAGGTTGCAGTTCCAACTGATAGAAACGCTCACCTTACAACCAAACAATACATTAGACGCAACCAGAAAAGAAGTAAACGCGGGGAGGGTGCAGCCTAAAGAAGATATTTTTTGAAAAGGTGTAGTTTTTGCCTTTTCCTTGATTTGGTAAAGTTGAGTTGGTTTTCTGTTTGCTGTTTGCATACTGAATGTACTAGCCCAGTAAATCTTTTGAATCCTGTTCCTTATTTGCCAACTAAACAAATGTATTGGGTGCAAAATCCATGGCAATTTACCATCCTCGTTGCTCGAGTGGGATCCACATGGAGTTGTGGATAATGGAAATTCTGGGTCTTTGAATTTAGGAAGTTGAGGGACTAAAACTGCCAGTCCTTATTCTCCCATAATTCTATAATATGATAGCAAGGACGGTAAATTGATCAACTTATTAGAAATGGTGGCCTTGTTAATTGAAAAATGTGGAGAGGCTGTGTTTGTGTTTCTATGAATCAAATAACAATGACTGTCTATATTTATGACTTGTTTCAGGAGGATAAGTTGCCCTATTCTTTCTATATATCAGATAAGGAGCTTGTTGTGCCTCTTGGCACTTAAAAGAAAAACAAAGGTTAGTCAAATGAGATTGGCAGTAGAAGTGTCATGCTTTAGCTGTTGCAATAGGATTTTAGTCATTGCTCTTGTTTTTTGAATGAGGCATTTAAAGGCTGAATTATGAGGCTTTGCTATTGTTTGTTTATTTTTTAATTTTGACGTAAGGGCCTACAGGTTCTTTGAGGAATTTAGTGAATAACTATGGCTTTGGATTGGTACAATATTTTCTCTTTTATGATTGGACCTACTTGGTTATTGGATCATTTTGTAGTTGTTGTCTATTTCATGTTTTTTCATAGTAAAATATTATCTTTATCATTGAAAAAGTATGTGTTTTAAAATGTTGACTTGATTGATTTGAAATGATAGTTTCAGTTTTTAAAATTCTCGTTTTTTTAAAATTTTTTTTTTTTATTATCTGATATTACAATTTTTAGCTGTCATGTGTTTGCTTTATCTGTCTTGTTCTATGTTTCTCAGGATCATAGTTTTAAAACCTTAGGTTCGGTTAATTTGCAAAGCCAAGCAACTGCATATGCTAGATTGGTTGAATCTGAAGCCATAAGGACTGCTTCTGTGAAGAGTAATGCAGAATCTGGTCTCTTCACTATCCTCCCAATTCAAGCACAATAAAATGAGCAATCTGGACTGGAAATTCCCTTGCCATATTAAATTAGAAATTAAGACACTTTGGGAAGATTACTTTTATATTTTTATTTATAATTGTGTCTTCGCAAACAAACACATAAAATGGGATGGGGGAAGTTTTATAATTGCTTCTTTTTTGAACTTAAACTGAAAAGTCATAGGAAAATTTATGAGTCATTTCCTATGAACATTTTCACCTTTAGCATTGTTAGTGTTTGCATCTTTAACTATTGCTGTAAACGTTTGTCCTGGCATTTGCACCAACTGGTTACATTTTTTTACAAAGATCATTGGACATGCATTTTTTTTCCCTGAATAGATTTTGCAAGGAGTTTCTTTATATGCATGTCAAATATTTTATATTTATATCCAAATAATTACCCTGTGGATGTGGTGGCAGAAAGTGTGAAAGGATCAGGTCTAACAAAGAACAAATAACACATTACTCAAACACTATAAAAGTGGTATGTGTATATATATCTACCAAATGAAAACTTAATTGACCAGGTCTAACAAAAAAAATCTTGAAAAAGGTTTAGATATTTACCTACAAATTGAAGAAGAATGAAACTTTTATTTTTTTAGAATGATCAATGAAAGTTGCTGGGTTTGAAGTAAAAAAAGAGAGTTTGGGTGTGGGAGAGAGCTAGGAAAGCTGTGATTTGTGTGTGTAATCTGATATATATTTGTGAGTTATGAAAGCTGAGACAATTGGGGTGGTTCCCGAAATTAATTGGAACTCGAGTTTAGCAAACTTAAGTTCCATGTGTGTTTATTTATTTTTTTTAAATCCACATTAGACGACTAAACCAAGAGGAAATCAAGTTTGTTAAACTCGATTTTGGGTTGGAACTCGAATTTACTAAACTCGAGTTCCAAAAACAGTCTAACCTACTAAATAAATTCAGCCACATGCTATTCACCTAATATTTCCCTAAAAAGGTGCTATTCAACAAATTTTGCCATAAACACAGCTAAAAAGTAGCAAAAACTAAATATAATAGTTAACAATAAAAAAAATCTGGTTATGTATTGTGGTATGTGCTTTCATTTCATAAAGCAAGGAATATAAAGGTAGGTGCAATTTTTAGGGTTTTTTTTCCCCCCTTCAAAATAACATTAATTTTCAAACAATTTTGTTAGTAAGCATGTTCTCAAAATTATTTAGGAAACTAACATCTCGAGTGCAACAGACTCGATTTTGGAGTGCAGAACTCGAGTCAATTGAACTCGGTTTCATTTAAATTGAAATCGAGCCTTACAGACTCGATTTCTCAGCCATGCTCTCTTTGTCTCTCACTCTCTCACATCTGTTGGCAACATCAAGAGAGAAACATCAAGAATCAAGAAACGAGTTCCCTTAAAACCCAACAAACATCAAGAATCAAGAATCAAGAAACCCAAAGACCTAGAGAGAATCAAGAACAAGAATCAAGAAACCCACCCAAAGATCTAGAGAGAAACATCAACAAACCTTGTCGTCGCCACCTGGAGCCTTCACCGCCTGGGTTTAATCGCCGTCGCCTCTGTCGCTGTCATCGCCTATTTGGTTTGTTTTTTCTGTCTTTGTGGTTTGGGTTTTGTTCTTTGTGGGTTTTTGTCTTCATTGATTTCTTCTTTTTCGTGATTTCTTCGTTGATTTCTTTTGAGTGAGAGATGAAGTGTAACGGAAAAGGCATGGATAAGAAATTGAATCTACAAGGCTTGATTTCAATTTAAATGAAATCGAGTTCCACAAACTCGATTTTTATTCCAGATCCTGAAATTGAGTTTAGTGAACTCGATTTAGCACTCCCAAAATTGAGTCTATTACACTCGAGATGTTAGTTTCCTAAATAGTTTTGAAAATGTGCTAACTAACAAAATTGTTTGAAAATTAATGTAATTTTGAAAAAAAGTCCCAATTTTTAAGGCAAGTGCAATTTAATAAACTTTCAAACAAAAACTATAAATTTCCTAAGATACTCCTTATTAGTCATGTAGTCCTTGATAATTATTGAGTACTCCAGGAGTATCGTAAATGCGTACTTTCTCCCTCTCACATAACCGTAAGTTCCATTAATTAAATTTATGGTAGGGCCCATAATTCATGTGAGAGGGGAGTACTCCTGGAGTATTTAATAATTTTTTATAGTCTTTACGATATTTTCTTAAATAAATAAATAAATCTAGGGGCGGAGTCTTTCTCCACTCTTTTCTCTTTCCTTCTCCCAAGGGCAAGGAAGCAGCTCCATCTTCCCATGATTTATCAGGCAAACACTTGAGTCGGTGGTGAAGAAAATAATTCCCCAATTTCACTTTCACTTACAGCAAAGTAAGCACTTTATTTTCTAAGAAAATTTGAGTAAAAATTTGATGAAGGGTTTATGATTGATGGTTTGGAAGCAAGACAATATATGGGTTTTAAAGATCTCTTATGCTTAATTTATATATTTGTTTCACAATAACATCTATTTTGGGACTTTCCTTACTTTTCCTTTGATTTCTAAATGCCAATGCATGGTGATTCTTTAATAGTATTGATTAGATTGAATGCTCTCATAATCTTGTTCCTTTCCATATGCACTTAACTTGTTTGATAAAATGTTTCCATAGAAGAACTTAGTGATTCTTTATGAACATGGACATGAGTCCTTGGGACATGATACTTTTCATGAGAAAAATTTGATTTGATTTGAAATTTTTTTTTTTTTTTTATAAATTCTGATGGTGAACAAAAAATTGAACCATCTCCAGTTCGTCCATAGTGTCGACCAAGTCCAAAAAGATCATTCAAGTATAAGAAGGTCGTCTAGCATGGAAGCACCTGGACGACCTCCCAACACTTAGAAATTATCAGAATAAATTTATGTTCAAGAACTTATAATTCGGATCACGTTCTACTATTCTAAAGCGTGAGAAAAATCCTTGTTCATCACTATAACCTCCCACTAAGTTCTTAACTTCCATAGCAATTGTGGAAGATGAGTCTGACCTTTCTAACTTCCACTGCAGCTGTGGAAGTTAAGTCTGAACCTTCTAACTTTCATCCACGTTGAGGAAGTTACTAAACAAGTAACCATTCCAAAACTCACTATTAAAGTACTCATCCATATCAAATGAAAGTAAGTTTCTACCACTCCTAAAGTTAGAATTCTTGAGTTCTAGAGAGAAAACAAACTTAAGTATCGGAGGGTTCTTGGCCTGTTCACTCTGGTCACCTTTGATCTTGTGTTTCTTTCTTTTTAGGCCTTCTAAGCAATCACAAGCCCATTGAATCCTGGAGCATTTAGCCTATTGATTTTCTGTGCATCATCAGTTGGCGTTGTCTGTAGAAAAGAGTAAATTTGTGTTTTGCAATTTATCTTTCTTTGACAAAAGGCTGTATGGTCTGGACAAGGTCAATGGCCACTAGTCCAGGCCATCAAGAGAGTAGAAACGCTTCCAGCCACCCCAACCGTGCTCACCAGTTAGCACCTGTTATGCAACCGCCTTTCGTCCAACAAATGTAGTCCATGGCAGCCGCCATGACAGAGCTAACTTGTCAGAATCAGGAGTTGACTCGAGAGATCAACCAAAGGCAACGTCATGAATGGTGTGTGGAAGGGCAAGCTCAAAGTCAAGAAGTTAGAGAATGAGAAAATGCTGAGAGTGAGAATCATTGAAGGGGTACAACTTTGCGTAGGGTGCCACATTTGAAGAAGGAGATGGATCAAATGAGGAGGGCCATATATGAGATGAGGGAAAATATGAGAAGGACAAATCATGTAGATGATTTAGTTCATTAAACCGATTCCCTTTTCATAACTTTCATCAATAGTCATCCCTTGCCTTCCAAGTTTAAGATGCCTTCGTTGGATTTGTATGATGGAATGTGTTACCCATGTGATCACATTGCGACCTTCAAGACAACAATGCACCTTCAAGGGGTTCTGGATGAAATAATGTGTAAAGCCTTCTCAATCACCCTTAAAGGGCTAGCATGAGTGTGGATTATTAATATACCTCCAAACACTATTAGTCCTTTCGAGGAGTTGAGTAAGTTATTCGTCAATATTGGAGGTTAAAGACATAAGCGTTCCTTGTCCAGCCTGCTAATTATAGAGCAAGGAGATAATGAAAGTTTGTGATCCTTCATCACTCATTTCAATAGGGAAGCCTTGACAGTAGACGAGATGGATGACAGGCTGTTTTTAGCAGCCTTCCATAATGGAGTTAGCTAAGATTTATTCATCCACAAGCTCTATGATTAAGAACCGCAGATCATGGCTGAACTCGTCCATTCAGTCCAAAGTTTCATGAATGCAGAGATGTGATCATTGCCAAGAAGAGGAAGAGAGCAGAGCAGATGGAAGCGGAGCTCCCACGACATCCTAAACAAGGCCCTCGTCTAAAGAAGGCTCGAATGGGGGAGAAGAAGGATAGAGACAACAGGAAGGCAGTTTTGTTTTTAGGACGAAATTTGCATTACACGCCCTTGAATGTTTCGCTTGATTAAGTACTTATGCATATCAAGGACAATCCGTCCTTGAAGTGGCTAGAGAAGATGAAGGGAGATCCAAACAAGCGCAATAAGAACAATTATTGTCGTTTCCATAGAGATCATGGGCATGATACAGACGAATGTTATGACTTGAAGTAGCAGATTGAGAATCTCATCAGGCAAGGAAAGTTGAGGAATTTTCTTGGACGAGATCAGAAGGATGAGAAGTTAAAGGGAAAGGTAGAAGAGCCATCATGGCCCTCACTTGGAGAAATAAGAGTGATTGTAGGAGGAACTTCAGCAGGACAGTCTTCCAAGTCAATGAAGACCTGTCTGAAGGTGGTGTAGAACGTCCAACTCTCTGGACGACCACCAAGGACGAAAGGGGCAGACGAGCAGGCTATTACTTTCACAGATGAAGATGCTGGAAGGATCCATCATCCACATGACAACACGATCGTCATAACTTTGCTTATTGCAGACTACACAACTTAGAAGGGTGTTGATAGATAATGGAAGTTCAATAGATATCTTATATTATCCTGCCTTCCAGCAGATGAGGCTTGGACGAGACCAACTTTGTCCAGTGAATTTGCCCTTAGTTGGATTTGGAGGAATGAAGGTACAACCAGTGGGCACTATTGCTCTACTCGTCGTGGTAGGGGTGTATCCACAGCAGATAGCCAAAGAAGTAAATTTCCTTGTCGTAGATTGTTCGTCCGTCTTCCTACAATGTCATCATTAAACGACTAACTTTGAATAATTGGAAGGTAGTAACATCTACCTACCACCTATCTGTCAAGTTTCCAACAAATTATGGAATAGGACGAGTGAAAGGAGATCAGTTAGCCGTTAGAGAATGTTACTTAGCCATGTTGGCTATGGACGAGCATGTGCAGATGATGAATATAGAGGAAAGAAGGGTTGTTGTAGAGCCCATTGAAGTACTGGAAGATGTTCCTCTAGACAAAGGTAACCCTGAAAGGTTTACTAGAATTGGAACAAGTATGGAAGAGAAGATGAAGCAAGACCTCATCCAGTTCTTAAGGAAGAGCATTGATGTTTTTGCGTGGAGCCATTAAGGCATGCTAGGAATTGACCCAAGTGTCATTACCCATCATTTGAACATATATCCTTCCTCCAAGCTTGTTCATCAGAAGAAGAAGGTTTTTGCTCCTAAACGAGATAATACTATTAAGGAAGAGGTCCAGAAGTTAACCACAATAGAATTTAACATGAAGATGAATCCAAGTAAGTGTGCTTTTGGGGTTTCAACAGGGAAGTTCCTAGGATTTATGGTTTCACAAAGGGGAATTGAAGCAAATCCTGATAAAATCCAAGCGATGCTGAACATGGAGCTACCAAGAAATGTCAAGGAAGTCCAGTCCCTCACTGGACGAGTTACAACCCTTAACAGATTTGTTTCGAAAGCTACTGAAAATGTTTGCCATTTTTCAAGGTTCTCAAGAAGGTGTTTGAATGGACGGACGAGTGTCAGAAGACCTTCCAAGATCTTAAAGTCTATCTTACAATGGCTCCCCTACTAAGTCCATCTATACTAGGTGAGGAATTGTATTTATACTTAGCAGTGTCCCCACATGTAGTAAGTTCGGCATTAATCAGGGAAGAAAGGAAAGCGTAGAAGCCTGTTTATTATACAAGCTGGGCATTAAGGGGGGGTAGAGGGACGATATCCTATGATAGAGAAGTTGGCATTTGCATTGATAACAGCTTCCAGGAAGCTAAGGCATTACTTCCACGCTCGTGTCATCAATGTCTTGACAAATCATTCACTTGGGAAGGCAATGGACAAGTTAGAAGTTGTAGGACGACTGATCCAATGGGCTATAAAGTTTAGTAAGTTTGATATTAGGTATTAACCTAGAAGTGCAATAAAAGCTCAAACTTTAGTAGATTTCATTGTAGAATTCACTCCAAATCATGGTGATTTAGTCGAGGTGGATGAAGCTAAGACATTGGTCGTCTATGTAGATGGTTTGTCCACATTATATGCAGGAGGAATAGGAATTATACTGAAATCCCTAGAAGGGGACAAGTTGAAATACGCAACTCGTCTACAGTACTAAACAATCAACAATGAAGTTGAATATGAAGCCCTCCTTAAAGGGCTAGAATTGGCTAAGTCCTTAAGGGCAGAGTTAATAGTCGTCCAAGGAGACTCTTAGTTGATCATAGTAAGTAAATGGAACATGTGAAACTAAGGAAGAACGGATGAAGACGTATCTCAGCAAGGTGAAGCGTCTTATTAAGAAATTCAAGGAAGCTAGTTTCCTTCAAGTTCCAAGGGAGGAAAACATGGAAGCAGACACCTTAGCAAAGGCAACGTTAGCAGATGGATTAGTAGACGGGCTTGATGAAGTCCAATACATGCCTAGCATAGATCTTCCAGAGGTGCAGCAAATAGAAGGTGAGGAAAATTGGATGACCCCGATAGTAACTTACCTAAGGGATGGAAGGCTTTCAGAGGAAAGAGATGAAGCCAGAAAACTAAGGATCAAATTAGCTAAGCATGTCCTTATAGACGAGGTGCTATATAAAAGAGGCTTCTCTCAGCCTTACCTAAGGTGTTTAGCTTTAGAAGAATCAAATTATGTATTGAGGGAAGTTCATGAAGGAGCATGTAGAAACCATTCAGGAGTAAGATCACTCGTCCATAAGGTAATCCGTGTAGGCTACTACTGGTTAACCATTTAGGAAGATACTAAGGCTTATGTTAAGGTGTGTGATCAGTGTCAACGCTTCAATAATGTCCCTAGACAACTATCGAAGTACCTTACCCCGATGATGGCCCCATGGCCCTTTGCATAATGGGGATTGGATATTTTGGGTCCCTTTCCAATAGAAACTAGGCAGATGAAGTTTTTAGTAGTGGGGATTGATTACTTCACTAAATGGGTGGAAGCTAAACCATTAGCAAAGATCACATAGCAGAATATCAAGAACTTTGTCTGGAAGGTTTCTTAGGGCATTAGTGTTAGATAATGGAAGATAGTTTAATAACATACCATTCAGAGATTTCTGTGAACAACTTGGGATAAAGAATCATTATTCCTCACTCTTCCACCCGCAAGCAAATGGACAAGCTAAAGTAGCAAACTGATCCTTGTTGAAGATCATCAAGACTTGGCTTGAGGGGGCAAAGGGAGTATGGCCAGACAAGCTACCAGGTGTTCTATGGGCCTACAGGACAACTATGAGGACTCCTATAGGAGAAACTCCATTCAAATTAGCCTATGGAAGTGAAGCTATCATACCTGTAGAAGTACACATGGCTAACCATAGGGTGATGAACTACAAGGACAGGGAAAATGAAGAACAACTTCGTCTTAACCTTGATCTGATAGACAACATAAGTAGGGATGTAGAACAGAAAACAACGAGGTATAAAAACCTCACGGCTAGACAATATGATGCAATGGTCAAACCTAGGAAATTCAACATTAGGGACCTTGTAAAGCGTCTCCTTAGCAACTAGAAACCCGGCTCATGGAAAACTGAGACCTAATTGGGAAGGACCTTACAGGATTATCAATTGTAAAAGGTAGGGATCCTACTACTTGGAAACCCTAGATGGACGAAAATTAGAGCACCCTTGGAATGTTGAACATCTAAGAAGATATTATCAGTAAAGAATCATCCTGGACGAGCATCATCTTGGATGAGTATCATCATGGATGAAGTTGAAGTTATGTGTTACTTTCCTTATATTTATTTGTGTTAGTTACTAGCACTACATTTTTTTAGTATTTTAATTCCCTAAAAGTGCATTAGTTTCCAACTTTTGCACTATCTATGGATGTATTTGTGATGGACAAAGTCATGAAGTTAGTTCGTTTGTACGTAAGTATTTTCAAATCCCTTAAGGCACTAACTTTTAAGCATGTGCCATGCCCACTTAGTCCGAGAAGGGGTCTAGGCCAGATCTTCAATCAAATGATGGGGTCATCTCCCGACACCCTTAATATAGATCTATTTTCTTGCCACTTTCCTTTAACAACATATGGGCTTTCCATCATTTCATGGACTCTCCCCTTATGGGAAGAATCACTGGCTTTAAGCGGATCACCCTCACACAAGAAGATGAACATTGAAAGGGCTGAAGGGTATCTACGGGATGTAGATGTTAATTTTGGAGGTCACGTACTTTAGTTAGAATGCCATCGACACGGTTGAAACTTTTACTTTTCTTTGGGCCCAACAACTGACCAAGCATAACGATTGCAGAAGGTACGGCCAGAGAATTCATCTCCAAGTCGATAGCATGTCGGGCAGGTCGGATATAGCCAAGTGAGTCTCAGACTTGTTCCCCCTTTGGAACTCTCTGGCTAATGACCTGTCGAGGACTCTTCAGTCAAGCGCCATCCAAGCAAGGCTGAAAGAGAGCGCCTTCTTGCTGTGGTTGACCCTTGGCTGGGGCCAAAGAAGATGCCTCCAATTGGAGCCCCAAAAACTCCTCAATATCGTCGTAATCTCCGCTGGAGATTGAGGGTACCAACGCTGCAGCGGTTGACGGAAGAGGAAGCTTATGGTACTATCCTTTGATTCTGATGCCGCGAAATGAAAGTATAGAGACAAGCTAATAGCCACTAAAAGGTCTCATAAGCCATTTTCATTCCAGAAAAAGGATGCAAAGTGAGTGGACTGAAATATACGTGATGTGGTTATGGACTGAAATATAGTGAATGAATAGAATAAACGGGCTTTTAGCTCGAGAAGGCATCTTTTGATCATTGAACTTTCACGCTCATTTAGCGAGAAACTATTCCAATTTCTAGAAATAGCTCAGTAAATGAATGGTCGAGCAAGTGGCTGATGACAAGAATACATACCAGCGCGATTTCGATCCAATGTTTGTGCTAGCCCACTAACCCAGGAGGGGGTACACCAAAGACAAAGACAATCCAACCAAAGAACAAGGGCATGCCTTCCTCGAATATGAATAAGTACTCGTGTAACGGTAAAGAAAGCCGTATCGAAGCCGGCCACAAACTTAGAGAAAAGGGGGTTGGCTACGTGTGAATTGAATGTCTATTGCTCGTACCCAAGGTTGAATTTCCTCGGGGAGTGGAAACAGTCTCTCCTTCTTATTGAAAGCATTGGTCTTGGAACGCCCTCGCTGGGCAAGTTCATTCTTTCTGCTACTGTTCCGGGGAAAGAAGTCAAATTTCTTTGGGAGGGTGTGGTATAGTTGATCACTTTTGCTCTTGTTGAAGGCCTACGCGTTGCTAATGCCGAGATTCGGTTTTATTCAGTGAACAAAATTGTTCGAGTCCTTTTTTTATTAAACCATTTCTTTATCGATGCAAAACCTTAACTTAAGTGGGGCCAGGCAAGTGAGGAGAGGAGACTCGCCTTCTTCTTCATGGATCTCCATTGCTTATCATTATGCTTTGTCTTGACGAGGAAACAAAGGCAAATCAAATGATGGAACTATAAAAGTGATCCTGGAAGATTAGAGTAGCCTACCCATTAGTAGAAACTAAATATGGAGAAGTGTGAAGTCAAAGCTAAAACTAAAAGAAAGTAGTTCGCGCACGAGAAATGCAAAGGAATCTTGGAAGAACCAGCACTTCAGCAAGAATTGACCCTCACTCTATGCCAAGGTAATTGCAAACCATAAATCTAATAATAAATAGAAAAAAAACTTCCCAAAGCTGATCGTGAGAAATGGATATGTAAAGCCTAAAACAAATCCAGATTGAAATAGTTATTTTAAATGCTTTGCCTAGGCAGGTGAAGGAGAAGGATGTGGTCGTCTTCCTTGGGTCAAAAGGTGCAATCTTCTGACCGAAACTATAAGCATTAGTAGAACCATTGAAGAGGCCACTGAGTCCTATCTCGAAGGGAGCAGAGCTTTAAGCCGCCGAATACAATCATTTTGAAGAAGTTGCAAGTGTGGGTTCAGTTCAAATGGTGGACAATATTTATGTTATGGATTTCCAATGTATATAATGTTGTGTGAATTTCTAATTTTCATATTGTTGAAGTTCTCATTTTAACTAATCCATAAGAAGGCTAAAGGCCCAAGATGAGCAAAATCTTTGGACGCAGGGATGTAACGTCTATAAGCTTTCCTTAAATAAGGTAAAGCAAAGGAAAATAAACCTAAGGTATATTCATCTAACTAATGGACGAGGCAAAATGTGCACGCAATAATATTCAAAATCCATGGATAAATATGACCAGCTAAACAATCCAATCTTTGGATGAGTGAATGCTAGAAACATCTTGCCCAAAGACGAGTAAAGAACCGTCCAGCCTATGGATGAAGAATAATGCAAGCTATAAGTCAAATCTATGGATGAAGAAAGCGAGCAAAAGAAATTTCATTCATAGACAAGTTACACTTCTAAAATATAAAGAACGGTAAGATGTTGAACATGAGGAAGTTAACCCTTATGTTATTCAAAGCCAATGAAGGCCATTGTATCTATTGCACGTCCATAAACTTGGACGAAGAGATTGTACTTAAAATAAATTTTAAAATAAAGTCCAAAACAACAAGCATTCCTAACAAAATAAAATAAACAAATTTTTCTAAAAAAGAAATAAACTTTACTGGGATAAACCACTGGGGGCATTGCCCCCAGACTTTGGGTCGTCTTTGCTTGTCTTAGCAGTGTCCTTGGCAGGTTCTGTTGAAGCATTGTCCACAACATTAACGTCCTCGGAGCTCGTCTAAAGCAAGGAATTCTCTGCTTTAGTGGGGATCTTGAAAGAATCAAAATATATCTCAGGGTAGGCCTCCTGGGCGTCAGAGCGGAAGTCTTCATAGCCAGCAACGTAATGACGGTTTAGACAATTAGTAAAGTCATCTGACTTCATAAAGGTTGCAATGGCTTCCTTTTGAGCATTCTCCAAAGACGAAGTAAACCCTTGAACTTTCACCTCAAGATGATTGATATGGGTTTCCTTTTCAATGGAATCTGCCTTGAGCTCTTCCACCTCGTTCCTTAGTTTCTTTTCTATCCCCTGAAGACAAGTAAGCTCCTCAGTCAGCCTGATCACTTTCCCCTTTTTCAAAAGGAACTCACCCTTCAGTTCCTTGATCTTTGCCTTAGCAGCCTTAGCCTTGTCAGAGTTCCTTGGCTTGGCTGGACACGGTATAAAACTTTGCCATTGCATGAAAAACAAATGGACGAAGTAGAGTTAGAAATTTTTCGTAAATTTCTCAGAAAATAAAATGAGAATGATAAGAAAATTACATACCTTGAAAAGACCATGGATTGCAAAGTGTTTAAAGTCCTTCACTGACATGTCATAACATGCACTCACTTCTTTGTCAATGATGATCCCTTTGAACGTCTTCCAAGCATAATACTCGTCCAACACCAAGTTGGGAGGACACTTGGTTGAAATTGAAGAATGAATTCTACGAGAAGTTTTGGTTGCGGGGGAGAGGGTTTTCAGGTTGGACATATGAAGGAGTAGTTTGGACAAGCACCAGGTTCATTGCGGGGTCGTCCAGGTCTATCGTCGTGGTTGGAAGCTTTGGAACCTTGGGAGGAGGAGTCTTATCAGGCTTTTGCTTCTTAAGACCTCGGTGTCTTGGAAGATCACCAAGGTCAATATTGCTTGAAATGCTTTTCCTCTTCCTAGCCTAGACAACAGGTTTCTGGACAACCAATGGAGTTGCCTCATCTTGAACCTGGACGTCCTCTTCACCTTTAGTACCACTGGCCACATTTTTCCCTTTATTTTCTTTCATAGTGGCTAACCCTATAATGGAGAAGATACAAAGTTAATAATGTATTAAAAAAAAATGAAATGATGAAATGCAATGGAAGACACTTACTTCAACCAATGGTCTTCTCGTGTGCAAGATTTTCTTCAATGGGCTCAGGACCAAGTCTCCAGATAGCAAGACAACGAAGGGTTACCAAGCTGTGGAAGGACCTTTCAGGATAAGCATGGGCTTTATCAATATGCTCCAAATGAAACTTGTCCAAATATGGATGAGTAATAGCTGCACCAATATAAGAGAGGATTAGACGAGGAAAGAATTAAATAAAATAAACAAAGGGAAAGGAAGAAAGACATACCCTTAGGACGAAGATGACCTGGGGCACTGGTAAAAGGAGGGAAAGGGACATTATTTACATCAACTGGGTTCCCAACCCAATTTCTAGAAATAAATAAAAATTCTTTCTTCCATAACCTATCAGAAGAACTACAACCCTTAATCAAACTAAATTGGGGGCCCTTAGACGAAAATTGGTAAAAATCAGCAGACTGCTTAATCTCTGAGAGTTTATAACAATAAAGGAACTCGTTTGCTGTGATTGGACGGTTCCCCTCAAACACATAATGCCATAGCATTTGCATGGCAACTATTGTCCTTCATCCATTAGGGTTGAGCTAGTTTGGTCTAATACCCAACCTATGGAAGAGACCTCTACAGAAAGAATTAAGAGGAAACCTAAGGCCTACTAACAAGTAAGAAGTATATACACCAAAACTTGAAAAGGGGGAACAACACCATTCACCCCTTTCAAGTAGACGTGGTCTAAACTCATTGGGAATTTGGTATCTACCTATAAGAGTTGTCAACTTACTTGTGTCTAGGGTGGACGCCACCTTTAGGGCACAACTATAAATAACATTTTCATCATTCTCTTTGTCTTGAGGGGGACTGAGTGACTTACTCCTTCTAGACGAGCAGCCTTAGCCCTAGAAGTCGTCCTATGTTGCATCTCCTAGAATTCCTTTAAAGGAATTCTAGGAACCCCAAATGAATAATTCTTGTCTTGGGAACTACTATCACTACTACCACTACTCTCACTGCTACTCTCATAGCTACCACTACTACTAGGGGACTCATCCTGGTACTCGTCTATTTCTCTCTCTGTAGTACCTCTAGATGCAAACATATTTATAAGAATGAATAGAATTTCCTAAAGGACAAAAACCTAAGGATGAAGGAAAGGAAGTACCTGATAAGAGACTAGAGACGAGGATGACTAGACAAAGCTCTTGGATGAGATGGCAAAGAGGAAAATATTAGAAAAGTGAAAGGGTAAGAGAGAGAATGTATATATTTATAGGCCCTAGGGGTGGGTCAACGAAGCGATGTGGACCAATAAGAAGCTGACACGTGGCATATTCCTCGAAAAATAAATCGACGTGACAAGTTAACCAATAAGATTGTGACACGTGGCGTAATATGAAATGACGAAATCCAATCAGAGCAAGGATGACACTTGGCATATCAATTGACCATTAAAATATCGACACATGTCAAAAGCAAACAGTTCAACCACAGTGTTCAGGACGATCCTTGGACAAAGGGGGCAACTGATGGTGAACCAAAAATTGAACCATCTCTAGTTCGTCCATAGTGTCGACCAAGTCTAGAAAGATCGTTCAAGTATAAGAGGGTTGTCGAAGTGTAAGAAGGTTGTCCAGCATGGAAGCGCATAGACGACCTCCCAACACTTAGAAATTATCATAATAAATTTATGTTCAAGAACTTAAAATTTGGACCACATTCTACTATTCTAAAGTATGAGCAAAATCCTTGTTCATCGCTATAACTTCCCACTAAGTTCTTAACTTCCATAGCAGTTATGGAATATGAGTTTGACCTTTCTAACTTCCACATTAGTTGTGGAAGTTAAGTCTGAACCTTCTAACTTCCATCCACGTTTAGGAAATTACTAAACAAGTAACCACTCCAAAGCTCACTATAAAAGAACTCATCCATATCAAATGAAAGTAAGTTTCCACCACTCCTAAAGTTTGAATTCTTGAGTTCTAGAGAGAAAACTAACTTAAGCATCAGAGGGTTCTTGGCCGGTTCACCCTGGTCACCTTTGATCTTGTGTTTCTTTCTTTTCAGGCCTTCCAAGTAACCACAAGCCTATTGAAGCCTGGAGCATTCAGCCTACTGATTTTCTGTGCATCATCAAATTCAATATTCATTATTTAACAAGTTAGAGTATTAGGTCTTTGAATGCTAAAAATAACATATAATATTAGCAACTTTTTATCCCATGAATAATCACTAGACATTTTGTAAAACGTTTGTAATGGGTTTGTGTCATATTCAGGTTGACATGACTAACCCGTTTAATAAACGGGTTGGGTTAGTGTTCAACCTATGGAACCCATTTAACCCATCTAACCTGTTTAATTAAATGCCATTTTACTAATATACCCTTTATACCCTAGGTATATAAACTTATTCGTTGTTGTGGTTTACTTTCTTTGACATAATGTGATTGGTTATTTGTGATGTTGAGATATGCTTTAGTTTTGAATGATTATTGGTGATGAAGTTACTTGTTAGTTCTGAATTTTATATTAAAAATATTTATTTGTTTGTTTTTTCATATATATATATAAATATATATATATATATATATATATATATATATATATATATATATATATATATTTTTTTTTTTTCATTTTGATAAAATCTGATAAACAGGTCAACATGACTAACTCGTTTAATAAATAGGTCGTGTTAAGGTTGAGGAATTTAGACCCGTTTAATAAACATGCCAGGTTAGTGTTGACCCATATAGTTGGATTCATGAGTTGATACAACACGAACCTGATACACAAACATGAATTGCCACTCCTATTTGCTAGAATCCCTTTTGTACCATCCATAAATACAACCTACACAAGCTATTGGATTGACATCTATATGTGTGACCGTAGTAAAGTATTACCTTTTGAATCTCATGATACAATTTTTTCTTTTCACTTGTTGCAAACAAAATTTTGCAGTACGAAAAACTCGAAGTAACACAATCTATAAAAAGACCAATGGACTTTGATGAGTAGAAAAATTACCCTTGTCTTAAAAAAGAAGAAGAAGAAGAGAAGAAGAAAAGCTAGCTTCGTCCATTAAGCTGGCCTCGTCCATCAAGCTAGCCTTGTCCTTTAAGCCAACTTCGTCATTCAAACGAATGACGACGGCACGAACAAAATGAATCCTCCATCAATGACAAGTGTGACGTTTAATACACCAGACAGGAAAAAGCATAACCGAAGGACCAACAGGTAGAAGACCATTGATAATGATAAACATCTCTGCATTCAATGATATTAAGACTGTCATTGATCAAAGAAGATGCTACGCATTTATTATGCTCATTAATGATAAAGAGTAACAGATGAAGCAAACGGTAATGAATGAGTTCTACACACCAAACATGAATTCTGTAACGTATTAGCCATTGAGCATAAATGCAGGAATTCATTGCCCATTAATGCAACAAACATCTATAAAAGGAGAAAGCACCAAAAACCCAAGGTACGCCCAATTACACACAAATACTCTATGAAATCACTCTCTAGTCTATACTTTGTTGAATCCCTTTCCCTTACTGACTTAAGCATCGGAGGCGGTTAGGCTAACGCCACACTAGCGTGTTGCTCTTCCACCCAGTTCATTTTGCAAGTTTTTCCTCCAATAGAGACAACCCCAACCATAGCTTCATCCATCCGCTACGACAAGGAGCTTAACTCCTGATTTTTTGTTTCAGAAGTTTGGCGTCGTCTGTGGGGACGCTAATCATTCAAGCCATCTTTTCCAATGACAAAAGAGTTCCTCAAAGTATGAGATGGAAGCAGAGACTGCACCTCAATCAAACGCTGTGCAACAACACAAATCCAAGCCCTCTTGGCTAATGTGGAAGAGCTGACTCGTCAGAATGAAGAACTGCAAAAGATAATGGAATCCTAAAACGCAGAATGTCGGCGAACAGGTGAAAACCAAAATGAAGAAGAACCAAACTCTCAAGCCAACAGGTGAGACAGGATCTTAGGAGAAGATTCGACCAGGATGAAGAATGAGCTTCGCAACATGAGGAAGGAGATGGATGAACTAAAAAGTGCTATGAAGGACAGAGGTGGAGAGAATCTGGATGGGATGATTCAAAGGATGGACTCACCATTCATTATTGAAGTATTGAACCGTCCCCTCCCACCAAAATTCCATCTCCCATAGTTGGAGTCGTATGATGGTTCCAAGGATCCCTTGGATCACATTGAATCATTCAAGGCATTGATGCTATTGCAGATGACCCTAGACGATGTGATGTGCAGGGCATTCCCAACAATACTGGAGGGAGCAACTAGAGTATGGTTCAGCAAGATACCCACAAGAACTATTGCAAATTTTGAACAAATCAGCAAGGGTTTTGTTCGTCATTTCATTGGGGGGGGGGGGCAGAGACATAAGAAGCCAACCGGTCATCTTTTCAACATTCAACAAGCAGAAGGAGAATCACTAAGACTGTACGTGACTCGATTCAATAAGGAGCTACTGCATGTAGACGAAGCTGAATATCAAATCGTCCTAACGACTTTCCAAGCAGGGTTGTTACCCAGAGATTTCTTCTTCTAAATCACCAAGAATCCACCAAAAACAATGACGGAACTACTCCAAAAAGCTCAAAAGTATATGAATGGAGAAGGTGCAATAGTCGCGAAGGAAGAGAGATGAAAGGAACTTATGAAGTTGCACTCACCCACGGGGCATGGAGTATAAAAAGAACTTTTCCTTTGAAATCCCATTTTTAGCATTAAGCATGTCTACATTTTTGTACTCTTGCTAGAATTTATATCATTCACAAATAAGGCAAGAAAATAAGTTTACTCAAAAAAATAAATACATATATGTGTATATATACATATATCTTTCATGATGTATTTCCTTCTTCATTTCCTCCCTTCACTATGATCCAGGAATGAAAGAGGAAAACCTAAAGACGCACAAGTGTGGGTATAACTCATGCAGCACAACATCGTCATGACTAGTAATGTCATGACGAAAACCTAAAGACGCATAAGCGTGGGAGAAACTCACGCAGCGCAACATCGTCATGCCTAATAATGTTATGATGAAAACCTAAGGTTAGGTTTTACTAACTTTACTTTACTGATCATGTTTATTGAACGGGTGTTAATGCAGATAAAAGATGGACCACCTTCACAATGGCCTTAACCTATGTTGGTTCTAGTAGAAGGCCCAGATATAAGCAAGTACGAAGTAATCCGTCACTCTAGAGAAGGCTTCTACAACCTAAAGTCTTTAGACGGCTGGGAGTTACCTTGACCATTTAACATAGCACACTTGAAGAAATACTACCAATAAGGAATACTTTACATTTCAAGTTGCCTAGTCTTCATATCAGTATATACGACAGTTATTGCTTTCGTCATTCATAGATTAATAATACATGTAAGCATTATCCATGCGTATTTATCAATGATTATCCATGAGTTATTTATCAATAAAAATATGTGCAACATTTAGGAGTTATCCTTGGGAGTCGTCCCAAGGATCTCCGTCGTTGAAATTTTAAATCAAAAGTCGTTTACACATAGCCAATGGCATCATAGCCATCAAATCGTTGAAATTTCAAATCAAAAGTTGTTTACACATAGCCAATGGCATCATAGCCATCAAAGTTGTTAATACACAACTACCAAAGTCGACTAAATCAGAGTTGTTTAAACACAACCAATATGACCATTATTCAAGCATGAATAAACGAAAAAAATGGTTAACCTAAAGACGCTCCAATACCACGACTTTAAGTCACGAGTACAACGCAACATCATCATTTAAATATGACTCAATAAAAAGCTGTTCAAACACAACTAATATCGTCATTCAAACATGACTCAATAGAAAGCTGTTCGAAAATAGCTAAAAATAATAAGTTGTTCAAACACAACTAATATCGTCATTTAAACACAACTCAACAGAAAGCTGTTCAAACACAGCTAAACACAACTAACATCGTCATTTAAACATGACTCAATAGAAAGCTGTTCAAACATAGCTAAAGATTATAAGTTGTTTAAACACAACTAACATCGTCATTCAAACATGACTCAATAGAAAGCTGTTCAAACACAGCTAAAAATAATAATTTGTTCAAACACAACTAACATCGTCATTCAAACATGACTCAATAGAAAGCTATTCAAACACAACCAAAGATAATAAGTTGTTGTTCAAACACAACTAAAGATTATAAGTTGTTCAAACACAACTAACATCGTCATTCAAACATGACTCAATAGAAAGCTGTTCAAACACAGCTAAAGATAATAAGTTGTTCAAACACAACTAACATCGTCATTCAAACATGACTCAATAAAAAGCTGTTTAAACACAACTAAAAATAATAAGTTGTTTAAACACAACTAACATCGTTATTCAAACATGACTTAATAAAAAATTGTTCAAACATAGCTAAAAATAAGCTGTTCAAATGCAACTAACATTGTCATTCAAACAAGACTCAATAAAAAGTTGTTCAAACACAGCTAAAAATAATAAGTTGTTCAAAAACAACTAAAATCTTCGTTTAAATATGACTCAATAAAAAACTGTTCAAACACAGCTAAAAATAATAAGTTGTTGAAACACAACTAAAATCGTCATACAAACATGACTCAATAAAAAATTAAAAAATAAAAAAGCTATGGGAGTTTGTACGAAAGATGAATTCACACAGACGATACCAAGACTCCCACAGGTGAAGTAAGAATTTCTACCATTCACAAATAAGGTAAGAAAAGAAGTTTACTCAAAGCAAAAAAATATATCTCTTTCATGTTAAGTGTATTTCTCAGTCTACATCATCTCAACGATGAAGATTCTACTGACGAGCATAAACTCAGGTAGTCAATCTATATCATCTCAATGATAAAGATTTTACTGACGAGCGCAACCTTAAGTAGTCAATCTATATCATCCCAATGATAAAGATTTTACTGACGAGCATAAGCTCAAGTAGTCAATCTACATCATCTCAATGATATAGATTCTACTAACGAGCATAAGCTCAGGTAATCAATCTAGAATCACTTCAATGATACAGATTCTACTGACAAGCATAAGCTTAAGTAGTCAATCTACGCACTAGTCCACAATAAACGCAAGCACACAAAAAATGAGGAAGGCAAAGTTTCAAAATTATTCCCGCCTTGTCACATAGACAAAGATAGGAATGGGGGGGGGGGGGGGGGCAATTGTCAAGGATAAAAATTACCTTTGTCTTAAAAAAGAAAAAAAGAAAAAAAGAAAAGACGAAAAGCTAGCTTCGTCCATCAAGCTAACCCCGTCCATCAAGCTGGCCTTGTCCATCAAGCCAACATCATCCTTCAAGCTAGCTTCTTCATTCGGACGAATGACGACGGCACGCATTAAATGAATCCTCCATTAATGACAAACATGACGTTTAATACACTAGACAGGCAAAAGCGTAACCAAAGGACCAACGGGCAGAAGACCATTGATGATGATAAACGTCTCTACATTCAGTGATATTAAGACCGTCATTGATCAAAGAAGACGTTACGCATTTATTACGCTCATTAATGATAAAGAGTAACAGATGTAGCAAATGGTAACAAATGAGCTATACACACCAGACATGAATTCCGTAACATATTAGCTGTTGAGCATAAATGCAGGAATTCATTGCCCATTAACGCAAAAAACAACTATAAAAGGAGAAAGTACCAGAAACCCAAGGTATGCCCAATTACACACAAATACTCTACATAATCATACTTTGTTGAATCCTTCTCCCTTATTGACTTAAGCATTGGAGGTGGTTTGGCTAACGCCACACCGGCATGTTGCTCTTCCACCCAATTCATTTTGCAGGTTTTCCCTCCAACAGAGACAACCCCAACCATAGCTTTGTCCATCCGCTACAACAAGGAGCTCAACTGCTAATTTATTTCATCATCAGACTTTAACTCTCGATTTTCTTCACAAACACCAATGTTTTCTTTAAGGCAGTTATAAAATAATTTTTCAGCATTATAACCTCTAGAAGGATGGGAATTTTTGCCACCTATGGTTTGGCTAAAATTTAAGTTGCCTACCTATGGTTTGAAATTTGACACGTTACTTACCTAAGATTTGACCAAAATTTAAATTGCCTACTTATGGTTTGAAATCTCATGATACAAGTGTTCCGCTCGATTCTTTTTTATTTTGTTTAATCTTGTATTTTTATGTTTTTTGTATTTTTTGAGGATAGAGATATAAAAGTGGAGTAAAATTACCTAATTAGCTATGTCTTTAACATAATTGGGTTACGAAACTCTAACTAAGCTAACTTCAGGTTGGTAAAGTGTCAAATTTCAAACCACAGATAGGCAACTTAAATTTTGGCCAAACCACAAGTAGGTAAGTTGTAATTTGCCCTTTATTTTTTATGGATTCGGCACCACACATTGGATATTGAATGGATATTGGGCACTTATGTCTAATTAATGTTATTCCTAATTTAGACTAAAAAACTGTTAGGATTAATACCCTAAAATCCTATTGTATGGTATTATGTATGACATTGTGTATTATCTAATAAAAGTGTTTTTATATATTAAAATAATGGTAACGTAAATACTTGGATATTATTTTATAGTCTATGAGATGCATAATATGTCATTTAAGTGTTGATATGTTTACTCAAAAAAAAAAAAAAAAGTGTTGGGATATGATTTGCATATAGAAGATCAAAATTACAAGTTCTTTGTAAACTCAAAATTATAGTTTATAGTCAGTGATGAAATTAGGCTTTTCATTTATGAAGACTATAACATATCAACTAAGATGATTTATCTTGGTCATGGAGTTGAAGATTTCTAGTTGATGTGTCTTAAGTGTGTAAGATATATAAAACTAGACTACTATGAGAATAATTATTCTATTAATAATTTTTAATTGAACAATTAATCTTACAACTTTCAACTTTCAATATGAAGGAATTGTAAACCTAAATATGAAATGTTGCTTGATATATTAGGAGTTAGATCTATTTTAACAACCAAAACCTTAGTACGTTGGGAAATCACAAATAATGACGAGGGGTACACACATATTCTCAAGATGGAATCCATAGTTTCTTTTTAGAAATATAAAATAAACCATTTAAGATAAGTTTAATGGGATTAGCTATTTAGAGTGTTGGGCCTAACGACTTTAGTAAAAAATTACTAAAGATTGTATTTTATGAATTAAGATTTCAAAAAAGTATGAATAACTTAAAAGATTAAACCAAAAACTCAAAGATCAAGAGATGACAATTTTCAAAGTAACAGTTATATATTATAACTCTATGTTACTATGTCAAGAGTTGACATATAAGCCTACAACTCATTGGAGCTAGAGTTTTATATGTCCCTTTGCTCCCATTTTAAGCCACACACTAAATCTTAATTGGGTTGGCCCATACAATCAATCTAATTAGATAATCTATTAATTATTTAATAAGAGTTATTAAATAAAATAACTGCATTGGTAGTTAAACATATGTATGATTAAACAAAAGAAAAAAAAAATGTTCTTTAAAAAAAACACATATTCATCAAGAAAGAAAGTGAACATATGTAAAATTGATTGAGAGATCGCATACTTTTGGTATAAAGTGGAATTGGGGTGAAGATTGAAGGTCTTCTCAAAATCTTTGTTTTTAATTTCACTACATCAAGGTACAATTCTCTAACCCTTGTTCTAGAATTCAAAGTTCCATGTTATCTTACATGAATGGAGAAAATCATGCGATTCTTCCGTTGCTTGTTTTTTATGTGATACAAAAACCATGTTTTCCAACAAAAACATATATAGGGATCCTAAGCTAAACTAGAATCCAAAATCATTTCTTGCACTATAAGACACAAGTTCGAAAGTTTATGTTTGGGGAAGTAATAAGAACCCCACATCTCTCATCTTTATATGGAACCTCATTTTTACTCATTTTGTTAGCCCAATTTTGTTAGCCACATCTCTATACCCTAAAAGGACTAGTCTAGTCACAATTGAGACTCTTTGTAGACTCCAAAAGTATCTCATTTTTATTTATTTATTATTAAATTTAATTTTTAAGTCATATATTTGACTTGTATAAATTTGGAGTGTTTTGACAACAATGAATTGATAATAACAGAAGCTGAGTTATTGAGTGATAATTGCTTGTATGTTAGAATGAGGATCAGCTTGTTTTCTATGTGTGATTATCTTGGTGTGTGTTTATAACTGTAAACTGGTTTTGATCTCTCTCTCTCTCTCTCTCTCTCTCTCTCTCTCTGTGAGAATCTTGTTTGAATTTGATGTGATTTTAATTTTTGTGGAGATTTATTGTTTGGGTTTAGCGTCTGATATTGGTGGCTTATTGTAATGGAAATTGATTATTGACATGCTCTCTAATATTTTTATTTGAATGTTTATATATATATATATATATATATATATATATATATACACACTTTAAATTTACTTAGTATTTGTTCTCCAAGTCCATGTAGTCTTCTCTTCAAATAAAATTTTATTTACATGTCAGAAAAATGTTACTGGCATTTTCAGATCTTCTAAACTATGGAAATGTTTGATGTGCTTATATCAACTTCTTTGCAATACTACAAGTAGTATAAGCTTTTTATCAGCACCAAGTTCAAGCTTATTTTCTTATTTTCTCATAGTTCCTTCCCTATGGTATCATATCCAGGGTCATCTCAAACTTCACAACGTCGTAGGGGTGCACGTTTCACAGTTAAAGCAGATTCTAGGAGTGTAAAATTGTTTTGTTTTTTCTTCAAAATGATAGTTGAGGCTAAATAGTTTTTTAAACTTTTATTTTAATTTTAAAAATAGGGTATCTATGTTTCCACATTTATTTATTTATTTAAATTTTATTTGAAGGAATGCTCTATTGGAAGTAATATTTATGCCTTATGTGGTGTGTTTGAAGAGAAAGAAATGCTCAATGCTTAAGAGGTTGTGCCTCTTTTTTGATTGACAAAATGTTTCCATTATGTGTTTTTTTCATTGAATTGTTACCAAGTTAAACAAGCATATAAATTTTATTGTTTGCCTTTAATGCATAATTCTTGGCAGTTTATTTTGCTTTATTTGCCCAAGAATTAGTTTTGTCAGGACTATATATATATATAGTGGGGCTCTTTTTTTTTTCTTTTTTCTTTTTTCTTTTTTCTTTTCCTTTTTTTTTAATGAAAAGGGCCTATAGTGGCGTCCATAAGTGCCACAGTAGGTTTTATATATATATATTTTAAATGAAATGGGCATATAGCAGCGTTTTAAAAACGCCACTATAGGTCTATTTTTTTCAATTTTTTTATTAGCTATAGTGGCGCTTTAAAATGCTGCTATAGCCTACTTAAAAAATAAATTTGACCTAGAGTAGCGTTTTTATAAACGCCACTATAGGTCCATAGTCATCATATAATAGTGAAGTTCATAAACACCACTATAGCTTGAAGGGACCTATAGTGGCATCTTTAGGACTTCTAGTGGTGTTTCACGAACGCCACTATAGACCTAGGTTTTTGTAGTCTCCCTCTCTTTGATGTTTGAATGTGTGTAATATAAATATAATATAACTTTATATAATTTAGTAATTAAAAAATGCAAAGAGATTGTTACATTTATGTGTATTATTATCATGTTATAATAACTTTTTTGTTATAAAGTTAATAATTTAAGGAAAAAATGGTAAATTTTGTGATTGTTCAAGTTTTTGATTGGCTAAGTAGAAATTTGATGTATTATTTATGTATGGATGAATGTGGTGGTATAGTCAATAATTAATACAATGCTATTTGGTTAATTTTTTTTCATTTAGTTTAAAATATATTTATATAAAACCAATAGAAAATAGATAATGACAATTGCATAAAATTAAAAATTTTATACTATAAACTTAACAAAGTAAAATGATCACATCTACCCACATTGACAATAGATAATAACAACTGATAATAAACTAAAAGATTACAATAAAAAAAGTTTATGGCAAATAAATAAAGCTGAAAAATGGATAAGCTTGGACCATCTAGGTTTACCCTAAAGGGCTTCATGTCGTCAGCATTTCTAGGTTTGGTTTTCTCTGGCCCTTCCCCTTACTTCATATGCTTGGTTGAATGCTTTTCGAGCTCCAAATTGAGTGATTTTCAGTGGTGTTGGAACGATCTGAATTCCTATTTTCTAAAACTTCCAAATTTGTGAGAATCAGACCATGTACGAAATAGTTACAAGTCTTGGAAGAAGACTGATTCACCATTTTTTGCACCCGATGATTTTTCTTTTTTTTTTAGAATGTAGAGGAAAGTGCCATCTTCAAGAAAGTACTTGCATTTTGGCTTAACCACAACGCATCGAGATATTACGACTTCTGGAAAATAGCTATCCGAACATGTCAAAACACTTGGTAAAAATCTCGACCACTTTAGCTTTAATTTCGACCTATGAGTAGCCATTTTAAAGAGAACTGAATTTTATTTCATTTGTGCTCGAATTTATCCCAATCTAATTGTTAGATTTGGTTAAATTACGATTTAGTCCAGGTTAACAGTAGTCAAACTTGGTCAAAGTTGATAAAATCTTTTGAAAATATTGGTTTTGATATAAAAAGATGAAAAATTGGCATTTTATTGAATTTATGTACAATTTTGGCTATTAGTTAACTTTTGGTCAGCATTCTGGTCATTTTGACTTGGACTAGCAATTCAAGTGATATGACACCCAAACAAGAAAAACTACATCACCCTAAACATTCCCATGGTTCCTCGGTAAAAATATGATTTTTTTTTGTTGTTGGAATTTTTGGGGTTTGGCACACAAATCAAGGGTGAACAAAATACAGTGTTGATAGTTGCTCATTTTTTTTTTTTTTTTCCTAATTCGATTTCTCTCAATGTGTCCTCATCACGAACCGTTTGTTTGAAGATGCAAATAAATACGTCTAGCTCAAGAAACAATGTGCTTTTTGGATCCAGTTTTCATGAGAAATTAAGAATTATCATGCAAAGTGATTTTTTTTTTTTTTTTTTTTTTGAGTTTCCATGATTTTTCCTAATTTCATATTAATTTTTTTTTTTTTTTGACATTTTGACCTTCATTTTGCTCAAGTGAGATTCCGCTGGAAAGCTTATGAGGTTTGCTTTCTAAAGAGTTTTGTTGTTTGGCATCGATATTTAATTTGGGCAAACTTGACATTTTGAAACAAAAAGTTTATTTGGAATTTTTTTATATAGATATTTTGATAAATTCATTTTAATTCAAAGGAATTTTAATAACAAGACCTTTCCAACGAGGTGTTCGCGAAAAATAATCTGCAAGCACACAGAATCGTAACAAGTAGTAAAGTATTTTTAGAACACGAATGTCAAACCCATAAGGATTAACAATGTTATTGAATACCGAAATTCACTAAATTAATTACTATTTGGAAAATTGAAAATAAAAGGGACGTTCAACTATCTAAATTAAATTAAACTATTTAATAAAGATAAATATAGCAAAGCGTAAAAGTCTAAAAGTGTAAAGAAAAAAAATATTCTTCCTAATTATTTAATTCTAATAATCTCCAGTTGATGATTAAAAATTCCTCAATTATTCAATATCTTCTCTCGAATAATATCAAAAATATCTTCAACTAACAATTCCATATCTCTATGAGAATTTAATTAACTGGAGACTCATTACGTACTTTGAATTTTCTTGAAAAATCACACTAATCGCGGTAAACCATCTCTACTTTCGCTCAATTAAAGGTGTTTAATTCTAGAACTAAAATTAACAAATCACCTCTCGGTCTCATTGTAATTCAATTGATCAAACAATAATTTGTAAAAAAAATAGTAAGAATTAAGAATAAGAATTAAACACTCAATCATGGAAATATTAAAAATAAAATAACTCAGAATATAAATTGTGTGTTCATTGCTAGACTACATCAACGCTCTAGAAAATAAAATTTAGTTCATAATAAAATTGAAAAGAAAACAAATAAAACTTATGTCTTTCATCTGAATTGGTTGATCAACATGAAGCAGCGCCCCTTTGTCCTTAGAAAGACTCCAAAGAAGATTCTTCAAATGCGGCACCCCCAATTTTTGCCCTAAAGAGCCTTAAAATAGGTTAAGGAATCCTATTCCCGTTTGGAGAAAATCCCAGATTTTTAGGCTTCAGTTAACCGACAATTTTGGCCCATTTAATGACATAATTCGTACTTTTGGTAAACTACAAAGTTGTAGCCCTTTAAGTTAACTTTCCAGCACAACTTGAATCATCTCGATTGGATATCTGAGTCGAAAGTTATACCAAAAATACTAACTGATGTGCAGGCTGGAATCCTAATCCAAATTGGACTTGGATTTGGTGCAAATTTCATTTGATTCCTTGCTCCAGTTGGACTTAAATTTAATTGGGTTGGTCTTCTCTTGAATTCATGCCTGGCTGGATGTAAGTTGACTTGATTCAATTGGCCTAGCCCCACTTTGCATGTGATGCCCTTGTAGATTAATCTAAAATCTTCTCATTCCTTCAAAGCACAAATGAATAGATAAATAAAAATAAAAATCAAATCAAATCAAAAGAAATAAAGGAAAACTAACAATTTTAATAAATAAGAGGATAATAAAAATCATGTGAAAATTACACTTATCACAAGGCATCATTTGAGCCAATCCATGATCATTTTATTCTAATTCAATCGAGATTAAATTATAATCAAGTTTAATGATCAAGTGTTAAGCAATTTTTCATCATTTTAGCCATATTTTGCTTGTTTTAAGTCTAATCTGGGCCCAAGAATTTAATTATCTATAACATTGGCTTAAATTTATCCTAATTAGATGGTCAGATTTTTAGTCAAATTGAGGTCAAAGTCATGCTTAAAATGGTAATTTTTGCAATTTTTTGGCACAAATTGAGATTTTTGACATGCAAACCAAGGCAACCAAAATATGGTGATGATGCCCAAATCGTCAATCAAAATGATCGTCCAGAGTGGAGTCGTCCACAGCCAACCTGATCCTGAGAAAATGGCTGGAAAAAGGGAGAATTGTGGGTCATCGATGTGGTGCCTACCACAAATCCTCCGATGCTAAAGTTAGAAAGGCTAGAATGAGAAAAAAAAGTGTTAGAATATCAGTGAGTATGGACTAGAGTTTTTTGCTGTACCTTTGTAGGTGTGAGGTATCTGTATATATACTTGCCTCTTTTTCATAGTCGTTGGGGAGTGCTGTTAATGGAGGCTTGAATGGGTTATTTGTAACACTTTCCATAGATGTTAATGAGAGGGCCGTCGATGCTCCAACGATAAAGAGATTTATGGCAACCTTGTAATGTATGTACTTGCAAGCCCTCTCTTCGTCCAGTGGGTTCAAATGGTGACAGATTGGAATGGTTTCTACATCTATTCATCCCTTGTCTGGACGAGGAGGTTACCTGAGGGGATTATGGTCGTCCATCAGCTGCCCCTTTCTTCCGAGGTCGTTCAATTTGGAGACGGCCATGGAATGTGGTGAGTTCCCTTCTATTTTTATTTTTTTTTTGGTTATGGCGCTTTGAGTTTCCCTCTCTGCAGTTATTACCTTGTGGCGGCGTGGCATGTGTCGAGGGGTCCTTGGTTCCAGGGAAACTTTTTAGTTTCCCACGTTTTTTGAAGCGCTTCCTTTTTAAACTTCTGGTGTTTTCTCTCCACGCTTATTTTTGCGAAATTCTAGCCATCTTGTGTTTCTCTACACCGAGTTTTCAGCTTCCTTTGGATTTCACTGCTGCGATTTCTACGCTTACCTCTTCTCCCTTTCAGTTTCGCTTCCTTTTTCAGGTACCCCCATTTACTTTTCTTGCTTTCTTTTTTTCCTTTTTAACTTCCCTTTTCTGTGCTTTGTTCCCTTTTTGAAATCTTGCTTTTTTTGCTTCTTTTTTATGGACCATTCTAGTATTAGGTGCACTTCTCCCTTAGTTACCTACTTTTTTGCTTGCTTAGGTGTGTTTATAGGTTGTTCTAGTGGCCATTACCCACTGATTAGGGATTTCACCCTAGGTGAAAATGGTTTGAGTCTGGTATTGGGTGAGTTATACCCATTGTTGTGTAAGTCCTTAAGTTGGTTTGAGTCGGTGCGAGGGGTGCTAAGGAGGGAAAAAATGAGTTCTGAGGGTAGATCCGATGATTTAGGGGCTATCCTGTCGTCCAACGCTGGTGTGGGTGAGGTTGAGACAGATACAACTATCTCCAAGCCGCCGTCTTCTCGTCCGTCTGTCCCAGCCTCTCCCCGACCTTTCCATTCCTTTTAGGAGGAGTGTTCTCTGAATGAGGATATACCTTCTCTAGATTTAAGGATAGATTCCAGTTCCCCGAGGAGACTAGGGTTCGTCTCCCTAAGAGAGGTGAGAAATCCTGTGCTTTTGCCCATAGGGAGATTTGCTTCTATGAGGCTTCCTTCCTGTGTAGCCTTAGGTTCCCCGTCCATCCATTCATTATGGAGCTCCTTCACCACCTAAACATAGCCCCAGGACAACTTATGCCAAATTCTTGGAGGATCGTTATAAGTTGTATGGTGATCTAGACGATCATAGCTGATAGTGATATGATCACACTGAACGAGCTCGTCAATCTTTACCGTCTAAAAAAGTCCAAGGAGTTTGGTTATTATGAGCTCATTCCTTGGCATAGAAGGTCTTGGCTCATCGCCGATCTGCCTTTGTCTTTCCGTTACTGGAAGTCGAGGTACTTCTTTGTGTCAGGTAACGGTTAGGAGACATTCTCTGACGACTTCTGGGGGATGTCTCTAGGCTGCTACGTCGGTGGGAGACCCTTGTACTTGGTGCGTTTGCTTTGCATTTTTCTCTTTTTTAGCTTTTTTGTTCATCTTTTTGCTTGGACCGTCCGTCTTGAAGTTGTGTTTTTTTTTTTTTTTTTTAGTCAAAGATTGTCCAGAGTTGGAGAGTAGGTTTGCTGAGCGTGTTTGTGTGGCCATTGAGTACGCGAGCACTATAGATGACTTTGACGATTTGGTGGATCCCAAGACCCTAGCTCATCACTGCTTGGGACCAAAACCTTCCATTATGTCCTTCGTGTTATCTGTCGTGAAGAAAAAAATAAGTTTCTTTAGGATGAAAGTAGATCGTCCATCTTTCCCTTTCTTTTCTCGTTCTTCTTTTCTCCACTTAACTCCACTTTTCTTCTTTGTAGAAATGACAACCAAGTTTAATCAAGAGTTTTATTCCCGGATTAAGGCAAAGAAAAATGAACCCCTTTCTAGCATTGGCTAGCGTAGGTTGAGGTTGACTAATAGAAAGAAAGAGAAAGAGAAAGAGACCACAGAAAAGGGCTTGTCCACCCCGACTTTGGACGAGGGTTGGGTAGCTTCCCCGGCCCTATCTATTGAGGAGATTAGTCCTCATCACAAGAAGTGCAGGACGAGTGAGAAGGGCAAGGGGAAAATAGATGCCAGCATTTGGGCTGATGTTGAAACGGCCCTGGCTCGGGCGAATGAGATTGTTACTTTAGATGAACTGAAGGAGATCTCCGGCGTTCCCTCTCACGAGATGGTGAACTGCCATGTTCACAAACTCGTTCAGGTAACTTTTCTTTGTCTTCTCTCTTCCTTTTTTCTTCTTTTTTAACACTAAGAATACCAATTACTAACGCTACATCCTTGAATGCTAGGTGTTAGGGGAGGCAATGCATATCACTTCCCTATACTTGGCAAGTGAGGAGAAGGCCATCATGGCCACTTCAAAAGTAGAGGCGTTGGAAGTTGAGGCCTCAAGTTTAAGGAAAGACTTGATCGTGGCGATGGACGAAAATAACTTGTCCAAGGAAAAAATAAAGGTTTTAACTAAAGAAATGGATGCCGAGAAGCAGTTGGTGAAGCAGAAAAACGAACTCTTGGCGGAGGTCGGCAAAAAAATGAAGAACGTTGTGGCCAAGGCCATTTATGCTTTTCAGACAACCGAGGAATACAATGCCATACTGTTTGGTTGGTATTTTAAGGGGTTCGAGCTGCTCAGGAGGTACATGGTGAAACATGGTCCAAGAGTAGACTTGGAAGACCTGGATTTTGAAGCTATGGACAAGGAGATTGAAGTGGATGAGGCTGCCCAGGCATCCCAGGCTGCTCCTACTACTGGTGATGATCCTCAAGACCCTGAGAAAGATGTTGATGATGCTCCTGCATCATAGTTTCACTTTTTTTTTTTTTAATGCCCTACCTGTTTTAGGGCTTTTGGACAAACAATCTTTTTGTGCCCTGCACTTTTGAACAATTTATGATTCCTTATGTATATATATGCTTATTTACCTTGCGTACATGTTTGCTTGTGAGTGCTTTTCTTTCTTGCTTTTCGTCATCTATTGTGAACTTAGAGAAATACTTGTGAAAAGAAATTATTCGTCTACTAACCTTACCAAGTCAGTTTAATCTCTTTGTTGTCCCTTGGGGACTTGGAGAAACATTTATGAAAAGTGGTTGTTTGTCCACTAACCTTGTCAGGGTAATCTAATCTCCTTAGCGTCCATTGGGGACTTGTAGAAATCTGTGCTTAATTACAGATTTTGTTGTTTCTCGATAGACAATCTTCGCCCGTCCTGGGGGTTTCCCGGCATAAATTTTAGCTTAGGAAGACTTAAAGTGTGTTCCTTTTCATTTAGGACGATTTATATCCCTTTAGGGATTTTCATTGCTTCCCAATGGATAATGTGCATCCATTCAAGGAATCTTATCGTCTTTAGTTTGGATGACGTACATCCATTTAAGAAATCTTATTGTCTTTAGTTTGGATGATGTACATCCATTTAAGGAATCTTATCGTCTTTTGTTTCGTTGAAACGATTTACACCCTTATGAGGGTTTTTGTCACTTCAACTTGGTCAGAGTTTTTTGCATTCGGACAACGGTTTTAGTTTGAAAGTGGACAAGATAATCAGAATACATCAATTACTGAATGATAAGTTTATTCGTTTTGCATAATAGAAAAGGAAAAGTTTAAGGCATTGTTGACTACTTACAATTAGGCTGTAATCCTTATTCGTGATACTTCTTTAGGTGCTCAACATTCCATGGATCAGGTAGCTTGTTTTCGTCCAGATCCTCCAGGTGGCAGCTTCCTCAACGAGAATAGTGGACGACCTTGTAGGGTCCTTCCCAGGTTGGTCCTAATTTGCCTTATGCTGGGTCCTTTGTTGTGGGTGTCACTTTTCGAAGGACGAGGTCTCCAATATTGAATCTTTTGAGCTTTACCATCTAGTTGTAGTACTTAGCCATCCTTTGTTGGTACTTGGTCATTCTCTGGGAGGCTTAGTCTCAGACTTCGTCCAGGCAATTTGGGTTTAGCTTTAATTAATCATCCTTGCTTTGTTAGTCAAAAAACTCCCTCTTGAGGCTGGTGATTCCCACTTCGACGGGGATGACTGCTTTTGTGCCATAAGTTAGATTGAAGGGAGTCTCTCCTGTTGGGGTTTGTGCTGTAGTCTTGTAAGCCTATAGAATGCCTGGTAACTCCTCGAGCCATGCTCCATTTGCCCCCACTAACCAAGCCTTGATGATCTTTAGCAAGGTTCAATTTGTTACTTCCGTCTGTCCATTGGCTTGAGGATGTCCTGGGGATGAGTATTTGTTTTTTATGCCCAAGCTCGAGCTAAACAACGTGAATCCGTGACTATCGAATTGAGGACCATTATTTGAGATGATCGTCCTTGGAATCCCGAACCTGCATAAAATATTTTTCCATACAAAATTTTGTACCTTTGTTTCGGTGATTGTTGCCAGTGCTTCTGCTTCCACCCATTTCGTGAAGTAGTCTATTGCGACGAGTAAAAACCTCGCTTGCCTCTTTCCCTGTGGTAGGGGGCTCATAATGTCGATCCCCCATTGTGCAAATGGCCAAGGTGAGGAAATGGTCGTCATTTTCTCTACTGGGACTTGTTGGACATTTCCATACCTTTGGCAACTGTCACATCTCTTGACGAAATCTGCTGCGTCTTGTTGCATTGAGGGCCAAAAATAGCCTGCCCTTATGATCTTTCTGACAAGGGACTTTGCCCCCATGTGATCTCTGCAAACTCCCTTGTGCACCTCTTCCAGAACATATTTGGCTTCTTCCTCTTCAACACACCTCAAGTAAGGCTGGGAGAAGCCTCTTTTGTAAAGCTCATCATTCAACACCGTGAACCGGGCAGCTCGTTTCTGGATCTTCTTGGCTTCCTCAGGATCCGGTGGTAACCGTCCATCCTTAAGGTAGGATAGGATAAGGATCGTCCATCTAGTGCAGGCATGCACGGGGAATGCTTGAAATTCTTCGATGCTGGGAGAGTTTTGTTCTTCCAGTCTCCAATCGGCCACCTTTGCCTAATCATCTGTTGATGCACTCCAGGCCACTTCATCGGCTTCAGCATTTTGATCTCGTAGGATCTGAACAAACTCTGCATAATTAAAGTTGCTTACCAACTGGTTCATCAACTTGAGGTATTTCTGCATTCTTGTCTCCTTCGCTTCAAAATCTCCCTTAACCTGCCATATGACGAGCTGTGAATCGCTCCTCAACAAAATGTTTTTAGCTCCAAGTGCCTGAGCTATTCTTAGCCCTGTTAATATAACCTCGTATTCTGCTTCGTTATTGGTTACGGGGAATTTGAGCTAGATTCCATACTTCAAAACATCCTCTTCAGGGGAGGTGATGACGATGCCTGTTCCACCTCTCTTCTAATTGGATGATCCATCTGTGTGGATCGTCCAAAGTTCCTCCTGGTTGTCTTCATGTTCTAGGGCGGTAAATTCCACTATGAAGTCTGCCAGTGCCTGGGCTTTTATGGCCGTCTGGGGGCGATATTGTACATCAAACCGACTGAGCTCAATGGCCCATTGTATCATCCGTCCGGCAGCCTCAGGTTTATGCATTGCTTTCTTGTTATGCTGGTCTGTCATTATTATGATTGGGTTAGCCTGAAAGTATGGACGGAGTTTTCTTGAGGCCACTATCAGGGCGAAGGTAATCTTCTCTATCCGTGGGTACCGGGCTTCAGCTCCTTGAAAAGCCAGCTGATGTAATACACTGGAAGTTGTCTCTTGTTCTCTTCCTAGATCAAGGCCGCGTTGACTGCAGTTGTGGATATTGCCAAGTAGAGGAACAAGTCTTCTCCCTCCTTGGACGGACTCAGGAGTGGGGGGTTGCTTAAGTAGCGCTTTAGTTCCTGGAATGCTGCTTCGCATTCATCCATCCAGACAAAAGCTCGCTTTAGGGTCTTGAAGAAAGGAAGGCACTTGTCCATTGCTTTTGAGACAAACCTGTTGAAGGCTGTTACTCTTCCTGTGAGAGATTGTGCTTCTTTAATCGTCTTCGGGGAGGACATCTCAAGGATAGCCCTTACTTTTTCAGGATTTGTTTCTATTCCCCTTTGTGATACCATGAAACAGAGGAATTTCCCAGAGGAGATAGCAAAGGCACATTTGGACGGGTTGAACTTTATGCTGTATTGTCTGAGTGTATTGAACGTTTCTTTGAGGTCGTCCAAGTGATCTTCTTCTTCTTTGCTCTTGACGAGCATGTCGTCAACGTATACTTCAATGTTCCTCCCAATTTGTTTGTTGAACATCTGGTTTACCAATCTCTGGTATGTAGCTCCCGCGCTCTTCAAGCCAAAAGGCATGACCCTGTAGCAATAAAGCCCCGTCATTTCCTGATCTTCCTCTACCATTTGTATCTGGTTGTACACAGAGAAGGCGTCCATAAAAGTAAGAAGCTTGTGCCCGGCTGTCGAGTCCACAAGTTGGTCAATTCTGGGTAAAGGGAAGCTGTCCTTTGGACAAGCGTTATTTAGATTTGTGAAGTCAACACACATTCTTCACTTCCTATTTGCCTTTTTGACCATGACGACGTTGGCCAACCACTCAGGATAGTAGACCTCCCTGATGGAATTAGTAGCGAGTAACTTGTTCACTTCGTCCATAACTGCTTTGTTCTGTTTAGGAGTAAAAACTCTTCTTCTTTGTTGGACAGGCTTCTTCTCAGAGTCCACATTTAGGCGGTGTTGAATGATGTTTGCTGGTATACCTGGCATATCTTTGTGGCTCCATGCAAACACGTCCAAGTTATCCTTTAAAAAGCTAACAATCTCTTTCTTTATCTGGGGGTTTAGACTCGTCCCTACCTAGGTTGTCTTCGTAGGATCTCTTTCAACCAACCCTATCATCTCAAGTTTCTTAGCAATTTCTGGCATCTTTTCCTCAATCACCCATGTATGGTTTTCCTTTAAGGCTAGGATCGCCTGGTAACATTCCCTTGCTAGTACCTAGTCTCCTCTTATTTCTCCAACCCCCTGTTCTGTTGGAAACTTCCTATAATCACATTGTAGGACGAAGTTGAGTCTACTACAAAAAAGTTATGTTTGTTGGTTACCTGGAAGGGGTACGAGCCAGCCGTGACCGTTAAAGTTACTATTCCCGGGGAATACACCTTGTCTCCACTGAAACTAACAAGGGGGGATTCGAATGGAAGAAGTCTCTTTAGGTTTACTTTTAACTGCTAGAAGGTAGATAGGTAAATGATGTCTGCCAAGCTCCCGTTGTCTACCAGAACCCTTCTGGTGTTGAATCCTTCAATCACGAGCATGATGACTAGCGGGTCATCATGAGGCTATTTCACCCTTCTGGCATTTTCTTCTGAGAAACACATATCTTGGTCTGTCCTTCTTTGCTTTAGGGTAGGCAAGCAATGAACACTATTCACTTGCCTTTGGGATGACTTCCTGAGGGAATTGAATGACCCTCCCGTGGACGGTCATCCTGTGATGGTTCTTATTTCCCCTATGACACTTTGTGGACGAGAAGGTATGTGGTCCTCATCCCTTTGAGAGCCTTCATGTTGATCCTTATTACCATCCCTAGACCTATTGGAATCTCCTTTCTTCACGTATTTCTATAGTTTCCCTTTTAGTATAAGATCTTCCATCTGCTCTTTCAGGTTTCAGCAGTCCTCTGTGTAATGCCCGTGATCTTTGTGAAACCGGTAGTATTTCCTCTTATTGTGCACACTGGGTGACGAATGCAATGGTCTGGGCCATTTGAGATAGTGTTCGTCCTTGATTTGCGCCAAAATCTAGTCGACAGGCATCACCAAAGGTGTGAACTTCACTGGACGATGGTTCTTGTCATCTCTTCGTCTATTCCCTTCGACATTTTGTTGGTCTGCTTGGTCCCTTTTTCCGTCCTCTTCGATCATCTTCTTTTTCTTTCTTCTTCTCCTTGGGTTTCTCTACCCCCTCTATGGCTGCCAGGACATCCTAAGTATTCGTATACTTCTGCGCCTTTAAGAGCATTTCTGCCATCGTCTTAGGGGGATTCTTTGCCAAGGAGACCACGAATTCCCTGGACTTCAATCTGACCTTGAAGAATGTTAGCTACACTTTATCATCTGCTTCGTCTACCTCCAAAGTTCCTCGGGTTGAAACATGTTACATAGGATCTCAAGGTTTCCTTCTCTCCTTGCTTGATGGTGAGCAAATGGTCAGTTGGCTTTTTTGGACGTTGCCCACCAACGAAGTGACGAAGGAAGGAACTACCTAGCTACTCAAAGTTGTCAATGGAAGATGCTGGTAATTTGGTGAACCATTCCCTGGCTACCTTTGAGGGTAGTGGGGAAAGAGTAGCATAATATCTCATCAGGGGGCTGTTGAAGACCCAGAGTCGTCTTGAAAGTGTTAAGGTGTTCCAGTGGATCCTTCAATCCGTCAAATGGCTCGAGCTGGGGTAGACAAAAATTTAAGGGTACTGGGCATTCCTGGATCGCTAAGGTGAAGGGTGAGTCTGTCTTCCTCACCATTCTATCCAGGCTTTGGTCGGTTTTCACTTTGATAGCGTTTCTCAGTTCGTCCATCTCTTTTCTCATTTCCCTGAGAAGGTTTGAGTTTGCCCCTTTTGGAGTGCCAGGTTATCTCCTATGGCTATCTCCGTCATCGTCCAGGTTAGTCTCTGAGCGGTTATCTTCTTGTTGTAATAGCTACCTCATCTCTTGGTTCTGCCTAGTAAGCTCTTCCACAGTAGCTGTGAGTGACTAAATTTGTAGAGCCAATGCAGCAGGATCTTGATTGACGTTGGATTCCATCTAGACTTGCAAGTTGAATGGAACAGTGCTTTCAAACTAGGTGCAAAAGAGCATTTCCCATAGACGGTGCCAAACTAATGATGCCCGAATCGTTAGTCAAAATGATCATCCAGAGTGGAGTCATCCACAACCAACCTGATCCTAAGAACTGGCTGGAGAAAGGGAGAATTGTGGGTCACCGGTGTGGTGCCTGCCACAAAGCCTCCAATGCAAAAGTTAGAAAGGCTAGAATGAGAAAAAAAAAAAAGTGTTAGAATATTAATGAGTATAGACTAGAGTTTTTTGCTGTACCTTTGTAGGTGTGAGGTATTTGTATATATACTTGCCTCTTTTTCCTAGCCGTTGGGGAGTGCTGTTAATGGAGGCTTGAATGAGTTATTTGTAATGCTTTCCAGAGATGTTAATGAGAGGGCCGTCGGTGCTCCAACGGTAAAGAGATTTATGGCAATCTTGTAACGTATGCCTGTCATGTATGAATTGGCAGGCCCTCTCTTCGTCCAATGGGTCCAAATGGTGACGGAGTGGAATGGTTTCTACGTCTATTCGTCCCTTGTTTGGACGAGGAGGTTGCCTGAGGGGATTATGGACGTCCATCATATGGGATTGACAGTATTTGAGCATTTGATTTGTGGTTGAAAATTTTATTAACTGAGAGATCAAGTGTTTGATTTTTTATCAATTTTTTTTTTTTTTTGTATTGTGTGTCATCACCAAAAAAGTGATGAGAAAAAAATTGCAAACTTAGGCTATTTTCTAATTATTATCATTTTTTAAATTGATGAATTTTTTTTCTATTTTATTTGTATTATTCAGACGATGATGTGATATTTTTTAAGTCACATAAGCTTTATAAGTGTGTTTATTTTTCGTTATTTGATGGTACCAAGAATTATAGTGCCAAACTGGCAGTCACGCAATTCTGGTCCTTGTTTAATTCATCCACAGGCACAGTTATATATTTAATATTTACACTAACATTCTCATACCTAGCCAACGCCCAGACTTTTGTGGAGTAATTGGTGGTGCCTCAAGATTCAAGAATATGAAACAGAAGCCGCAATCTTTGTAACTTTTGTTATTATTATTTTGGTGAAAGTGGATCCCATGAATGGAGAAATAGAAATAGTAACTTATTTAGTAGGATTTGTAGTGAGGCCAAACCCAAGTGGGAAGAGGGGATCATAATGTGGATCCCCAGCATTCATTGGCAGCTGATCAACAGTCCTGAACCAAGTGCGTGGAAGCTTGCCACTGAAACCATAGTCACCAAATAAAACATCGGCAACTCCTTGTCCTTCAGTTCCTGGAAGCCACGCAGCAACAAGGGCATCCATGAATGTTATATATGGTTGGATCATAACAGGACGGCCAGAGATAACGACAACAACACACTTCACAGCAACACAGACACTGGTAAATGTGGTTGGACCTGGGTCAGGGATTGTCAAATTCAAGCTGTCACCTGCTCCCTCTGCATACGGGTGTTCTCCTACTACAACAATGGCGTAGTCGAATTTGTTCGACTTAACATAATTAGCATCTGGGTTCTTCCTGTAGACTACTTTTGTTTTAGGATCAACCGTATTTTTTATGGCAGTGAGGATTGTGGTACCTGCTCATGAGAATTAATGTTCATGCGAATTCTTACTTAACGTATCACTACTGATAACAGACCATCATAAAAAGGCGGTGAGCTGAATTCAATGTACCTTTAGTGAGGTTGTTGCCGCTAAGTCCTTGCCACTCAATTGTCCAACCTCCACACTGATAACCTAAATTGTCAGCATGGCTGCCAGCAACAAGTATTTTTGATGCCTTCTTCGGAAGGGGCAGCAATGGCGTATCTGCAGATTCGCCATTCTTCAACAGCACTAGTGATTTCCTAACAGCTTCCCTAGCCAGTTCTCTATGCTCCTTCATGAGTGGCAAAAATCCATAGAATGATGTAAGAATGTTTCAGTTGTTTTGTGAGGCGGACAGGACAAATCAAAGTTGTGAGTTACTAACCTGACTTCCAAGCTGGTTGACCAGGCTGAAATCAGCCAATGGGTTCTCAAATAGACCCATCACAAACTTAACCCTCAAAATTCTCTTCACTGCATCATCAATTCGACTCATGGGAATGATTTTATTCTTAACCTGGGAGGTTAGATCATCAATGAATTCTGTATAGTTGTATGGAACCATGACCTGTATGTGTCCATCACAAATATTAGAAGATTAAACTGGTTAGGCATTTATGTGAGTCTGTTTAAGCAGTAAAATTAAGGTCACTGACTAACCATGTCAATGCCAGCCTGAATTCCTGCTTCAATAGAATATGAGTAGTTAGCATCAGGTGGAGTGGTGATTTGGTCTATACCCTGCCAATCTGTGATGACAAAACCCTGAAACAAATTACAATATTCATATGTTGCTCCCAGTTGTTCTTTTCAATTGTCAGCAATTGAAAAAATCAAGATACATTCATGAATCTCTTTTTACCCTGAAACGGAGAGTTTTCTTGAGGAAGCCAGTCACAAGATCACGGTTAGCATGCATCTTTATTCCATTCCAGCTGGAGTAGGAGATCATAATGCTTGCAACACCCTTGATGATGGAGTTATAATAGCCAGGCATGTGTGTGCTAAGCAATCCATGTCTGTCTATCACTGTGTTGTTTGCATTGATGCCTTTAGTTGTTCCACCATCACCCACATAATGCTTAGCACAAGCCACAACCTTTTCTCTGCACAAAGGAACACAGAGACTTGAGGAATTGACAGTTTAGTCAGGTAAAATTGCTTATATAAATTATGTAGCCTCCTGAGGTTTCAGATGCAGCTAGGACTATGATTTCAAGGAGGGATTCATGAAGTTGCTCCTGCTTTTCCTTTTTTTTTTTTTTCTTTTTTTTTTTTTTAAGGGTTTGGAAGGGGTTTGAGGGGATTTGGAGGAATATGTAGTCAATTTTAATGTTTAAAATATCACAATAAAAGGGAGGAATATGTAGTCCTCAACCAATACAAAGGTCCAAAGTTGTTATAAGCATTATATACTTCATCACCTAGAAAACAGCTTTTATTAAAATTTCGTTCATTTTAAAAACAAATAAATCAATAAAAAATAAAACCAAGGAATATACCAGTTAGAGCTCTTGACAAAAGTCAAAGGTCTAATTGAAGACAAACAAGAGGTGACTAACAATGCAAGGATAAGAGTGGATGTTAGCTACTGACAAAACATGACAAGGATTCTGGATAGGTCTATGGTGTAATGTAGACCAAAGCATGTGATTATGGACTAGCACTTTAAGCTAAAATTTTGAAAGCACATGCCATTCTATTAAATAAAAATAACACATTCTCTAATAACATGAGAATATTTCTGCCAAGTTCGAAACCTATAATCTATCAGCTAACTTCTAGTTATGTAAACTTTGGAAATTAGATCCGATTCTCATTATTATATACTGCATTAAATTATCTAAAACAAGTTTATTACTAGTTCATGTTATATGGGCTGTAGAGTGAAATAAGGGATAAAAACATTTGAGGTAACTTAATTTTTTTGGTAAGATTTTTACCTTCCAGCAACAAATGGGACACCCTTGGCAGAGTTAGTGGGAATGTCACCTTGTAATCCTGGTACAATCTCAGTCATTGCTTGAACAATCTTGGGGTCTTCACTGTAGCTTTCATAGCAACGACCCCATCTAGGATCTCTACAAACCTGCACAGGTAGAGTAGTTAAACAACTCACAACTTCAGTTAAAAAATAGTCTGTTATTCCGATAGCAATCATTAGTTTGATCAACTTAGTTACCGCTATACAAGGAGCAAAGACATATGGAATTCCTGTAGCTCTAACTTCAAGTGCAGTAGCAGCTCCAATCCTTTTCACAAGTTCAGGGTCTCTGGTTGATCAGAAACAAGTTTGATCGTAAATGGCAGGCAGAAACAGAATCACAAATTTGATTAAGATATATACTGCTGCACTGCACCATTATTTTTTGTTGGATTTTGATATTCAAACCTTTAGACTAATAGCCAGTAGATAAAGAGGCCAAAATTTAAAAAAAAAAAAAGAAAAAAAAAATTGAAATGAAAATGATTTTATATTGCTTTCCACAGGATTGAACAATATTCTTACTTTCCCCCCATGCTTTCCCATGTTTAAGCTATTATGAATTTTCCTGCTCCTTGTTATTTATTTATTTTTATTTTTGATAGAGTTTTGCCTCTTTGGCATCTAGTAAAGCAGCTAGCCTTTTAACTCATAAAATTTCAAATCTCACAGATTTCTTTAATTTTATTAAATTGTTGGTTTTGCACATGATTGAACAATTTATTCCATCCCTTAATTACTCAACACAGGTAACTTCAAACAATTAAAAATTTCCAATAAAAATTACTATATCTTGGGAGCAATTTGAACATTTACTAAAATAAAATGATTGCTGGATGAAACTTTATGGCATCATTGATTTACATAGAATATTTTTACCAATACCTGTTGCAGGAAGAATATGTTTTCAACACTGGACTTGGAGAAGCAAATATATATATATATATATATATATATATATATATAAAGATGAAAAATATTAACGTCCAAGTTATTCTACATGCCTGGTAGCTCCAATTCCAATATTGTGGGGGAAAATTGTTGCCTTATAGACATTGTTGTGGCCATGAACAGCATCAATTCCATAAATCATTGGGATCCCAAGTCGAGTTGATAAGGAACCCTTTTGGAATTCATTTACCATGTTAATCCAGGTTTTCGCAGAAGCCTCCTTAGCTGGAACACTCCCTCCCCCACTTAATACACTCCCTGCCCAAAACACAGAAATAAATAATGCTACACCTTTTAACCTTCTTTCCTCTTAAGTCTTAGCAGAAAAATACTAATAAAGATAGGTGAAGTTTACTATACTTACCAATCAAGTACTTCTTCATGACTTCTGCCGATGCAACACTGCGGTCAATCTGCACCATCTGCCCAATCTTTTCCTCCAAAGTCATCCTACTGGTTAAATCCTCTATTCGAACATTCAATGGCTGTTTTGGGTCTTTATATTTCACATACTCTGCTTCTGTGGAGGCTACCAAGAAACACAGGAGAAGAAGGCCCATCAAGTAAATGGGGGTTCTCGCCATTTCCTGTTTACAAATTTCCTTCATATTCATATTCATATCGTAACAACAAAATAATGCTCAATAAGGATGCAAGTCAAAATAAGTGCTTTCAGTTTCAGTATCATACTATTATTGAATGCAGTGAAAATATTAAAGCTATGGGAATCTATCACTCAACAATGTTAGAATTGAAGCAGTAGTTCAGGATTAAGTTTTGAGAATGTCATCAATAAAGAGAAGTAGTAACTATCAAAATTCAGAACTCAAAACAAAATCGATAACAAGATGATATCTTCTTTTATCTTGTATAGATCATGTGCAACCACTGACTGCCACTTGTATACGCGCACACATACGCACGTGTGCGTTAGTTTGAAACATAAAGAGGTTACTACTTACTACAAACACTAAAAGGTATATTTTGAAAATTGAGGGCAGTTTGATAACGTTGTTTGAATAATAGTTTTTGTTGTTTTTTTTTTTTTTTTTTGAGAAAAAGGTAAAGGTACTTTATTACTGAAAATCAAGCTGAAAGACATCAACCAAATCTAGTGGTAGATCTTCTAACCACACATCAGTATCTGCAGCTGAAACTGCTCGGCGAGCGAGGGCATGAGCTAATCTATTACCCTTACGCTTAACATGTGAAAAACTACAAGAAATAGAAGAAGACAAAAAATGAATATCATCTATAACATGACCATACATAGTCCGAACTGGTCTATTCCCATTAATCGCCTGTATAACTCGCAGTGAATCACCTTCAATCACTATTTGCTGAATACTGAGCTCTTTGGCAAAGCAAACTGCTCTACACGCAGCTAAGGCCTCTATTGAGTCCACCGACCCCGGATACCACACTCTCTGGCTCAAGGCAGCAATGATCTGACCCTCCCAATCTCTAATGACCACCCCGATTCCCGCACTAACCTGATCACCAAACACGGCACCATCGAAGTTGATTTTATATTGGCCAAAATCAGGTGGTTTCCATCGTATGTCCTCGCTTCTACCAGCAACCCCACGAATCGGCTTCTGCACATCCTGGAATTCATGAAGGAGCTCTGAAGCTCGCTGGACTACGTCCTCTATCTTCCAGGAGGGTTGTCCCACTCGCATCCTATTCCGGCGCTCCCATATACACCAAGCAACCATGGCGAACCGAGTGAATAAATTAGTAGAACCATGCGAGCACAGGAACTGAATCGTGTCTGCAAAGGAAGAGAATTTTTTAGTTCGCATAAAATTAAAACGAGCATCCGTCTGCCAGATGGCCCTTGCAACATCACAATACCACAAGGCATGGATACTGTCTTCGTGGCAGAGTCTACAAACGTCACAGAGTCCATCAGACACCACCTGGCGCTTATGCAAATTAAGTTTTGTTGTTTAAATAACCTAATACGTATTTCTATAACATTTTTTTACTTACATATATTTCCACAACAGTAAAAAAGTAGTAAAAGAAAATTGAAGAAACTTAGACACACGTACCATGAATTTAATTCTTATGGATTCAAATGTTGATGTGCTGATATATTGGGTCAACAAATAAAATGAGTAGGAAAGGTTTACGAAGTGTAACAATAAGTTGAGAAATTAATAAAAATATGAAAAGTTTAAAATAAGAGAGAGGGATAGGAAATCAGTGGATGATGTGACACAATAAGAGAGTTTAGCAATATTAAATGCTACAATTCAGCTTTTAAATATACATATATAGATATAAACGATCAAGATGAGTATGTACTTTCTTACCATAACTATTGCTAATAAGAAAACAAGTTTGACCATTTAATATTTCTTAAATTTGACAGTAAAAGACGAATGATTTTATGGATATATATTACAAATTTTAGTACATAAGATTTAATTGATCTGTCATGAAAGTTATTATTAAAAAAAAAAAAAAAGTAATTGTAACATCCTAAATTCTAATAAGTAAAGACAGACACTAAATTCGTAGGATAGCACCAGAATCCACTGTCCTGACGTTCTCGCTGACTTTTCTTTCATATCCTTCCAGATCCAAAAGCCCATAATTACCATTTTTGACGTTTTTTTACTTGATTCTAAAAATCAAAATCTTTTAATACAAGACAAAGACTAAGGGAATGGCTGCCAGCTAACAAGCTTTTGTCATGTATGACCATGTAAAATAGGATAAGGATCTTACAATTATAAAATACAAATATGTATGACCAGCTAACATACTAATATGGAATTGTCAATTTTAGTGATGTTAAACTTGGTTATTAAATAATTTTTATGATATTATTTTTGCCAAGATTCTCATTATCATACATATTTCTTTCTGTAGCCATATTCTTTTTCCCATTTTATCACATTGAATGGAGAAGCCATGTTACCGGATGTTGATGATCATTTTAGGAAGCCCAATAGAAAGAAGAAGCCCAGCAATATGAGCAGAAAAGAGTTAGTAAGTGGATAGAAAAACCATTAAACCCAAGAGGCAGGAATAAGAGATCGCAGGCCCATGAAATGAACAAATGGGCCTTGAGGAAGCAAATGGGCTTAAAGGAGCCCAGAGAGAGAGAATTGGCAAACCTATGGGCAGTATATAATGTAGAAAAGTGAGAATGGGTCACAGCAAGCCTGAAGTAATGCAAGCAAAGAAAGTAAGGGGTTGATGGCAAGTCCATGAGCCCCAAGGATAAGGGATAAAGTAATTGGGTCAGGGCAGCCCAAAGGAGTTAGTAAAAGCCCATGGGAACACAGGATTAGAAAGGGTCAAGGATGCCCAAGGAAAGTAAATGGGCCAAGGATGCCCAAAAGGAAATGGGACACAGGAGCCTGCAAGCAACATAGCAAAAAGCCCAATGACCATACTGAGTCATTGAGAGAAGAATAAGCAACGGACCTAAAGAAGCCTAGCAGGCTTGGGTCAAATAACACCACAGTAGGAATGACAAAATAGTGCAGCAGGAAATGCAAAACTGTAGAAAAGAGCAAAAGAATGAGCTGAAAGAAGAAAAACCCACAATCAAGCAAAGCCTACCCTTAAAGAGAGTGGGCCATAGAGAATGAGGAATCAGAAAGTAGCTCACGCCATAAGAAGTCAAGGATAGGCGGCAAAATGTGCAAAAAAGCCCCCAGGCCAAGGCAAATGCATGAACAGTAGGTAGATTTTGGACATACACAGAAGTAAAGCATGTGCAAGGCCCATACATCACCAGCCTGTGTCCAGCCAATACAAGAAGTGGTGAGGTCATGGGTTAAAGGTAAAAGGGTATGGTCTAGCGGTGGGGAAAGGGGAAAACCTATTCTGGGGTTCTTGCTCAAGCTCTTTTGGGGGAAACGTCCTGCTAGGATAACATATCGTCCAAAAGAAGCAATGATGAGTTGGAACCACTAGGTGCATGTCATGAGGGATAGAAAGAGAGCACCCACACCGCAGCAAGTAAGGGTGCCATGGCAAACAAACAAACAAACAAAATAGTCTTCTTTGTCTGGTGATGGGGAGTGGCGCAGCTAGCACAGACGAACCAATGGTGGTCGGCAAGTACACCTAGACCAGACAAAGGTAGTTAAAGGGTAAAATAGTAAAATTCGGTCACAACAGACACTATATAAGGGACCCTTGCCGTGCACAGAAAGGGGAGAGAAAAAGGAGAAAAAATCACGAACAGAGTAATAAGAACCTCTAGGAGAATCACAACAAAAATAAGCAAAACACTGAGAAAGAAAAACGAAAGGAAAAGAAAGGAAGAATTAGAAAGAAAGAATAGGAAGATACCCTATCTCCCAAGCCCTACTTTCTATCAAAGACAAAGGATCCTCATTGGACATAAACCATTCAGGCCCATTCCCTCAAACCAATTAATTTCTTTTCCTAGGGAGATTATTCGCATTAAGGAAGTGGATTCTCTTCTTGGTTTCAGCTCCGTAGCATTACTTGGCATGGCATATTGATTTTTCCCTCTTCAATCCAACAAGCCTATTATTATTATTCCCCCATTTATTTCTTTACTTTTTTTTTTTTTGTGTATGGGGTGTTTCTTATCGCTCCCTTTTATTCATTTTGCCTAGTATTTCTTGTGTTATCTTTATTATATCTGTCTGTCATAACTTCCCCATAGCGGGTCTACCTGTCATGGGCATGTGATCAAAGTCTGGCAAATGTGGCGTAGTTTGTGCACTAGCTGGACCAAGGTAGGTCGCAATTGGACTGGTCTTAACTCCCTTATCCAGAAAACTTGGGCCTAGTATGGCGAGAGGTAGCCCAGCCCAACCCAGTATTACAAAAAGGCCCACCACACCGGTCACATATGTAGTTGGTCAATATTGTGTTTGTTACAAATTAATAAATTTGATAATATTATTTTAGCAATTCAAATATTTTTTTGAAACATGCATAAACGTTATAAAGTTTTTTTTTGTCAATAATTTATTGGGTTGCGCCTATAATTCATTGTGACTATATATGTTTTTCTTAATATTTGTGGATAATTTGATTTTTTTTTTCAAATAATATAAAATAAAATTAAAAAAATTCAATTATTAAATACACCTTAAGTTTTACCTTTTTTACGAGTGCTAACAAAAAACATAGTTTAAAATATGCTAGTGTAGAAATTCAACCTATATAAACTTGCCATAATACCATTGTTAAGAGGTTGAACATAGATTTGAACGTCTAAAGAAAGACGCTCACTGGTTAATATGTAGCTTATTGTAACAAATTAATTATTAAAAAGCTTTTGAGGATTAAATATTTTAAAAGAATCAATGGTAATGATTAAAATATTTAGCAAAATTACTAAACTTCTGAAAACTTGATAAGTTGGTTGATTGAGTTTATAATTGATCTATATTTTTCAGAAATAAATGGCACTTTTGTGACAATCGCAGTTTTTAAATCTTTCAAATTTCCTGCAGTTGATATAGCAGAACTATGATAAATGACATCAGTAGATTTATGTGTTATTATATACGAATAAAAAATTCATTGTAAAATTTGCTGGGCATTTCAAGGATAATAACTTTGAGAAAGTATAAACATAATCCATTTTCATCGAAAAGCAAACTGGAAGCTGATAAATTTGGCTTTCTCCACAAAATTATGCATCGATTTGGTTGGTTGATATTATTATGAGATGCAACTACATTTGGAGACAAAAAATTCAACATTTGAGGTTAGGGACTATGGTTGTAATTTACCTAATATATTTTCACTTTTGAAAAAATAAAATTAATATAGATAAGATTAATCACCTTTGACTTGCAAGGAAACAATGAATTTGATGGAATTCCCACCAAGTTAAATTGACCCAATAGGGGATATATTAAGCTGATGGAAGACTACCAATGAGAATTTAATTAGGGACCTTCTTCTCTTTTCTATTGTTGGTGAGGAGGAAATTTGAACCCTTGTTCAAGGGAAATTATTGTGTACTCCCGGAGTACCATAAATGCGTGCTCCCTCCTCTCACATGAATGGTGGGTCCCACTAATTAAATTCATGGTGGGACCCACCATTCATGTGAGAGGAGGGAGTATGCATTTATGGTACTCCGGGAGTACCTAATAATTTTCCCTTGTTCAAAATATTAAGAGGTGTCAATTTAAATACAATGCCCTCAACATTATAGACCTCATGTAAGTCCTACATAAAGAGAGCTCTACATCAAACAAAAGGTACACATAAATACTCTCTCTCTCTCTCTCTCTCTCATGCCACTACAAACTTTTAGGCATCAAAAACTCTCTAGCAAGGCGTGAGAGACCGCAAAATCTGGGGTGCTCTCAAAAAAGAGATTTGAGTGCTTTGAAGGGCATCTCTCTTTTTGGGTAAGTGGTGTGGAGTCGCCACTTATTTTTTATACAAAAAAAATAAGAAAAAATTAATACAAATTACATGATCAAAATTCTTCATTGTCATTGATTGAATAGAAATAAATACAATCTTAATAAATTGTATCTTACAAGGCTTTGAGTCCTAGTTACAATCTATCAAGAGAATACATGCCTTTTTGTCCTAGGTACAATCTACCCAAAAATAAAAAGAAAGACAAGGCATAGATCTACCTATCCAAAAGAACTAAGTTCGGAGGCTAGGTTACGGAATGAGAAGGTGTTAGACACCTATTCCACCTAGACAGAGTCTGGTCTTCTAAACTCTAATGACCAATATACCTTTTTTTACATGATGTGAATGATATGTTGCATATACATGACAAACACTTGACTAACACTAACTCAAATAAATTTATCTTATGAATGTAACCTCTTTTTTTTAGAAAAAAAATTTAGATCTGTTTTATGAATTAGAAAAATTGAGATTTGTAAATAAAAATCAAATCTGTTTTTGTATAAATAAAAAAATTAGATTTGTAAAAAAATCAGATCTATTTTTATACAAAGAAAGGAACAAGATTTTCGTAAAAAATTTTAGATCCATTTTTGGTGTAAAGTTAAAAAAGGTGATTTTATTTAGAAAAATCAGACCTATTTTGAATGGTTAAAAAAATAATTTTTGGTTTATATGTAAAAAAAATTAGATCTGTTTTTGAACATAAAATGAAAAACTTTTTGACAGAGGATTCACACTCATTAGATAATTTTATATTACATGCATCACATATTATGAAAAAGAAAAGACTTCAACCTAATTTTTAATTTCTTCTTTTAAATTCCAAAATCTGCAATTTTGTGTCAAAGAAAACCTTCTCTAAAAAAATCAAATTTGTATTTAATGAAAATACAGATAAGTTTTTTAGAGTTAAAAAAAAAATTAAATCTGAAAAATTCAAATTTGTTTTGTGTGTTTCAAAAAAATCTTTGATAGCAGATTTTGAGATTCAAAAGCAAAATCATAACAACAAATCAACTAGAACATATTAAAAAAAAAAAAACTTTTAAACAAAACATGCCAATTATATATAGAATCAGAAATAATAAAAACATCCTAAACCTATTCATGCATCATCAAAAAAAATTAATAAAAGAAATAGGCTGCCTCTTGCATGAGCGTGCTCTTTTTTATGAGATGATATTTTAGAATTCAAAGAAATTTATTCAATTCTCTTTGAAGCCAAAAATATTTTGCTTACAATAAAGAAATTCCTAAGGCAAGAGCCTCCAAAATGTCTTTAACGTAAGAGAGAAAAGAAAAGAAGAGAAGGGCCAGAAAGAGGGAGGTCAGAAAGCGTGAAAAAGTCTCCTGAATTTTGAGAGGCCTCCTCTATTTATAGAGGCTGGGATGTTCGAAAAATTAGATGAATAATCATATTACGAACTATGACACGTCATTATCTCTAAAAAATCGAAAATGATGAGTTTTATCTCATTCTAAGTGCCCTCGGGCCGTGGCCCACATTTGTGCCAATCGGCACTCGAAAAGTGCCGAATGGCCCTTTTGGGTGCCGGTCCCACGTTTGAGTTTTGGTCCACTTTGGACTCCTTTTTTGAGGTTTTTTAAGCCAGGACTTGCACTTAGACTCATTTTTTATCCATATTCTAAAAATTAGACTCCTTTTCTGATGATTTAGGTCTCTACAACAATGATTATCTTGTAGATAAACACTCCCAAAAGTCTTGATTATCCACAATTTTGTTGTTATCTGATTATCCTCTCTATTCCCATGCAATCAAGCCTATTTTTGACACTAACTAACAACCAATCACAAAATATTTAATTGTCTAACCAATCGGAATTAATTTAAATTAATCATGTATGGTTGGTTCCACTTAAACAAACTGCATATAGTCGCAACCGTTAGAACCTCAAGATCATTTTTATAATATGCAATGAATGAATTGATGCATGTAATGCTATCATGAATTTTGGGTATATGAATGGTCACTCTAGTTATCTTCCTTGATTAAATTATGGGTGCAAAATCGAGTGTTTACACTTGCCGCTGGTGAGTCCCTCAACTCCTTTTTTTTTTTTTTTTTTTTTTTTGCTTCTTTTTGTAGGTATGAAAATCTAAATTGGTTAAGCAGATATATACTTACACTATCAAAACTTATATTCTTTTATATTAGAAAAGTAAAAAAATCATATATTAAAGTATGAATCATTGTTTCTTGGTGAGCTTGAGAAATGACTAAATAACGCTACTTCCACAAAATTGAGCAAAACTTTATGACTTTATGTACCTTAGTTAGAAGTAGTACTCATTTGTACTTCAAATTTATACTATAAACCCATCCCACTACATCCTTCAATGTCAATTGCACCATTAAAAGCACAACATTACTTAGTTATGAGTCTTGTGACCCTTCTAGGGTCAATGGAGGTCTCACGATAAGTGTGAGGCTAGTATAATGCAGCAAGGGCAGTGTAACAATGATAATCAAGTAAATGTGCAGGAATGAATCTTATCCAAGTTGAGTATCGAGGTAGAATGTCTTGTGCATGATCTCTAAGCAGAGCAGGAGTAAGGGACCCAAGTAAAAAGTGGGGTAACTCGTCTTTGACTTATTCGTCTTCCACATTAGATGATGATCCAGGAAAGGCATAAAAAATATCTAATGGGTGGTTAGTAAAGTCTAGAGGAGGATCATGAGTAACTATAGAAGGAATATGCAGCTTGTCTAGAAAGAGTTCTAAGATAGAGGAGGTAGACATGGAGGAGCGAAAGTGAGAGAGCTCAAAAAAGGAGCGATGTTCCCAAAAGTCAACATTTTGAGAGATAGGATCATAACACCGATACCCCTTTTGAGTTTCACCATAACCAAGGAAGCACAAAGCCTAGATCGAGGCTCATATTTGTTATATTCATAAGGTTAAAGAAGAATGAAACAAGCAGAGTTGAAGGAGCGAAGGTGGTGATAGTCAGAAGATGACCCAAAAAGATGCTCATATGGAGTTTGATTTTGAATGACAGTGCTGAGAATGCGATTAATAGCATGAACAACGAGAAGAGCAGCTTCACTTTAAAAAGGGGCAGGAAGTTTGGTAGAGAAAAGGAGAGCACAAACAATGTCAAGATTATGACGAAAGTTCGTTTGACCCTACCATTTTTCTGAGAGGTGCCTAGATAATTTAGGTGATGAATAGTTCCATATAAATGCAAAATAGCTTGGAAAGCATGTTGAGTGTATTCAAGAGCATTGTCAAATCAAAAAATTTTGATGCGTTTGGAAAATTGAGTTTCAACCATTTTTGCAAAGTTATAATATATTTGTAATAGTTTAGAACAATTTTTCATATGAAAAATCCAACTATATCAAGAATAATCATCAACAAAGACAACAAAATATCGGGATCCTAGACATTATAATTAATGAGGTCTAAGATATCAGTAGACATTGATTTACTATTATGGAAAGGCAAAGATGGTTGCTTTCTTAATTGACACAAAACAAAATCAAAATTTTCTTTAGATATTGAACCTAACTAACCTCTAGAAACTAAGTGTTGTAACTGAGAGGAAGATGTGTGACCTATGGTTTTAAAAACTGAATAGGACCAGCCGGTCTGATTGGTTCAACCAGGAACCGGGCACCAATTTGGTTTGGTAAAAACCCTCAAAACCGGTCAAAAACCGAGTTGAACCGAAAACAGGAGGTAAAAACGGTTTTTGCCCCGGTTCGATTTTTAAAATAATGGTGTGACCAAGTCGAGCATGCCAAAATGCAAGAGAAGGTATAGAATAAATCACAGTAGTAGCAGAATCAACGGAAATAAGAGCAACAGGTGGAAGACGAAGACTATCCATGGAAAATATACGCCCAACTCTAGGACTGGCCCAAAGCTCCTACTTTGTCCTCGGATCTCGCACAATACACCTAGAATAATCAAAAGTAAGGTGATAACCTAATTCAGCTAATTATCCCATAGAAAATAAATGGTAAGAATGGTTAGGAACATGAAAGACCCTAGGAATCGAATGATTGGAGATCAAGATGAAACCTATATTATGACCATGCATTGTAGAACCATCAGTTGTACGAATATTAAGAGGGTGTGGTGTAGGTTTGAGTTTAGAAGATAAGGATAGATGAGGTGTCATGTGATTGTGTGGAGGGTCTTTTTTGTGTTTTGGGCTTGATTTCTCCTACTGTACCACAACTAGTGGTTCTAGGGTAGGAGAGTTAGGATTAGCCTAATTGAAACATACCTTAGGCCAGGTTATGCGTAAGTTGGGTCATCCCCATATAGACAAACCCTGGTAGGAGCCTTAGATGTACCACATGCTCACGGCATGAACGACTGTTACAGATATGGTACGACAAGATAACTATAATATTTCCACTAATTAACAATAATACATAAATAACATGGCAAGGGAGAATAGAGCAATACAATCACTAATAACAAGATTACGACAAACGGTCTAGCAATAGGATAGCGAGTTAGTCATTTATCAACCAAAATAGGATTCATTTACCAAAGGAATTGGCTTAGTTGTTCAATGTACACAAGCCCAAAAAGGGAGCTGATCTCCAATGTGGATAACCTCAGAGGGAACTCATGCCGTAGAGATCACACACTTTGGAAAAATGACCTAGATGACTGAAACTTGAATTCTTAGCTTATCAGAGAATGGGTCTATTGAGAGGAAGAGAAATGGGTAGCCTATTGATGCATGCCTCTATTCCTATCACTCAAGTTTCTTCCTTTCTTTGGGATTTCTGTACCTTTCCTTTCCTTTGTTCTTTGTTTACTCTGCTTTCTTTTCTTTTTTTCTACCTCTCTTTTCTTTGTCGTTGTTCCTTGCCCCTCCCCCCTCCTTTACTGTTCATGTATATGACTTTTTATACTACTTGCCATGACAAGATTTACCATTTTTACCACTTAACCGCTTTTGGCGCATTGTGGGCATCCTTCCAAGACTGCCCATTAGTCTACCAGCTGCCTAGCCACTACCATTACACTGTGTTGGTTGCACAACGCCTCATTCCTAAACAAAAATGGTTTTTGTTTTGTCTTTTACCTCCCTTTATTTTCAATACTCTTATCTGGATAAGGGTTAAACCTCTCCCTCACCTACATTTATGGCATGCATCTAGTGATTCCAGCTCATGTTTACTTCTCTTGGATGAGATGTCATCCCAACAAGATATTTCTCCCTAAAAGAGTTTAAGCAGGAACCCCAAACTAGGCTCCCTATTCTCTCTACCACCAGACCACATCCTCTCATACTCTTGACCCATGGCTTACCTCTCCTGTATTGGCTGGGTACAGGTAGGTGGTGCTTGGGCCCTATGTGCATGCTCCACTTCTACTTTGAATCCATTACTTTTTTGGCCTTCACACATTTGCCATTGCCTCCGCGTTTGTCCAATTTTGCTATACGTTCTGGCACTTGTTTAGCTCTTACGACATGAAAGATATATGGGTCTTTGGGCTTTTGTTCTCTACATTCCACCCCCTCTTTGGACTAGGCATTGCTTAGGTGCAGCCCTCTCCCTCCTACCTGGCCCATATCCCTTTCTTTCCCGTGTCCATTGGCTAGCTAATGATCCTACCATGCCACTGCACTGCTCCTGCTATGATAATACTTCTCTTCTACTTCGTTGTTATCTCTAAGCTTACGGGTTGAAGCTCCTACCAGTCCACTTTCTACCTTCTTTCTTCTTTTGGGCTTTACTGGCTAGCATTCCTGCTGGGCCAACCCATTCCATCCCTTGGGCTTCCTTGACCGATTTCATTTCTTGGGCATCCTTGGCCTATTTCATTCCTTAGGCTTCCTCACCCCATTTTCTTCTTCCTTATCTCTTTCACTCCCATGGGTTTTTGCTAAATCTTTTGGGCTTCGTCGACCCAATTATCACATTTATACCTCTTATTACCTTTCGGGCTTATTGGCCTTTATGCCAACCCTACGAATTTACTAATTTATTTTTTGGGCTTCTCTAGTCCATTTGCTTCTTCTCTATCTCTTACTATTCCCATGGGTTTACTACTTTCATTCCTCGGGCTTCCTCGGTCCATTTGCTCCTTCTTTGCCACTTATTAATTTTATGTGGGCTTGTTGACCATTATTCCTGCCATTCTGGCTTGTTGGTCTTTACATTACTATTTTCTCCTTATCTTGTTCATAATGTTAAGCTTCTTCTGCCATTGGGCCCTTTCATCAAAAGTGGACATCAATAGATTGCAACAAGCAAAATCCATAAGCTAGAAAGAGGGAGACATACCAAGTAAAACTGAGAGATAAGAAGAAAAAGATGCATTACCAACCATACAAATGGTATAAGCGATGATGTTTTGCAAGTCAACTATGGTGATGGTGATAATGAATCTATAAGACTTGGACTTCGCTAAGATGGGAGCCATTGGTGGACAGCCTCAGTGTTAGCAATAATAGCAATGGGAGCAACTGATTTGTTGCCACAATAGCAAGTCTCAATAGGGTGGTCAAGACATTTGCAAAAATTGCAAAATCATTTGTTGGATTGTCAACGATGATAATAAGTCTCAATACTATGGCCTAGATATTTGCAATAATTGCAATAGCTTTTATTGGACTGGTTGTGAAGATTATTGCAATGAGAAGAAGAAATATCCATGTTCTTCATTTAGAAGCAAAATAAGTCAAAATAGATTGCGAAAATGAAATCTACATGAAAAACTAGAAAAAGGGCACCTAAATTGCAAAAATAGGTCAAGTAAGCGATTTCAAAAATTGGAATCTACATGAAAAACTAAGCAAGGTAGGCCCTTTCAAAAATTTTGATTTTAGGTCAAAAAGCCAACACCAAAAGTCCACGGTCAAAGGCCAAAAAGTCAACTATCAACAGGCTAGTAGAAAGTCAACAGTGAACAAGTCAAAAGTCAACCAACAATGTGCTGACGTGGCAAGGATGATGTGGTGTGGTGATTTGGAAATGATGATGTTAGCTAAGGTTGATGTAGAGCTGACATCAGATAGGGTGATGTCACTGATGACATTAGCAAGCAGAGACGACCGTGTGGCAACGTGTGGATAGCAACCAGAAACTTCAACGGCATGTGAGACATCCAATGACATTGATTCTTCTCCCAACACGTAGATCGGTTGTAGATGATTCCAATGGTATTGGAGGCGACAAGATTAAAGCATTATTGATGGTGGCGATGAAGGCAAAGACTTTGGTGTGGTTGATGGTGGTGGCAATGATGACAATGAGGCAGTTGAAGACACCTGGGAAGACAAGACTGCAAAAAGCACACTAAAAAGTCAGAGCAGTGGCTCTGATACCATATTAGAAGTACTAAATAAATATATTATATTTCTCAAGTAATAACATAAACAAGACTATTTTTATATAGTAGGCAAGTATGTTATACAAGTATGTGTGCTAAGCAAGACAAGTGAAGTGGGTCTAAAGCCTACAAACCTATTACACGATAACAGGTTTTTTCTTAACAAAAATATTTCCTTACACAGCTATGAATCTCATTTTTAAGAGACTTTGGGAAGAGGATGGTCAATTGGAACTTGGAAGTTATTTCTACAAATAATGGATAAGTTTGAAAGCCAAGAAGCTCTTTTATCAATATAGGATCGTGGCAAAAAAGCTTTTAATTCTTAAGAATTGTCACCCCAACCTATCTTTGTCTAAGGAGGAACTTCAGAAGATACTACTGTGGGCTAAATTGCATACATGGAGGGTCTGTTTAGAATCTGCTTATTTTGTTGAAACTGAAAACTATTTGTTGAAAGTATTGTAGATAAAAGTAAATGTTAGTTGAAATAGTACAGTGGGACCCATGAATAGTACCAAAAAGTGTAGTGAGACCCATAAATAGTAGCAAAAATAAGCTGAATAGTAAAATAAGTTGGCAAAAAATAAGCTAGCTAAATAGACACAGAGTATTGGAATTGAGCTGGGATGAGTCACATGGCTAGTGCCATTGGCAAGCCACTTCATTGCGATAAGCTAACAACCACTAGAAAGAAGATAAGTTTTGTTCGAGTGTGTGGAGATAGATGCATCTAAAGAGTTGATTTTAGATTTTAATTTGCAATGTCAAAATGGAGATTAGGTCATAATTGAGGTGGAATATGATTAGGCTCCAAAAAATTGCACAAGATGCAATGATTTTGGCCATTTTATAGCCAACTTCTCTAAAAGATGTTATGAAGTCCAAACTAAAGGTGCTCTAGTCTCAAGCCATAGTGAAAGAGATGAAGCTGAGAAGAAGCAAGTTGGTCCAATGGAATGAGGCATAATTAAGAAGGGTAAACCGGAGTAGTGAGTGAGAGTTGATCATCCCTTGAAGATACTAATGAACAAGGAGGCTCCTTGGCTCACATCATGATTATCCAAAAAGGGTTAGGAATGGCAACAAGTCGAGTTTGGGGCAAGTTTTTCTATGCTCGAACCCGACCCGCGAGCCCGCTACTGTGACCCGGACCCTGCCCGTTTAATAAACGGGTTTTTTTTCCACCCTAAACCTGCCTTGTCAGGCCCTATCCCCTCATGCCCAGCCCAATCCAAAATCAAAAACACAAATTTTGATTTCTGATTTTTCGGCCCAAAATCACAAACACAAACACAAACACAAACATAAACACAGAAATCACAAACACAAATTTTAGATCTATGATTTTCCCTTTCAAAATCACAAACCAAACACAAATTTTAGATTTATGATTTTCCCTTTCAAAGTCACAAACACAAATACAGAAATCATAAACACAAACTCACATGATTGAGACGAAATGAACCCAGAAAAAAAAAATGGAGAACGAGGTGGAGCGAGGACGTGAGGCCATGAGAGGGTAGCTGAGCGAGCCGTGAGGGGAGCGGCTAAGTGAGGCCGTGAAAGGGTGGCTGACTGGTAGGGTGTGAGATGGGTGCGTGTTAGGACATATGTGGATATTGTTAGAGACATATGTTATGTAAATTAGCTAATCCTTTGACAAAATGCACTTTCTTGTATTTTGATAGATCTAGGATGGTTTAGTACTTCAAGGAACAAGATTTCAAGTTTAGTATTGAAGCCATGCAATTTGTCCAAGAAACAAGTGAAGAAGTGTTGTTCATTAAAGCTCCACAAATAGCTCAACAGATGACATCTATCGAGGTTTAATGGCTGATGCTTGACAGCCACTTGACAGATGCTGTATCTATCGAGAATTACAAAATTCAAATTTCCAAATCTGTTTTCACACATATCCAAGTGTATTTGTGTAGGGTTTCTTTTCTCACAACCCTAGACACATATAAGGATTATTTTAAGGGCCATCAAAGATAATGCTAGGTTATGCAACTTGATGCAAAGTCATTGTGCATGAAAATTGTGACCGGTGACAATTACCCTAGTTCATCATATTCATTATAGAAGCTACTGCGTCTTTGCGCCAAGGGTTTTGTAACCAAGGAGCTTCTTGATTTTCATCATTGGATGAACTGAAGAACTTTGTAGCCAACATCATCCTCAAGTTGGTGTGTTAGTCACGTACTTGGATCCGTGCATCAACTGGTTAGTCACGTACTGAGAGTCGTGCATTGAAAGGAGAGATTGTCACTACATCACAAGTCCAATTGGGTATTAGAGTAAGGGTTCAACTGTAGGTTGGTATTAGGTACTGGGATTCCTTTTACTTATAACTGCTTGTTTTAATAATAGTGGATTCTCGGGAGTGGTGACCTTAAATTCACCCGGTAGGGTTTTGTCTCGGTGGTTTTCCCCATCCGTAAACAAATCACCTGTATCAAATTTATTTTCCGCTGCATTAACTTAGTTGGTGATTTTTTTATGCTACCGCGTTTATTGTATGTAATTGAATCTAATTAATTTCACTTAGCTAAATTAATTGATAAAGTTACCAAAGGGGGTCAATACATTCTTGGCCTATCAGTGAGGGATATGGCAGATGGGCGAGGGAGATGAAAGGGGTAGAGGGTTGTGTGATAGTGCGAGATCAACGATGACGAGGACAAAACAGGGTTAAGAGAGTAGAGAGTTGTGCCTGTGCTTGACTACTTGTGGCTGTGTGAGTGAGAGAGCTGAGAGATGAAGAATGAGTTTAGATTGTATTTATACTTAGGGTTAGGGTTTTTAATTTTTTTTTAATATTATATATGTAACCGGGTCGGGTTCGGGCCGGGTTTGCATAATACCTAAACCTAACCCAAATCTGTTTTGGGTTTTTTATTAAAACCCAGACCCGCCCCATTTGCTTCACGGGTCGGGTAAAACCCGCCCTATTAGGGTCGGGTCGGACTAGGTACCCATGGGTCGGGCATATTTTGCCATCCCTAATAAGGGTTGATCAAGAGGAGACAAAATTGAAGTTAAATGCCAATGAAGCTTTGGGTGAGCAGGCTCTTCCAAAGAAAACTAAGGAGAGTTGTAATGATGAATAAACTGAGAAGGTCGTCCAAATCACTCTTAATTTTAAGTAACAATAATTTTAAGTAACATAGTTGACAATGATGCACCTTTTGAGGAATTTGATTCGTCTACTGCCTCCCTATAGTCTAACTCTCTTGGAGGAAAGGTGATGGGGTATGTGTAGAAGAAGGTTGCTGCCTTAAGAGGCAACAAGCGAAATAATGGCAAGAAGACACCCCAAAGAGGAGGAAATTTGGACTTTGTTCAGTAGGTGAGTTGATGTTAGGGGTGTCAATGTTCGACCCAACCCGCGAACACGACACGAACCCGACACAGGTTTTTTCGGGTTAGGGTTGGGCCTTAATGGGTTTGGGTCATAAACGGGTCGACCCGAAAGCAACACGATAAGAAACGTGTCATAAGCGGGTCAACCCGCGTAACTCGCAATAGACACGTTTGACACGCCAATTTATTTGTGCCAACCTAAAATGACCCACTTATCACAACCCGTTTAACTCGTATAACCAATAAATATTTATTTTATTTTAGATTTGTCAAATACCTTTTATATCCAACATATATTTTAAATTTAAAAAGAAAAGTGAGTAATTACAAAAATTTACAAGGGATATAATTGGAAATTGAAACTTTACAGACCCTAGAACTACTAATACTTTTTTTTGGCATAGAACTTGCACAAATGAAGTTGGATGAGCTTGTGGAAGATGTTATGAATTTGGACATCAACAAAGAATCTATGGATGATAATCGTGGTCATAGTCAGGATTAGTCTACTGTTTGCTCAAATTCTTTCAATATTGATACTTAGCAATTGGCGAGTTCCAAGTATATTATATTTTCATTGAACTATGTTATTTTATTTTTGTTAAAATTTGTTATTTTGAATTTGGGTTGAAGTGTATGCACTTCTTTTGGAGTGTAAATAAATTATTTTCTAGATGAATGTTATATTTTTGTTGAACTATATTATTTTGAATGTGGGTTGAAGACTTGAAGTGTAAGCACTGCTTTTTGGGATGTAAAAAAAATTATTTCTAGATGGATGTTATATTTAATATTATACAGGTTGAAATGGGTTGTGTTACATTCGTGTCAACCTAACACGACTCGTTTATTAAGCGTGTCAAATGGATTGGGTCAGGTCAACCCGCTTAATTAACAGGTCGGATTAGGGTTGAAGGATCATGACACGATTATTAAATGGGTCAGGTTAGGGTTGAGCCATTTAGTCGAATACCTCTACATCGACACGACACGAACCCGACACGCTAACCCGAATTGACACCCCTAGTTGATGTCGTCCAATTTTGAGAAGGAAATTATAATGTAGTTAAGGTTGTTAATCCACTGAGAAAAGGAAATCAAGTACACATCAAAAGCACCAGTAATATATAGAAAAAATTGATTGAAACTAGCACAAAGAAAATTTAGTAAATCTCAATAATTAAAATTGTTAGTGTGTTGGGGTTTGTCCACCAATATCGATAAACATACACTACTAATCCAATTTTTATACACAATCAGGTAAATAAACACAAATTATCCAATTAGAAGATTTAGAAATAAGATTGATTAGTAAAAATCTCTTTTGGTTCATTTTCTTCATCAAATATTCCAATGATTTAGCCTAGAAAAGAATAACTTTGTTAAGAAAACTCAAGAACATTGTATACTCCGAAGGCAATGATATCACAAAACTAATATCTAACAAAATTATTGCATTCTGCTAGAGAAACTATAAATCTCTATTCTAACAATAATAAGATGTAAGAAAATAGACTTATGAAAGAATTAGGAACTAAAAATCAATCTAACAAAACAATTATGAAAAGAGAATAGTTTTTTTTTTTTTTTTTGAGAAAGAAGCATACTACTTTTATTCATCAACTAAGGCTGGAATCAGCCTGAACAAGGTGGCAAATGTCTGGTGGTACATCTTCCATCCAGACAGTTAAATTAGGCCTATTAATAGCACTTCTAGCTAAAGCGTGAGCAATAGTGTTTCCTTCACGGCGTACATGAGAAAAATTAACCAATTGAAAAGAATTGGACAAAATTTTAGCATCCTGTATTAAGTGACCGTGTAGGGCCAGAGAAGGGCTTGGGTCCTGGAGCTCTCTGTATATGGATTCCGAGTCGCCCTCAATGATGACTTTGGTGATGCCGATTTCTAATACAAACTCCACAGCTCTCCTAGCAGCTAGCGCTTCGACCTGAGCCACTATTGTTGGGAGTGGCATTTGTTGCGACATTGATGCCAAAACTGCTCCGTCTTCATTTCTGATAACGATGTCGAGTCCAGCTTTATCTTGCGGCGAGAAGGTGGCCCCGTTGTAGTTTACTTTGTAGGTCCCATGCTCCGGTGGCTTCCATCTTATATGTTTCCTGTGCTGAAGCTTCCCTACGGTAGGATGGAGAAGCTGAAACTCTGTTTTTCGTTCTTTTGACAGAGTATGAATTTGATCCGAAGGACAAGCTGCTTCCTTGGCATGAATCTTGTTTCTCCGATTCCATACACTCCAGCTTGTGACGGCCAGAAGCTCAGCATCTAGCTTCTCTGTAAATGCTCGCTTGAAGATGTCCTTAACTCCACAGCCTTCCATCTCCGGTAGCCATCTCCACTAAGGTTCCATGTTCCATATAACCTGCACATCAGAACAAAAGAAAAGGGCATGTGAGCAGTCTTCATCCTTCTCCTTGTAGGTTTCACATTGACCATCCTGTGCAATCTTCCTTCGACACAAATTTTTTTTTTACAGGCAATGCCTCTCTGCTAGCTTTCCATAGAAAGTTTTTGATCTTGCAAGGGATCTCCATACCCCAAACTTTCTTCCAAAAACCTGTATCTTGGGTTGGCCTTTGAAATTGCTCCGAATTCTCAAGTAAGAATTTGTAGCCCGATTTTACTGAGTAATTACTCGAGGGAGTGAATGGCCAAATCAGCTTATCCGGTTGGTTTGTGGAACTAAGTGGGATGCCCTTGGCGATCTCTACTTCCTGGACATTGAAAACATGGTCAATAACCTCATTCCTCCAGCTTCTAGTCACCGGGTTTATTAGTACTCCCACACATGAATTTTCCTATCCAAATAGAACCGGGGTTGATATTTTGGCTGATGATTTTAAAGGCAGCCAACTATCTCCCCAAATCCTTATCTATTGTCCATCTCCCACCCTCCACTGAGCTCCCTTTAGGATTACTTCCCGACCTTTTAAAATGCTTTTCCAAGCATATGAAGCCGAGGATAAGTCCTTAGCTTCTAGAATAGTACCTCTAGGGAAAAATCTGGCCTCAAAGACTTTGTAAAACAAAGAATTATCATCGTGAAGCAATCTCTAGGCTAACTTAGCGAGCATCACCTCATTAAACATTGTTAGGTCTTTAAAACCCATACCCTCTTGATCTTTGTGTTTACACATGTCTTCCCACTTAACCCAATGAACCTTCCTCCTATCTCCTCTTTGGCCCCACTAAAATTTTCTTACAAGGGATTCAATTTCGTGGCATAAAGTGATGGGGAGTTTAAAACAACTCATCATATAGGTGGGTATTGCCTGGATGATTGATTTGATTAGGACTTCCCTCTCGGCTTGAGATAAAAGCTTGTCTTCCCAACCCTGTAGCCTTTTCCAGATCTTTTGCTTAAGATGATCAAAACTTGCTCTCTTATTTCTACCCACCATAGCTGGCAAACCCAAATATTCTGCATACTGTTTCAATTCTGTTACTCCAAGGATTTCCATAATCTGTCTTTGCATGTCACCTGGTGTAGACTTGCTAAAGAACAGAGCAGTTTTATTTCTATTTAATTTCTGTCCCGACACCGCCTCGTAGGAGGATAAGATATCCATTACTTTTTGACAGTCATGGATGGTAGACCTACAAAACAAGAGGCTGTCATCTGCAAAAAATAGGTGGGTTAGTTTGGGACCATTGCGACAGATAGACACACCTCGGATGTCACCACTATCAGCTGCTTTTTGGATCATCCGATGTAAACCTTCTAAGCAAAGTAAGAAAAGATAGGGGGACAAAGGATTACCCTGATGAATACCACGGCTCGGTTTTATTTCTCCAAAAGGTTCCCTGTTAATCAACAAAGAGTAAGTAACTGAGGAGATGCACTCCATGATTAAAGCCACCCACCGATCATTGAAACCCATCTAAATCATCACTACTTTCAAAAAAGACCACTCAACCTGGTCATATGCCTTACTCATATCAAGTTTGAGAGCCATGAAACCTGTATTGCCAGAGTTATGATTCTTCATAAAGTGTAGTGTTTCAAAAGCGACTAGGATATTGTCTGTAATAAGGCGACCTTTTAGGAAGGCACTCTGATGTTCCAAAATAATTTTAGGGAGTAATCGCTTCAACCTGTTGGCCAGAACCTTAGAAAAGATTTTGTATAGCACGTTGCAAAGACTAATGGGTCTATACTCGATAACACTTTCAGGATTTTTGGCCTTAGGGATCAAAGTAATAAATGTGTGATTTAAAGACTTAGGCAAGCTACCCGAATTTAAAAAACACAGTAGTCTAGGTTGATAAGTGGATAGCTTATTTCAATAATCAAAGCATTAAAACATGCATAGATTGATAAGTGGATAGCTTACAATATTGAGGATTCACCCATAACCGTAGTCTAGGTTCTTGAATTTCCATAGAAAGTAAAAACTCTAAAAAAATAATGTTTTCTAGCCCCCAAAAATGCTGCTGCCCTACTCTCCCCAAAAACCCTAAAACATATGCTCCCAAAAAGGGAAAATGAATCTGTCAATTCCCCTTTTTCATCACTGGGTCAACTTCCAAGTCAGTTTTGTCCTTCAAAATGGTCAATTATGAATTTTTGGTAAACTAAAAAGTTGTAAATATTCAAGTTTTCCTTCTGTGGTCATAAGAGTCAGTTCAATCTAATATCTGAGTATAAATATATGGCCAAAATACCAAGATTGCACAGAATATTTCCATATCATAATTTTTTTCTCAACTTTGCCTTAAACAAAATTCTCTCTTGCCCTTTATATTTCCACACATATTTGACTTGTTAAATGCTTCAAAAACCACTTCTCTATTAATCTTGACTCTTGGATTCTCATAGCTATTTAATGTTTGCATGATTAGCTGATTCGTTTTAATCTCCTACAAAAGAAAAAGACACTTAATGAGTATATTTTAGAAAAAAAAAAAAAAAAAAAAAACCTCGTCCTACAAAAGAAAAATACACTTAATGAGTATATTTTAGAAAAAAAAAAAAAAAACCTCGCAAACTCTCATATTTATGTGTAAATGCAGGAATAAACACAAAATAGATGTGATATTGCCTACTAAAACTGGGTGTTTGGTATATGCACTTAAAAACATATGTTTTGTTGTTTGAAAACATGTGTGTAAATACGTGTGGGTGAAAAAGTTAATGAGTATATTTTAGAAAAAAAAAAAAAAAAAAACCTCGCAAACTCTCATATTTATGTGTAAATGCAGGAATAATCACAAAATAGATGTGATATTGCCTACCAAAACTGGGTGTTTGGTACATGCACTAAAAAATATGTGTTTTGTTGTTTGAAAACATGTGTGTAAATACATGTAGGTGAAAAAGTGTGTGGAAATATGTATAATGTTGTTTAAAAACTGAAAACATATGTTTGAGTTGCCATACCAAACGGGGCCTAAGATAATATTGTAATTTTAAGCAATTATCATGAATCTACCTTTTGTGTTTTATTATTATTATTATTATTATTATTTTGGTGTATAGAATGCTTGGGGTCTTAGGTCAAAATGGCCTTCTACCACTGTCCATGGAAATATATATGAATATACCACTATTTCGGAAATATATATGAATCTACCACTTTTTTGGTACTCAAGTTTGGGGAAATTGAGTTCTAAATGGTACTCAAGTTCCATGAGCTTGAGTTCTTTGAAAAAATAACCTTCAAAATAGCCGAAATTTTTTTGATGGAACTCGAGTTCCATGAACTTGAGTATCAAGAAAATGGTAGATTGCTACTTATTTTCGAAACAATAGTAGATTTCCATATATTTTGCCTAAAGGTGCTACAGTACCATTTTCGCCTGGGGTCTTAAAGACCTTTTAAAACAAAATGAAGTGAGGAAGGTTATTCAAGAGCACCACCTTTCTCTTCTTGGGTTGGTAGAGACAAAAGTGAAAAACATAAAATAAGGATTTTATTCTGTAATTCATTGGTAGTAATGGGTGGCCCTTATATAAAGCCTCTCCGAATAGCAGGCAGATTGTGGGTTGGTTGGAACCCAACTGATTTAAATGTTACACTCATTAGTCAAAACGATCAAGTTATACGTTACGGAGTTAGCAGAATAGACAATATATTGAAGATGGTAATTTCCATTGTGTATGGTGATAATTTCCCTACTAAAAGAGAAGCTTTGTGGACTGATATTGTCTACCATGTCTCTGTGTTCAATGGTAGGCCATTGGTGCTTGATGGAGACTTTAATGCCACAAGGAACCAAAGTGAAAGAGCGGGGTGTCAAATGATTGGGTAGGGTGGATGAATTTTTATTGTTGAGAAAGGGTTTGGCAAATTGAAGTCTTAGGTAATCCTATGTTCATATGATGTTCCAAGCTTAAATTGCTTAAGAATGATCATATGGACAAAACTGGCCTCTGTCCTTTTTGGGCAAAATAAATAGCATTTTACCTCATTTCTCAAACTAATTAGGGAAATACCCCTCTTTTAAAACTTGACTTTCTCAAAATCGAGTTTTAAAAAAAAAAATCCTGGAGCCCTATAGTGACGTTTTTAAGGACCTATAGTGATGTTTTGAGAACCTATAGTGATGTTTTAAGGACCTATAGTGCCGTTTTGTAACTCGAGCTCCATGAACTTGAGTTCTATGCAAGTTTTTTACCTATAACTCAAGTGCATGAAGCTCAAGTTACAAAACACCATTATAGATCCTTAACAACGTCACTATAGGTCCTTAAAAACATCACTATAGGGTTTAACTCGATTTTGAGAAAGTCGAGTTTTAAAAGAGGGATATTTCCCTAATTAGTTTGGGAAAGGGGATAGAATGCTATTTATTTTGCTCGAAAAGGGCAGAAACCAATTTTGTCCATGATCATATTATGGAGTTATCAAGTTAGGTTCTTCAGGTAGAGGATCATCTAGAAGCTCTTTAAAGGAAAATTCAATGAAATCCACTTGATAAAGAATTGCATTAAGATTTATTTCGAGTTTAAGTAAAGCTAAGGAAAATTTCTTTAAACATAAGTCTCGGGTTCAATGGTTGAGCTTGGATGACCATAATACTAGCTTTTTCTTCAAGAGCATGAAATCTCATCACAGTAGGAGCAATATTGTTTCAGTTTGCAAGGAAGATGGAACTTAGATTAAAGATCCAACAGAGTCAAAAGGGAAATTGTCAATTATGTTCAGAAGTTACTTGGTAAGTCTCCCAATAGTGTAGATATTAATGTTGATGATCTTTCCAAAGCTCTTTCTCAGAGATTATTTATGATTGAAAGCAATGATTTATCTCAAGAAGAAGTGAATGTGAAGGAGATTAAGGAAGCCCTTTTTTCTTTGAAAGACCACAAAGCCCTTAGCCCTGATGGTTGTAACACTTTATTCTTCAAGAAATCTTGGAGTGTGGTGGGAACTGAAAGCTCGAAATTGTGTAAAAACACAAGAGCTATTTAGACCCCCAAGATAAAATTACGGCTCGATTGATTTTACTCTAACTTATACTAAGTGCAGAATAGAGTAAATGCAAGCGGATAAGCAAACAAGCTACTCTAACACATATTCATATAATCACAGTAGTAACATGAAATGTAAAAGAGTAAGGAAGAAGAATGCAAACACAGATAACACGCCGATGTGTTATCGAAGAGGAAATCAAAGAATTCGGCGAAAAACCTCTCCACTGTCCTCCAAGCGGTAATCTATCCATTAGACAATCAGTTGGGATACATGGGTCAGCAAGAGACCCTCCAAGCCTAATCTACTCGCTGTACCTAAGCCATCCAAACTCCTACTCCAACAAGGTTGCTCGGAACCATGTCTTGTCTAGCTCTCCAGATCCAGCAATCCACCTGATTGCATCTGCCAAATCTTGGCTTCTTCCAATGCTTCCTAGCAGCACCAAATTCTCACTTGACCCTACAAGGATATGGTAAGTGTTTAAACTATCAATCTCTTAATGGTATGGAAATGGAGAGGTAGGAGTTGAGGAAATCCACAAGCATATGTGTAGAGATATATGGGTATGATAATCTCTAACTCTCAAGGTTTGAGGCTAGGGTTTTCTCTCAGAAACACTCCACATCATTTGTGGGTAATGTGAGTATATATAATGTGTGTACAGAAAGTGTGTATCAGATAGTACAGTCTGGCAGAATAAAATGTTTTGTGGATGTCTCGCGAGAAGACCTTACCTGCGAGATACTCGCGAAACACAGCTGTCTCCATCTGTACTGACTCTTCACATTCCAGTCATGTGCAAGGCACATACTTCACTTCGTGGGATGCTTAGTCGCACGCTACCCGTGAGAACTCTTCTGGCTTCAATTGCTTAAGTCTTCACACTCTCTCTCTCTTTAACACACAACCCTTACAATCAAATCTCACAATAAATACAAGGTACAAAAGATTGAATATAATTACAATCAAATTTGACACGGAATAAAAGCCAACAAAATACATATTTGTAAATCACAACTTTACAAGAACAAATGTTCTAAGTGCTATCAAGTCTTTCTTTGACTCTGGATGCTTTTTGTACTGTCATTTCATTGATACCTAAGGTGCCTAATCCTTCAATGTTGAAGGATTTTTGCCCTATTTCCTGTTGTACTACCATCTACAAGTGTATCTCTAAGATCATTGCCCCACCTTGTTGGGAAAAAACAAACAGCTTTTGTAGAAGGGAGAAGGATTCGAGACAATATCATTCTTTCGTAAAATCAAAATTATCACAAAAATAAGGGAGTTCCACGTTGTGCTCTCCAAATTGATTTGATGAAAGCTTAAGATACAGTAAGGTGGGACTTATTACTTGCTGTCATTCGGGTCATTGGCTTTCCTGAGCAAGTAGTTCAGTGGATTAGGAAGTGCATTTCTTCCACTAGATTCTCTATCAACATCAATGGCGAGCTTAATACTTTCCAAGTGGCAGAGGTTTCAGACGATGTGATCCATAGGCTCCATATCTTTTTGTCCTTATAATGGAGATTTTCTCAGGCTTGATGAATAATATAGTGGCTGAGGTGAAATTCAAATTCCATTGACAATGCTAAAAGGAGAGAATCTCTCACCTTTGTTTTACAGATGACCTCCTCATTTCCTCTAAAGATGTTGATTTCATGGAGCAAGTCGTTTAATGTTTTAGAAAATTCAAGGATATGTCAGGTTTAAGCCAAAATCTAGACAAGAGTAACCTATTCACTTGTGGTGTTTAGGCAACTATTAAAGAGCATTTGATCCTAGATCTAGGGCACAACAAGGGTTCTATCCCTGGGAGATATTTGGGTATGCCTTTAACCTCTTCTGAACTTAAAAGAGCTCAAATTGCAAATCACTCGTGGATAGAATTGTATCCAAAGAAAGAAGTTGGTCATGCAGATCTTTCTCATATGCTGGTTGGTTGCAGTTCACGAAAACCATCCTATTTTCTATTCAAGTATACAAATCCTTTCTATTAAATATTAGCATTGATACACCATGTTGAATATACTAGTATGGATGCGGAAGCGAAAGCATAAAGTATAGAACGCGGTAACACATGAGAGTTACGTGGTTCAGCCTAACGGCCTACATTCACGGAGGAAACCCTAGAGGGCTACATCAATAATATATTAGAGTGTAGTACAAATCCTGTGTTACAGTGAATCATAACATGTGTATATATAGTAGACTAAACCCTAGACTAATAGACTTCTAGTACAAGTAGAAAACTTGGCTTGCACACAAATTAGAATTAGACTTGGGCCTATACTAATGGGCTTAATATATCTCTAACACCCCCTCTCAAACTCAAGATGGAAGCTTGATGAAATCTTGAGATTTGATAAGGTTGAGAAGATCCCTTGAATGAAGTTTGGCTCTGTGACGGTAGTTTGAGGAAGGCAATGGTCTTGCAGTGTTGATGCGACTTCTAACGGTGGCTTGACTATATCGGAGAGTTTTGGCGGCAACAGTAGGAAGCCAAAGAAAATGAACGTAGCGAAAAAAAACACCGAGAAAGACAAAGATTGCTCTTAAATATACCATAAGGACAGAAAACCATGGCCACAAGAAGGTGGCTCTGATACCATATTAAATATTAGCATTGATACACCATGTTGAATATGCTAGTATGGATGCGGAAGCGAAAGCATAAAGTATAGAACACAGTAACACATGAGAGTTACATGGTTCAACCTAACAGCCTACATTCACGAAGGAAACCCTAGAGGACTACATCAATAATATATTAGAGTGTAGTATAAATCCTGTGTTACAGTGAATTATAACATGTGTATATATAGTAGACTAAACCCTAGACTAATAGACTTCTAGTACAAGTAGGAGACTTGGCTTGCACACAAAGTAGAATTAGACTTGGGCCTATACTGATGGGCTAATATATCTCTAACACTTTCTTTTTATCTTACCCAAAGTTGTGACTTGTGATCAAGCTTGTGGAGCAAACCCTTAGAAATTCCTTTGGAAAGGTAGTAAGTTAAGCTCTACAGGGGCAAAAGTTGCATGGGAGCATGTTTATTTGCCAAAAAATGAAGGGGCCCTAGGTATAAGTAGAATGGAGGAATGGAACCGAGGAGCTATGTTGAAGCAACTTACAGATTCTAATCAATCCATTTGGTCTAAATGGGTTTGTACGAATTTGATCAGAAATAGAAATTTTTGGACACTTAAGGCCCTTGGTGATTATTGTTGGACTTTGAGAAAAAATCTAAAACTTAGAGAAGTAGCTCGTGATAAACTGTGTTTTTTGGTGGGTGATGATTCATCTATTTCTCTTTGGCATGACAATTGGCATCCTATAGATCCCCCTGTGGATAAATTTGGAGACTGGATCATCTACAACTCAGTTTTGGGTAGGAATGCATTAGTGAAGGATATCATTGAGGGAATAAAGTGGAAGTGGCCCATAGCTCAATCAATAGAGTGGCTAGAACTTAAAGAAGCTACTCCTCATGATTTCAAACCTATTATCGTACAAGAAGATCGACTCCAATGGACAGAAAGCTCTAATGGCCAGTTTTCTTTTAAGAATGCTTGGGAAAGCTTGAGATCTCGTGGTCAAAGAGTTGATTGGTTTAGAGTTTTTTGGTGGGTGATGATTCATGTACGGTAAATGGAACCGAGGAGCTATGTTGAAGCAACTTACAGATTCTAATCAATCCATTTGGTCTAAATGGGTTTGTACGAATTTGATCAGAAATAGAAATTTTTGGACACTTAAGGCCCTTGGTGATTATTGTTGGACTTTGAGAAAAAATCTAGAACTTAGAGAAGTAGCTCGTGGTAAACTGTGTTTTTTGGTGGGTGATGATTCATCTATTTCTCTTTGGCATGACAATTGGCATCCTATAGATCCCCCTGTAGATAAATTTGGAGACTGGATCATCTACAACTCAGTTTTGGGTAGGAATGCATTAGTGAAGGATATCATTGAGGGAATAAAGTGGAAGTGGCCCATAGCTCAATCAATAGAGTGGCTAGAACTTAAAGAAGCTACTCCTCATGATTTCAAACCTATTACCGTACAAGAAGATCGACTCCAATGGACAGAAAGCTCTAATGGCCAGTTTTCTTTTAAGAATGCTTGGGAAAGCTTGAGATCTCGTGGTCAAAGAGTTGATTGGTTTAGAGTTTTTTGGCATAGCAAGGCTATCCCTCGTCATGCCATGATCGTTTGGCTGGCCATCCAAGGTAAATTGAACACTCAAGAGTAGACAAGCTTCTTATTCATGGCCATGTGGTAGCATAAGGGGTCAAGGGTGCTTCTATGTGGTTTAGATATTGAAAATCTAGATCATCTCTTCTTTAGTTGCACTTTCTCAACAAAAAAAAAAAAAAAGTTCTGGAATAACTCTCTGACAAAAATGGAATCTTCCATGGGTGAGAAGGACGTGGCAAGAAACAGTTCAATGGATGACTCAGTGCTTCAAAGGGAAATCTCTCCTCAGTACGTACTACGTGCAAGCTAATGTTACCAGAAGTTGTCTATGCAATATGGCAAGAAAGGAATTCAAAAATTTTCAAGGCTAGAGCTAGAAATGAATGTATTTTCATTAATGATATTACTTTTTATGTTAGTGCTAGGCTCCCAATAAAATATATGGTTTCAGAGATCCTAGGACATATATGTCACAGGATATTTGTTAATCTGGTGTAGATTTTTCATCCTTTTTGTTCCTCAAATTGTTGTTCTTTATGTTGTAGTCTTTTCATATATAGAACTTGAGTGATTTTGAAGGTGGCCTTCGTTCTCTGGTGTATACCCCTTTGAATTTATAAATAGTAATATATACTTATTTATCAGGGGGAAAAAAATCAACAATTCAAATATTAACAAGCATACCCAAATTAAAAGAAACTAACCAAAGCATGTTTTGCATGTTATTAGAACTAAATAATCACAAACAAGCATAAATAAATAAACGAGGTAATCAATGGGCAGATAAGTGAATTATACCCCTAGCTAGAAGCTTGATTTTGATGGAGTAAATGAAGGAGAATGGTGTTCTAGACTATTTGAAGGTACTCGAAACTTGTAGAATAGAAAAAGCTTTGTAACTACACCATGCTCAGCAGCTTTAAGCTTTCAGGTTTCAGCTTCACTCTTGTTCCAGTTTTGACGTACTAGCTTTGCAGGCTTAATTAGATGAAGGTCTCTTCCCGTGCTCCAATTTTTATTTTTGTGCTCTTGCCGCCGACGGAAAGGCTCTTGCAGCATACAGTTTTAGCTTTTTGCAGTTTGGTGCAGCGTGCAGAAAATTACAAGTCACTGAAGTGGTCCAAATGGGTACAACTTGATTTTCCATGATATAAATAATCAACTCTAGTTTGAGAAAGTACCGACCTTTCGAATCCAATTTTCATAAGAAAAAATCAAATTGTGTGCAATGCAAATACCAAAACTGAGTTGTCATATTTTTGTGAATGTATTTTTTTGCCTTTTTTAACCTCCTTTCAAATGAGATACCATTGGAAAGCTTATGATGATATGTTCGCTTTATAACTCCAATTTTCATATGAGGTAAACTAGAAGCCTTGAAAGGTAGTGTCAAACTCAACTATAGCACAAAAATCTCACTTGGGTATTTCATTAAATTCTTTTATTTCCAAGGGAATTTTTGGTGATCAAGCATACCAAATTGAAATTTATCACAAGACCTTTCCAATGACTCCTCATTTGAATCAAACCATGGTCATTTGATTACAATTCGATCAAGATTAAATCATAATCAAATTTTATTGGTCTTAGAAAGACTAAATATTGACACTTTTTCATTGTTTTTACAATTCTTGTTCATTTCACATCTGGTTGGACACGTCAGCTGTCATTTTTAACGGAATTCAATTTTCAACTAAATATAGGATCAAATTTATCTCAATCAAATCAAGGTCAAACTCAAGCTTACCACAGTCAAACTTGGTCAAACATAAGAAAAGTGTTTGAAAATATTGACTTTGATGTAAAATGATATATATATATATATAATCATGCCCAAACCAAACTGACAACCACGAACCAAACCGGACACCCCAACTCCCATTGGTCAGTTTCAACGGGCTTACAAATTTGGTTAGTTTTGATGCAGCTGTGCACAAAACCGAGGGCCTCGGTTCAGTGAGAAATTCTCCACCGTTCATCAAAAAATTTCCACAAAACAAAGGTTGCAAAATGGGTTGTCTAAACCATTAGATGATTCACTATTGCTTCCTAGGTTCCCAACCTTCCCACCCTCAATTCAATATGGTTCAAACAACATACTGTTAGAAAGCTTGTAACACCAATTTTCTCCTAACAAGCTTGCTACTTGTGCTATTTTAGAAACTAAAAGATGGCAACTCGGACAAGAAAGTAACAACTATAAACAATTTTTTACACATTCCTCATTTTTCTATATTCATGAGTTGGGATTGATCCCTCAAATCGAAACTTGTGCTATATGCTTTCCAATCATACCTCGTATGTTCTTATTTGACATTCTTTTAATCTCGATTTCACCATCGTCAATGTCTAATGAGAAACAGATATGTTCCAAAAGAATTATCAAGTTTGCATTAGCAAACCTACAAACTAGCACATCTAAAATCTAAGATTTACCACTTTGAGATACGAAAGGAGAGCAACAAAATGGAAAGAAGATTGGGACTACTCTATGAATCAGAACAGTTGAATGTACAAATCTGCTGTACAGTCAAATTTACAGTATGAGCATTGAATAAAATAGAAACATCAACTGCTAATGGCTAAAGCAAAATATCACCTGGCACTCTTACGACTGGTTTTTGACAATCTTAACACTGCTGTAGAAACGCTTGAGGTCTTTCATAGCCTTTTCCTCTATCTGAATTGATCGAATAGATGAGGGTGTGTCAACCTCTGGTTTGAACCAGCGGTTCAATCCAGCAGAATCTGATGGTGAGCCCTGACCTGTAGCAACTGAAAACCCAGTCATTTTTGTCTTTGGGCTGTGGGAGAGGCTCTGCTGTTGCTTTCCCTGCTTGGAGACAAAGCAGAACAAAATCGAATAAGGTATCAGTTTTCCAAAGGAGAAAATAAAAAATAACAGCAATTTCAGGACAATACATGGGCAGCCCATAGTAGAAGCTGGACAGACAATAAATAGAAAGGAATGGTTACAACAAGGCCACACACATGGGTTTAGCAATGCTTATTTTACTTCTAGTTTATTTGCTAAAAGAGTGGCTTTAAGCAAATAATAATCAAGTCCAGATAACCTCTCTATTAAACTTCTTCCAATATGTACAAATATGGAATCATGTGTGAGTGGGTGGGGTTTTTTTTTTTTAATTTGGGTAGGAGGGGGGGTACAGTTGAAGTCTCAAACCTGCTGCTGCTTCAGAATATCCCTAAGAGAAGGCCGGGAAACTTGGGGAGGTGTTCCAGAAGCAGCCCAAGGAGGCGTGCTTGTTTCTCCATCAGATGGCTGTGAGGTGTGCACAGAGACCACAGGTATTGGGGTAGAAGGCAAAAATGAACTCAACGGGATTTTCCCATCACTTTTACCATCAGAAAAATGTTCCACCTGGTCTTTGCTTCTGGCTGGTTGGTTCACCTTGATTTTGCTCTGTTCATCCTGTATGTCACGAAGAGAAGTGTGTTCCTTTGAAATTTTAGCCCCACCCCATGCAGGGCCCTCGCTTTTGGGTGTAGGAGGAGTAGGAGCAACATCTTTGGCAGTGTCATCAAGAGCACCACTCAAGAACATAGAAAGCCCTCCCTTTTTGTTCTTCTTCTTGGATGATGTTGGTAATAAATTCCGACTTTTCAGCATGACTGAACCGTCATGAACACAAAAGGGGGACTCTTTGGTGGCTTGGTTAGCCACAATTCCTTTGCACTTCACATCTTCCTCCTATCAAAAGTTATAGTTCAAAAAGATCAACAATTGCACATAATATTCAAGTCATATTTATTTTATCTTTCTAACTTTTCAATGATTTGTATAAATATAACCCAAAAAAATTCCCTCCAGCATATGAGGACATAAATAATAATCATGGCTATAAACCAGTACAATTACAACTTTGACACAAATGGCAGACTGCCTCCAATGGTTGATTTCAAATGTTCGATAAAATCAGATTTACAGTGAAGTTAACAGAACTATTTCATAATTTATAACAAGAACATGACTAAATTATATGGTAACCATCATCCTACTGCAACCTTTCTTTTTTCGAGCTTGGGACCAGTTGTGAACAAAATATACAGCACAAACAATTTCCAACAAAGAAATTGACTTAACAAAAGCCCCATAGAATATAATATAAGCCACCATAACAATGTACAAAATAATACTCAGTATAGCAATACTAATCAATAAATATTGGGTTGGGTTTAAGTAATATTACACCACTAAATATTTCTTTATTGGATGCATATTTTGACAAATTCACAGTTGGATTATATTTTCTTTTTATACCCTCTAGGCTTGCAAACTTTCAAGATTATTAGATAATGGGGGACGTATCTTTTTTCGAGCTTGGAACCAGTTGTGAACAAAATATACAGCACAAACAATTTCCAACAAAGAAATTGACTTAACAAAAGCCCCATAGAATATAATATAAGCCACCATAACAATGTACAAAATAATACTCACTATAGCAATACTAATCAATAAATATTGGGTTGGGTTTAAGTAATATTACACCACTAAATATTTCTTTATTGGATGCACATTTTGACAAATTCACAATTGGATTATATTTTCTTTTTATACCCTCTAGGCTTGCAAACTTTCAAGATTATTAGATAATGGGGGATGTAAGTAGCAGCCCACTTTAAATACTTGTAAGAGAAGAAGGAAAGTTGGTTCTAGTTTGGGATGTTTCAGATGATGGAGGGCTCTCTTAGGACCTTGCCTAGTCATTCTAAATTTTGAATCAATTTTTATTTTATTGTTTGTTTTTTGTTTATTTTCCGCTGGATAAGTTTTAATTAAATTGTACTAGAATAAATTCAAATTGGTAATTTCCAGAAATCTGGAATGGGCTTTCTATGGTTGTACCAAAGTCCCATGAGTCTTATTTAATGTTGAGTCCTTTTCCTATTTTATTTTATGTTTTGATTCCTTTTCCTATTTGGTTTAGAAGTCCACCATGTCTTTTTTGGTTTATTATTAGTAATCCTAGTGATTCTAGGAATAGGATTTAACAATCACCTATAAGAAGGCTTTACTGTGGTCAATTACACTCATAGTGAGATTGATTCTAATGAAATTCCAGCAGCCTTTTCTAAGCTTTGAGAGTGTGATTGCTTTCTCCTATTAGGTGTAATAGCTTAGGAAAACCTAATGTAATTACCTAGTGTTTTATCTATCTTATTTCATGTCAAAGATGAACATCAGTAGGGGATGCCATAAACTAACACACTTGATGAACAGCAAAGTTGAGATCAGGCCTAGTGAAGGTGAGATAATGCAAGGAGCCAACTAAGCTTCGATAGACATGGGGATTTCACTGTTTTAACACCAAAAAGCCATCAACTTATTCAAGATTCAATCTTTTCTTTACCCAAACCCTTAAACATCAATATTTATTCAAGAACTCTTCAAGTTTTAGTGCTGAATTCTTAAAGATCCTACATCAAATTTGTATCAAGGTCCATTCAAGCTTCCATTCTGTATCATCAGATATAAATAGCTATCTCATCTATAAAAGTTTAAATTTTAAGTTTTTTTTATTTTAACATCAAATTGACATGAAATTTGGCACACTCGTTAAAAACACAAAAAACATGTAATCCTAACAGTAGGTTTTTCATAATATTAATTTAATAAAAAATTATTACGTGGTTTAATATTAATGAAAAGTTACACCAGGTGTAACTTGATCCTATATATATATATATATATATTTTATATGGTTTAGGATTGAATCTATGGGGTCCACTTCATGATGATTGTTCTTTTAATATCAGGCGAAGACACCGATTGGCTTTGGTACAGGCAGGATTCAAACGTCCCATATTCAATGACAAGAGACTATACCAGTTGAGCTACATGGAGACCATTACACACACACTACTGCAACCTTGTACATAGGATAACCTTGCATAAGCATGGGCAAGACAATTCTGTGCAGTGTCAAAAGTTGTCGGCCAGTTACTTGGGTCACACAGGTCAAGTATGCATATAAAAAAGACTAATTAAAATTCCATTTTAAACCATTAGGGGCATAATAAATTAAACCTGTAGTTTCAAAATTACAAATTAAACCCTATAGTTTCAAAAGTAATAAATTAAACCCTACGGTTTCAAAACATAATAATTTGAATGAGTTAAGGTTATTTGTTTTTGAAAACCTCAAGGTTTAATTTGCTAGGTTTTAATTTGTTACTTAATAAAACCTAAGGCTAAGGATATACTTATTACTTTTGAACATACACTATCTAATTTGTTACACCCCCTAAACTATAGGGTTTAAAATTTTATTTACACAAATGAGTATTTTCTAGAACTATGTTTTGACTTGATTCGGCTTTCTTTGATGTGCATGCACATAAATTACCACAATGAATTTTAATATTTGGCTAGAAACTTGAATTCCTCCCAAATACTCATCAGAAAATTTTTGCGGATCCATAAGCAACCAACTAGTTAAAGACCACATACATACACACACAAATCATTAACATTCACCTGGGCCCAAATTCCTCCCAAGTAATCCTGATCAGAACTTTTGTGTACCTATAATCAACCTAAGTCCCATTTAGTAAAAAATCATATTATTGCATCCAATTACTGTTTAAAACCCAGGGAGTATTATAATGGTCATAAAGCTAACCTTATTCTTGGAAATATGAGAAAGTCCAACATCCAAGAAATCCTTTGTAGGGTTTGAAACGACTTCAGTCCCACAAAAACTAGATGCTGTCTCAACTTGAGACATGCTCTGTTTGCTCTTTCTTCTCTGCTTTCTTGATACCTCAGCCTTTTTGTTGCCTTTTCCATCTGGTGAAACCAAAGATGACGATTTTTCCTGTGGTGTGTCAACCGGAACACCAAGTGCAGCAAGCGAGCTCTCCAGAGAAAATTTTGTTTCAAGCTTTGCAATTTGTTGGTCATCGAGATGATGCCCATCAGACTGCTTTGCTTGAAGCATCTCAATCTGCTGCAACTTTTTCCTCAAAGCTCTAACTTTTTTACAAAATCCTTCAAGGGGACTATCTTTAGGTTGTAAAAAGGAGTCTATTCTTTGGTCCTTATCACTTTTCGAGGCAGTTTTCTTCTTTGTGTGGTTGTTGCGGGTCCTTATAATCTCGCACTCACTATCATCCTCTTCACTATTAATAATTGCAGGAAAAGTAGCTGTTGGAGTTGGGAGCCGACGGTGACTCCATGGTTCAGATGATCTCAGGTCCATAAACTTTTCAAGGTTGGCTAAAATATCTAGCGAGGCACTTGCAATAGCATGGGTTGAGACTGTAAATATATAGTCAAGGTTCCGAATAGCAATATCCTGTGCAGGCAAAACATCTTCAATAAATACGTTACCACCAATAATTTGGTGCAAGTTATATCTTCAAAATAAAGTCTATAGAAATGCTTGATGGGAGCACCATATAAAAAGCAGCAAGTGGCAATTTTCACATGATATTTAAGGTAACAGCAACATTGATCCAATACACAATAATTTAGGCTCCGTTTGGTACACCGACTCAAACACATGTTTTCAGTTTTTAAACAACATTACACGTATTTCCACACTTTTTCACCCACACGAATTTCCACACATGTTTTCAATTTTTAAGTGCATGTACCAAACACCCTCTTATTTGCAATGTATTAAATTATCTTTTGAGAATGAAGTACAGGAGGTGAAGCCCCAAAAATAATTAAATAAGAACTCAGTGGTCCTAGCAATCTGGTTAGCAGTTTCCTACAATGAGTTTAGCAAACAGAATCGCAGAATAGGCTGTCCTCCAAAAAACAACTTTCCCAGGCCTACCACATAATGAACATTACATCTAAAGTGGGTGTATCCAGGTGACCAATTGATTTTATTTTTAATTTGGGTTAGTCCGATGACCAACTTGATACCAACAATTCCTTGTTTGTCCCAAAAAAAGAAAAATGACATGAAATACGGGAAATAATGAACCAAAAAAGATTGATTTATTACAATATTTAGAACAAGAAACAGACTTCCCAAAAATAGTTTGGCCATGAGGTCTAAAGTAGCATATGGAAATGGAATTGAAAAACCTACAAAGCAATGTTTGAGATATGAGAGGAGGGATTATTGATTGTTTATGGTCACTGTAAGAAAAAACCAACAAATTGTGGACTTGGGAGCAACAAAGACAGAAATAAAACAAGTACATTTGAAGCTTATTATAACACCAGTGAGCTATATCTGAACTGGCACTTCTCCCACAATAATGGGATGGAGTAAGGTTGTTGGTTCAAGAGCCACTGAGCATGTGTGTAACTTACCAATAAATAATAATAATAATAAATCTAATTATAACATTTATAAAAGTCTACCAAATTAGGCAGTACATAAGTGAGTATACCTCACAGTGCTTCCTCAGATCATTTGCTTCCAGTGAATCTGCAATCTCAAGCAGTTGTATAGCATTCCGTGGCTCCACTAGACACTCCGCTGCCACTTTTTCACAAAGGCTTTTTAAGCTTGGTATGGGCCTATGCCCACAGTCATCCTTTTGTACGGTGGATAACAGATTAATGGACTCCAGATCATTAAACATAAAATCTTCATCAAACTCCTCTGGCTTGTCCCTGACATTCAGCTTGAGCTTCTGAGGATTTTCAGCCACATTGGGAGGATAGACAGGATGATACAAAGAACCAACAATCAATAAATGTGTTTCACCTACTGAAACTGAAGTAGCCCTCTTTACACCATGCAACCGAGATGCAACGGGCAGCTTATCCTTACCTTTCTTCCCATCCCACATGTAAACATCACCTGTTGCTGTAACTGCAGCAATCCAGTACTTTCCTGCAGAAATACTCACCAAATTTCTTCCACAGAGCGAATATAACTACAAAAAATGGAAAAAACATAGATTACAAGTAAATAACATGTTTCACTTGGGAAGATAGGATAAAGTCATCAGAGGCACTGAGCAATCAAATAAAACCTGCTGACATCTGAGATCAGGATCTGAGGAGACCCAATAAAATATAGCACCATCATCAGTAAGAGCCACACTGTGCACCATCCCTGCAGCAACAGCTACCACATGAAGCCGTTGCATACGATGAAACTTCAAAATGGTAGTTCCACCTTTCTTCAAGTTTCTAGCAATAACTACACGTCTAGGAGTAACAAGTCGATGACCCCAAGTGTATACCTGCCCCAGACATGTAAGGTTTGGAAAAAGTAAGAGCAGAACAGCAGAAAGGTATTTGCATAACCAACCCAAATAAATAAAAAATTACAACAATACAACAAGAAGGACCTGACACTAGTTTTTTTTTTTTGAGAAACAAACACGCACACACACACAAAAGGGAGAGGGAAAGTGGTTCTAACACAAAGACACTAGTTAAAGCTGAATAGAAAAAGAAAACTGAACTCAAGCTAAAGTAGCTGGGATTAAGAGTTTTTTGAGTTAAGTAGTCTTATAACAATATAAATCTGCTAAAAGTTACCTCGCCATCAGCTCCTAAAACAACTGTGTGGTATTTTGCAGTTGCCACCCCAGAAAAAACCTTGCCTTTCAAGTATTCAACCACTCTTGGTGTGTAATTTGATGCTGAGTTAGACGTGCCATAACCAAGCTGACCCTCCCTGTTGCATCCCCATGTGAAAACTTCACCAGTCTCAGAAACTACAGCAGTATGTTTGTTTGCTGCAGCTACAGAAAAAATTTTTGACCTCAAGGAACTCACTCTGCGAGGTGTGGGTTGCGTATCCACTGAAGGGTAGCCAAGCTGACCCTCTGCACAACAATAGATGAAACAAGTCAATACTTCATCAATCAATAATAAAAGGAAACACATAAACAGCTAGAAGTAACATCTTTATCATTCTACTCTATCATTACTTTATTTTTAAAGCATGGACTGTAACAGGACACGATGCAACAATTCTTGAAAAACCAGGACACAACACAACAGGTGAAAAGAAACTAATTAAAAGAATATATATTTTTAGGTCTGTTTTATATATTTTTAAGCATATTTAGCTTTTAGTAATAAGTACCTACCATTGAAATGTTAAGAAAACTTATCTAAAATCAATTTAAAAGCTACCAACAACAGCAACTAAGTGCTCTATCAATAATAGAGAAAAAATAAATAAACAGAGATATGTTTGGCTGAGAGACTTTTTAAGCAAACAAAAGTAAAAAATAAATAAACAAAAAAGAGAAAACAAAAGAGAGAACAGATTGAGAATGAGAATGAGAATGAGAAAGAGGGTTTGAGAGTCTAAGATTGAAGCCGCCGTAACAGGATGAGAGCAAAGAGAGAGAGAGAGGAACTAGAGCCTAGAGAATCATCATGTTTTCTAGAGAGAGACATTGTTGAGACCCCTAAACGCTCTATCGACAACTCTGATTATCAGGTTGTCAAAAAGCCAAATGTTTTCTCTCTTTTTTTTTTCAGTTTTTTTTTTTCACCGTGTTGAGACCATGTCTTGTCTGTGTCTTAGTCATGAATACTGTATCCAAAATAATAATAATAATAATAAATATTTTTCCTGCCAGACATTCCACTAACTTGCATGTAGCCATATCTCAAGCATGTCCATGTACAACACTAACAAGCAGGCCTCTTTCGCATTAGCTAACCAATAAGTGAGTAGATATAGATAAGTCTTTGACAATGGCACACTATATCATCTGGTTGACAATCCTATGAAATATACAAGTAAATTCCCTTATCATTTACCTCTGTTAGATCCCCAAGTGAATACTTCCCCACCCTCTGTAGCGACAACAGTGTGATGTTTAGCTGCTGCAATTGCCTTCACCCGACGGGACCCTAAACCAGAAGTCACCTGACGGGGCGTGATAACTGCAGCTTGACCACTACAAAGAATATATTAATATCATAAGTTGCATCTGATTGACAATTCACAAAAAGCATATTAGCGGAAAGAAGGAATTTTGCAAGTGAGATCATCCATTTTCACAAATAAAAAAAATACAGGAATTCAACTTGTACTTTATCCAAAAGCACTTAAATCTGAGCATAAAGGTAAGAATGGGCTTTCACTCTGTTTGTGCCTCAGTAGCTTGTGAGTGAAAACTAAAGTTAATGGAGGAAAGCACACAAATTACACCCATGATCAGATTCTTTTGCTATTCCTACACAAACATGCATATGAGAATCAGAGATTATATAAATATATAACATTCTGTGCAAGGCTCAGAATTCAGTTTGACAATATGTTGAAAAAATTTTAAATTGAAAACTATGTTAATTTAGAAAAACATCCAAAACTTAAACTCTCTGTTGCATGCAAAATATTTTTTGATAAGTAAAATACTGCATGACAAAATTTGGTTGCATAAAAAAATTTCAAGTTGAAATCATCAAAGAAAAAAATATAATAGCATACCTGTGTATATCAAAGTCAGGGTGCCCAAGGCGGCCCCCCCTTCCAAATCCCCAAGTATAGACCTCTCCTTGGGCACTGACTGCTACACTATGGAACTTTGCAGAAGAAACCAACTTGATATAAGAACCATGAAGTGAATCAACTTTACATGGTAATTTTTGTATGTGTTCATTGCCAGTTCCAAGTTGATAGTTTGCACCACTTCCCCAACTATACACCTCTGTAGCAACTAAAGACATGCATAAAATTTCAGGTTATTCCCAGTTACATCTACATTTATTTTTAGAAATAACAACATGATCCTCAGTAAGGATGTCATAATAAAGCAGGGGATACCTGAATTAAGTCCATTGCCAACCACCTGCAACACTGGCCCAGATAGGAGATCTACAGGGGTTCGACTTTTAGAGTCCTCCAATGTAATAGAGGCACCAAATTGAAGAAGGATACTAGCCACTGCAAGATGTCCAAAATGTAGAGCCCTGTGAAGGCTACTCCATCCTGATTCTCCATCCTGATATGGTAATGAGGGTCATGCAAAGCAGGAGTTCAGAATTATAAAAATGAAATACTCTTTTGAGTGCAACTTGGAATCTAAAATCTAGGAGGATCTCAAAATGATTGCGATTCCAATAACAAGTGATTGCCTTTCCAACTTCCATGAGTCACAGAAAGATATTCTGATAAATTCCCTTAGGGTTCCTCATTTATGATTAAATTGCAGATAAAGATGGTAGATAAACTAATAATACCACATATTCTCTCATCAAGCCAGCCTCCAAGATCCTGACCTTTATGCTTTCTAATTCCACGGAAAACAGATGTAAAGGACATCATCACATCAATAACTTATAAGCATGTCTCCATCCAGACAGAATAATAATGAGCAGAATTGGCAGATTGTCTCCATGAAGATATAATTAGGGAAAACATCCCTCTAATGTATCAGATTTTCAATAAAATCAACTCATCAGAAATACGAGCCAGCAATCCAATCACATAGTGAAAACAAATACCAACATTCTCTACATAATAACTTGACAGGGTATTTATTTAGGGTTAAATTGCATTAACCTCCCCTGAGATTTGGGGAAATGTAAAAAATATCATCAATATTTTTCATAAGCAATATTCTACCCCTTGAGATTTTGTTATATACTTATATATAACAGAGACTCTACAACCATTCATGTACTCTTACTACTTGAGTCAAAATACACATTTTTTCAAATTAATATCTCATCGAAAACAACCACAGATAGTGTTCACAAACCAAACTGTTTATATGATAAGGAGAATCAAGAAAAACAAAATAAAAGTAATAATCTCAAGGGGCTAAGTAACATTTCTGAAAACAGGAGGTTTCTGAAATTTCCTCATACTTCACGGGAGGTTATTGTAATTTACCCTATCATAAAACATTCAAATCAGTTAAAGGAACAGAAGAGTCACACACCCTTGCATCTGGGTCTGCACCAGCTGCAAGAAGCCTACTAATGATGGGAACGTGGTTTCTCCAAGTTGCAATATGAAGAGGCGTCAGACCAAATATGTTTCTTGAATTAATATTACCCCCATTCTTCTTAAGTATTGCCAAAGCTGAATCTACTTCAGTCAATGACCCTTCTCGCACAATGAGCCACAAATCTTTATGGGAGCCACTAGACAAAAACTTGCGACCAGGAGTCTGAAAATTCTGCTTTTGTCCATGAGGCAAGACTAGCGACTCCATAAATTTAATTCTGAGGGCTAAATGCTCTATCAAGTAATATGTAGTCAACAGATAATCTCATGAGCCAGAGCCTACAAAGTCCTTGTGCGATTTTAGTTCAGGCCAAATTACCAATACGGCCTTTGAATGAAGTCAATTCTGTTTAGTCCATGACACAATTGATTTTCTAATCCAAAAATCAAGAAAATATAGAAGATAAATCCATTTAGCTGAAGAATTGAATTAACAGTTTTCTAAGTCACAATTCACCATCTTTATTATAAACACAAACCAATTGGCAGCAGCAATTTACAAACTCCCATCACAGTTCATGGACTGCAGAGAAGTCCCCGGTAAGCAGGTAAAGCAACAAACTGCATTTTAAAAACCTTCATCAGCATAATATACCTTTTGCAGATATTCAAACATTAAAACTAAAATGAACTTTGATAACAAGAGATAAGCATTATAGTCCATAATACTCAAGCTGACATTGCTTTCTTTTACTTTTACTAGAAAATAGAAGACCCAAGGAACATTTGTATCTGGATTGAAATGAAACTGCGAATAATATCAATGCAAATTGTGCAAAGAATTTAAATGTGTAATGACAGCAAACAATAAGAACAGTAATAAAATCAAAATGCCAGCTTGAACACACATAACTGGTAGCAATTACCACCTAAAACCACCGATCAAGCAATAATAATTAAGAAAACCCAGATCGAATATCACGTGAATCTGATGAATACCCATCAAAATGAATCACACCCACCATTCAAAATTACAAATTTCGACTAAACTAACGATGACAGGAAGCACCTAAAAACGCTAGCTTCAAACCAAAGCAACAAATTTTAGAAACAAAACACATTGATAAATAGAAAGAATGACAATTAGCCAAAGAAAACATCAAAGACACATAAGTTGAATTGTTTGTTAGTACATCAACATTTTGACAATTTCAATTTAAAAAAAAAAATTAAATAAATAAAAAATCACCTGGGCTGAGATTAATAACTTGAAAGAGAAAATTCAAAAGTGGTGGAAGTGTTTGTGAGTAATCTGGAATGATATAAGATGCTGATTTCTTCTGTAACGGAGAGTATCGAAGCAGAGAATATACCCCAAACCAAATGGCATAATACTAATAAAACTCGTAAAACAGAGTGAAACGACTTTCTTTGCTCTTTCAAGTTTCAACAATAACAAGGTCATTTTCGGGATTTACTCTTCTTCTTCTTTTTTAATTTAATTTATTTGTACATCTCAAATCGGTGTGCCTCCAAACTCTGAGTCGTCCTTCCGCCACGTACCAGAGTGTCTCTGATACTGACACGTGGCGACACACTTGTCGCCACTTTTTATTTTACTTCTGTTGGCACTTGCGAACTCTCCTAAAAAACTCCCAACCTCGAAAGTGTCGGACCTCAATCACCAACCATACACTTTTTTTAAAAAAATTACACAGAGACTCATCCGCCCAATGTAAGACAAAGCCCATTTGTGTTTTTTTTTTTTTTTTTTTTTTTCATGTTACATTTCATTTAATTCATACTCGCTACTCATACTTATATTATAGGAACAAAATTTGTAAAATAATAGTATCTTTTAATATAATTATATTTTTTTTTTATTCAATATAATTATTAAATTAACATTTTCAAAATTTTATTTGAGGATTTAGTTTTTTTTTTAAGTGTTTTAAAACACAACTTCATCACTTATTTATAATTTTTTAAATTAATATTATTTTGAAGATATTTGGGGATTTTTAGTTAAATCTTGTTTTAAAATCATGAATTTAATTAACTTGGTTGAATTTGTAACATGTAAAATAATGTTTCCAAAAAAAAATTTTTAATGATAAATTATGTATTTGGTCCCTATATTAATTTAGTCTTATAACTTTTTAGTATTGTATTAAAACAGTCTTTATCATTAAATGACGGATGAAAAATGCTGATATGACATGAGTCTAATGATGATGATAAAAAATTATTTTTATCATCGAATAAACTTCAATTTGGACACTCACATGTCAAAATAAAAATAAATAAATAAGACCATGACAAAATTATTTATTTTATATATTATATATCAATCCAAGAGCTAAGATGTACATTCTACACTAAAAGTAGAACCCACCCACATTATTACACCACCACCCTCCCCCACTTCACAATCACTTAGGAACGCATCATCGCCTTTGCAGCTTGGGAAGTTGGTATCTATATTGGAAATTAGAAGATTTTGTTAAACACCAATGAGTCATGTTAACGAATGTCCTTAACGCAATTGTTAATAGGGTAAGACTTAAGTCCAGTGCATGTAATGCACTAGACCGTTAAGATGATAACATGTGTTTAAAAATTGACATGTGTTATAATCTTAACAGGTCCAGTGCAACTCTGGACACTGGACCTAAACCTCGCCCTTGTTAATAAATCATAAAAAAGAAAGTTTTAACATCACTTTCATGAGAAATGTAAAAAGTTGTCAATAACATTTATTGTTTTATTATTTTCTCAATAAAATATTTCTAAAAATAGTTCATAAACTAATGCCCTTAGGGCATTGGTTAACATTTCCCATTGCAAAAAAAAAAAAAAAAAAAAAAAAAAAAACCACCATCTCAAGTCATGCATATTATCTTATATTTGTTGTCACTTGTCACTATCACAAATGCAGGTGAGAATCAAGAAAAATGGAAGAAATTGTGTACCTTTGGATGATGGCGGAACCGCAAATGATGGTGATTTGAAATTCCAATCGGTGCATAACGTGATCTTACCGTGAATCCAATACTGTGATCTCACAGTATTAGTGTACATATATGGAGATCTTTAGGGTTTGGGGAAATGGGTCTGATTTTAGTTTTCTTAGATTTTCATTTTATGTGCAATTGTAGCTTGAAGTTTTCACGGTGATGGATGCTACACATGCATATGACTTTCTTTGTATTTTGCAAGCCTGAATTAACAACCACAATAATCTTGAAGTTGTCGACTGTTTTTTGCAAAACGTTATAAAATATCTTGTAGAAGGCCTGGTCAGTCTTATCAACTTACTTTCAGATGATTGCTTTTTCTTTGTTTAAGAGTGAACACCTTATTCTAATGGTTTCTTCTTTCTTGATGGAGAAGTTGAGCCCTTGAATTTGTCACTAGTTGCCTTTTAGATCATTTCCACATTTATTCTGCAATATACGTTCGGGGGCCTTTGATTATTGTCACGTGTTTACGAATCATATGATTTTATTCATATAATACACATTATTTTTTAACTCTCTAGTAAAAGGATTAATTGCATCAGGGCATTTGATACTCGTTACGTGCTTAGTTTAATTATTATGAACTCAATTAGTTTATTGGTTGCTTTAAGGGAACTAAGACCTTTTAATTGATAAATTGACTACTTCAAGGGAGTCCAAACCGCCAAAATGAATACTCGCTCAATAATAATATTTTTCAACTATCTTTATTAATCAACATTAAGCAACATAAATAAATGGTTTTACAAGATAAAAACCAACATTTAAATTCAAAAAAAACCTAATATTTATCTATTACAAGTAGAATAGATTTATTCAAACAATAAGCTAACAATCTATCCTATCATTATCTAATTACCCAACTCTTAATAACAAAAATAATAACTTAAATAATAAATTAAATAAAACAACTTCTAAGTTCCAACCAAAGTGGAGTTGTGGTATGCTTTTGTATTAAAACTCATTTCCTTCTCCCCTGTATGTGTGTGTTTGTTTCTCCAAAAAAAAAAAAAAAAGTTCCAACCAAAGTCCCATATAAAATCCTTGGCCACCTAACATTTGTATCTTTATATCCCTTTTATTGCGTTGTAGAGTAATATTCGGTGCTAGATATTTATTGAATACTCATGTACTAGCTATGTATATTATTTAATGTAACATAGTTTTTCACATGATACTTATATATATTTTCACATGTTTGTTTGTACATACTCTTTGCAAATAATATCACATGCTATTTATATGTATATACTTCATTTACTATTATGCACTGGTGGCTCCACGTTAGAGCCAAGATGGTCACAAGACCACCCTGACCTAGGAAAAAAATCATTATTATATATAAATTTAAAAATTTTATGATTTTTTTTTTACCCTTAAAAAAATGTGTGATCACCCTAAATTATCATGATTCAAGTTCTCTAGCGTAAGTGGGCAGCTCGGATGCACTTGGTATTTAAAAACTAGTACGGTTAAAGAATCGGAAAAGGTGGTGGTTATCGGTTTTGTGGTCAGACCGGGGTCCAACTGGTGGTCGGATCGGGGTCCAATCGGTGGTCGAACCGGTGATGTCATAAATATTTAATTAATAATTCCAAAATTATAAAAATATATAATAAGTTTATGACTAATAATATATCTTGTTATAATATATAATAATTTAAAAAAAAAATTAAGTGAGTTTTCACCATTTATATTAAATAAAAATGTAACTAAACATATTAACATTACAATATCATCATTTGTATAGAAGTCTTTATTTTCTTTTATGACATAGATTGTAATTGTTGATTACAAAAATAAAAATAAAAACAAAAAAAGAGTAGTCGTTGATCTCATAAATTATATTATAAAATTATTAATATAAGAAAATAGTAATTGGTTTTTTATGAAATCATTTTAAAGAAAAGTGTAGTAAATTTTAAGTTATTTCATTTGATTAACAAAAATAATCCACCTAAAAAAGAAAAGCAAACAAACATTTAAAAAAAAAAAAAATTCGTGCTCGTGACTGACTTGTGTAGTTGTGCTATTTTACCAAACTTGCAAAAGGACCAAAACTATCCACCACACAAACTAATATCATTTCCTTAAATAATAAAAAATAAAACAAAAGGTAAAAAAAATAAAAAGAGCCCACAACCCTAATGCCCCATATAAATACCAAGTGCAGCCCAGCTGCCCACTTACTCTCAGACCACATCTAAATTTCTCTTCCTCTCACAGTTTGCAAATCTAATTAATTTCTCAGATTTCATAACTGCCCACTTGCTCTCTCATTGGTTTAAATTTCTAGATTTCAAATCTCTCTCTCTCTCAGAGCAGTGACGGCACTGTCATTGTGACACACTATGAAATCTATGGTGTGCCTCCAAATGGGAGTTGAAAGTTCAAAACTATGATAAAGATTTGCAAGTCAAAATCTGTAGATCTACTGTGAGTGTTTTGACTGAATGTTCTTTTTCTTTCTATTTATAATTATTTCAAGAGATTAAAAAAAAAAACTAAGATCAAAAGTGCCTCTTATTGCTTTAACAACTGTGACTTTGGGATCATTTTGGCATTTTAACAAAACTGTTCAAAAACCGGTTGAGTCGTTTCAGTTTTCACGGTTAACCGGCCGGTTTCCAGTTAATTCCCGTTTTTTATGATTTTTCGATTTTCAGTCATAACCGGACCGAATTAGTGTCCGGTTTCTGATTAAACCGGTTGAATTGGCCAGTTCGGTCCGGTTTTTAAAACCATGCCCTCTACAGCTTTACCCATATCAACTGCTTCTATGGCACCATAACCATGCTTTTACTCTCGGTCCTTTGACCACTAGCAATAAGTGGCTGCTTCATACCAGGACTCAAAGGAACATAAGCATTTAGGTGTTGATTACATGGAGAAGTCTAGCCCTTTGTGGCTCGATCTTTTTGCATCTGTGCCCAACTTTTCGTTTCTAAACATTCCTACTATGGCATGATCTGGTATGGTGCCCAAATTTTTGACATTTCAAGCATCACCTTCAAAAGCAATTTAAAGCTAATTTATTCTCAAAGTATCATTCTCATGGAAAAATCACAATAAACCAAAATGGTTAGTGTAACGATTCAAGAAAAATTGCTAGCCACACCTATGTTATACCTCAAAAAGGTTAGTCAAAATTAAGGCTCTTTGTAGCTGTTAATAAAGCCCAGTTCAACCTAGTATATGCCCAATGTGGGACTCATCACTAGGGTTATCCAGCAACTTGCAAAACCCAACCCACCAAACTTACCTAATCAGACCTCAAGCCCCATTGGCAGATTTGATACCCTTTTAAGTTGAGTGGTAGGTCTACTACTTTGAAAAAATCAAGTATGCGGTTCGAGTTCGGGCCCCAAAATTCTTGACTCAAAGGACCTAACCTGAACAAAATATCTATCAAATTAGAATAAAACCCATTTAGCTTTAACCCTTCAAATAAAATCTATATGATTCAACCATCTCAGATTCTTATTTATCGGGTTTTAACGTTCTTCTTCTTTAGTTCTTAGGCCTGATCTATCGACGCTACAATCGCAATGTCACCAACTCACCTCTGATGCTGACTCGCCTTCGTTGCTACTCACTATGGCCTGTAGTTTGTCTTGTGGGTCTTTGGATTGTGGATGTCAGCTGCTATATTTCTCTTACTCATCACACATCCACACAATCAATCAAATTGGAGTATCACAATCTCCCCCACTTAAATCTCTAACATCCCCATTAGGGCCCACTTTGTGGGTTAGTATCTCCGATCCCACATGACGTTACCGGGCTAGCTCTAATATCATATGTAACGACCCAAGAAACAACACTAACCATATCTACACTATACCTCAAAAGGACTGGTTGAAATTGAGGTTCCATATAGTTGTTAATAAAACCCAAATTCAACCTAGTATATGCCTGATGTGGGACTCATCACACACCCACACAATACACACAATCAATCAAATTAGAGAATCACAGTGTAGGGGAGGAAAATGTTAGCTTGATTGGATGCTATTAGTTCAATTAAAATAAACCATGAATACATCACACCCTCTTGAAATTACGTCTTTTAAAAAAGAATTTTTGAAAACATTTTACTCGTGTAAAAATACCCTTCATTTGGTAAAGATTTTATATATATATATATATATATGTATCTATGTTTGTATGTATGTGAATGTTCCTTGTATCCCTTAGAAATTGATACACTTTTATGAGTATATTCTCTTCGAAAATCTCATGACTTTATGGAAATGGTTATTTTGAAAAGGGCTATCTCATGAGTTTTTAAGGAAACGGCTTTTGAAAAGGTGGTCTCATGACTTCTTATAGAAAGGGATTGATTGGGAAATCCCTAAAGAAAGAACAATTTCTTTTAGGAAAAAGGTATTTATCATGTACTTTGGAAAATTGTTTCCAAGACTAAATTCCAAGCCTTTTTAAAAGGGAGTTTATTTAAAGAAAAGGTTTCCATGGTTTTCTATGAAAAAGATTGTAATCATGCCTTTTTGTAAGGCTTTTTAGAATAATATTCAAATTTTAAGCCTTTAAAAACTTAATCTAGAAAGTGATTTTAAAAAGTGCATCTATAAAAGTTTTTTTTTTTTTTTTTTTAAATGTCCCCTTTGAGAGTTTTTATTTAGGATAAACTTGAAAAGTTCACTTTTTTAGACATTTGAAATATCCATTTTATAAAAATGATAGCTTTGGAAGCCATTTTGAAAAACCATTTATTAAATCCTTTTAAACTCTCTTTTTTTAGAGGGTTTGTTTGAATAAACTTTACACCCATGAATAATCAAAGGATGGTTGTGTATATCAAGGTGTATAAAAATATACCTTCACAAAGCCATAATGATTAGGGATGTAAAGAATCAACTAGAAATACCCATCTCGAATAAACCCTACACCCATAGAGCATCAAAGAATGGTTGTGTATTGAGGGTATAAGAATACACCTCCACTAAACCATATTGATTAGATTGTAGAGAATAAACAAGATTCAAGGATGGCCATTTCTTAAATCTATGAAATTTAGTATATAAGTGTGTATATAAAGGTATACACCTTCACACATTGTATATGCCTATAAATATGAGAAAAGCCAAGTCTTTATTACATAAAAGTAAAGAGCAAGGAAATATAAAGAGTAAAAATATAAAAGAAGAATAACTTCATAGATCCATAGAGTATGTATAAAGAAAAAAAAAAATTTGGTTGCTAGGATAGTAACCTAGATGATGTTAGCTTTAGTGAAGGGGTAAGGGGCTTACATAAGGCTTTTTGGGATGCTAGTGGAAGCAAAAAGGTTGCTCGGATTTTTTTGTAACAGAGGGTTTTGGAGCCTAGACTAAGGTGGAATAAAGATGAAGAGAGGTGTAGAAAATTTTTGGTAGAGGTTGTATACATAAATGGATGGTGAACTTGGAAATTGTTGATAGTTGTTGATGGTGAAAAATGATGGAAGGGGAAGGGATGATATTTAAAGGAAATGGGGATAGCATGTAGGCTCAACCTCACTGTGCCCCAACAGTGCTAGGCGCATAGGGGGTTTAGGCATAGTGTTACCTCATGAAAGCTCCAAAATGTGTGAAAACACAAGAGCTGTTTAAACCCCCAAATTAAAATTATGGCTCAGTTGATTTTTCTTTAACTTAAACTAAGTGCGGAATAGAGTAAATGCGAGCGAACAAACAATAAAACTACTCTATGTCATATTCATCAAAACACAGCAGTAAAATGAAAGCTAAAAGAGTAGGAAAGAAGGATGCAAATACAAGATAACACGCCGATATGTTATCGAAGAGGAAACCGAAGTACTCGGCGAAAAACCTCTCCGCCGCCCTCCAAGCAGTAAATCGATCCACTAGAGAATAAGTTGGAGTACATGAATAACAAAAGACCCTCCAAGCCTAGTCTACCCTATGTACTCGAGCCCTCCAAGCTCCTGCTACCAACTGATTTCACCAAGCCTTGTCTTCTCTAGCTCTCCGGATCACGCAATTCAGCCCGATTGCATCCACCAAACAAATGGCTTCTTCCAATACTTCCCAGCAGTACCAAAACCTCACTTTATACTCAAGATTGGTGTGGTAAGTGTTTGGGCTATCACCTCTCAAGGATTTGGAAATGGATATGTAGGAGTTGAGGAAAACCACAATGGACTGTGTAGAGAATTGTGAATATAACAATCTCTAACTCTCAAGGGCTGTGGCTAGGGTTTTCTTTCTGAAAGTACTCCTCAACATATATGGGTAATGTGGGTGTATATAGTGTGGGTAGGGATAGGGTGTATCAGATATGACAAATTGGCAAAACAAAATGTTTCGCAGGTATCTCGCGGGAAGGCCTTACCTGCGAGACACTTGTGAAAACCAGCTGTTACCATATATTATAACTCTTCGCATTCTAGTCATGTGCTAAGCACATGCTTCACTTCACGGGAAGGCTACTCGCGAGCTACCCATGAAAACTTCTTTGGTCTTCAATTGCCTTGAGTCTTCACACTCTCTCTCACTCACAACTCTTACAATAAAATCTCACATAAAATACAGGGTACAAGAGATTGAACATAATTACAATCAAATTTGGCACAGAATTAAAGCCAACACAAAATAGTTGTAAATCACAATTTTACACCTCACTTTTTCTCGAGTCTTGTAGAAACTTTCTGATTCCGTTTTCACCCTTTTTTAGGCCTTTCTTCAAGTAGCTTATTAGAGGTCTTTTGAAACTTAGATTTCTTCGTTCTTTATATCTTTGGAAAGGTATAGATGTCTAATTTTCAAAGGTTTTTAGCCTTGTTTGATTGGTAAAGCAATTGAAGATATATTCCACCCGAAAGGGAAGTGATGCAATACAAGAAATTATGAAGCAGTTATCTTGGGAGTGCAATATTTCCCAATCCGAAGGTGATATCATTGAGCCGTATTTTCTAGCTAACTCATTATTCTTCAAGAAATTTTTGGCCTTTAGAATAAGAGAGTCGATATCGTACCGAAGACCATTTCGATTTAGCAATGCGAATGATATATTTTGGTACTAGTTAATACTAGTATACCATTTCAAGATTACCGCTAATATAAATATAATATAATAATAAAAATGATTTTTATTGACATTTAAAACAAATAAATTTAATAATCTTTGTAATGTAGGTCAATACCATAAACGTCTTCATTAACTCACTCCCAATCCCTTTTTTATAAAAAATAAATAAATAAATAAAAGCCCAATCCCTTTTTTCAATTCTTTTCTCTATATTTTTCCCTCCACCGAGAGTCATAGATTAGCGAGAACAATCTTGGAGTTCATAAAAGAACCGTAAATGCGTCATCCAAATACGAAGATAAGATTAGTAAAAGTTGGAGTTTCTAAAGCTAAAAAGACCTAAGTCATTTTGTGGAACGTGTGAAGAAGCTGTTGCGAAGTTTATTTGTTATCTACATAACTTGTGGATCCTTTCCTTTTGTTTTAATTAAACATCTTAGTTAGATGACCAAATTTTATTTGAACAGAAACTGAAAAATCACTTTTGAGTTATCATTTGATTTTTTTTTTTTTTTCTAGAACAAGACAATGACATCATATTATTAAAAAATTAATGATTTTGGAAATGTTCATAGCTTAGTGAATTATTATGTTAAAAAAAAAAAAGGGTTGTTGGTATTGAGTCTTTTTCTGTTAATTAGGTTACGTTTGGGAGAATTTATATTGGGCAGTTTCTTTTACTATTTAGCTTATTTTTATTACTATTTATGGGTTTCATTTCATTTTTTGATACTATTTATGAGCTCCACTATACTATTTCAGCTAACCATTAGTTTTAGTTACAATATTTTCAGCAAAAAAAATTTAATTTCAATTAAATAAGTTGTTCCCAAACGAATGTCGGTATCAAGTGGATCCATTAAAATTGTTAATATACATTCAACACTCTTGTTAATGGAATCAAGAAACTTGATGCTGTTGTCCTTGGATGAGATATTGCTGCCACATGCAAACTTATTTTTTTGGTAAGTACTTATTATAGATGGCAACGAGTTGTGATGTTCAGCGGGACCACTGGTTGGGAAATGGGAAGTCAGCTCAGCTCTAATTGTTTTCAATCCATCAAATTGTATCGTCTTTCCTTCCTGGTACAATTTCATTATCTTGAATTGGAACTGTGAAAGCCTGAAAGGTAGTTAATTTAATTAGTCTTTCTTTTTTTTTTGGGTCTTGATTGAAGCCTATTGAATTGACACCAGCCATTGCCTGCGTTACGCCAAGTCCCAAGATATTGTTGAAGGTCAAGTCACAAGTGATTTATTTATTAAACTTTAAACCTGCATGATGCACTTTTTGACAATGTATATGTACCTAAATTGTCACTGGATTTTCTTCTACAAGTAAAGCGAACCTGACATTCTAAATTCACGTGTCTTTTGGTGGTATATTGTTGATCTTCCTTGCCAAATAACAATAAATATAAAAAAATTTAGTTAGTTGTCACGTTTCAAAACAATGTTGAAAACTAGTATCTCGAATTTCTAAAAATCGAGTTTCAAGATAAAACTCGAGTTTTTAAGTCTTGATTTGTAAGAGGATCGATGCGATGTGGAAAAAAATCCACGTAAAAATCGAGTTTTAAAGACTTGATTTCCATAAATTGCAGAAAAACGCCGCTATATGGCATAAAACGTAACTATAGGGCTTAAAAACACCACTATAGGGTTTTTTGCAGAAAAACGCCGCTATAGTGCTTTAAAACGTCACTGTAAGGCTTAAAAACGCCATTATAGGTGAATTTTTTTTTGCATAAAACTCAAGTCTTAAAGACTCAAGATCTATGTGGCATTTTCACATTTACAAAGCGAGTCTTTTGGAGTCGAGTTTTAATATAGATCTCGAGTTTCTAAAACTCGAGATGCTATTTTTCATGATTCTTTCAAATATTGCCTAACTTACTACATAAAAATGTTGATTGTGGTCAGTTTGCTCATTCCCCGTATATTGTTATTGTTTGATTGACCATTACTTAACATTTATTAGTTCATTTTCTTGATTTTTTTGTATCCAGACTTTCCTTATTGTTTTAAGGAAGTTATTTCTTACTTCTATCAAAAGTTATTTCTGATTTTTAGTTTTTTATTGTTTTTTTTTTTTTTTTAAATTGTAGAAACTGCCATACTGGTAAATGGTAATGCCCCTTTCATTAAAAAGACAATGAGATAAGATCCATACATACCAAACAGGGCAAGGGCCAAATGAAAGCCTTAATCTTATACTTAACAACTTTATATATAATTGCATGACTTCATAATTTTTTCCAACACTCCAAGCATTCTTCCTAATGTATTTGTCATCTCATTTGATGGCCATAAACTAATATAAAATATGTCATATTTATAAAGCTCCTTTTGTTTTTGTTTTTAATCTCTTAAACATGTGATATTTCATGTATTGTTTCAAGGATTGTTTCATTATTCTTGGCCCCTTAAAGAAAGGAAACAAAAACTTGGAGAAAAGCAATGAGTTGATGAGAAAATAACAAGAAAATGAAATACTTTGGTTATCTACAAATTATTAGTAATTTCCTTGAAGTCATATATGATACAAATCATGTCTTGAAGATACTGATTGTAGATTTTATTCCTTCCAATAAGCTATTTTAGAGATTCTTTTTGCAGTTAAAATGGGTACTTCAAAGATTATCACGATAATTATGATGTATTGATTTTGAGAAGAGCAATGATAATGATAGTAAACGTTTATAACTGCCCCATTAATCTTTAAAAATCTAATCTAGGAGGATTAATATGGACAATTATGATGTTGAGAAGAGCAATGATAAAGATGTTAAACTTTCATGACAACCCTTTAAATCTTTAAATTTTAATTCAGGAGGATTCAAAGTTTCAAAACTCAATATGTGTTTAATTATGGTATTTCACCTATAGGGTTCAGAACTTAAAAGTTTCCAATCTCTTATATAAATCTGTTCTCAATAATTTACTCCTGCAATTACAGTTTATCTTTGAGCGGTAGGGCAGTTTCACAAACCTAGCAAAAGAAGTAGAATGCTGTGTGCAGAAAACACGCAAGAACATGCTGCAATATGCCATGCCTAAGAGAGCATTCTTATCAAGGATTGTAAAAATTTTAGCATTTAGCATCTATAAAACCAACTTTATAGTATTTAACTCATCACTTTTCAATACACCTAACATCAAAATTTCTATTTTTTTTACCACTTCATTAAATAATTATTTATTTATCATTTTTTATTCTTTTTTATTCTCATCACCCAACCACCCCAAACCTGCACAAAGCCTCCACAAACCCACGGCACCACTCACAGCACCATCCACGGCACAACCCACTGGCCTCAACCCATAACACCATGCACGGCACACGGCACACCAACCCACTTTTCCCTCTCACCCTATCTCTAGCCACAACCAGCACTGCCTCTGCCACAGCAACCACACCTCAACCACGTTCAGCCACTATCACACCCCCAACCACCACAATCACAACAAATTGCAACCCACCACATCCAAAAAAAAAGTATATATAATCACCTAAAACCACCATCATTGCCTCTCACAACCTGCAAATTAGAACCCCACCACCAAATCAATCAACCCACACCCATCTCTCAGCCACCCCAATCAACCCAGCCACCAAAATCAAAATTCAAAAACCACCAAAATCAAAACCCATCGAAATCCATCAAAACCCAAGAAATCAAAACTCACAGATATCAAATCACAAAATCCACTGCAGCCCAACCACCATAGCCTGGCTACACCTAGCACCATAGAGGGAAAAGAGAAGAGCTTGCCAACGTGAGTTGAGAGAAAACCAAAAAAAGAAAAGACAAGAGAGAGAGGACTTTGTGGCGGTGGGGATTAAAAAATTGATTTTTGGTTTTACAATTCAGCTATAGTAAGCTGTTATAGATGACAGCTCATTGTAGCTGTGTGTCAAAATTTTTGGCATTTGAAATCTTTGATGTAATGGATATTTTTGTGTGTTGGTGGTAAAATTTGGCTTTTAACATTTTTAGCATTCTTGATAAGAATGCTCTAATAGTTCTTTTGTTTTGTTTTGATTCACTGTTTTCCTGCTGGGAATAGCTTGCAATCTTAAAATTGAAGATCTTGTCAGGCGCCTAGCCAACTGCACCCCTTATTTCCCTTTCACAATCTCCATATAACAAATTAACAATTTATACATTTTCCGGAGTTACTGATATGATATGCTGTGAACTGCTTTATAGAGAAAATTAATCAGTATTAATAAGTAATTCAAAAGGCAAATGCTATTGTGAAACAAAAAATCACTTGAGAATAATTTACGGTCATCAATTGGGATGGACAAAAGCATTCAAGGGAAGCCTTACAGAACTCCGTCGAAGCCACAACTCATACATAACCATGTAAAATGCATCATAATCAACCGGGGAAAGGTGCCACTGGAAATGTTTTCGCACCTTCAACGCATTCCTTTGTAACATTAGATATTCTTCAAAGCTAAACCTCTTAAGGATTTTTTTAAGCAATGGGATATCTAAAGTGGCAACATTGATTGAGAAACTTTTCCAGTTTAATATGTCTGCAAATGGGAGATCATAGTAGTTGGCAATGATCACAGGAACACAACCATAATATAGTGAATCTGCAATACGAGCTGTGTTTACTTCAAAGCCTTTAACATGGAGACAGAATTTGCTGCCAAGCAGCTCATCAGCATAAGGAGTTGTGAGCCGGCCAAAGTGGGCAAATATCTCGGTGTCATTTCTCCATACTTGAAGAAGTTTTTCTCGAACTGGGGAGTTAATTTTTCCAGCAAAGAATGCAAGCTTCTTCCTGTAATTTCATTTGTGATGGAAGCAAGATGAGTTCCAGTTGATTCAGACATCACAGCAACAATAAAACTATGACAATATAATTTTTATTAACATTAATATATCTCAATGCATGCTAAATTGATATATCATGGATACAGCTCCCCCTCCTCCCTCAATAGCGAAATAAGAAAAACAAAAATGAGTAGACAGAAACTAGCCAGAATAGGTTATAGCATAATAATTAACCTACTTTGGTTGTTAGGGTTATCGACTGAAACCTGGTTCAGAAATTAATCAGAGAACAAACAGATGACTATTCTTTCCATTCTGTAATTTCATGGTGTTGGGTCCCACTTATGACATTGAAAAGTAAGGAGGTGGAATAGCTCCTATATAAGAGTAGTAATCCCATATCAGTAAAAAAAAAAAAAAAAAAGAAGGTTAAATGGTCTATAGATATGAGCGGTCGTATAACTTTGTATAGTGTGAGAATTGGAAGACAATTTTTCTAGTGTGATAGTGTAGGAGCATCATTAGTTGTGTAACTTGGGGTCCTAGATTTGAGTGTGTTAAGTATGTGACTTTTAGAGTTGATAGTTTGTGATCCATATTGTTGATGGTTGATTTACGTGTGACATAGAGTGTCCACCACCCCATACTTATACGGCAAGGAAGTCCCATTCAGCCCAGTATTCTTATAGTTAGTACAGATTCATGTATTAAAAAAATTCATGTATTTTTACTCTGCCGGGTCCTTTCATATGATTAGCATGGAAAGTGGTTTGACAAATACAAGATTTGTGATTGAAGTTTTGTTATGTTAGCTAATAATTTGGAATGTAAAGTTTTAGAGATAAGTACAGTAAAAATTATGATATTTAATGGGTTTGTGAAGACTTTTGATAATATAAGATGTGTCAGAACTTGGAAGGAATATGATTTCTTTGGGCCAGCTAGATTTTTTGGATTATGAATACTTTATAAGATTAGGATTATGAAAGCGTTAGCAAAGGCTCTTTGCTAGTAATAAAGAGAGAGAAAGCATTCCAGAACTTATACAAGTTGATAGTTGATATAGTTAAAAAGTAAATTGCATGGTGGAGCAAAAGGTAGAGAAGAGCGTTTGATTAAATCATCACAAAGGGAAGATAGATATGGATGGTGCATGGTGAGATTTGCGAAGAATCTAATTGATGATTGCGAAGGAAATTTTGACTAAAATTTTCAAATACCATTTTAACTCAAGTAATCACATCATTTGTTAAGGACAAAGGACCTTTTTTTTTTTTTTTAATAAACAATGATGTTTCACAAAGAGAGTACTAAAACAACTCTTCATGGGCTAGAGGTGAAGATTTGTTGAGTGTTAGCCATGATATTGATATTTTATTATTTTGCATCTTTTTAGGGGAAAAAAAGAGGGGGGGGGGGGGGGGGGGGGGGAGTGAAGCACTTTTCCCCCTTTATGTTTGGGCCCTTTGGGGTAGTTCACAATTTCCCCCCTTAACTTTGAAACCAACCAATTTCCCCTTCTATGTTGGGAAATGAGCAAATACCCCAAATCCATTACTTTCTCAATTAAATCCAATGGAATTTTTTGAAGAAATTATTAGTCGTATACCACAAGGAAGAGAAAAAGTTAAGGATTGCATTGTTGTTTTTTTGGATAGCATTTGTAATCATTGTGATTCCATTGGATTTAACTGATAAAGTAACATATTGGGGGCATTAGCTCATTTCCCAAACATAAAGGGCACAATTATTTGGTTTCAAAGATAAGGGAGGGACTTGTGAACTACCCCAAACATAGAAGCGGAAAAATACTTTTTCCCCTAAAAGGTGCGGAATTATCAATATAAATGATTGACAATCGACCCAATCAACAATTTCACAGGTCTTATACTAGGAATGCTAGCATATGCAGCATGTGCAAATGCAATGCTTAATTGCCTAGCAAAGGAATTAACACTCTGTTCACAGTGTTCAATTGCCTAGAACAAAGAAAGAACATAAAATTGGATTCTTAGATCTACTCCAACTCAAATGGATTTTTTAATAATAATTTCCTTTCCTTAAACTCCACAACAAACTACATCAAACAATAAAAGATGATCTCCTTCAGTGGGTTCAGAAAGGAAATTCCAAGACAAAAATGAGAGAAAAGGAAGCCATATATTATTTTTGACCTTTTGCAGTGGTAAAGGAAAAGAGAAAAAACTGAGAATGAAAAACATCTTCTAATGAAGAAATGTTGATCCTGGTCAGCAAGTGCTGAAAGAAAATTCCAATAATGTAAAAGAAAAGAAACTCAAATATTGTCTTTTGACCCTTATCAATGGTGAATGAAAAAAGAAAGCAGAGAATGGAAAGACATCCTGATGATTTGATACTTACTCAACCTGACCATCTTGACAATTGACATCAAGGGATTAAAAAGATAAGATAAGCAATTGGGAGATTAGAGATAAAGGTTGTACCCAATGCACAAGGCTCTAGCTTTTGCATAGTCTAGGAGAATTAGTTTGTAGGTAGCCTTACTTCCCCCCCCCCCCCCCCCCCCCCCCACATTGAAAGAGACTAAATCCTAGACTGTATTTGTGCACACCAATTTGCATGGGGAAAAAACCTTTCTTTTTAATAAGTAAGTTTTGGTTTTGGCTCCAAGAGGGAGAAGAGGAGATTTGATCTAATAATCTCTGCTTAATGAGGCATAACATCTAGTAAAATAAATGATAATCAGAAAATAAAAATAAAAACCATACTCACCTATTTGATGAAGAAAGATTAGGGAGGACTCCTTGTCTTGGCCAAATTTGTGGCAGGCATGCATCTTTATGAGCAATGTACCCAGGTTGGAAATAGGTAGAAGAACACACAATTTGAATTGCATTGAATTTCACTTCATTTGCTTTATCCATTGCTGACCGTCCAATGGAATGACAGGCAACATAGAAATGATCAGCCCCACCTGTCCGATTCCAATATGGGTACTTCTGACTAATATTGAGGATGTAATCTTTAATAAAATCTTGGATACCTCCTACACCAATTCTGGGGTCATGCCGCAACCTTGCAATTGAGAAAGGCAGAAAGAAAAGATCTGCCTTGGTTGGATCTTTTGTGATGAAATGGCTACTCATAAGGACCTTCTTAAAGTAACTTTCACTAGCATAATTACCCCCAGGTTTGGAACCCACTGGCAACAGCACGTTTGCAAAAGGATCATTTTGCCTGTGAGGATAAACATATATCTTAAAGCTCCTATTCATTTCCTTATAGTCTTCCACAAAGATATCTCTATCATGGTACACCTCGTTGTAATTCACATAGTTTCCTGAACCATAAAAAACAGTTTCCAAACTTTTGGATTAAGAAATAAAGATCATGATCATTAATTGAAGTTCTTCAACCTCCCCACTCACCCAACTCATGCCAAAAATTGTTTACAGTGCAAATGGTCAGGTGAACTCATCTGAATGTGAAGGATCCCTCTACTGTAAAACAAGGGCAAATATCCATCAAGTTGGATACTATTATACACTCTCCCAGTTTGACTCACTAATATATTTCACACCTCTGATTTAATCAGCATATTTAATAACCTTGTATTATGAGGATATTGCCCACTGTATTGCATGACTGACTCCATTGAAGCTGGACATGTTCCGGAAATTTGTTCATATGACACAATACACAAACCAATACAAGATGAGAGTGCAGAATCAGCTAACCTTGCTTTCATAAAAGTGTCCTAATCCTCAAACAAAATATCCACCATAAGACAACATAAGCAAGTAGCAAAAGATCCATAGCATCATAAACATGTCTTAAAAATAGGACTTTTTTTTTTTTTTCTATCATCTTGTTCTTAGTGAAGCTATTGCTTATAAAGAATGTATTTGGTGGGGGGAAAAAACGCTAAGAGAGCCACAATCAATTTGAAATTTTTAGAACCTGATGCAGCCAAAAAAAATCTGTTCTAAGTATAGACAAGTTATCTATTAAGCACTCGTAGATTTTAGAGAAGGTCATTTTTATCCATTCAGAGCAAAGATGGATGTATAAGGGTCCTTCTAAGCATACATGATACAAGGTCATTCAGTTACAAGATATTTATATTCTATATATTAGACCGAACTCTGATCTCATCATGCAGATGGATCAAATTGACCATCAACTATCAATGCAAAAAATAAAGCAAAAAAGGAATTTGCTAATTTCAAGGGTAGTCATACAAATTTTTCTTAAATGTAACCAAAAGACAATTTTAAGTTTTATTAAAATGGAAGTTGTAGTTGGACTTTGACTTACAAAACACAACTTTCATCTTTTTATAAGACAAAAGTTGTGTTCCTTGCCAAGAAATCTATTAGTAATTTTCTCAGAAGTTGTATCAGGCAAAGTTGTATTAGTAAATATATTAGTAATTTTCTCAGAACCGTAGGGAAAAAAGGAGAACAAAAACCTTTTATTTTTTATGTTGTTTTGGTTTGAAAAAAATATTGAAGAACTAAGCTCAACAATGCCAGAGGTTGTATTAGGCAAAGTTGATGGAGGTTCTAATTTCCCATTTCAAGACAATGAAAATCCTTGCCAAGAAAATCGAATAGTAATTTTTTTTCCATCACCCATTAGCAGAGGTTTATAAACAATAATCCCACCCCAAAGTCCATAGGAAATACCAAATAAATAAAAGAAGAACAAGCTCATCAGCACAAATATCAGAATTTACATGCCAGTGAACCCAGCTACAAGCTTTCTATTTTTTGCCTTGGTTTATAACAAAGATTCCAACTTCCCACAAATAGTAAACAATACACACAAAGAATGAAAATTCACACAAAACCCATTAAAAACACACACACACACAAACACAATAGAAATTCTTTCAGACAAGTAAGTAAGACCCAGAAGCAGAAAAAACCAGAATTGACATACCATGACCATCTGGGGGGAATGGAGGTTCTAGAGGGCGTTGACTTCCAAATCCTCCTTCTCCCAAATGAACAATTTGGGGCTCTTGAAATTGAAAGGGTGTTTTGGAATGATTGAGAAATGAAATAGAGACGGTTTGGCGAGTACGGGGAGAGAAAGTTGAAGACCCAAATGGAGAATTGAAGCCTAAAAAGGATGGGTCAAGTGGATGATAATGGGTGAAGAGGTTAGAGGTGGTGGATATGTAGAAGAGAATGAAGAGAGAGGTTGTGAGAGCTAAGGTTGTGGGGATGAAGAAGAAGAAGCTTCTGAATGAGCCTGAGCCTGAGAAGTAGTATAACAGCAAGGAGGAGCGAGCCATTGCGTCTTAGTTTTTTTTTACATGGAAATGGCGTCAAATAGGCAGTTTTGAAGCATAGAGTGCTGTGATGCTGAAAGGTACCAACCTCCTACGCACTTGGAGTGCCTTGAAAGAACCGAGTACTTGGTTTTCTTTCTTTTAAAAATGTCCTTTCTCTTCAACGACAACCAAAAATAAAACCAAAAATGTACCATTTTTTTTTATATATGGGTTGGGTAAGTGCATACATTAATCTTTCATTTTAAGAATTTTTTTATAAAAAATTGAAAAAAATTATTAAAAAATTATTTACTCTTTTATAAAAAAATTTCTAAAATAGTTTACTAGTATATGCCCTAAGGGCATATGTTAGCAAAACCTATTTTTTATTTGTAGGGCAAAGATTTATGTAGGCCATGCTTCCTTTCAACAGCAGCATTGAAACTTTTTTTTAAAAGAAATCATATTTTAATACATCAAAAAACTATTTTATCTACTTTAACATACCACTTAACTGAAGGAAATATGCATATACGCAGCGGAAAGTTAAACGGATCTACTTCATTCACAATCTATAACATGCACTATGTAAATTTCAAAATTCAAGTATAAGAGAGCATACCTTGAAGCGGTGAATTTCAAAAACAAAGATCGAAGCACTTGGGAATACTCTTAATCTTCACTCCAATTCCACTAACGCCCAAGAAGTGTGGACTCTCAATTGGTTATAAATGAAGAATTTGAGAGTGACATACACTCACCTACACCATTTCACAATGATGTTTCTCACTTATAAAATTATGTACGTTTTTCCCTTTGTATCTAACCAATTATCTAATTGGGCTAACCTTTTGGGCCTTTCCAATTGGGCTGACCTTTTGGACCTTTCCAATTAGGCTTAAATGTGTGGCTTGGAGTGGGACCAAAAGGGACCAATAAGACACTAGCTCCAATGGGCCTTGGGCTTTTCTGTCAACTCTTGACAAGTCCAAAGTTACCATTAACTATATTTAATACCACTATATAAATATAGTTGCACTCTAGGCCTTATCTATAAATTATATCCCAAGACTTTATTGTACATGCAACCCCTTCATAAAATATTCATAGTAATACAAAGTAATTAATGTAGACTGCCACTTTGTAAATTACTACATTTTAATTCTTGAGTACCCAGTTTAATCCTTTTAAGTTATTCATCATATATTTATGAAATTTAATTTCATAAATATATACTTTAGTAATTTCTTACTAAAGTGGTTAGGCCTAACTCTCTGAATAACTAAACCCATTAAACTTATCTGAAGGGAATATTTTATATCTCCGTTAAGAGACCATGAATTCCATCTTGAGCATATTTGTTCCATCAACACTAAATGTGGCTGCCCAATATACTGAGGTTTTGATCGTTACTTTAGATTTCACTCATGATATATCAAAGCAACCTACACTTCATGATCAAGTCCATTATTCTATCAGGATTAAGAGTTCATGCAAATATAAGTCGTGAGATTTATTATTCAATTGACAGTCTTTACGAGAATAATAAATCTCACAGCGGTCCAGTTCAATATGTTTTAACTCTTAAAACATATCAACATATCAACTAGAAGTCACCACTTCCATGATCAAGACAAATCATCTTAGTTGATATGTTATAGTCTTCGCAGATGAAACGCCCAATTTTATCATCGACTACAAACTAAATTCTGAGTTTACAAAAAACTTTTAATTTATATCTTCTGTGACTTTTCACATAAATCACATACTATGCATCTCATGGACTATATGATAATGTCTAAATATTCATGTTACCATTATTTCAGATAATAACAAAACAAATTTATTAATTACAATATTAAGTCATACATCATGTCATACATAATGTCACACATAATATCATACATAGCATTATACAATAGGATTTAAGGGCACTAATCCTAACAATCTCCCACTTGTCCTAAAGACTATTGTGCACTAATCTAACTCTCATTCCCTCCAAATGCGACTCGAAGGTCCTTTGAGGCAATGCTTTGGTAAAGGAATCTGCTAGATTATTTGCACTTTCAATCTTTGCTACCACCACATCTCCACGAGCAATAATATCTCTAATGATGTGGTACTTTCTCTCAATGTGCTTTCCTTTCTTGTGATTCCTTGGATCTTTAGATTGTGCAACTGCTCCACTATTGTCGCAAAACAAAGTAATGGGAACTTGCTCAATTCTTACTACACCAAGGTCAGAAAGGAATTTCTTGAGCCATACAGCTTCTTTTGCTGCTTCACAAGCAGCAACATATTCTGCTTCCATGGTGGAGTCTGCAATGCAAGATTGCTTGACACTCCTCCATGTTATGGCTCCACCTCCTAAGGTGAAAACACATCCTGATGTGGACTTTCTGAAATCTAGATCCGATTGAAAATTTGAGTCTGTATAGCCAATGGGAATCAAATCCTCACAACAGTAAACAAGCATATAATCTCTCGTTCTCCGAAGATACTTGAGAATGTGCTTTACAGCTTGCCAATGTTTTGGTCCTGGATTTGATTGATATCGGCTGACCACGCCTACTGAATAACAAATATCTGGTCTAGTACAAAGCATGGCATACATGAGACTTCCCACTGCAAAAGCATAAGGAACTTGTCTCATCATATCTATATCTTCTTGAGTCTTAGGCCTTTGGTCATTAGACAGAAGAACTCCATGTCTGAAAGGAAGTAAACCTTTCTTGGAGTTTTGCATGCTAAACCGTTCTAGAACCTTATCTATATATCCAGCTTGTGATAAGCCTAACATCTTATTCTTGCGATCTCGACAAAGCTTGATCCCTAGAATAAAATTAGCCTCACCCAAGTCCTTCATATCAAATTGGCTTGACAACCAAACCTTTATTGATGACATTACCCCTACATCATTTCCAATGAGTAGAATATGATCAACATAAAGCACTAGGAACATTACTACTTTATCTTGATGTCTTTTGTACACACATGGTTCATCAAGATTTTATTCAAAACCAAATGATTTGATTGCTTGATCAAATCTGATGTTCCATGACCTAGATGCTTGCTTAAGTCCATAAATAGACCTTTTCAATTTGCATACCATATGTTCTTGCTTCTTTGCTATGAAACCTTCTGGTTGCATCATATAGATTTCCTCATCAAGATTGCCATTAAGAAAAGCAGTCTTGACATCCATTTGCCAAATCTCATAATCATAATGAGCAGCAATGAACAAGAGAATTCTGATAGATTTAAGCATTGCTACTGGTGAAAAGGTTTCTTCATAATCAATGCCTTCTTTTTGTGTATACCCTTTCGCCACTAGCCTTGCTTTAAAGGTTTCAACCTTTCCATCTATCCTTCTCTTTCTCTTGTAAACCCATTTGCAACCAACAGGTTTAATGCCCTTAGGCGCCTTTACAAGATCCCAAACTTGATTGGAATACATGGAATCTAATTCAGATTTCATAGCTTGAACCCAATGATGTGCATCTATATCACTAATAGCCTCTTCATAAGTGTAGGGATCTGATTTAGCTTCTTCTGAGATAGCTTCATAAGTTTCTCCTAAAGCTATGAATCTTATAGGAGGCCGAACAATTCTCCCACTACGACGAGGCACCTATGTACTAGACATCTCTTGAGTAGTATCTTGTGATGTATCTAATACATTCACATCATCCTTAGTTTTATCTATTGGTTGTACATTTATAGGTTCATTCATTTTAGTCAACACAACTCTACTTCTAGGAGTATAATCATTCATATAGTCATTTTCCAAGAATTTGGCATTTGTGCTAATAAACACTTTATTATCTTTATGACTATAGAATAAACCTCCAATAGTTCCTTTTGGATACCCTACAAAGAAAACCACTTCTGTTTTAGACTGTAACTTGTCAGACTTTCCTTTCAACACATGTGCTGGACAACCCCAAATATGGAGATGTCTCATACTAGGCTTACGCCTATTCCATAACTCTACAGGTGTTTTAGGAACAGACTTCGAAGGTACTAAATTCAGAAGATACATTGCAGTATTTAAGGCATATCCCGAAAAAGAAATTGGTAAAGTTGAATAACTCATCATGGACCTAACCATATCTAAAAGAGTCCTATTCCTTCTTTCCGCTACACCATTTTGTTGTGGAGTTCCAGGTGCAGTCAATTGGGATACAATCCCATTCTTAGTTAAGTAATCCTTAAAATCCCCAAGAAGGTATTCGCCACCACGATCAGATCGAATGGCCTTTATGCATTTACCTAATTGATTCTCAACTTCAGCCCTAAACTCTTTGAACTTTTCAAAGGCTTCGGACTTCCGTTTCATTAGGTACACATAACCAAATCTAGAGTAATTATCGGAAAAAGTGATGAAGTACTCATAACCACCTCTTGCTTGGATTGACATAGGACCACATACATCTGAATGTATTAGTTCTAGCAAATCTTGAACTCTTCTACCTTTTGCATTAAAAGGTCGTTTGGTCATTTTACCTTCCAAACAAGATTCACAAACTGGAAATTCATCAAAGTCCATAGGCTCTATAAGACCATCTTTGATCAGTCTTTGAATCCTATTTGAGTTAATATGACCTAAACGCAAGTGCCAAAGATATGTATCACTAGTTGAAGGAAACTTTCTCTTTAATGATTTTACATGAGAATCATTATCTAATTCAAAATTATATAATTCATGCTTATCAGGAGTTAAAATATAAAGACCATCCACAATATTGCCAGAACAGATAAACATTTTACCCTTCTTTATTACAACATTGTCTTTAAGGATAACACAATATCCACGTTTACCTAAGTAAGTAGCAGAAATTAGATTCCTACGAACATTAGGTACATGCAAACAGTCTTCCAATATTAAAACTCTAGACTCAAAACATAAATTATAAACACCAACAGCTACAACCGGAATCTTGCTCCCATCAGCCAAAGTAAGAAACAATTCCCCTTCTTTAAGCTTTCTGGTCTCCTGGAACCCCTGCAAGGAATTGTAGATATGATTAGTACAACCTGAATCCACACACCAAGAATCTGTTGGATTCTGTACCAAACATATTTCTAGAAGGAATGTATTATTCATACCCTTATTCTTGGCAGCCTTGAATATTGGACAATTCCTCTTCCAATGTCCTTTCTCACCACAATGGAAACATTTTCCTTTGATCTTCTTTCCTTTATCAGCAACCCCTACGACAATTTGTTTACTCTCTTGCTTGGTGAAGTCCTTCTTCTTCTTCCTTTTACCCTTGCCTTTCGACTTAGGTTGAGAAGTAGAAGCTTCACCCACATTGGCTTCAACATTAGAAGTACCAAGGATGCCTTCCGCCGCTACCAACTCATTCATTAATTCAAACAATGAGTAAATCTTTTTGTTCATAATGTAATTAAGTCTGAAATCCTTGAATGATTCCAGTAGTGACTGGAGTATCATATCCACTAGGGATTCTCCATCAATATCGGCACCTAAAACTTCCAATGTATTTAGATTAGAGATCATTGTAAGACAATGCTCCCTTACTGAACTTCCTTCAGCCATTTTGGTATTATAAATTTGCCTCATGGTCTCTTGCCTTGCAGAACGGCCTTGCTCACCAAACATCTCCTTCAGACTTAGCATGATGTCTGAAGCTAGTTCTACATCCTGCATTTGATGCTGTAGAACATTTGAGATAGATGCTAGGATGTAGCACTTGGCCATCTCATTAGATTTCTACCAATGATCATATCGTTGTTTTTCCTCAAGAGGAGCATCTAATGAAGGAAAGCTGGGACATGGTTTAGTAAGCACATATTTGTGCTCTTCAGCTGTGAGAACTATGTCCAAATTTCTTTTCCAGTCAACATAGTTGGATCCAGTCAGTTTGTTTTGATTAAGAATAGTTACAAGTGGGCTAAATGATGCCATGTTCAAATCTGAAAATAATAAACATGAATATAATAAGTAAACCAGACATTATCATTTTAGCATATAAACATATAATATGGAACCTTAACAAAACCATAGTATAATATATGCAACATCAACCCAATCCCATATTCAATATCCCTCAGCATAGAGTGAACATTAAATACTATGATTGAATGAGAACTCTTCTCATTATTAGTGCTATCATGATAACTCTTATCAAACACTAATAATATGCCGTTTTACATTTGGCCTCTAAATGATAATAGTAAGAACTCAGCATAGAGGATACTATAATATTTAGTCTAGTGTATACCATTGTCTATAATCATGTGTAGCCACATTTCATTCCCTAACAAGTTTATTTTGTAGTACCATAATACAAAACACCCTCCGCATGGAATGCAAAGCTCGAGGCTAAGACAAGGTGTTTAATCAAACTACTATAAACCAAGTAATTCATTCTTGTAGGACCATGAAACAAATACTCTCCGCATGGAATGCAAAGCTCGAGACTAAGACAAAGTATATATTTCACACTACTATGAACCAACAATGGAGGCCGTGAGATTCAACCCTTGTATCTCTCTCCCACTAGATGTTTTAAAATAAAGGTTTTTAAATTTAAAACATGCATAATCTAATTACACATAGTCTTATTCTTTTTACATGTGAAAACACTTAGAAAAAATTTCTGATTTTCTTTCTTTCGATCGATCCAATGTGCCCCTCGATCGATCGAAAAAATTAAAAAATTCAAACTCAACCTTCTAACTTGTTCGATCGATCGAAAGTGATTTTCGATCGATCGAAAATCGTGAAACTCGAATTTCCAGAATTTTTCTAAGGCAGTTTTCTTCGTTTTTCATGAACAAACATTCAATATATGAACATTACCGACAGAGATTGATGTCAAAACTGAATTCTATTGATGCTATAGCCTTAAGATTCAATTTAACGTACTTAAATTTAAATTTAAACAACATCATAACATCAATTTCAGTTTTCATCAAATCATAGTTTCAACAACATGCAAAAAATTAAAAAAATATAATCTTTTAACAATATGAAACTATCATCTCTAATTCTAAAATTCACAAAACATGTTAAACAGATTCGAAATTGAAGACTGCTCTGATACCAATTGAAGGAAATATGCATATACCCAGTGAAAAGTTAAACAGATCTACTTCATTCACAATCTATAACATGCACTATGTAAATTTCAGAATTCAAGTATAAGAGAGCATACCTTGAAGCGGTGAATTTCAAAAACAAAGATCGAAGCACTTGGGAATACTCTTAATCTTCACTCCAATTCCACTAACGCCCAAGAAGTGTGGACTCTCAATTGGTTACAAAGGAAGAATTTGAGAGTGACATACACTCACCTACACCATTTCACAATGATGTTTCTCACTTATAAAATTCTATATGTTTTTCCCTTTGTATCTAACCAATTATCTAATTGGGCTGACTTTTTGGGCCTTTCCAATTGGGCTTAAGTGTGTGGCTTGGAGTGGGACCAATAAGACACTAGCTCCAATGGGCCTTGGGCTTTTCTGTCAACTCTTGACAAATCCAAAGTTACCATTAACTATATTTAATACCACTATATAAATATAGTTGCACTCTAGGCCTTATCTATAAATTATATCCCAAGACTTTATTGTACATGCAACCTCTTCATAAAATATTCATAGTAATACAAAGTAATTAATGTAGACTGCCACTTTGTAAATTACTACATTTTAATCCTTGAGTACCCGGTTTAATCCTTTTAAGTTATTCATCATATATTTATGAAATCCAATTTCATAAATATATACTTTAGTAATTTCTTACTAAAGTGGTTAGACCTAACTCTCTGAATAACTAAACTCATTAAACTTATCTGAAGGGAATATTTTATATCTTCGTTAAGAGGCCATGAATTCCATCTTGAGAATATATGTTCCATCAACACTAAATGTGGCTGCCCAATATACTGAGATTTTGACCGTTACTTTAGATCTCACTCCTGATATATCAAAGCAACCTACACTTCATGATCAAGTCCATTATTCTCTCAGGATTAAGAGTTCATGCAAATATAAGTCGTGAGATTTATTATTCAATTGACAGTCTTTACGAGAATAATAAATCTCACAGCGGTCCAGTTCAATATGTTTTAACTCTTAAAACATATCAACATATCAACTAGAAGTCACCACTTCCATGATCAAGACAAATCATCTTAGTTGATACGTTATAGTCTTCGAAGATGAAACGCCCAATTTCATCACCGACTATGAACAAAATTCTGAGTTTACAAAGAACTTGTAATTTATATCTTCTGTGACTTTTCACATAAATCACATACTATGCATCTCATGGACTATATGATAATCTCTAAATATTCATGTTATCATTATTTCAGATAATAACAAAACAAATTTATTAATTACAATATTAAGTCATACATCATGTCATACATAATGTCACACATAATATCATACATAGCATCATACAATAGGAATTAAGGACACTAATCCTAACATTAACAATACACCATATATCTCATCTTCTATTTTAACATTCAACACATTACATAATACTAGTCTCTAAGCATGCACTCACACATGTGCTTAGAGGCTCTTCTATTTTTTTGGATTAATGTTAATAATTTGTATCCATTATAATTTGGGATTACTACATTTTCCAATCACAAAAAAACCTAAGAGTATGATGAGTCTTATAATAGTATAATGTACTCACTAAGTACACATTCATAACAAAAATTTCAATGCCTAAAAAACCAAAAAAAAATAAATAAATAAATAGGAAAATCTCTCACATTATTTTGTTTTGTTATGAAGTTTTTTTTTTTTTAATTTATTTAAATGAGAGTTATTAATTTTTTTTTTAATCCTAAAAGATAGCCACTTAGTCCTATAATGTAGCCACTAAATACACATGCATAACAAAAAAATTCAAATACCTAAAATCCAAAATAAATAAATTAAATAGGAAAGGCTCTCACAGTCTCAACTCTCACGTTGTTTTGTTTTGTTTTTTTTTGTTTTTTTTTTTTTTTTTTAAATGAGAGTTATGAAATTATATTTAATCCTTAAAAGAAAAAATTATAAGAAAGACTGTCAGCATTAGCAAGTACTATTAATCACCATTAATATCATTTAATTCAAAAAGAAGTATTTTCTTGAAAAAAAAGAAAGATAAGCTGTAGTAAAAAGGCACAACAATTGTTAGGGATAATTTCATATAGAAGAAATAAGATTGATAAAAATGGAACAATTATCACAAATAACAAAACAATTATTACGTTAAGAGTATACATATGACAAAGTCAATAAAACCTAGGCACTAATATATGCAATCCAACAACTTTCTACAAACAACCAAGACAAAAAAACCCGGGCACTTTGCATATTGATTAGCACTCTTTCCGATTAGGAAATATAAAATTGAAAAAAAAAATCTAAATAAAAGCCGCCCCATAAATAATCTTTGTTTTATTAAAAAAACATAAAACATGTGTAAGTGCTGAGAAAATCATGGCCCAAGCCCACTTAGAATGGTGGTGTCATGTCCTTCAAACTAAGCCCAAACAATAGAATTTGTATAAAGCGTGGGAAAATAGTCTTATGTAATTTTGGATTAAGTTCTAATCTAAGGCCAAAGAATCAAAAGTAAAAAGAGAAGAATAGTTCAAGCCGTAATTGAGAATAATGCTATCCTCGGGCAAGTCCAAGGATTGGTTCTTGTACAAATTTGTTACAAGTTCTAACTCAAGTCATGCCCTATTCACTGTCTTGTTTTTTCTTTTCTTAAGGAATCCAAAAGTCCCCCATAAATGGGAGGTTTCCCTCCCTTATATACTTTCCTTCTTTGCATCCTAGCCCTCCACCTGTAGGATTCAAGACTTTTCTTAGGACACTTGTCCCATCAAAATTCTACTGAATGGGGTAGAAGGGATTGAATGTGGTAGAAAGAGCTGCTTAGTTGTGAAATTACTATTCAGGTGTCATTTCCTCATTAATGCAGCTGATAAGGCTGTTGCAGTGCATTCAATGCGGAAGGGGAGGGTATACTTTTACAGGAAGCTCCCTCCTACCACCCTGGCCTCTTTCCATAGTACTTTTACCACTAAGCGGGTCCTCATACAACACTATCTCTTATCTCCCTCCCTTCTTGGATTGATGAAGTCCTTGGGTCGGATATGCTTTTGCAGGTGGAATCATGTGTGCTACTTCATATTCAATCCTCCTCGGTCCTTAAACACCCTACAACATGTTTCAAGTTTCAACTAGCTTGTATACCCTACACCAAACATGGTTGTTGTACCTTTGTGCTTCAAAAAAAAATTTCCAGTAGAGAACTAGAGAAGTAGCCTCTTTTGCCTATTTTCCAGTACAAAAAACATGTCCACACTAAAGCCCAATGATCCAATCGAGGCTTTTTTTTTTTATTTTACAAATATATTAGTAATATGGTTGTATATAATGGTCAATCACACTCCTTTACATATATATTTTATGCTTTGAAATAGAGTTAAGTGCAATATAATTAATTAATACATTCATAGTTTTATTGATTAATAGTAGAGTAAAATAGTTTGAACTTATCCAAATTGCACAATTTGTGTTTCTTTTACACAATTCAATACTTATCCAAATTGCATAGTTTATGTTCTACTGTAATATTGTAATAAAAGAAAATCACCGTAATATTGTAATTAAAGAAAAGAAAAGCAATGAGTAAGCCTTAACCCACAAATGCATAGTAAAAATAAAATAAAATGAGAGGATAAAAATAAGGAAATAAGAAAATGAGGAAGATCCAGAGCCCAAATAATTAGAAGGCCATTGATTTCTTTATAAAAACAAAATAGAATAGAGCAATGTACATTGGCATACCTGTTGAACCAAAATAATTAGAACTGCACTTTTGTTTTCGTAAGTAAAGTTTTTTCTTTTTTGGATTTTGAATTTTGAAAAAAAAAATGATGATGATGGTGTAGAGAAAAAGAACATAGAACTAAGAGGAATTGAGGAAGAAATAATTTGAAGAAGTTGAGATTTAAAATCAACATGACTATTGTCCTATTTTGTAGGTAGTGTTTTATATAGGAGTTGGAGATTATTTTTAGCATGTTATCCTCAAGTTTTATCTCTACTTTTTAGTAGGTTTTTTTTTTTTTTCCAAATTCAAAACAAAGATATTTGAGGGAAAAAAAACATGAGATGAGATTAAGGAGCAAGGGAAACTTGATATTTAAAAAAAAAAAAAAAAAAATTAAGTCTTTTTCTTACATAAAAAAAAGTTAAGTCTTGATAAAGAAAAAAGGAAAAAAAAAGAAAAGAAAAGAAAAGGGTAAATGTGGATTGATTGAAGGAACATATGAATTAAAATGTCTGAATACTCATTTTGAAAACCAACTAGAGAGTGTTCCTATTTTGTGGGCAATGTTATACTTGGGAGTTAAAAATGTATTTTTACTATATTATTCTCAAGTTGTATCTTTACTTAAACTTAGGATGTAAGGGTATTTTCAAACTGAAAAAATGTCCATTCCAAATAGAAAAGCCCCTTAAATAGTAGTATATATAACCAACCAATCCATCAAAATAATATAAACAAAAAAAAAAAAATGAATTTTTCATTCATTTCACACTCTCTCTCTCTCTCTCTCTTTGTGTGTGTGTGTGTGTGAAGCTCTCTCTTCCTCCCTAATTCACTTTTCTCTTCTTCTCAAAACCCAAATCAACTAAACCTAATGTTTTTCTTCATCTCATTTCTCCATCTCTCCATCAATCCCATATCAACTAAACCAAATCCAACATCAAACCCAAACAAATTAAACACAAATCAATTGAAAATCAACCAAGTAAAGTCAATCCACAATTACCACACACATCCCAACAATCAAACCTAAACACACCCACAACCCAAGCCCACCACCACCAAAAATCAATAGAAAATGAAGGAATAAAAAATCAGCCTACACCACCACCACCATCAAATCCAACGGTTTGCTTTTCATGGAACCCTAGCCGCCACAATACACCACCACCATTGGAATTCTTAGGGATCACAACCACCAAACCACCATTAATGGGAGTAGTGAGGAGAGAAAAGAGAGAGAAGAAATATTTGATATGAGAGAGAGAGAGAGAAGAGAGAAAAGAGAAAAGAGAAAAGAGGAATACAAAAAAATTAAAAATTAACTATAGTGTCCAACTAGTAGAAGGGTACTATAGCTCCATGATAAATTATTTTAAGTTTAGAACATCCAATGGAGCATGCTTTTTGGTGTTTGGTGTGCTAAATGCTAAATATGTAGCATTTAGCACATCTAATGCTAGTGCTCAACTTTATGTTTATCCATTTGTATAAGGATAATATTTATATGGTACCCATCTCAAAAGAGGAGAATGTCATTTCATCCATAATTTAGGTCCTTTTTTTATAGATAAAATATTTTGTTAAGAAAATCTAGGTGTGAAAATTTCTGTAACATTTATAAATGCGTAAGGGAAAGGGTCACTTGTACAAATATTTAGTGAGAGGTCATTACAATAATTCTCAGAGGTTATTGGTGTAATTTACCTTTGATTTTTGAAAATATTTCAACATTTGCTTGCCCTTCCACCCCATAAAATGTGATCCAAAGACCATTGATCAAAGTTATCAAAACCGTATCATACTGTGTTTCAGTTTGGTTAAAATAATAAAATGTCTCATTTATCGTTTCACAATTATTGAAGCCAAAATACATTATTAATCCCTAAACTTTAGCCCATGAGCGCTTTTAGTTTTAGTCACTAAAAATTAAAGTGATCACTTTTACACTTGATGTATGAGAGTAAAAGTGATCAATATAAAATGAGAGAGAGAGAGAGAGAGAGAGAGGTGTACACATATATATTTGTACATTCATGAACTTATATGTTTATTCAAAACTTTCATAATTTATTTTGAATCTCTAAAGGTATGTTTATGTCTCGACTTAAATGTTGGCTCTATAGAAAGTCTACATTTTGTTAACTATAAAGATTATTACTAATCTAAGTACTTTTGGCTCAACTGACATTACGTGAGTTCATGTATTTTTTTTCTTATATTTTACTACAAAGGGTAACATGCTAATGTGTTAGCTAGTTTTATGGGAATTGGATGGGTGGACAAAACAATAAATTAAGAAACATACTTACACAAATGACAAAAGACAATTATACGAGAAATTTTCATATGTGTCAGGCTTATACGCCCTCTTTCTCACTAACACGTGGGATCCACAAGTTAGTTGGAAAGAGGGTGCACTCGGCATAGGAGATACCTTCCCCAAATATACACCCACTCACCCACCACAAATTTTCTTATAAGCCCATCCTATGGAGCCAACCTCTCACAAGGTTGTAGGTCTTGTAGGCATGGGACCCACATACTTGTGAAGCCCGCCCCATTGAGCTTGCATAGGAGATACTTTTTCCCCACCCGCAATCACCATTTATTCACTCTAAAACTCATTTACTCACTAACTAACATGCAAGAAAGCAAAAAAATAAAAATTAGAACACAAGTACACAAAAGACATAACTTTTGGACAAAGTAAGAAAAGAAGAGAAATTAAGGTGAGCAAGAAAGCAATCGAGAAAAAAGAAGAAAAGTGGAGTGTAGAAAAAAGAAGAGGAAATGGTGACGGGTTGTGACATGGGTGACATGGAAGAAGAAAAATTAGTGGCATGTTTACTGACACTACTATTCCTACAAGTTCTACTACTGGTGACATTTGTCATTTTTTTTTAAGTAAAGAAAATATATATTCTTTTTTTTGTACTGGTCCGATTGAAATCATTTTACCACCCAAAATAGCTAACACAAACCAAAACAACTAGGTACTTAAAAGTTAATACCTAAAACCGATATGTTTTAATAGGGATAAGTGTATCAGAGTTGTGGTTAGTATGTGTAGACACCCTATTTTGCAACATCTTTTAACCTTACACTAAAGAAAAAAAATTGTCATTTATGACATATGAGCAAAATCATAATATTGACCGTTTGATTGTTAAATACTTATGACATAGGCTCTCCCACTTGGGGAGACCTTAGAAAAAGACCCCTCCAAAGTGCAATGGAGATCATTTTCCTAGGCCATGGACCTTCTTGATCAACTATTGACCATGTTCAGGTAAGTATGATTGTTAAATACTTAATTGAAAAAAAAAAAAAAAATCTAGAAGTTCCAACCATTAAATATCATGTGTCTAAATCAGACCACTAAATTAAAAATTATAGCTAAATCAGGATTTAATGATTAATATGCATTCTTATGATTAGGACTAGACAGATGTGATTATAATTAATTAATTGTGATTGATCCTCTAAAGTAATAGTTATGATTGATGAAATGTCATAATCTCATTGGATTGAGTTTAGGACAAGGTTGCACCATTAAGCATAGAATTGTTTAATACTAATAGAATAGCCTTTGTATTTTATTAAATATTTAGAAATAAGTGTTTTAATTGAAATCCAAGACTTTCTAAATATCCACTAGTGTTATTTGACCCTAAAAGGACTAATTTTTAGGTCCCAAAGTTGGATTATACTAAAAAATCAATAAATAAATAAACATCGCAAAAATCGAAGGTGGATTACATTAAGTAGACACCCCATTTTTTAATTGAGAATTTCTCAAGGACAAACTTGTAATTTAAAACCATGAAAGGGTAGGAATGTCATTTGAACCGTTGGATGAAAATGAGAGTTGTCCCAAAATACATTAGAGCTCACAACAATAAAATGAAATCCAAGATTCAATGATCGAACCATCTGATCAAAAGATTAAGCCACATCAAGATTTAGCAGTTAATATATAGTCTTGTGATTTTTTTATTTTTTTTTTGGACTGAGAAAGGTAGAATTATTTTATTCAAATAAATAGATTTATACAAGTGTAAGTAAAAGGGGGGGTCCATGGGCTAGCTGTGCTGAATTAACTAGTCTGAACCCATGAACAAGACATGCAACAATGACAGCAACATGAAAATACTAAAAACATTAGCTACTAAGTCCTTTGTTCTGCCACTAGCTTCTGGTACTCTTCAAGAAAAGACATTGCCTCACGCAAGATAGCCTCAGGGTGTACTTGTGTTGACACCCTATTTTGCAACCTGCATTTAACCTCACATGGAGGGTAAAAGGGTAATTTCACATTGGAAATATGAATCTTAATTCTGGTCATTAGATCCTTAATCTCATTTCACCAAAATGATCTTGATGTTGTAACAATCAAATCGACTGGTCATGAGCCCTAATCGGACCACCAGATTGAAAGTTATCATCAAATCAAGTTTTAATGGTTGAAATGCACAATCACAAATTGAGTCTGACTATATGTGATTATGAACAATTGATTTCAATTGGTTATAAGTATAATCAATTTGAGATCGATGATGTGTCATAATTTGATTGGTTAGGACTACATTTTATGGTGAGGTTGCATACACCTAATTAATTAGATAGTTAAACATTAATTATTCAATGAGTAATTTGTGCAATTATCTTTTAATTAGAGTAAATTAGAACCAATTAAGTCTGAAATGGGAGTGATTGGTGCCATTTAATGTTAATTGAGAGCTAATTTGGGACATATTAATGTTAATTGTGCTGAAACCATTTTCTAACAAATGACCTCTGCTCACCATTTCATCAATATCTCTCAGAATATTTTGAATCTGTGAATGAGATTAATTTTCTCAGAAACTAGACATCCGGGGCTTCAATTTGAGCACAAGAATGAGACAATTCCGATCAGAATTGAGTCAGATATGATTTTTCGAAGTTGGCTCTATATGCTGTTACAGCAGCTACGGGAAAACCGAACTTTGCTTGCTCCTCACTCTCACCAATCTTTCCATTTAATGCACCAGATTTCCCCAAAGGCTAAAATGAGGTCTAGGTTCATGATTCTTTGTCAACCCTCATTAAATGGCCTTCCATTCATATTTTCTCCACCACTACTATATAAACCCCCCCTCTCATTCATTTCAGGGGCACACAAAAACCCCCTCTCTTCTCCTCTCTTGAGTTCTAGTGAAGTTGAGTAGTCTTGTCATATCTTGGTCTTCCTGAGACTCAAGGTATTGAGTGAGGCTCACTCTTCCTCTCATAACTCTTCTTTTCCTCCACCCTTAGGACCTCTACCAAGAGTCTCCTCCTCCACCGTATGGATATTGCATGAAGGTATAATCCCTTTCCTTTACTTGTTTTTTGTGTTGCCATGATGGGAATTTAGGATTAAAGCATGATAGTAATTATTCAAATTCTCTTGAATATGTTTGAATGTTCTTATATGTTCTTCACATGTTCTTGATTGTTCATCACATGTTCATGCATATCACTAGTTTTAATCTTAAATTCACATCAAAAATGTGAAAAACATGTTTGTTTAATAATTCTTTCAAATTCTTGAATCTAGGATATCACCATACACACACATTCACTAGAGTTTATTTTTCAATCCAAATGCAATGTTTAATAAATTGAATTAGGGTCATCACATGCGCACACATTAAATTCAACATGTAAATTGATTGACATATTGGATGATATGATATGAATGTTGGCCACCATAGTCTAGAAGACCAGTTTCACCGGGCAAGATGGGTGCCTAACACCTTCCCACCTTGTAACATAGCCTCCGAACTTAGATTAAGGGTTGATAGGCCAATCCTTATCCTTGTAATTTTCAATTTCTAGATTGTAACTAGGAAACAAAGCCATGTACTTTATCTTAGATTGTATCTAGGACCAAAGCCATGTAATTTCCTATGATCAATGTAAATTCAATTTCAAATTAATAAAATGAGGAATTTTTCAATTATGGTTTTCTTGTTTTTCCAATAATTAAATAAGTGGCGACTCCATTGTAAAACCCCTAATCTAAGGGGAAAAATATAATCAGTCGAACCTCCATTTTGAGAGGCAATAACACGACTCCACCCATTCGCGTGGGTTTGGCCCAACATTCATAAAGCGGGCCGGGGGCGCGGTCTCTCACAACTTGAGTGTCCTCAAAATAAAACTTATTTCTTGCATTCCATATTTTCCACATTGTAATGGCCCATCTCTCCAACTCCTTTGTCAGTCTTGCCACAAGGGTACGTACCAACAAGAAAAAAATCTGGGGTTTGTGCATGGCATTCCTGAACCTTTCCTCGAAACAGTGTCCACACATTTGTCGCAAACAAACATTCCTAGAGTATATGGTTGATCGTTTCCTCATGATGTTGGCATATTGCGCAATGAGCATCCACCTTCACCTTGCATAGCTGTAGATTGGCTCGAGTAGGGAGAATATTTGCATAAGCTCTCCCTAGAAAATTCCGAACCTTCGGTGGGGTATTAAGAGCCCAAATAGATCTCCACACTCTGCCATCCTACCTCACTAGGGAGTGGTCACCTAACGATGGGTGTTGAAGTCTCATCGCCACCTTTATGCCGTTTTAACAAAGAAAGACCTACCTCTGTTTTCATTCCATGTCAAGGTGTCCTTTTCATGCATGTTGTTTAAGGGGATCGTAAAATATCCCTGCATGTGAGTGGCTCAAACTAGTGGGCATTCTTATCATGGTCCCATTGCTTTGTACCTTCATCCACCAACTCCTTCACTAAAAGTGGTCTAGCTCCCACCCTTCAAAAGTATGGGGTTCTTGGCAGCCAACAATGATTCTCAATTTCCACTGTGGTACCGTCTCCAATCTTCCCTAAGAAAGAGCATGTAGGGAAGTAGCGTGCTTTGTAAACCCTGTACATTAGAGAGTGATGGTGATGAATCAAGTGCCATGCCTATTTTGCAAGCATCGCCAGGTTAAAGGTAGTAATATCTTGGAAGCCCACTCCACCCTTTGCCTTTGGCTCACATAGTTTGCTCCACCTTATCCAGTGAACTTTTTTCTCATTTCTTGATTGTCCACACCAGTATTTGGCTAGGATAGAGTTTATATCATCACATAGTCTTGTGATTTAAAACTTAAACCGTGCAATTTGGGTTAATTGATTTTGAGTGGACCTTAAAAAATCAATTACATGTCAAAGTTGCATTGGTTTAAATTTAAAGTTAATAATGTAATTAAAAGAATTGGATAAATCTTAGAGATAACTATGAGTTTTGAATTTTAATTAGTTATCTTGTAAGAAAGATGATTAGTTTAAATAAAGTCCTAAATTTGTGTTAAAGCCCATAATTATCCTCAAAATAATATAAAAATCGGGTAAAAATTGCTCAAGATTCAAGGTTGAAGACAAGCAATCAAATGTTCAAAGTGCCTAATTGGCACTTTGTCATAGAAGAGTAAGTGTCCACTAGTACTTTTTCTTAGTAAGTTTAGAATTTCGAATTTTAGCGCTCGTTTTCAAATCAAAATTAAATTTAAACTTACAAAGAATAAACATGAGTTCAAAAATCCCTAGATGATAGATGTGAGGAAATTCAAGTTCTCCGATTCATTATCTTCTACAAATATAAGCATCCATCATACTTATATATTTATTTATTTATTTAACAACTTTTCTAAGGTTGGGGACAAACTCAAATTTTGAAAATTCCAACATAAAAAAATTATGCAAAAATTTTGAGGGAACCTTTTTGAGAGAGACTTTAAGTTGCTTATTGTGAGAGACTACGCTCCAGCCCAAACCTAAAAGAATTAGAGTTTTGGCCATATCCCACGAAAATGGGGCAGAGTCGTGTTATTACCTCTTAAGTGACAATGGAGAAGTGTTGTTAACATCCTGCCTAGGTCAAGAGTTTTACAATGAGTCGCCACTTATTTAATTGGAAAAATAAGAAAACTAAATTGAAAAATGCATCATTCCTATTGATGAATTGAAAACGTACATCTCTTTTACGATAACTAGAAAATTACATGGCTTTTATCCTGGATACAATCTAAAACAAAAGTGCATCATTTTGATTCCTAGTTACAATCTAGAAAGAGAAACTTACAAGGATAAGTCTAATCTACTAATGTAGATACCACATTTTGTACTCCTTACGACTCGGGGCCCCGTTCCCCAATGATGTTTGAACTTTAATGTCCAAAGTTGGTTTAGAGCCCAATCAGATGAAAATTGACTTAAGGAATGTGTTTGTGAAAAATATAACTTATTTTTGGAGGAAATAAACTATTTTGGGAAAAGAAAGGTCACGAAAACCCTAGGGGGTGTGTATGCATACATGCGTATGTGCATGCACGCTCGAGCTCTACATAAACGTGCTTCATGCATGCATATGCATATACATGCATGCGTACGCATGCTAGGGTTCTAGAAACTATGAAAGACAATTTTTCTGCATTTAAACTCGACTTGGAACAAATCCCACATCGGTCTGGGAGCTGCCCCAAACCCCTATTTTTCGACTATATAAAGCCATAAAAGGTACTTGTTCAAAGAGGATGGATTCCAGTGGTAAAACACATAAGATTCACTAGAAAATAGTGAATCAAAGAGGGAGTTTTTCATAAAACATCCTCAAGTCAAATTTAGCTTGATTGGGACCTTTTCTGGTCTTGATCTTTGAGTTCTAAGTTTATTAACTCATCTTTGATTTGGTTGTGAATAAATTGACAGAAGGGAATAGTTAAAATCAAACTCTAGAGTTTTCTAGAACTTTGGCTTTTCACTTTTTTTTTGCTTTCCTTTTGTTTTTATGTTTATATATGTGTTTTAAATGCTTTAATATATTTGTTTAGTTAGGGTTTATCTCATGTTTATGTTAGAAGCATGCTAGGTTGTTAGTTTTCTTGTTTCTTTTGTGTTTTCTTTGCTTTTTGTTTTGGTTTTTTAGGTTTAGGGTTTCAGGTGTGTATGCATATCCATGCAGCTTGCATGCATACGCATACTCAAAATATGCGTACGCATGCCCTATGTATGCGTACGCATACTCTTGCGCAGGAACTTTAGATTCATTTTTGTTTGGCTTTCCTTTGTTTTATTCATATGCTTAGCCTCTATTTAACCTAGCCTTCATGTCTACATATATCTGTTTACTTTGTTTTGTTTCGCTTTGTTTTGTTTTATCTCTTTTATGCTTATTAGGGTTTTAATTTGTTTAAATGCCATGAACATGTATTGATGCATAGATGCTGTGATGCAATGAGGTAAGTCATGCATAATCACATGAATATACATTTGTTCTTGTTTGATGAGTTTGGTGATTGATGAATATGATATGCTTGGTTTGAATCCCATTTTTTTATGTTTAGATATCTTGACATGTTTGTTTGAATCTGTCTTGTGATGTTTTTGTCCTTAATGATATATGCTTAAATGCCCATGATTGATGAATGTTTGGTTTGGGGATGATTATGTCATATTTGTTTGCTTTAGATGCATGCTAGAGTGTGTATGAGTAGAATAACATATTAAATTTACCTTTAACAGAATCAAGACTTGAAACACAATGAGTGGAAGCCGACTCATAAGTTGGGTGGGGTTGGGTGCCTAACACCTTCTCATCCTTATACCTAAACTTTGGACATGTGCTTTGGTAAAGATCAGTCATTCCACGAAGGATGCTATATTTATGGCTCCTAGACCTAAACTAGGTGGTGACTCCATTTACGTCCTTTGCCATGGTCCACCCTAGGCTAAGGCATACTCCCCCACAAAATGCGAGGATGGCCCATTGCAAGCGCTTCAGCCCACAACTAACCCTTGATCTAAGTTTGAAAGCTAATTTACAAGATTAGGAAGGTGTTAGACACCCAACCTGCCTTATGAAACCAGCCTTCTAGATTATGGTGGAAAATTATTATATTGCATCATTCAAACAATTTATATCATCCAAGAATTGGTGATTGTAGATATTGCAACAAGCATTAAGAAGCATGGTTAATATGTGTATAATGTGTGTTGACACCGCGTTTTGTACCCCTTATTACTTAGGCCCCCATACCCCAATTATGTTGGAATTCTAAAAGCCCAAGGCTGGTTCAGGGCCCGATCAGATTGAAATTGACTTAAGGAAAATAGTTTTGGAAAAATATAACTCTTTTGTGAACTAAATAAGCTATTTTTTGGAAAAGAAATGCCACAGAAACCTTAGGGTGTGCGTACGTGTACACGCATATACGTACACATGCTCATGCTTCATGTGCGCATGCTAAGGTCCCCGAAACTATGAAATGCAAGTTTTTAGCATTTAAAACTTGGTTTTGGAATGAATCACACATCGTTTGGGAGCTGTTTCAAACCTCTATTTTCTAACTATAAAGGTAACTTTTCAAAACACACAAAAAATTCTATGGGAAAACACAAAATTCACTAAAAATAGTGAATCAAAGAGGGAGTTTTTCACTTAGCACTCTGAAGTCAATTCTTTTCTGATTGAGGCCTTTTTTGGTCTTGATCTTCCAATTTCAAGATTACTAATCACTTTTTATTTGATTGTGAATAGCAACTGAGGGGAATGGTCAAAATCAAGTTAAGGAGCTTTGTGTTATAAGGTATAATGCTCTAGTTCCTTTTCTTTTTCCTTTTCCTTGTTTTGATCTTCATTTCCTTGTTTTTTCTTGTTTGTTTATGTTATAATATGCTTGATTAGTTTTTTTTTTTTTTGTTTTCTATTTTTAAGCATGATAAGTTATTAGTTTTAAGATTTCGTTCCACTATGTTCTTATTTTCTGGGTTAGGGTTTAAGACGTGTATGCGTACACATGCTTTCAACATGTGCACGCATACTCAAAGTAAGCATATGCATACAACTGGGTTGCACACATAGGCCCTATGTATGCACACATATGCTCAAGCCCAGAAACCCTAATCCAACCATTTTTTCTTTTGCTTCTTTATTTTACTTATATAATATGCCATTGCCTTGTCATGTTTTATGCTTATGAGTCTCTGCCTCTATGTTTGTTGTTTTGTTTGTTCTTTGTCTGCTAGTTTAGGGTTTAATCTTTTAGTTTTGTCATGAACATGCATAAAACATGATCATGCATTAATGCATAAGTGCTGTGATGTAGTGAGGTAAGGCATGCATTTATATGAACATGCATTTGTTTGTGGATGTGATATTGTCTTGTCTTAATGAATATGATGTGAGTTTTGATGAACATGAATATACAAGTTTATATGACATGCCTTGGATATGATAATATGCTTATTTGATTAACACCATGTCTACGTTTTTGCCTTAGATATGATATAATGCCATGTATGATAGACGTATGCTAGAGTTTGAGATATGATGAGATGCATGATAAATGTATGCTAGGGTTTGGGACGATATAATGCCATGTTGTTTGCTAGATGTATTCTAGGGTGTGTGTGTGAGTCTAGAGTGCAAATGTTGAATGTGTCTTTAATGAGATTAAGACGTAAGACATAATGAGTGGAAGCCGACCCACGGGTTGGGTGGGGTTCGGTGCCTAACACATTCCCTTCCCCATACCTAAACTCCAGACACATGATCTGTTAATAGATTAGTCCTTCCACGAAAGGTGCTATATTTATCGTTCCTAGACCTAATCTAGGTGGCGACTCCATTTCTTTCTCTATTCCGGTCCACTCGGCCGAGGCGTACTCCCCCCGTTGCACCCACAATGTATAATAAACTCTAATCTAAGAGCATATGAACATGTTATTTAGAATGTCAAACCTTAATTCTAAGAGTATGTGGACATGTTATTGCAATTGACTAAACCCTAATTTTAAGAGTACATGAACATGTTATTGAAATTGAAAAACTCTAATTCATGCAAAGTTATGAACATCCTAGATCTAACATGCTAACAAACAAGGATATGTGAAAAACCTAGAAACTAAACATGTTTGAATCTAAAAACTTAGGGCATAAAAATAAAGAGAAGTTTTAGAAACCTTCCCTTCATTTGCAACACTCCAAGCACTCCAAACACTCCAAGCTAGGCAACATCTCAAGAGAGAGAGAAATCTCAGTTTTCTAGAAAGCTCTAAGATTTTGGGGTCCTTGAATAGTTGATGGATGGGGGTATTTATGCTAGATGCTGGAGGGTTTAAAATGAGTTTCAGTCGATGTGGGACTAAGGGAAATTCATATTTTCCAAAGGAAAATCGATCAGCACTTGGTTTAGAGATCTCCATATCTCTTTTTTTTTTGGTCTGGTTCTTTCCCAATTCAATTAACATTCGATTCCTTTCAAATTTTAACTTATTTTTTAGACTTCCTTGGTCATCAAGCTCAGAAAATCAATTTCAAATATATCAAATTAATCAATTAATTATTTAATTGATTGATTTTTGCCAATTTTTCAAGGATTCAACTAATGTATTGTCTTTGGATTAAATTTGGTGCATCAACCTTATCATAAACCCTATCCTCAACCAATAGTGTTATGACATATCATTTAATTTAAATTGGACTAAAATTAGTCCAATTAGAATTAAAAGTTCATAATTGCATGTCGTCAAGACTTAGTCCATGCAGGTGCACATTACCATTAAAACTTATTTTCAGGATATCTTTTAATCCAGTTGTCCGATTGAGACCGATGAATTGTTGTTTTGATTGTTATGACCTCAAGATTTATTTCATGAAATGTATTTGAAGATCAAACGACCAAACTTTCAATTTTTCCCTTGTGAAATGATATGGTGATGAAAATCCACCATAATTCACTTGAAAGAGGCAATGGATACAAGTATATCTTTAAACCCAATTTAATTTTTATTATAGTCAATTACATGAAATCACGATATTTTTTGAAATGGGTTGATTAGAATGTCCATGCATATTATATTATGAGTGTGCACATTAAAACAGATTTTAATTTTTTGAAAAAATCACAAGATGAGCACATTTAATCCTTTGCAATGTATAGTATGATAACTTGATTGGACTAGTGCATATCATGATATGACCTTTAATTTCACAAAGACTGATCTTTAGGTCGGGTGGAGTGGGTGGCTAACACCTTGTCGTTTCATAACCTGACCTCCGAACTTAGATTTTGGCTTTGTAGACTAATTCCTTATTAATATAATTTTACATTGTCTCTAGATTGTAACTACAAATTAAAGCAATGTACTTTTTTTAAATTTTAGTTTGTAACTAGAAACCAAACCAAAGTAATGTGCTTTCAATTCTTAGATTGTATCTAGGATCAAAGCGATATACTTTTTTTTTTTAGAGTGCAACTAGGATCAAAGCCATGTAATTTTTCATTTTTTGTGTTATATATAATTTCAAAGTTTTTCAATAAAGAAGTATTTCATGAAGTTTTTTTTTTCCTTTTAAATAAAATAAGTGGCAATTTAATTTTGGTGGTTGGCTTATTTGAAGCTAGCCCTTAAAAGTTTAAGACTTTAGAATTTGGTTGCTACCATGTTATCTAGCCCCACCAAAAGGATTATTTGGTTTTTTTTCCCCTTACCATAAGTAAGATAATTTTACAATTGAGCATCATTATCGATTAGATATTTATATACTATAATAGATTTTCAATTACAAGAATCAAATCATCGGTTTAGTGAACATATAATTGAGTCACTTATTCGGTTTAGTTAACTTATAATGGAGTAGATTATTTTTAACTCAGCTTTGGATCTTTGAGAGATAAATAAATCTTTTTTAAAAACAATGGTATTTGTTTGTTCATAAATAAATTTATTTGGTAAGAATTCACAAATCATGAAAAACTCTTGTTGAAAAAGGAACTTCATCATTATTAACATAATGTAGTTGAACATCTAGATTTTAAAAAATTGTTAAATATTTTTGAATTGGGCCAATGGCTAGTAAGGACTAGAAGATTAATAGCCTACCAATTTGTTTATAGAGTGGTTTTACTTGTACTTATTCTTCTAACTTTCATTGCAACCATGAAACAAGTATTTTCAATTATGAATATTATAGCAACCATATTTTGCGACAAAATGAAGCTTGATATTTCACAAAAATAAAAAAATAGAAAATGAAAGATAACATTCTAATAAACTCTTTATCTTGCATAGAAAAAGGGAAATTATAGCAAAATTTAGTACATAATTAATAATAGATGAATTTAATATACAGTAGAATTTAGACTTCTATTTAGATATATCAAAGTCAAATAGTTTTTTGTATTTTTTTTCTTTAGTTTTTTTTTTTTTTTTTTGTTCTAATACTGTATGAATACTAAGTTTATTTTTTATTTATTAATTTAGTTTTAAACGGAGTATATGTTTCATGGGTTCCAGTTAGTTTAACTAATAAAGTCTTTGATAGTTGAAAAAGAGATCTGAAGTTCAATTTTCGTTCATACCAAAAACCAATTGGTGTTTTGGTCGATCTGGGGTTCAATTTCTGCCTACACCAAAAACTGGTTGATATCTAGCTTTACAAGAATTATACATTTTTTGGACTATTGATTATTATTAGATCTAAAGGTCAAAAAACACTCATGGTAATAACATTATTGCTCTCTAAAAATTAGCCAATTAAACATTAATTCTTCTTAATAAAGGATAAAAAAACACAGCATTAACGTTCACTCTTCTCCTCGTCATCATCTTCTTCCTCTCTCACATCTTTCTTTTTGCAGTATGTATTTTCTAGCCTCCATCATTGGTTTCTTTACGGTACTGTCTTGAGGTACTAGAAAATTTTAGACATACATGACCAAAGTCACCATTGTTTTAGAGAATGATTGTTGAGGCTAAGTATTTCTAAGGATTAAAAATACGGACAAAGTCAATTAAAAAAATTAGTGCTCTAACAACATTATGTTTCAGCCATGTCATCATCTCCCACCACGGTCTTTTGAAAGATCTTAAAAAATATGGGCTCTCTTCCATCAATATATACAAAGCATCATGGTTTATGGCAAAATAAGCTAGTACTTTTGTGGCATTATTTGTCTTTGGATAATCAACACTTAACAGCACCATTCCAAGGACCACCATGGTTAATGTCCTCCTTGATATGGCCCCACAGTCTTCTCTAATGCTTAACACACCCCAAAATAACAATTTAATTGCTAACCTCTACAACGAAAGTCACGGCAAACCTAAGTAGCTAAATATACAACCAACATCTATCTTGCTCCCTTATGAATTTTTTTGCACGAGAACAAGAAGGTAATGTGGGAGAGGAAGACAGGAAGAAGATGATGACGAGGAGAAGAGTGAAAATTAATGTTGTGTTTTTTTTTTTTTTTTTTTTTTTACTTTATTAAGAAGAGTTAATGCTTAATTGGCTAATTTCTAGAGAGCAGTATTGACACTACCATGAGTGTTTTTTGACCCTTAGATCTAATAGTAATCAATAGTCTAAAAAATGTGTAACTCTTGTGAAATTACACTAGGTGTAACTTAAATCCATCTTTTATATATATCACTTTTTGTCCCAAAACGTGGGGAATCAATTGTAGAACTGAAAATTCTTGTCTTTGGTGCAGATGTTGTTAGGAGAAGCATGGCAAAGTGTAGTAAATCATGACCAAAGCAAAGAAAGTATGACTAAAGGAAGGCATGGCATAATGAAGAATCTTCCTTTTTCTTTGGGAAAGACTTCAAAATGACTTTTGTCAGAAGCAATATCTTTGTTATGAGCACGGGATCTCATTGAAACAATATATATATATATATATATATATATATATATTGTGCCGCTCCGAAGTCTAACTTAATAGTGATTAGTGGGTAGTGAATAGGCTGATTTGAAGCTGAAGGGAGGAGGGTTGAGAATAAAGTGAAAAAGCACAAGCCCATTTAGGTTATCATGCCAAAAATTGGTGAAGTTTCCAATATTTCTGATGGCCCAACAAAGAGCCTTGCAAAATAAAGGCCAACTCTTTTTTGTGGCAGTTCAAGTTTACCGAATCCTTGCAACTGATTTTCACATCTGAGGCCCAACTAATTTTTTGTTCAACAAACATTTTCATTCAGTAGAAAAAGCCCAACAAATCACCGCCATGCCCTGGCTAGTACGAAAATTTGTTGGATACGAACCGTGACAATTTGTTGGTCCTAGCATTTTTCTTTTACATTATCAACTTCAATGCCCTTCCCTATTTTCTTTTCAATTTTCCCAAAATCGTGTGCTCTAAATGTTCCTCACTTTTCTTTTTTTAATTAATTAAAATGGTAATTTAATATCTATAAAAAGGAAAGGGATAGAATAATTCTAGAGATATGCCTAATTGGACATACAATTTCATGACTTATTGACTTGTGCAATTCTGAGAATGTAGTAGATTATTTTCTATCTATATAGATAATATGCTCATAACTTTTTGTCAATCACTCATAATTGTAAAAAGTAATAAATTGTGAAATTGAGTGTGAGAATCATTGTGTCTATAATATTGTTGAAAAGAAAACAAGAAAAGGAAAGAGGGCACATTAAAGGGTACGATTAATGAGTGTTCTAAAGACATTTGTTAGTGAGTCATTTTATGAAAATTTTAATATCATTTTTATGAGAAATATAAAAGATTGTCAAAAAAAAAAAATTTCTTTTTTTTTATAAATGTTTTTTTAAACCAATGAAGTTAGGGTATGTATTAACTTTTTCTTTAGATAAATAGAACCAATGAATTACTAACGAGAATTGTGTCAGTGGAGTTTTTTAGGTGGAGCAGAAGTAATAGATATACAGGCAGTTGAGAAACATGCACTACCAGCGATTAGCTAGCTAGCTAGAAAGTTGAAAAGGAAGGTTAGGTTCATTAAATGTTCGGTGTTTCTCTTGTAGAATGTTTGGTCCATTTGGCCGATCACTTGGCTAAGCAATTCTAAGCACGTGCAAGAAACTAACTCTTTTTTACATACATATAGATATATACTTGAGCTACCCTTCCATCTTATATTGTCTACACCCTTCAATTTATGTAGTGATGATTCAATGATAAATCATTTCAATTTTCAAGTATGGACGTTGCCAATTTTGAGCTTCAATTTTTCAGCCCAGGTTAGCTGCTGCTTTTAAACCTCATTCGTTCTTATTCTACCTTGTTTTTTTGAGAAGGTATTCTTATTCTACCTCATTCCTTCTATCTTATATCTAGGCATTAGAATTAGAAGCTGTGTGTGTATATAATATATATGGTTGACAATACTTTAATTGATTTTCAAAAAACGTCATGGTCTATATATATGTTTATATAGCCAGCTGGGTTAATTTCCAAACATAGTCGTCATTCTTTACAATTGTTTCTGTGGAATTGTTTTGCTATTTGTGGAAATTAATTTGCCATTGGTAATCATGCGTTAGTAAAAATGCATGTTATTCCAACAATATATATATATATATATATATATATATATATAAAAGAATATTTTCCTTTTCTTCTTCCCCCTAATGATGAGAAAAGACAAAGACAATAGAAGATGCTTAAAAAAAAAAGAAAAAAAAAAAAGACTTTCTTATTTATATCTTCTCGTTTCTCCCCCTTTTACTAAAATAAATATATACTTTTAGCAACCAATTGCCTCCAATTTTTAGAACAAGTATGGCTAGCTCCTCCATTTCAAATTTCCAATTAATACCCCCCTTCCCCTTCTTCTCATGGGTGATGGGTGTTGAGTATATATCCACCATGCATGTTGATCATTTTAGAAGTTGAAGCTCACTAACTTTTGCCTTAATTTGTGTCCACAAAGATGGACCAAAAAGAATAAAATTGAAGTAAACCCGTATCTACGATCCCAATTTCCAACATGATATAGCGGCCGGGGAGAGACATTCCAGTATCTTACTAATATATTTTACTTGCTCGTAGTCTTTATGAAATTTTATGGGATTACATGTGACCTTTGATTAGTTTGGTTAGCTACGATTAAAAGGATTCATGTGTGGTTAATAATTAATACCCAAAAAATATTGGATATATAAACACTTAAAAAAAAAAAAAAAACATAAACACATACAAATATATCAAGGACACATATTCTCAAACAAGTTAAAAGATGTATTGCATTTCAATTTTCTAGAATATGATTTTCTCTCTATTTGACTTGATTTTTTGGCATAGGTGATATAGTTGCACATCCTTTCGTGATTAGAGTATCTGCTTTTGGCTTCTCCACCCTCTGGTATCGATCCATCTCAAGATTATGACCTCTATGGCTAAAATTTGTATCATCAAGATAAGAAATTGGAAAAGGAAGTCTAAACATGAAGGTCTTCATTTATTAGTCAATCGCTGTGTGGAACACTACCATCTTGTTGATATCTGGAAATAGCTGTTTGGCCTCAGGGATATAGAGTCGGAGATGATTAAGGAGGGAGAGGGAGCTGGGGCTTAAAGGCTCGAGATATCTTGTATGTGCTCCATCATACTCACGCTGTCTGGCTGACTGTACCTTGCGCTGCATCTGAGGTAGCTGGATATTTTGAAAATAAATTTCCTCTTAGACTTTGAAAGGATTGACACTTTGTAATACAATTGTTTTGCTTAAAATGCATAATTAAGCATCAATACTTGCTCAATACTGAAGCTTGCATTTGCATGACCCTGTATTCTCGTAAATGGGGGCAACAATAGGATGATTACTATTCAGCTTTTACAGTAGTCAATGCTTAAATCAATAAACAAATGAAGGCATCAAATTCCGTGGATAGACAGACATGCAATATTAATTGTCTTTCCATTTCCTTTAATTAATTAATTTTTAACTCAAATATTTTATATTTATTTGGTTTTGTGTGGTTTATATGAGTTCCTCAAGCTTACAGGTAAACTTTATAGTGTGTTGAAAGATTTAAATAGAAATTGAATGCTAAGAAAACTTGGGATCAAATTGAAAGTAATCCCATAACATCTATTGCGTCGAAAGTTTCTACCTTAACGCAATAAATCCCTATATTGAGGCGTTTGTATTGCCTTAACAACATTAACCTCAATCTTTCATAATTATAGAAGTTCTTCTACGATTCTGACCCAATGGAGTGTGAGTTTTCTGCGAGAGAAAGGTCTTCAGAGGAGGCAGACGAGCTTCAACGCAGCACTAAAAAGGTTAAAGATGCATCGATGGGCTCTGCTTTTGGGGCTAACGTCTCCTACAAGGATAAGCTTGTTGGGGAGATGCCTGGAGCTTTTGCTCAGGCCTTTAATCTCAACTCTGATGAGGATATCTCTGACGAGCCTAGTTTGGATGTTGAGGGCCTTCATGAGGGGCTTTTAGCAGTGAAGCTGTCTCCCGATATAAGGAAGAAGATCAGGGCTAAGTGGGCTTTTGCCATTATCGTGAAAGTCGTTGGTCGTACGGTTGGATTTCACTTCCTTCGTAATAGAGTTATGAGTCTCTGGAAGCCGGCGGGTAGGCTGGATTGTGTTGATCTGGGAAAGGATTTTTTCCTCATGAGGTTTGGATTGGTGGAAGATTACAACAATGTGCTTAATGGTGGACCCTGGTTTATCGGAGAACACTTCCTCTCTATTCGAAGATGGGAACCAAATTTTAAACCAACAAAGGCGTCGTGTAGTCTAGTGGCGGTTTGGATCAGATTACCAGAACTTCCATTTGAGTATTATGAGCTTGCTGTTCTCAAGGAGATTGGAAATGCCATTGGCCCGGTTTTAAGGATCGATTCCAACACTGCGTCCGAAGCGAGAGGTCGGTACGCCAGAATTTGTGTCCAGATTGATCTGTGCAAGCCTTTGATTAACCAAATTCTTTTGGAAGGTTTGGTTCAAGAAATCCAGTACGAAGGGGTGCGCTCTCTGTGCTTTTCATGTGGACGTGTTGGTCATCGCATGGATGGGTGCCCCCACACGATTAAAGCCCCGACTATGGATGGCCATGTGGAGGTGGAGGTTGGTCATGTGGCGGCGGAGTCTTTGAACAGGGAGAATGGTTGCACTGATGAGGATGACCAGACTTCGCATGAGGCAGGAACAGCTATGGAAGAGGGTAAGAGTGATTTTGGGCCTTGGATGCTTGTTAGAAAACATAATCCCAAGGCTGGCAACGCTCGAAATTTTGCCCAGGGCCCAAGCCCACTTGTGAGGCCTGTTTCGACGTCAGGGGCCTACGCTCAATCCTTTCAGTCTGCGCCCGATAGGCCTGCACAGGGGATGGCTCAAGGCAACGTGGGTAGCTCGAGGAGCATGGGTAAGGGTGTTAAAGGCTCTGTGGGCAGTAGACAGGGTGCTGTCCCATCAACCCTTAGGCCTGTGGAGTCTCCTCAGCACCTCACCCAGCCATACAGTGCAGTCCATCAATCCCACTTACCGTCCTTTGAGTTTGGCAGTGGAAAATTTTTTTCAACTAGTTCAGTGGATGGGAAAGCGCCTGACGTGGGGAAGGGAGCTAAAGCAAAATCCAAAACCAATGGCTCAGTTGATGCTTACCGTAGGGGCAGCAACCATGGAAGCAGAGCAAGAGCGCCGATGGGGGATTTTCCGGCAAGGGAAAATGCTGACCTTGTCGCCAACGATGCTGGCACAATTAAAAGCCAGTCCGACTACGATTTGGGGTTGGTACAGCAAGGAAGAGATGGAGGCATGGAAGTTCATCTTTCCGGTGACACCAGTCAGCATCCGAGAGGGCTCACTCCCCTTGACAGATCCGGCGTGGATGGAGTGGGATCACCCGTGGTGGATTTTTTCATCGGACAAACCAACGAAAGCAGAGGCCAGGATTTTCGGGTGGCGAGCTCTATCGCCGCAATCTCTGGAGCGAAGCTTGAGCGAATCAAGTCAGGTGGAAGACATCATGGAAAAGAGAGTTTGGATTGTAAAGACAGGGGCAGTGCGGTGTTGGGGAAACGAGATTTCCATGGCAGTGGTCAGAGTCGCTCCTCCGTTTTTCAGCTTGCTGGTCAGCTCAAGGGAGCAACCAATGGGGATTCTAGAACATTTGTTGACAATAGTGGAAGGGGTGGAATTACCCAGGAAACAATTGAGGGAGATGGGATGGAGGTGTCTGCTCAGGTCGGAGAACCTGTTTCTGCATGAGGCAGAGTCCGTGCCCCTTTCAAAATTCCCAATGAATATCGTATTTTGGAACTGTAGGGGAGCTTTGAATCCCCGTTTTCATAGTGTGCTGTCGGATTTGCTGAGTAGGCACTCACCTGCAATCGTGGTTGTTACGGAAACAAGAGTGGGTGGAGAGAGGGCAAAAGCCATTACAGATAGGCTCCCCTTTGACGGAGCAATTCATGCCGATACCATTGGCTTTTCTGGTGGCATCTGGGTGCTGTGGAATTCAGCTGTTGTGGAGGTTACGCAGCTCGCCAAGACTAAACAGGAGATACACGTCACAGTTAAGGTACTTGACTCTAATCTCACCTGGATTTTATCTTCCATTTATGCTTGCCCTAGATTAGCGGAACGCAGACTGTTATGGAATAATTTGTCCTCCATTGCTAAACTGCACCATCTTCCCTGGCTTATGGTGGGAGATTTTAACGAACTTCTTTCTTGTAATGATAAACAAGGGGGAAACCCTCTGAATCCTAGGAGAGTTCAGCTTTTTAAAGATTGCTTAGATGCTTGTGGGATGGTGGATTTGGGCTTTCATGGGCCTAAGTTCACATGGGTTAACAAAAGAGAGATGGGTCATTACATTCAAGAGAGGCTAGATAGGGCTTTTGCGAATTGTGATTGGAGGGGTCTGTACCCTGAAGCTTCGGTCCATCACCTGGCCCGTACCCATTCTGACCATTGTCCAGTTCTGCTGTGTTTGGATGCCCCCTATGGTGTTAGATTAACCAGACCTTTCCGCTTCCAGCCCATGTGGTTATCTCACCCGGCGTTCCCTGATTTTGTCTCTGATACTTGGGCTGAGGATTTGAGCCTTAAGCCCAACGTAGAGAAGTTCACTAGGGATGTCATTTCCTGGAATAAAGATGTGTTTGGAAATATCTTTCACAAAAAGAATAGGGTTGAAGCTAGGCTGCGTGGGGTTCAGGCCGGTATTGCTCGTAGGCCTAGTGAAACTTTGTTTAGACTTGAGTTTCAGCTTCAAAGAGAGTTTTTGGACATTCTTAAGCAAGAGGAAGAGTTTTGGTCAGTTAAATCTAGGTACAATTGGCTTATTCAAGGCGATAAAAACACCAAGTTCTTTCACATTTCTACTTTGATCAGACGTAAGAGAAATAGGATTTGCTCCCTTCAGGATAACCAGGGAAATTGGGTTCATGATGCACAGGAGGTTGCTGAGCTTGTTAGGTCTGGTTTTGTTAGCTTATTTTCCTCTGAGAGTGCCTATGTCCCTTGGAAGCCCTGGGTTATCCCCCGTTGGTCCAAGAGCCTTAGCCTGGAAGAGGCAACTGTGCTTGCAATTGTGCCTACTGGTAGCGAAGTTAAGGATGGTTTATGGAGTTTAAAACCCCTCAAAGCCCCTGGGCCTGATGGGCTGCATGCTGGCTTCTTCCAAGCCCATTGGAATATTGTGGGGGATAATGTTATAAAGGAGGTCCAAGAGATTTTTGCTACTTCGATCATGCCAGATTACCTTAATGAAACTTTGATTTCCTTAATTCCCAAGCGCCCCGGGGCAGATTGCTTGGCGGCTTTTGGACCTATTAGCCTATGCAACACTGTGTATAAAATTGTGACTAAGATCATAGTGAATAGGATGCGAAGCTTACTTCCAAAGCTTATTTCTCCTCTCCAAACGGCCTTTGTGCCGGGTAGATTAGGATTGGACAACATGATTATTGCCCAAGAAATCATCCATACTATCAGTAGGAAGATAGGGCAAGTGGGGTACATGGCAATCAAAATTGATCTTGAGAAAGCCTATGATAGACTAGAATGGCATTTTGTTAGGGACATGCTTCTTCTTTACAAGTTTCCTGGCTCCCTCACTAAGTTGATTCTTAGCTGCCTCTCCACTTCCTCCATCTCTGTGTTGCTCAATGGTGGGAAGTTGGATTCTTTTCTGCCCTCTCGGGGTATCAGACAGGGCGACCCTCTGTCCCCGTATCTTTTTATCATTTGCATGGAGATGTTGGGGTTCTTGATTGAGTTGAAGTGTGATGAGCATCTCTGGGATCCTGTCAAAGCTTCTAGAAATGGTCCGGCTTTCTCTCACCTTTTCTTTGCCGATGATTTGGTTCTTTTTGCCAAGGCAGATTGGAAAAATTGTTGCAATATTCGGGAAACTCTTGACACCTTTTGTGAGTTATCTGGGCAGAAGGTCAGCTTGGCCAAATCTAAGGTGTATTTTTCTCCTAATATTAGACCAGAGGAGCGGGATGAGTTGTGTGAGGTGCTGGGTATGAGTTCTACTCCTAATCTCGGCAAATATTTGGGGTTTCCTCTTAAGCACCCTGGGTCATCGTCTCATGATTTTGATTTTGTGTTGGAAAGGGTTCAAACCAAGCTTCAAGGTTGGAAAGCTAGTCTCCTTTCTATGGCGGGACGGGTCATTCTCACCCAGTCTGTAACTTTCGCGGTCCCCTCTTACTTGATGCAAGGCTGTTTTCTGCCTTCAAGAGTTCTTAATGGCCTTGACAGACTAAATCGAAATTTTATCTAGGGTTCAACTGAGGAGAAGAAAAAAATGCATATGATCGGTTGGGATAAAGTTACAAAACCCAAAAATCGCGGAGGTTTGGGTGTTCACAGTGCTAAGGGAAAGAATCTCACTTTGGCTGCAAAGCTGTGTTGGAGGATGGAGAATTCTGATAATGCCGGTTGGGCTGAGGTCCTAAAGAAGAAGTATAGATGCAGGACTCATCACAGAAAAGGGAGTTTTTCGTGTGTTTGGTCAGCCATTAAAAAAGGTCGGTCTATATTCGATAAGGGATCTAAATGGATCATTGGGAATAATAGTTCGCTGAGTTTTTGGCACGACAAATGGCTTAATGAAGGGACACTCCGTTCTCTTATTGAGGGCCCTTTGAGTTGAGAGGAAGAAGAGTTTAAAGTGACCGATGTGATGATTAATGGCACTTGGTCTACCAACAACATTTCCTTTGTGTTTCCTGATGATGTGCTAAAGGCAATAAGGGCCACTCCTATCCGTAGAACTGCCTGGAGAGCTGATCAACGCTGCTGGGTTTTGAGTGCTAATGGGGCATTTGAAACTAAGAGTGCTTATCTCTTAGCCATTAATGAGGATTCAAGCATTCAGGATTTCAATGGTAAGTGGATTTGGAAGCTTTGTATTCTGCCCAAAATCAAGTTCTTCCTATGGAAGTGTTACCACCATAGTCTACCTGTTAATGCAGTCCTTTCTCATAGAGGGATTGAAGGCCTAGGGGGTTGTAGTAGCTGCTTGGACCCAAATGAATCCATTGCCCATGTTTTGAGAGATTGCTCTGTGGCTCAAGTTTTTTGGAGACAAGCAAAATGCCCCCCTTCTTTATGGCAGTCCTTCTCAGGTGATTACCTTGAGTGGCTGCATTTAAACTCTAATAGCTCCTTATTGGCCTGTGAAAAGGACTACCCGTGGTGTTTGTTTTTCCTTTTGGGCATTTGGCATCTCTGGTTGCAGAGGAATAGAAAGATTTTTAGGCCTCACTTCTTGATTTCAAGTTCTGTACAGTAGGTGGAGATGCAAACCAGAGAGTTTCTTTACTGCATTGCGGATCCGAGGAAGGGAAATATAAAAATCTCAAGATTGGTTAAGTGGCTGAAACCTCCTGATGGTTGGTGGAAGCTTAACACTGATGGTTCTTTTTTGGGATCCTCGAGGTCTGCTGGTGGAGGTGGGTTGATTCATGACTCTAGGGGGCAGTGTATTGGTGGTTTTGTGAAAACTATTGCAGCTTCCTCAAGCCTGGCAGCAGAATTATGGGCTTTGAGGGAAGGTTTATTGCTTTGTATTGACTTGCAAGCCCAAGCCGTGGTTGTTGAGCTTGATGCCTTTGCTGCAGTATTGTTGGTTTCCAGTTATGCCTGCACTAATGGTGATTTCGCTATCCTTGTGGATGATTGCAGGGACTTGCTGCAGCAACTGCCTCAGGTTCAGATCTTGCACTGCTACAGGGAGGCAAATGCTTGTGCTGATGCTCTTGCGCGGTTGGGTTCTGCTAGTCTAGATGTTGAGCTTTATTTTGTAACCCCCCCTCCCATGCTTTTTCCTTTTTTAGACTCTGATATGTCGGGAACTTATCACCCCAGACTTTGCTCAGCTTTGGCTGATCCTTCTCTTTAGTTTAATATGATTCCAGTTTACCAAAAAAAAGAAAGATTTAAATAGGAATAATAAACTAGACAACACATAGATTAAATTAAGATCTCTACTACAATTCTCAAGGTTCACAATTCTCAAGGTTGTAAATTGTTATTGGTTGATAAATAAATAATGTCGATAGTGAACCTATATAAAAGTTAGTAAAAACTTATAAACTGATAGGATCAATTAAGGGAATGGTGTGCAAAGGTTGTGTTCGAGGCGACCAACCTCCAAGAAAAGAAGAAAATGAAGGATAAGAAGAACAAAGGGAGATTGGGAATTTTAGGAAAGAATGATTTCAGTAAAATTCATATTGTTTCTGCTTACCCTTATCATATCTCTCTCTCTACCTTTTATACAGTTCAATTCTCCCTTAGCTGGCACATACAGCTGGCACAACAACTAACCTCTTGTAACTACTTTTTCTGCACTAACCCACCTACACACACAGAAGCACTACACATGCTACACACAGTAGTACAACACACAACATACTTCTATCAAGTCAATACAACTCCTATCAATCCATTCTCCTTAAAAACCTTGTCCTCAAGGTCAGACAACTTAACAAAGTGCCCTCCCCCCCCCCCCCCACTCAAAGAACCTTGCCCACAAGGTGAGGAAATCGGTTGTGAAGAGTATAGAGAGGCTCCCAAGTTGCATCAGCAGTAGATTGACCCTGCCATTGAACCAATACCTCAGTAATAACACAAATCCTCAGTTGCTTGGATCGCTGCTGCAAAATTGCAACAGGTTCAAGTTGAAGTAAACCAACTGAATCCATGGAAGGAAGAGAAGAAGATGGAGTAACGTGAGCCCCTAATTTCTATCTCAAACAGGAGATATGAAACACAGGGTGAATAGGACAGCCCTCTGGCAAAGCCACCTTGTAAGCCACCTCACCAATACGTTGAACAATCTGAAATGGACCATAGAACTTCGGAGAGAACTTGGTATACCCTTTCACTCTCAAGGAAGATTGTCTATAAGGTTGAAGCTTAATGTAAACCCAATCTCCAACACTAAAGGACTTATTAGACCGGTGTTGGTCAGCCAAAAGCTTCATCCTGGCCTGAGCTGAAGTCAAATTCTGCTTCAAAAGAGGAAGAAGCTCTTGCCTAGCACGTAAGAAATTATCCATAGCATCAACCTTAGTCACTCCAGAAATATAATCCAAAAGTCTAGGAGGGGGATAACCATACAATGCTTCAAAAGGGGTCATTTTGGTAGAAGTATGGTAATTAGAATTGAACCAATATTCTGCCAAATGCAACCAATTAGTCCACACATGAGGTCGGTCACACACAAATGCCCTCAAGTACTATTCCAAGCTTCTATTAACAACTTCAGTCTGACCATCAGATTGTGGATGATAAGCTGAGGTCATTGCCAATTTTGTGCCTTGCAACTGAAACAACTCCTCCCGAAAAGCAGCAGTAAAGACAGCCCCCCTATCACTGACAATAGACTTGGGCATGCCATGAAGCTTGAAGACACCCTGCATAAACATAGCAGCCACTTTTGCAGCAGTAAAAGGATGGTGGAGAGAGAAGAAATGCACAAACTTGGTAAGTCTGACAACCACTACTAAGATAACATCTTGACCATGAGATTTAGGCAACCCTTCAATGAAATCCAAGCTAATATCCAACCAAGGTCTATCAGGAATGGGAAGAGGCTGCAACAAACCAGTTGGTTTAGAAGTATCACTTTTAGTTCTTTGGCAGACCTCACAACATCGAATATGATCTTTAATAGCAGACTTCATGCCCTGCCAGTAGAAATCTTGCTTGACCCTGTGAAAAGTCTTAAGGTACCCGGAATAACCACTAATTGGACTGTCATGCAATTGCTGAAGAAGCAGTGGAATCAAGGAAGATGTAGGGCTGAGATAAATCTTGTTCTTGTAAAGAATAAGGCCATTTTGTAAAGAATAACCCGCTGGAGGAGGATGGTTAGAATCAACAAGCTTGAAAAGTAAATCTTGGTAACCCCCATTAGATTTGTAACTGTCTTTGAGTGAATCTAACCACAATGGACAAGGAAATGAAATGAAATAAAGGGAAGCATCAGGGGAAGGGTTGTCAACAGAAGATTGCACTCTAGAAAGGGCAGCAACAACTTTATTTTCTCTCCCCTTTTTGTACTCTACCACAAAAGAGTAACCCAACAACTTTGTGATCCATTTCTGTTGAGTAGTAGTGCCAATTCTCTGTTCAAGGATGTATTTGAGGCTGTGCTGATCTGTTCTGATGAAAAAAGGATTGCCAACCAAGTAAGGTCTTCATTTCTTGACAGCCTTCACCAATGCCAATAGCTCCTTTTCATAAGTAGATAGATGCAAGCACCGACCCTTAAGTGCCTCACTATGATAAGCTAAAGGTCTACTTTCTTGCATTAAAACAGCACCCAAACCATAACCAGAAGCATCGCATTCAATCACAAAAGGCACTGAAAAATTAGGTAAAGACAAGACTGGTGGATTAGAGACAGCTTGCTTAAGTGCTTTGAAAGCCAAATCTGCATCAGAAGACCAATGGAAAGAGTCTTTTTTAAGTAGAGCAGTTAGTGGGGCAGCAATGACTCCATAATTTCTAATAAACTTTTGGTAATACCCAGTTAAGCCAAGAAACCCCCTCAAAGCCTTAACCGAAATAGGACTAGGCCAATTCTACATAGCCTCAGTTTTTTTAGGATCAGTTCTAACCCCTTCACCTGAAATTAAATGCCCCAAATACTCCATTTCATTGCACCCAAAAACACATTTGCTCATTTTTGCAAACAGTTGGTTCTTAAGCAGCACCTCTAAGACTCCAAGGTCTTACTAAAAACTAAGATATCATCAAAAAACACCAACACAAACTTCCTTAAGAAAGGTTTAAAGATGTCATTCATTAGGGATTGGAAAGTAGAGGGTGCATTAGTTAGGCCAAAGGGCATGACTAGGAACTCATAGTGCCCCTCATGAGTCCTAAATGTTGTTTTGGGAATATCATGTTCATTCATTCTAATTTGATGGTAACCCGACCTAAGGTTTAGTTTAGAAAAAATTGTTGCTCCACACAACTCATCAAGTAACTCATCTACCACCGGAATTGGATACTTGTCCTTAATAGTGGCCTTATTAAGTGACTTATAGTCAATGCACATGTGCCAACTGCCATTTGCCTTTCTTACCAACAACACAGGTGAAGAAAATGGGCTTTGGCTAGCTCTAATAGATCCTGCATCAAGCAATTCTTTGACAATCTTTTCAATCTCAGATTTTTTATAAAAGGGATACCTGTAAGGCCTTTCATAGATGGGTTGACTGCCCTCCTTCAAAGTGATAGAATGTTCCTGATTTCTGAGTGGTGGTAGACTAGTAGGCACTTCAAAGACCTTGTTGAAGTTCTGGAGTAATTGAGCTAAAACCGGATGTGGCTGCATTGTTGAGGTTGTTGGAGGAGTGGCTACAATCTGCAACAACAACCCTTTCTTGACAGTACGTGTTAAAAACTTCTCACCCTCTTGCAAGGAAGGCCTTGAGGGTTGTAAACCCTTAAGCAAAACAGAAATGCCTTCATGCCAAAATTGCATAGTGAGATGCTTGAAGTCCCATTGAATCAACCCCAAGGAATACAACCATTGGGTACCCAATACTACTGCACAATCACCAAGAGGCAATATGTTCAAATCCACCTTAAAGATATGCCCTTGAACTTTAAGTGGAACCCCATAACTGACCCATTTAGTCTTGATTAAAGCACCATTAGCAATCTGAACTTCAAATGTGTCCTTAGATGATAGAGGCAAATTCAATGCCTTCCACATCTCTTCATCCGGAAAAATTATGTGTGCTGCCACTATCAATCAAAATAACCATCTCTTGTTGCTTAATCCTTGCCAAAACCCTCATGGTTCTTGGAGAAGGACTACCAAGTAGTGCATAAAGAGTAATCTCAGCAACATTACCCTTCAACTCTGCATTACCCTCAATCTGAATGCTTCTTAACCCAGCCATACCTTCCTTCACACCTTGATCCGTTCCAGCAGAATCATCAGTCATCACCCCTTGCAACTGATCATCAAAATGTAATTCTTGCAAACCTTCCATAAGGAAAATTCTTGGAATCTTGCAATGGTGACCTGCATGCCACTTTTCTTCACAATGGAAACAAAGCCCTTTCTTCCTTCTTTCTTCAATCTGTGCTACAGGAATTTTTTGAACAGGGATTTTGGTCGTTTTTACATTTATCTTATCATTCTTGATTGCTGTGGGTGGTGGTCCAAGAATAGAAGATTTAGGCACATCTATCCATGGTTTAGTAATTCTCTTGTTACTAAGGATATATTCCTCTTGTATTTTTGCAAGTCCGAAGGCAGAATTAAGAGTTTGTGGATTGAACATCTTAACAGGCAGACATATTTCATCTTTTAATCCACTCAAAAAGCAGCTAAGTTTGTGTTTTTCAAAAAATTCTTTGATTCTATTGGATAAAGCTTCAAACTGAGCCTTGTAATTAGAAACAGAACTTACCTGCCTCAATTTTGTTAATGCTTCCATAGGATCATCATAGGCCAAAGCTCCAAATCTGGTGTGCAAAGCTCTCACAAAGGCTTCCCAACTTGTGAACTGCCCTATCTCCTCAGCATCTTGGAACCAGATCAAAGCTTCATCCTCCATGTGATAGGAAGCTAAAAGAATCCTTTGATTTGGGGGTGTGTTGTACAATTGAAAAAACTGATGAGCCTTATAGACCCAACCTGAAGGATTCTCTCCCCTGAATCTTGGAAACTCCAATCTCACTGACTTTGGAATTGCCGTGAGTGAATCCAATTGTGTTGGTGTGGTAGCTGGAGATTAAGGTACAGTCCTCTATTGCCATTGATTTCTAGCTTTAGTGAATCCTTGCATAGTTTCTGTCAATGTTTGTAATGCTGAAGTCATAGCATCAATTTTCTGGTGAATGCCTTGTATTTCTTGCTCGTGTTGATCAGAAGTGAATGAAAGATTATTGTATTTCTCATTGAGAGCAGCCAAGGATCGTGTTTCTACTATGAAAACAGAGTTGGCTCTGATACCAAATTGATAGGATCAATTAAGGGAATGGTGTGCAAAGGTTGTGTTCGAGGCAACCAACCTCCAAGAAAAGAAGAAAATGAAGGATAAGAAGAACAGAGGGAGATTGGGAATTTTAGGAAAGAATGATTTCAGTAAAATTCATATTGTTTCTGCTTACCTTTATCATATCTCTCTCTCTACCTTTTATACAGTTCAGTTCTCCCTTAGCTGGCACATACAGCTGGCACAACAACTAACCTCTTGTAACTACTTTTTCTGCACTAACCCACCTACACACACAGAAGCACTACACACGCTACACATAGTAGTACAACACACAACATACTTCTATCAAGTCAATACAACTCCTATCATAAACTCAGTTGTTAAATTTTTTGTGTAGTTAACATTTGTAAAATTGTGATTTCCAACTAGCCTTAGTTGGCTTTAATTCCGTGCCAAAATTAATTGTATTTTCTTCAATCATTTTCTTGTATTTATGTGGGTTTATTTGTAAGGGATGAATGTAAGAGATTGGTGAAGAATCAAAAGTCAAAGAAGAATCAACGCAATTCGCAACTAGCTCGTGAGAAGAGTAATCGCGAAAGGCCACGTGTGAAGCGCATGACTAGAAGCTGAAGAGTCATGTCAAGCTGTCAAATTCGCAAGTACTTCGCGAGAAAGACCATCTCATGAGGTACTCACAAAACTCTCTGTTTGGCAAAAAAAAAGTGTTTTATCAAATTCTTTACCCACACTATATATATCCTCATTACCCAAGAAATGTAAGGAGTACTTTTCAGAGTGAAAACCCTAGCAAAAACACTTGAGAGTTAAAGATTGTCATACCCACAGTTATCTACATATTTTCTCTTAGTTTTCCTCTGCTCTTACCTCTCCATCTCTACATTTTTGAGAGGTTTTTAGCCTAAACACTTACCTCACCCAATCTGATTGTTGAGTCAAGTTTTGGTGCCTTTGGGAAGTATTAGAAGGAGCCATTAAGTAGTGGATGCAATCGGGTTAAATTGCAGGATCCAGAAAGCTAGTGAAAACAAGACTCCGAGAAGTCTGTTGGTAGCAGGAGTTTGGAGGGCTCAAGTACATGAGGTAAACTAGGCTTGGAGGGTCTTTTGTTATTCATATACTCCATCTTATTCACCAGTAGATCGATTTCGACTTGGAGAGTCACAGAGAGGTTTTTCGCTGAGTTCTACAGTTTCTTCTTCGATAACTCATCTTGGTGTTATTTTGTGTTTGCATATCTCTTCCCTACTCTTTAAGCTTTTCTTTTATTGTTCATTGTGGTTGAGTATGGTTTAGAGTAGTGTTACCAGTTTATTGCGCTTATTTACTCTTATTTCACACTTTGATAAGTTAGAGTAAAACCAATCTAGCCGTAATTTTAAAATTAGGGTCTAAACAAGCATTAGTATTTTCACACTAATTGAGCTTTCAGCATTACTTATCTAATTTAAGTTAAACTATTAAACTCCATACTAACTATGTCCAAAGAATATTGACATCAAATGTGCTAAAATAACTAAAATGCTTTTTTAGCACTCAAAACATTAAAAAACTTACTATATCAAAGGTGCTAAAAGTAAAAAATTTAAACCCCTATCTTGGCTATTTACTGTAGCTAGATGGTATATACAAAAAGCATTATCTAAATGAAAGTTAAAGAGAGACTCTTGAGTGGTAAAGCTTTTTTTTTTTTCATTAAAAAAAATACTTAAATGAAGTTGTAAAAGAATAGAGTATTTGATATTGGATGTATTATATTGTAAAATAGTGTGTTAAAAATTTAAAATAAGTAAAGTAATTTTTTGAGTCGATAATGAATGCTCTACAAAATGGTTTGTCAAAAAAAAAAAAAAAAAAGTGATTTTTTCCAATTTTATTTATTTTCTTGACTGAGGCTACAGACAAACAAATATAGTGCAAAGCTTTTAGGCTTAAAAGTTAAAATAGAAATCTAGTAGTCGACAGAGATACTTTGAGCTCTCAAATGGAGCTGCAAGGGCTGCAACCTGAAGCCAACTACTTAGGGAACTGGGACCCAAAAATATACCATGAAAACAACCACGATAAAAACAATTGAAAGAGCTTTTCAAAAAAAAAACAGTACACGTAAAACAAATTAAGCTCCACAACCCGAGGGGCTGTCTCAAAAAAAACAGTACACGTAAAGGCCTACATACATAGCTGCCATTGAGTAAGAAAGGGCCCTTCAAGACCATAATTGTTGGTCCCTTTCCCTTTTCCATGGGAGCTTGATTTCTTTACTGTCTTCCAAGGAATCGTCAAGAGATGGTTGACAGCTCTCTCTCACGAGTCAACTTAAGTGAGTGACTTAAATTCCTCTTGCAATTAATGGGCCATAGTTGTTGGTCTCTTTGAGATTTGATCTCGTGAACTCCCATATATGACCATGAGGGTTTTTATTTTACGTAAGACTTTTGTTTAATTAGGACAAAGAGAGAAAAGAAATGGTAGAATGAGAAATCCTCTTCCTATATAGGCATCTTATCTATGTACAGTTGCACTAATACCATTGCCCATATATAGTAAACATGACATATGACCCTACAAAGAAAGGACGTTTTATCTCACGAGCCTCTCACAACATAAATAATGTTTGTCTTATATATTATGAGAGAGGTCTTATCAAACTGTATCGGGATACTTTTTGCTATTTAAACAGACTAGCCTATATGAGCCATTATAAATAGAGTGGTATTTATTTGAGTTTTCTATGCGAGAGATTTAATACCAAAACCAAGTGAATGAGAGGGTACACCCGCGGAACAACAGTACGTAAGGAGATTGATAGAATGGTGAGAGGGGTAGGTTTTTGTTAGACATGTATGCTGTTTCAATTAGGCCTTTGTTTTTTCAATTCTTCTAAACAAAAAGGCCGCATGTTAATACACATACATATTAAAACGTCGTTGTTTAACAATAATTGATTTTTCTTTCTTTTTTTAATCATATATATAGACACACACATTGTTGACAAGTTTGGTTATCGACCAAGCCCACGATCAAGTAATTGAATTGTCAACGTCGGCTCTGATGATCGAGTTTGAACTGATCAGTAACAGCCAAAGTTGATCGGTTTCGGCCGCTTCTATACTTCTCACACTGGTGGGCACCTCTCCATCAATTTCAAGCGGTTTCCAATTCCGAGGTTGAGCTTCAAGAATTTGGGAATATCCAATCATCAACTTCTACTTCAATGGATAATCTACCAGCCCTGCTTATTTTCAGATTAGCCTTACTCTATATATATATGCTACCACATGGCTTAACCTTCCTTAGTCCGCATCTCAATGGGAAAATTATGTACTTCAATCCACAAAGGCATAATCTTAATAAGATAAGAGAATGCTTCGACTATATATCCAGTACAGCTCACTTCTTCTTAAGGTGGTAAGGTATATCAAGAAAAGTCCCTCAAACATTATATGCTGTGAAAGATATTTCAAATGGAATGTCGCCTAGATCTGCACCCTCTATCATAGTTCTCACATCCACCTGTGTTATAGTAGTCATATAATGCTCACCAATTTCAGGTTTTTGAGTGAGCGCCCAAGATGGGTTAGCTGTTGTTTGAGTGAGCCTAAACTTAAAAGCCACTAAGTCTTGCATGTTAGAATTGATGTTCGGATTATGCATGAGAAAGAGAGAGAAGAGAAAGAAATAGAAAGTGGAAGAAAAATGAACATGGTTGGCTTGACTGCTATGACTACATCCACCATAAAAAGCTGCATGAGAGGCTACATCTTTTAAGTTCTTAGTGTAACAATGAACTCCAATGTAGATTATACATAGTAGCTAACCTTAGATTAACCTTAAGGTTTTAGTACTTACATTACAAATACGATAACTTACTTTGTTTGTTCTACGAGTAAGAGCTTACAATGTGCTTGGGTCTCTTAGATCTTAATATTTCTAATATTCTTAAACTGAAGGGGTAAGCTTGAGTTTGGAATGGAAAACCATTACAAAGTTGGATCGAATTGGATGTACAGAAGATTGAGCTTGATATGGAATGGAATGGAATTTAGGAAATGGATGTGATCAGTGGTAGTAGAAAACAACATTTGGCCTTGGATGATGGATTCAGGACAACTGCCAACAATGATGACATTGATAAATGTGTAAGCGTTGTGAGTGCAGCGACGACAACAACAAGAATGATGATATCAATTGTGAAAAACGTTGTGTTGGTAGCAAGTAATTGAAAATTGGTTCGTCGGGGCACATCTAACCCTTAGGCCTTAGAGATGCATGAGTTAACAACCTTTGATGAAACTTGCATGGGTAATATTCTTGAGTATGGTTATAGCACATGGTGAAGTATGACGCTAGTGCATTATATATATGGTATGTGGGCCTAAGTCTTGATGCATGGCATGTGTGAGTGCGGATGGTTGGCATACTCTTCTGATGATGCGTGAGGGTGCATGAGGGGTTTTCTGGAGGAGCTTTTGATGGAATTATGAAAAGTTGCGTTAGGTCTTTATTTGATTTATGTGGTTGATGGCTCGAAAAGAAACACAAAGGGTGTGGATACTATGTTAGAAAAACTGAGACATGGAAATATACCATGTTAAAACTGTTCTTGGGATTATTCAACAGTTTTGGGGCCCATTTCATGCATTATACAGGAAACGAAGACTATTTCTTACATGCATGCATGGCTGCAACCAATAAAATTTGAATGGCCTATGGACATTGTCTAATTTGAAGTGGACCGTAACAAATATATTTTCTTGCATTAGTAATCGGATTAAAGTAATTGCATTACTATGTTTCTGGCATAATTAGTAGTACAATTCTTGCTCAGCTGTTTAATTTTCTCACTATTCTTCTATGAACTTTGTTACTACATTGCATCTTAGATAAGCCAAAGCTCATGAATTCTATTAGTCTTAACTAGGATTATTTAACATATGCAGTAAAGAAAGCTGTGCCAAATTATATTTATCCTATGGCTTGGAGCATCAATGACGCCCACATATGATGAATTCGTTTATGTGTGTGCAAACTCTATAGTTTCCAGGTGATACATATGTGTGTGTATATATATATCATGTCATCGTATTTATCACAATTAAAGAATATAAATAAATTATTGACTGCTTCATGTCTTCTTCCAAGCCTTTTGTTTTGCTTCTTTTTTTTTTTTTTGGGAAGGGGGGAGGGGGCATCGACTTTTCATTCAGCATGCAACAAAAAACTATATTTGGTGAGTATTTGTTTTGAGGTAGTTAATGAAACTTTACAGGCAAGAGAAGAAATAATTCCTATTTGAGACCAAGATAAAATTTATATATGAGCTCATACGCTAGAAAAGCTATTCTTGATCTTTGATTTATATTGATGAAGTAAATTCATTTAGATACATCTAATTGCATGCAGCTGAAAAACTATAGCGAGTGTACATTTGTGTTTACAACTACAACAAATGTACAAAAAAAGTTCATAACTCATTTAAATGTAATATTGTGATTAGTACTACATTGAAAAATACTAAAATCACAAAAAATTATACAATTTTTACCACAACTCTTGCCACGTGACAAGTTATAATAAAAGTTGTATAATTTTTTGAAGCTCTAGCATTGTTCATGCTACATCACTTTCACATGAAAACAATTAGTGACATCACTTATACTATAAACTAATCACAATTTACCATCTCAATAATTGTGAAATTTGTTGTGTATTTTAAAGTTATAATTATAACTATGTATGCTTCTAATAGAAAACTATCATTTATTAACAAAAGAGTGGACATCCACAGCAAATTGATTCGTTTAACTGTTTGTTAAGGGGGAAAAGAGGACAAAAACAAACAAGAATGAACATTTCATTTGCAAACCAACACTTGTTTTTTTGTTTTTATAATCATTTGCAAACCAATACATAATACATTGACACTAAAGATCTATAATTTCTAACAATCATGTAGTCTAAGGTTTTCTTAAAACACAATAATGAAAAACACAAAAACAAAAAAAAAAAACAAAAAAAAAAAGATATCATCACACGCATAAAATGATAATCAAATTGATATAGTTTTGGAGCCCCTCGTGATCATGCTAGGTGATTAATATTGTTCAACTCACTTTGTTCATCACACGAAGTATGTATTGTAGATCTGATCAGTTCAGCTTCCCAGATGGCAGCATGGTTGAAGGTCGGCGCAGGAGAAGAAGGAGAAATGAGAGGCTTAAAAGTAGGCTGTTGTTGAGGTTGATTCACAAACATATTGTCATTAATCAAAGAATCCAGAAATGAAGAGAAGGTATCCTCATTGCAGTTTTCAATATAATTTTCTTCATTTCCTTGTACATAGCCACCTCGCAATCCCATGGTCATTGCACCATCAGAATTATGACAATTCTGAGTGTTACTAATATCATTCACCACCAGATTTTGATATTGACCCAGTTGGTCATTTGCATCACTTATTTGAATAGAGCTTCCACCCATTTCTTCTACTAACCCAGGAGACAAATTAGATTTAGGGCTTGGTTTTGAATTTGATGCAGCGTGATCATGAGCTATTATTACCTCTAAGGAATTATTAGGATTAGGGTTGACTACTAGTGGCTTGTGGTTTCTTGGATCTATTCCTTGGCTGATTAGCTTCTTGCTAAGATGGGTATTCCAATAGTTTTTTATCTCATTGTCAGTTCGTCCTGGAATTCTTCCAGCTATCAAAGACCACCTGAGGGAGAGAGAGAGAAAGAATGACAAATTGGCGCAAAAACCTCAAGCTCAAGCTCAAAACTCAAAAACCCAAATGGATAAAGTGATTTTAAATAATAAAAAAATGAAAGAACTCCAAAAGTACTAGGTGATTTGGTTGGAGAAGAAAACCCTGAAAGTTAAATGATTGAAGGAGTATATACGATGTATTAATTACCTGTTACCAAGTAAGCGGTGAAGGCGAAGAATGAGATCTTCCTCATCAGGAGCAATACGTCCTCTCTTAACAGAAGGACGGAGATAATTCATCCAGCGAAGGCGACAGCTCTTGCCACAGCGGAGCAATCCAGCACGTTTTGGTAGAGTGCGCCACCGTCCTTCACCTTCTCTTTTGATGTAATTTGATAAAATCTCATCTTCCTCAGGAGTCCATGGCCCTCTTTTTATCCCCACTTTGCTACAACATGGTGTCTTGCTCGTAGACCCTCCTCCCGATGATGGGTTCCTCATGATGTTAATATCTCTCTCTCAGCTAGCTTATTGGATTGGTTACTACCGTAGCTTTCTAGAGTAGATCTTTTTTTTGCTGGGTAATGGATAATGAGAATTTTAGTTTAGGGTTTCATTCAAATATGGTGTTTTATAGGCACACGTAACGATGAAGAAAGCCGACTCGAAATGGAAAGGGAGGAAAGAAACAAACAAACAAACAAATTAAAAATAAAATAGTTTAACCACCCAATCAAATTGCAACACCTGGATATAAGCTGCTTCCCATTTTCCTCCTTTGATTGCATGGGCGGCCCACTCCTCTATGCTCATTCTCTTTTGGTCAGCTATCCTATTCCTATATCAGAGGCCTTTCTTATTCCTTATCCGGATGTATTCAACGTGTCACTATTATTAGTATATTATTATTTTTTTGGAAAATTTGAAGTTGAAAAGAAATAAGGAACGAATAATTCTAGAGATAACTGATCACGTATTTCTAATTCTATAATTTGTTAATTTGTACAATTACAAGTAGTTGATTTTTTCTGTTTAATGTGACCTAGTTATAACTTTAGATTAGCTACATACAATTATATAAGTCAATAAATTATAAAATTAGATAGGACAATAATTGTGTTTGTAAACCAACCAATAAAAAATGAATGAAAACGGAAGGCATTAGAATATTTTGGCAAATCCGCCACCTTTACTGAGAGGAAGGTACGAGACTTCAACGTCAACCCAGTTTGACCAGTAGTGGTCTCTAACTCTCTAAGCGTTGGAGAACAATTTTGGTGCACATCTTTGTGCCAAGCGGGCGGCTAGGGTTGCTTGCTTAATTACTTCCTTATGGTCTTCCTAACTTTTCCTTAGTTAATTCCTTTAATTTATTTATTATATTTTTTTTTCCCTTGTTTCGAACGATCATGATCGCAAATTACTTATATCTTTCTTATGCTTTGAGAAAGGAAATACCCCTCATGCATGAATAACGTACTGTACATGCTCGGTTTTTGTTCTAACCTTATCATATGAGCCAGTCCTACATTATTACAGTGGAACTGCTTATGTTCGATCATATTGCAATTTATATACACACATATATATATATATATATATATCATATTACAATTTATCTCTTAGCTAGGATAAATACTTATTTTTATCTATCAATAAATTTACGTGAATTTCAATTTGACTATGATTTTTTTTTTTTTTTTTAAATGTAATCTCTGTTTTTTAAAAATGATTTCAATTTAGTCATTCAGTCCATCTTACTAACACTAAAAACTTATGTGCCATATTGAGTTGCCTATGTAGCATAACTCAATATTTGGCAACCAAAAATTCGGAAACTGTATCATACGTCCCACGTGGAAGTATGACAAGATAACACCTTGCTTATTGTTGATTTAAGCACGATAGAAACTAACTCATGATTCATGCTAGAAGTCAAAATAGGCATTGGCTTGAGATTTATTCCTTGTACACTAAATCTCCTCCTAGCTTCTATGATATGATCCTAGTATCCCATATTGTTTAAGTGTAAATTTAAACATGTGTTTATAAGCTTTTGGACACCCTTTCTTTGCAAGCCAGTTTTTAAGGGTGAGTTCTATCTCTGGGTTAATTTGTAACATTATATTAAACAAAATAGCATCATAAAAGCTCTTGTTGTCTCTTGTTGCATGATTGCACATCTTATGAAGTTGCTTTGATTGCATGACTTTGTAAGCATATATATACATCACCCAAAAAAGATTTAGCATATATATAATATATTATTTTTAACAATTTGTTTCAATAAAATTCCAATTTGCCCCCTCAACAATATTATTAATATTTTAAAAGCTAAAAAATAAAAATTTAGCGCAATAGCAAAAATTAAGCCGAAACAACACCCAAAACAAACACAAGAAAAAAATAATAATAATAATAATCAAAGCCGATTAAAACACCCAATGGCAAGGCATACGTAATAAAAGGGAAAAATAAGGGAATTTCTGCCACTCAAAAAAAATAAATAAATAAATAAATAAACCTAACTTAATGCAAAACGCACACTAAGGGGTTGGGCAGCGGCAAGCACCAGAAGCAAAGGCAGACAAGCACAGTAGCACACCACGCCTAACGCCACCAGCCACCACCAGTCCACCGCAGACCGCCCTGCCCCTGTCAGAACAAGCCTGGTAATTTTTATATCCAATCTCTTTTATTTTTTTGGATGAGAATATTGTATCCTCCCTCAGTCCCTCTCATATTTGAATCTCTAATTGTTTGATTAAATTGTGAAGAGAATTTGAAGAGAGGCAGAGACTAAAGAGAAAGAGTGAAAGAAAAAACCAGAGGCAAAGAGGTAAACTTGCACCGTGACTCTAGACTCATCTTTCTCTATTTAATCAATGACAAAATTTATATTTTTTTATATAGAAAAAGCTGTCCAGTCCACTGAGTTCAGCAGTCCTCTCCTCCCTTTGTTTAATGAAAGCATAAACAAAAAAAACATGTAAGTGACGCAACAGTACAACACTGGCAACAGTGCAACACGTCTCAACACCTATGTATTGCATATATGCTTTTGATGTAGTTTTGTGGCAGTGGTTTGGTGACTTTTAAAAAATTAAAAAGATGTTTTTTGGGTAAGTAATTAAGGGGGTGTTTGGTTTGTGATTTCAAACAACTATTTTTAGTTTTTAAACAATATTTCACGCATTTTAACACACTTTTTTACCCACACGTATTTTCACAGATGTTTTTAAACAATAATTTTCAGTTTTTAAACACACAAACCAAACGGGCCCTAAAGAGATTTTTTGCATGTTTAAAATTTATTGGTTAATTGTTGGTAAACCAGATGAGGAAAATCTCGACTTCAATATTGGGGAAAATTCTCAAACAAAATTTCAAAAGGTTTATATGAGTTTGTTGCAATTACAACGTGATTCCATATGGCGTATGCAAATATATACTTATCACGTTAATCAACAAGATGAAATTCGGCGACATTACATTAAGTTGGGTCCATACCAACCTCGTTTTAAAATTTTTTTTTTAAATCTAAAAAGGGTTAAAGATTTCAAGGTTCTTGGTATGAATATGATCGCTTTAAGTCGTGGCTTAAATATTCTCCTAAAGAAGATGTTTTTTTGTTTATATTTCTGCCTCCCCTAACTCTAAGTCCTAGCTCCGTCCTTGCAAGAATCTATTGCATGTATCCAAATTTTTTATTAGCTAATATATATATATATATATAGTAGATAAATATACATTATAGATTACCCATTTATGCTAATTAGGAATCAATATTATACTATAACTCACTCACAATGAAGATTGCTTTTATCTCAATAATCAAATAGATATAACTCTCCAACTCATGCACATATCTAACTCTTCTTAACTATGTAGGTAGGTTGGTTTTTTTTTAATAAACTTTAAAATTTAGTGAGATAGCATTAGTTGGCCAGATAATCAAAAGTCCTTGCAATAACACGGTTAAGTCTCATTAATAGAAAAGTGATAAAGCAATAGTTGATAAAAACAAATAAGAAGTTGTTTTTATCTAAAATTTTATTGTTATTTTTATCTAAAAATTAGCCAATAAGAACAAATTATAAGAAGTTGTTTTTATCTATAAATTTGCTATAATTTGGTACAGTCACCTGGCACAGTCACTTGGCACAACTATGACTTCTAAGCTCAACTTTTATTATATAGTATATGATATGATTTTATTTTCCATTAATCATAGCTTGTCAAGTATTTTTTCCCCTCCTTTAAAAAAAAAATTTTATTTTTTCCCCTTAAAAAATGGAAAATTATTAGGTACTCCCGGAGTATCATAAATGCATACTTCCTTCTTTCACATAAATGATGGGTCCCACCATGAATTTAATTAGTGGGACCCACCATTCATGTGAGATGAGGAAGTACGCATTTATGGTACTCCGGGAGTACACAATAATTTCCCTTATAAAATAATCAAAGAAAAAATAAAAAACACTTAAGATACTACAATTTTTTTTTTTATTTTAGAAGAAGATACTGCAGGTGATAGAAGAGTAGGATGAAGAATTTTTATTCCTCACTCACCTAATTTACTTTTCATTAAAAAGGCAGTAAACAAAGAAAGTGGCTTATATATTAGGGGTGAAATCACTAAACAACTTAAATATATTATCCCCTCAAAGAAAAAAAAAAAAACTTAAATATGTTGGGGTATTTGCTCAATTATTACTCTTTATCATCATATCAAATTAAATGAGAGTTCCTTCTTTAGGTAACTACCATTTTATATTCAAAAGACACTTAAATTGATTGTTACCGTAATTAAAATGATAACAAGTAAGATCCTTTTAAACTCAATAGCACCTCCTAGTAATTCTAATTCTAATTTTTTTTTTTTTTTTTTAAATGATAACAACAATTGCTTTGCATGCCAAGAGATTTTTTTTTTTTTTTTTATAATACAAGATAGAATTTCTACTCTAACCTAATCTAAATGTATATGTGTGTGAAGCTTCATCCTGGAGACTTAAACTCTAACCCTTACCCCCCGCATCCCATAAACATTTATACTTGTGGACTGACCATCGCACCAAAGATGTGTAGTGGTATGGATTTTTTTTTTTATGTTACTTTAATCATGCAAGCTATTAACTAAATAAATAATTCATTTTCTACTGCTTCAAAGTAGTTGTCAATTGCAACAAATTAATCAAATATGCTTTGACATAAACTTTTAATTATTATTCCAATAAAAAAATACTGTCAATACAAAAGAAGCCAAAATTTGGATAGAATAATGTCCATATTTTCTCTTTTCTATTGTACAACATGATTTTAAATAAATAAATTCCACTATTTTTTTATTTAAAAAAAAAAAAAAGACACCTAAAGCTAGAAATAATAAATCATAGAATAGCTATGATTGTGGTAAATGCATCCATCTCAGATTCATGTAGAACTATAACCTCAATGTCACTCTTCACATGAAATGGCTCCCATGCAATCAATTGAAATCTCTCCTCTATCGTCTTGTCTCTTCCCCACCAAAGTCAATTCCATAAAGATCCAATTTAGGTGACCCAGCAACCATAACATGTAGCTCCAACCCAAAGAAAACCTTCTAATCCAATATCCATTCTTTGCACTTCCCAAAAACTGCCTTATCCAACTCCTTCACAATGCTTCCAGTCGCTTTCGCCGCTACTCAACATTGCCAGAGTGACCACACTCCACACAATTACCACAATAGGTTACAGGTACCAGAGAGTGCAGAAGAGAAATACCATCGGCAACGAATCCAAAGTAATTTGGACTGTCCTCACAACATTTCTCTCCTTCACACTCTCTTGTGTTAGGACGTATGCTAATAAATGTACTGGGTGTGACTCATTGTCCTTGTTGCATTTAGCTATACTAGCCTATTAGCTGTGCAATGCACGGGATACTTTTTTTCTTCTAAAATCAATTTCACACCATCCTCATGATCATGATCATCATCAAATCAACATTGTAATTCAAGATAAATAATGAAATAACTTATCTTTGCTTCCCCCCCCCCCCCCCCCCCCAAACAAAAGGGAAAACATATATTGTATTGCAAATAATATTAAACAATTACATCAATGACAGGTTATTGTTGGACAAAAAATGGAGCTTTTTCCATCCTGTAGCTTGGTGTTCTGCATGATTCTACTTGAAAACAATGAAAATCAATAATTAATTCAATTTCTCAATGAATTTGTTTGACTGCCAAATGCATATTCAGCTATATATAATAAAACCTTGAACTAAAACTGAACAACCTAAATTTACATTTCAAAAAGGTAGATTTCTAAATCTAAATCTTCTCAACTACCTTACCACTTATGAATCATTTCACCACTCCCTCCCAAATTATGAAGCATTTAAAACTTCTCCTAGAGTCCTAATATTCATAGTTAGAATCCCAAATAGATAAAAATATGCAAAATTGGGCCTAACACAACTATTTAGCCTACTTAAATGAGACATTCATCCAATTTTGATAATCCCTAGAACAGGTTATTAAAAAACCAAATACCAAACCCACAAATTTTTATATTTTTTCTGCCCTTCTCACCATACGCACATCATTCACAGCACAGGCTTCAGAACATTCACCCTTTCATATCAAAATGCAATATTTATCCAACATCTTTATTTTTAAGGCAAATAATAAGAAATCTTATATAATTTTTTTTTATTTTGTTTCACTAATTAATTTTCCAGATTTGTAGCAAATCTATTTGTTTGGTGAATTATTACTAAAACTAATTATAAATCAATCTTAGAAAACAGAATTTTTATGGACTTCAAATAAATATCACAAAATATTTTCCTATACCTCAACAAATACCCTCAATTTCATTAGCCAATCAGCCATGAAAATAAACATACTTTGGTATACGGTGGTAGATTGTTTCAACAAAAAATAAAATTCAAATGAAGCATTTGCAATGTTTTCGTTAATTATCAAATATGACCACCCTCATTCTCTAACATTACAACATCATTGAAGCATGATCTAGATTAAAAGAAATCATATATATACATGTGTTTGTAGCAAAAGTAAACAACAAAAAACAAAAAACAAAACAAAAGGCAAAGTTTGATCTGAAGCAGTTTTGACATTATCCATAATTTTTCCCTTATAGAAGATGGGATAATCTAATTTGTGGAAGACACATCAAACACGTTTTTATCTTTTTAAAAATGCAAAGAGTACATTTGAACAAGTAATTTTGGAAATTGCATCAAAGTGAACAGTGCAAATGAGAAATAATAGAGGTTCAGATGATACATGCGATATCTTAAAACTCGAAATTCAAAGTACCATGGATGAAAAATGAAATAGTTAAACTGTGGAATTATGGCCATTAGATAAACTCAAATAGACAGTTAGTTATCATGAAGTTTAATCCATTAATATCTCTTATGACTGTTAACATTATAAAGCACTACTACTACTGCCGCAAAACCTCGCCATTTCTAAGCCCAATAGAATGCATCAATTCATTTTTTAAAAACACATTAAGTGAGTGTTTGGCTTGCGCGTTTCCTGGTGTTTTGGCTTGCTGCGTTTTGGACTGCTGGGACCCACGCGCACGCATAACTGAGAAAAACGCAGAGCCTGAAACGTGAGTTTTATTACCAACGCACCGTTTCATTTAAGCTGTACTGTTCATGGCCCAGTTTCAGAAAATCAGCTAAGTTCAGAACGCACCGTTTCACTTAAAAGCTAATGCACACCGTTTTGAACCCAACAGCTGAAACAAAGTCTTCGCATACCATTTCTTGCGCGTCTTGTTCATGGCATAACTGAGTGTGCAAACGGTGCGCAGCGCTCCAGAATTTCCCTTGCGCGTCCTGTTCATCGCACACCAAGCTTGGACGATCAGATCCTACGATGCGCAGCAAATCCCAACGGCCATGAGGAACTTCTCAACAACCAGATGCAGAATGGTTTCAATCCCCTTCAATGCTCTGTCCGAAGCCTCTTCAATGTGTCTCACCTACCCTCCAACCACAAAGTTAAGCCCACTCTTCACAGCAGCTTTTGTTTGCAACCCCAGTACGCAGAAGCAAAAGAAAAACTCAGCTCTGCGCTCACCTTCTCTTCGCGTGAACCATCGTTGCCGCCACTGTGGAACAATCCATTCACGGGTAAGTCTAAATCCATGAAGCTTCATCAAAGTCTAATTCCATGAAGCTTCTCCATGTGCTTGTATTTAACCGTTTCTGTGTGTTTTGTGTATTGAACAATGTCTGTGTGATCTGCTCTCTGTTTCTCGGTTTTTGTATTAATCCATTGTTTACTTGTATGAACTTCTTCCTCCAATGAAATCCAATAAATATGTGAGTTTACATACAATGTTCCAGATGACCATGCCTAACTTGTAAACTGCACCCAAACTGTTTGTTGAAATGCCTTACTTACTTGTAGACCGTAAAACATAATTTCTAGTTGAGCATATGTTTGTTTGTGGTACCATGAGAACTCATACTTTGCAAAACTTGGGAATTCAGTGAGATAAACAATAGTGACCATGCCTTACTTCATCAAATAGTGGTTTTTTTGTATCCCTCGGTTCATGTGTGTTTTTTGCATTCAATAACATAATCCAAGTCTCTCTGTTCTGTGGTTTTTGTACTTATCATTTGGGCATGCCGAACTAATCATAAAATGCACCCGAATTGTTTGTTTAAATGCCTCAATTAGTATAGACGGAAGTTGTAGGAAAAATGGTTAAGCAAAAGAAATCTGTGGAGGGTGGTGGTAATGCTGAAAGAGCTAACTGGAAAGACCGTAATGAACTAGAAGCCTTTTGTCGGTTATGTGCTGTTCAAGTCATGGAGGGCCAGAGGCAGGCCACTGGATTTTTGACCAAAATTGGGGCTAATGAAGTGATTCGGCAATTGGCTGAGATGGAAAAAGTAGTGACTTGGCTGCAAATAAAAAACAAATGGGATAATTTAAGAAAAATGTGGAAGATTTATAACAAGTGTTTGGTGAAGGAGACTGGGTTGGGTTATGATCCTGTAACTGGGAAGTTTGACGCACCTGATGAGTGGTGGGACCGAAAGATTGCGGTTAGTTGTGATCAAATTGTAGTTTTAAAATATTGTACTGTCTAATCCTATATTCTTGTGTTCTAACTATTTGTTGTCCACATGCAGGCATGTCCCGAGGCAAAAACGTTTAGAACGCTTGGTTTGCCGAATCGTGAGCTCCTGGACATCATGTTTGGAGGCACAGTTGCAACGGGGAATAAGTCATTCTGCACGAGTGGTCCAATACCAACGGAAACCACCGAAGGGTCTGGGGACTCCGATGATAGCGTAGAATTTGTTGACCCCCAATGTGAACCCGGTATGAATGTTGACGCAATGGAGGTTGAAGGTCCATCATCGTCAAGGGCAGGATCGGCAGTGAATAAGGGGAAAGGCTTGGCAATCACTGTCCACATCTTCAAGCCAATTTGCAAGAAACCAAAAAAAAAGCGTTCAACTGCGCAAGAGATGTCGGACTCGTTGAAGAGCATCTCAAATGTTATTGTTGAGAGATCTACTCTTAGTGCCCGTGCACCATCTGCTCCCACAGCAACTGCTCAGGTTAAAGCAATTCTGGATATGGTGTTAAGTCTTCCCGGAGTGTACGCGGGTCATTACCTTCATATGTTCAACACGATATACTTCATGGAAAAAGAGGCGGGTAGGCACATGTTTGCAGCACTTGCCGATAACAAGGATGTCCAGCTGAAGTGGCTAGAAAAAGAGTACCAAAGGCACCCTGATTATCATTTTGAGTGAAAGAACCTATAGATTGGCTTGATAGGGTTGTGTAGGCTTGGTGTAATAATCAAACTTAAGACTTGTACTTATTGCACTATTATCTTTCTTTTTTTGGTAGAAACTAACGCTTGTTTAATTATGTGTGTATGTAAGACAATGCTCATCATTCCTATGTGTTTGAGCTATATTTATATATGTTTGTCCAATGTTGCTTGAAAATGAAAATGAAACGTTTTGTTAGAATTCAATGTGTGTCCTTGTATTTGATGTAGAGTTAATGTTTATTTTGTTGTTGTTGAAATTATTTAAATTGTGATATAATTCTTCAACAGTCCGAGAAGATTGTTACATTGGTGATTTAGGCCGGAGTTTCAGTGGAGTCCTACTGGCAGAGAAGAGGAGCATTGATGACCTTATTTTGAATGCTGGTTCTGGTGGTGCTGCTGCTCCAGTTGCTGTTTCTGCCCCTGCTGGCAACGCCGGTGGTGTGTTGCTGCAGCTGCCCCTGCTGTTGAGGAAAAGAAGGTATACATTACTCTAAACCAAGGATCAAGTGTGTGTGTTGCTGCTGCCCCTGTGTTGCTGTAGCTGCTCCAGTGCGAAGGTAAATATTTTGAGCTATACCATTTTGGTTTTGGCGATGATCAAGGAGGGATGATTTAAAAATGTGTAGAATGCTAAAATTAGGGAAAGGAATTCTGCTGCTGCCCCTGTGTGTTGCTTGTACAGGGAAAGGAATTCTAAAATTAGTGTAGAATGCTAAAATTAGGGAAAGGAAAAAGTGTTGCTAAAAAGTGTAGAATGCTAAAATTAGGGAAAGGAAAAAGTGTTGCTGCTGCCCCTGTGTGTTGCTTGTACAGGGAAAGGAATTTTGTTCTTTATTTCATGGCAAAATGGGCTCTTCAAACAATATCTTTTGAATTCTCACCCTTGACCTTACCTTAGAGGTGATGTAATGTGGAAGGATGTTTGTAATTTGTTTATGGTTTTTTAATTTTTCTGTTGATAATTTATGAATTCTCACCCTTGAATGGGCTACATCTTGACCTTACCTTAAAAGTGTTTATTACCTTAAAAGTGCAATTAACTCTAAATTTCATTGTAAAGTATATAAAAATTTACACAGCTAACAAATTAATCTATGCATGTCTTTTTATGATTCATCATATTGGCAACCTAGAGTTCCAAGCAAATTTCATTTTGAGTAATAATTGTTTGCTAAAGGGGAATGAAACATCGGATGAAGCCAAGAGCCCAACACCCTTCTTAAATTTTTGCTTTTGATATTTTGATTCATAATAAATATGCATTATTTTTATTTGCAATTCCAAATCAAGTTTCTCCTGTTAGGAGGAACTCCAAAGAAGATGGATTGTGTGTTCCAAGCCACTTTCTCAATGGCGTAAACTCCATGAAAGCACACAACATCCTCATAGTACATTAACCATTATGTAGTCATGAAATAAATGAGGTTTTCATACATTGTTAGTGTAATTTTACTGCATGGATTCCTAATCTGAGATACTTACTAATTTTTGTTATATGGTTTTAGAGCCATTAAGCTAGGATAGTTAAATTATACCTTGTCAACAGAATGTCAAATTGAGGAAATTTACTAGCATTAATTTCATATATATATTGCTTAGCTATGGCCTATGGTCAATTGTATGACAGGTGCTGCTAGTGAGGTTGAATAATATTCCCCCCTTTATGGGCTACATCTTTTAGCGCCTAACTTCCCGTGCCAAACTTCCTGTTTTTGTCAATCATATATATTAAAAATATTCAAAAAATAAAATAAACTTGACATATGCGAGTAAGAATAAGTTTAAAGGTGGAAGAGAAAAAGATTGTGTTGATGAGTACTTGTTAAGAAGAGATGCTTTTAGAGAGGAAGTGTGTGTTTGAGGCGGTTTATGATGAGAGTGATTTTTATTATACACACTCTTACAAGCAAAATTTGCACTGAAAATTTTTTAGCCACAATTTCCAAGTTCATATTTTAAATACTTCTCGTGTGTGTGTGTGAGAGAGAGAGAAAGGGACTGAGAGAGATGTTTACTTACCGAAAGAATCAGGGTGTAGTTAAACGCACCAATTTCGTTTTTTCCCCCAAACTTGTTTGTTTTTTTCTTTTTTTTAAATTTTTGTTTTTTGTTATTGCTTATACTATTTTCTGATTATTATTTTTTCTTGGTTGTGTAGCAGTTTAGATATAATCCGTATTTCAAGGCTTTGAATTTTAAGGTCGATATCTTTTAGATCATTGTTCAATATCTAGAAAGCAGTCTCAAGGTATACAGAAGGATGGATTTGCAAAATGACTCATCTGATTCCCAGCAGCAGTAAGTTTCTATACTTTCCTCTCCAAACTGTTAATCTACAATTTTGATATCGCACTGGATGAAATCGTGAAAGTATATGCTTAGGATTGTTAATTTATTGGCACGACCATAGTTTGAGCCTATTACTGATACAGGTAGCTTAAAATCGTACAACTTGTTTTTAGCCTACATATTATACTATCACATCAATAAATGTACATGCAATTAAAGTCGGTAACATATGCAGGGACGCGGAGTTCGACATGAGCGACGACATTGTACTCGTAGCATATCTAGCCGGGTGTGCATGTCTAGCTTACGTGGATACGTACATGACGAAAGAACCATTGCATACGAATCCACAAACAGGCTTAGAATGGGTACAATATATTTTAACTGGACATCCGAAGTTATGTCGAAGAAATTTTAGAATGCCAAGCTATGTGTTTAGAGATTTGTGTAATACACTGCGCCAGTATGGATATTACGGTACCAGAAATGTTGCCTTGGAAGAGTCTCTGGCAATGACATTGATGGTACTTGGTCATGCTGGGGGTAACAGGATGGTGCAGGAAAGATTTCAGCACTCGGGTGAGACAGTGCATCGACACGTGGCCACGGTAGTGAAATTGTTAGCCACCGTTATGGCACCAGACATTATCCAGCCTGCTGATCGTACATTTCAAGCCGTGCCAAAACATATTCAACATTCACATCGATATTGGCCACATTTCAAGGTACCTTCAAAAATAACTTGGTATCTAGAGTGCTGCATCGTTAAATTATCTTGATGGTCGGACCACGTATTTTATTTCACATGGTATTTTTATCCAATTTGGTTAGGGTTGCATTGGTGCGATTGATGGGGTCCACGTCCCTGTGGTCGTTAGTGAAAATGAGCAGCTCCCATATTATGGCAGGAAGGGGATCACCACAACAAATTGCATGTGCGCATGTGACTTTGACATGAAGTTCACATTCGCATGTGTTGGATGGGAAGGGTTAGCGCATGACACGAGGATCTTTTTAAGCTGCCTCAATGATGAGAGTAACAACTTCCCAAAAGCTCCACCTGGTTTGTAAATATGTAGTTTAATTATAGTATTAAAGTAGATATGCATGTAGTGAAAATGTTAACGTAATAAACGTGTTCATTTGCAGGAAAATATTATTTGGTTGATTCAGGATACCCTATGAGGAAGGGGTTCCTTGCACCATATAAGGGGGACAGATATCACATTGGAGAATTTCGGCCTTCTGAAGTGCTGCATCGTCCAGAGGAGAGGTTTAATTATCTCCATTCATCATTCTGTTCGGTCATAGAACGGACTTTTGGAGTTTGGAAGAATAAATGGAAAATTTTGAGACATATGCCATCCTTTAAGATACACACTCAAAACTTGATCATTGTTGCTACAATGGTTCTTCACAATTTCGTTAGAGCACATGAGATAAACAATGGCGCTTCACGTTCCAGATCTACAGGGGGCACATCATTTGGTAATGAGAGAGGTCATTATGATGTCGTGGCAGAAGCAATCTCAATATTGGATGAACCTGAGATGAAACAGGTTCGTATTGATATCACAACATCGATATGTGCGGACGATAATTTGTAGATGTAGGGACCATAACTGATGGTTCACAAACATTATGGATTTGTTTTGTTGTGAAGCATAAGGATCAAGTGTTAAATCTGTATCTTAGGAACTTGGAGGAAACTTGATAGTTTATCTAACGAAAATGCCTAGAGTGTTTTGTTGTTGGCATCGACTGTGTAATTTTCACAAGTAGAAATATGATTAATTTATCACTGTCGTACTACGGTGCTTGCATCTCAAATTTCTAATATGTTAGTGTGAAAAAATTTATTCAACATTCAAAATAGATTTCCAATGACTTGTAAAATAAATTTGCATAACATAAAGGCAAAAACAAATACTTTTTCTTCAAATAGACTGTACAATATTCCCAATAAATGACATAATTCACAAATGTGATTTATTTAAATGCCATCCAAGCAAAATAATATCAAATAGAAAAGAATCCAAATTGTGCAACACACATTGAAGGAAATATATGTCCCACAGTTATTACAGCACACATTTATGTCCCAAAAGAATCCCTTTATTACAGCTACTCATCAGACAGCACACACTTATGTCCCACAGCCTACAGGTAGTGTCTTGGTTCCCAGTAGCCAATATTTGTCCATCTTGCTGCCAGCTGAATAAAATATACATGTCAAAACAATTAACAAAGTTGACAATAAGGCTCAAAGAAGAGTAACAACTGATACAATTCTAGCATGAGGCTGCAAAAGAAAAAGGAAATTTAAAGATGTATTGCAATACTTGTTTCTTGTATTGAAAATGAACACAGTGAGAATATAAGGTCATCATGTGGGAAAGAAACCCAAGCAATAGTTTTCTCCGAGCTCAAGCTCTGGAACTTGCAGAGCTTTGAGTTTCCCATGTGGGAAAGAACAGCCCACACAAACATAAGTTAATGAATGAACACAACTAGAACTGACCTAGAAGAAGCAATCAAATAAAAAATATACATATAAAAGAAGAGCAGAAAACAGAATAATGGCAAAATCACGTTCCCAAGCATTACAGTTTACATGCTTGGACTGCCAACATTGGTTTCTTTTAGTATTAAGTTTCCATGGTGTAACTGAAACAGAATAAAAATTGGAACTATAAATACAATTATCAATAAAAAAAATTAAAAAAAGAAAGAAGAAAAAATACAAAACTACAAATTCACTCCTCCTCCATTGAGCCCAAACACAACCTATGTATGTTCACAGGTTTTCTTATTACTTGTTAAATTTCAATCATAAATGCACCAAACCAAGCAAACTAAAATCTAACTTGTACCCCTGCCAGATAGAAGCAGCAATGAGTCTCCATTTTGAAAAAAAGTGTATTGTTAAGTACAAATCTATCATGGTCTCTAATAATAGTAAAGAAACAAGATGGAATTTATTCAAAAATGCAGAGGTAGCCACTTATTAAGACAACCAACAACCATTCCTTGCAGGGGAAAAAAAAAAATACAGTGCACACCTGGAGAATTTTGCAAACCATTACTCTTAGGAGGAGCAGAAACATCTGCTTTGTCTGTGGCATTATTCTTTTGAAACTTTTGCCTCTTTGAGTAGTAATCCGATTGGCTCTGTGTAGTTTGATCCCTTTCCTGACAGATAGAAAGGACAAGATTTGCTAATAAGGAATGGAGCAGTAATCTGTTCACAAATGACAGACAATACAGCATTCAATAAGCTACCGTAAACCATACTTAATTTCCTTATAACTAACTGGGGGAACTCAGCATTACAACTATAAAAGGCTTCCCCCAAATAAAAAGCATTACAAGTATAAAAACAACGGCAACGAAAAAAGCCTTAGTCCCAAAATTTGGGGGTTGGCTATGGATCCTCAACACAAACTTGGCATTACCAATCACAAAATTAAAGACAACCTCCTAAACAATGACTGTCGAAGGTAAAATGTAAAACAATTTTCTCATTAAATAGAAGAAATTGTACTCCAAAATCGTCAAAGTAAGCAAAATTTCTTTTCCATAAAAAAAATGAACTTAGTTCAAGCTTCAATAATATATAGAGTTGTACAAACTACAATGATATTAAACTTTCAATAGTACAATTTAGGGTGTGTCCACGAGAATTGAGCAAAAGGGTTTTATAAAATTCACACAAACACATATCACCAATAATATTAAAGATACAAAATATGGTTCTAATTAGAGAATGATGGTGAAAATGATGCATGCATCTAACCTCAATTGATAAGGTGAGGTTTTATTGAGTTCATATGAGCTGTATTAACCCAGTAGGAGAGAGAGAGAGAGAGAGAGAGAGAGAGAGCAGAGCATGCAACTAGGATGCCTTTATATTGCTATCTAGCTAAGGGTACATACATAGTCTGAAGTGATTGACCTATTCTAATATTACTATAATGTGTGGATTCATTAGATTATATGAATAGATCAAATTTTTCCATAGCTAATTTTGACTCAAAATGAAGAGTTGGAGTAAGAAAGATTTGATCTCAGTGTTGCACTACTTCAACTATGATTTTAGCTATTTTCATAAACTTTAACTGTTAATCAACAGGCAAGCATACCTTCTCGGCTGATACCACTTTTGTCAACTGAAAAGTTCGCTCTTGCTCTGAAAAATTACAATCAAGGAGCAACAGTTAGTACAACCACAAGCCAATTTTGGAACACCTAAAGTCAAAATGATTCTTGATAACATGAAACAAAAGGTTTAAGAAAGAAAAAGAGAAAGTGAACTCACCCAAAAGGAAAAAAAAGCACATAATACTACAAAGAAGCAAATCCCAGATATTACCAAAAAGAAATCTCCTTGTCTGCATTAAGGATTTGTAAAATCCTATATCAGTGAAGGGCTACTAGTCCTATCCTACAAACACAAATCCTCAGTCCCACTTTTTTTTGTGTTTCATTTCACACTCAAGCAATCAAAACCCAGAGCAATTGGTGGAGCATACAGTGGGCATATCAGAGGGTTTTTATTCCTAAAATTCTCATCAGAATCTAATAATTAACAACCTCTCCTTAAGAGTCAGATTTGGAAAATACTGCAGCAACCCTTATAAAATTTCGACAAAGTAATCAATACCCTTCATTTATTTTTTAATAAAATCATCTAATCCTTCAAGAACAACAACAAAAATTCTGTTTCTCACCTACAAAATATCAAATGTATGTAATTATATCTCTCTTCTGCACAGAGTAAAAACACAAACAGAGACACAAGGTATAAGTAAAAACTCACCTAAATCAGCTTCTGATTCTGAATTACTATTCTTCTTCTTCTTCTTCAGCAAACCATGGGCGATGAAACTCTCTCTCTCTTCAGCACAGAGGCCTCTAAATGCTCAGATATTATCACTCGGAAAAAATACATTTTTAAACAAAAAATTTCAGCAAAAAACCGAGAAACATTTATGGAATTTTAAAAATCGAATGGAAAGGGGAAAAAAAATACCTTCAGTACTGGGTACGACGACATCCATTTGCAGATAAAACGAATCCACATCTTGCTAATCGAATTTTGAGACATTTATGGGAAAAGAGGTGTCATGGGTCAGAGCTGGAGGGACGGTGGGGAAGAGGGTGAAATGGGTTTCTGGAAGGAAGAGAAGACAAAGGCGTCGGACTGGGGATGTCTTCCAATAGATGGATTTCTCACCTGGGCTCTTCGCCGGCGTCGGACCGATGTAGGTCTTCCTTCGTCAATTTCTGGTGCGCGTGGAACTCTCCGAAGGCACAGGCGTAGCTGGGTACGGTGAGGAGTGGAAAAGAAAATTATGAGTGGAAAAGAAAATCAAGGGTAAAATTTTGGTATTTATATGCTACAATGATTTTAGCTGAGCTACAGTGATTTCAGCCAAATTAATCTACCCACGTTTTATTAATTATGTGCTACAGTGTTTTCAGTTTTCAGTTTTTAGCAACAATAAGCTCAATCCAAACGGACCCTAAGTGACCGTTTGCATACCACGTTTTCTGCCTTTTTTTTTTTTTTTTTTCTGCGCGTGAACAGTAACCTCACATGGATTCACTGTTCACGCACTGTTTAGTACTATTCATGCACTGTTTAGCACTGTTCATACACTGTTCATGTATTAAAAAATATTAAAAATGGGTCCCACGATACTATTTACACATTTAAAAATTATTTTGCTACAGTGTTTTCAGTTTTCAGTTTTCAGTTTTTAGTTTTCAGCAACAATAAGCTCAATCCAAACGGACCCTAAGTGACCGTTTGCATACCACGTTTTCTCACGTCCACGTTTTCTGCCTTTTTTTTTTTTTTTTTTTTTTTTTCTGCGCGTGAACAGTAACCTCACATGGATTCACTATTCACGCACTGTTTAGTACTGTTCATGCACTGTTTAGCACTGTTCATATACTGTTCATGTATTAAAAAATATTAAAAATGGGTCCCACAATACTATTTACACATTTAAAAATTATTTTGCTACAGTGTTTTCAGTTTTCAGTTTTCAGCAACAATAAGCTCAATCCAAACGGACCCTAAAACACAAATGTACAATATGCAAACTTCCTCAATAATGGCGAATTTAAAGGCTGTCTCTAAGAGAATACGTCAATCTCAATTAAAATTATTTTCAAACACATTAAGAGGATTTGCAATGTTTTCTTTACTTGAGATATATTAAGAGGAACAAAATATTTTCTATTTTTCCCAAATAGCATTTGAATACCCAGAAATTGGGTTTTATGAAATAATATTCCAGAACATGTAAAAAAAAAAATTCAAAACTTACATTCAATAATTAGTTATTTCATTCATATACCAAAACGCAACAATACCCAGCAAATTTTATTTCTTTTTTTGGGGTTATACCTATTGAGGAATAAGTCATGGGCAACTTTCCTCAAAAAAAAAAAAAAAATTAAAAGGTTATAGGCAACCTAGTAAGCAAGCATTCCATTTCTTTGCAGTGAAAAACCAAAACTTTTTTCAAAATCTATAAAAAATAACAAAGGCAAATATAATTTAATAATCTTATTGTACATTAAATCGAAAAAGACAAATTTTGACAAAAACCTTTAAAATCATATCAAAACCTAATGAAACCCAAATAGCTAAATATAAATCATTCCAACCAAATTACCTTGTACAAAAATATAAATCATTCCAACTAAATTACCCATCATATTTCATACCGAAATCCAAGAAAAAAAAAAAACTTAACCGTTGGTGTTGATGGCACTAATATCTCTCCTCCTCAATCTCAATTCTTTCATGTGTGCACATTATGGATTGTATCTCTGTGTGCTTGCAAGAAAATTGATTGTGATGACCGGCGGTAGATATTTCTCTTTTGGAGCCTCACAAACTGTCTTTCTATATATCTATATCTCAAGCCTTATGATATTGTATTTTAACCGGTTAGATTGTTTTTATATTGAGAAACTACTAAACAGTGTTTTAACATTACCAAAACAGTATAATTATTAGTTTTTTAATGGTAAACGTGGCAGATTTTAAAGCTTAGGGAGCTCCTTGAAGTAGGCTAAAAGCTTGACACCTGGCTTGGGGTGATAGCTCCTACTCCTTGAAGCTCAAATCTTAGTTGCAACACCAAGATTCTACCTTAATACTTGCCTTAATCCCATTAGCTGAACACAACCTCAAAAATCTCAGCATTTAATGCAATATTACTCAAATATTCACCCATGTGTGATATTGCCCAAAGAAGCAAGACAGCCCAAAAGCAAATCACTCAATTTTTGGTCAAATCCTCGGTTAAATGCTCTAAATTTCAGCTCCATTTGACATTGCCCAAAGGAGACAAACATTAAAAAAAGAGCTCACACCATTTTTGACCAAATCTCATGATGGATATTTTGAAAAATCCCTTGCTGATTAGACCTGACGTTTTTGACTTTTGTTAATTGCTCCCTAAGCTTCACTATAAAAAGAAAGCACCATCTACTCATCAAGGGGGATGAGATCCTTTCAAAATCTCCATCAATCTTGCTATTTTCAACCCTTAATTTAGAAATAAGTTCATTTTTAGTTCATAAATGCCCATACCCATCAACTTACAAACATTCCTTCCCTTTTCTAATAAAACCCAGCACCATAAAGGTCTCATGATTAGCTACAATTAGTCCCTCACCACCATGGCCAAAAATAGCCAAGTTCCTTTACCAGTTTATTCCTACATCACCGTATATTTGCTCACCCACACATATAAGAGTAGTTTCCATCACTTACCAAACATCCTTCCACATATTCCATCATGGGCATAAGAACCTCGGTTAAATATTTGCTACACTAAACTGGGGGTCTTTCCCTCCCTTTATTCCATCCTATTTTTTTCTCTTTTACTTGTAATTATAAAGCTTTTAATCCTTTTTTATTGCAATTATAATGAAAGTCATAATGTCTTGGATACTATGGGAGTTTTCCCTTATGTTGACTTAATAATAATGAGGAAGATATATGATTTTTATCATGTAAACACATTTATTAATTAATCAAGCATTATCGTTGGAGGTCTGTTATGTTCATTGCTAGACCATTTTCCTCTTGTGTACTTGTTATAATGGGCCCATTTTTATATTAACTGACTATGAAGGAAATGCATAATTTTTACTATGCAAATACATTTATTAATTTTCCAAACATTTACCACTAGACGTTTTTCTTATTTACTGTTAGACTATTATTTAAGCACTTATTGTGGTGGACTATCCTTTCTGCTAGGTTATCTTTGCGGTGAGTATTTTTTGAGGCCATATTATAATTTTTGTTGGATGCAACCCGGAACTTGAGCAAAATAGGTCTTTCACACTTCACCGATAGCCTTTGGGTCATATTCTAAGTTCAAAGTCGAGTCTCGGTCTTGGCTTCCCAAATATCATATTGGCAACAAATGAAAATCGCCCCCAACATGTATAGATGAATGCCTTCATCAATCGAAGAAAGTTGTTTTGCAAACATTTTCAACAAAAATTCATCCTTGGTACATTTGAAATATTAGGGGAAAAAAATCCTATCATAATGGGAGCCTGATTCTCCTTATTTGTAATCTGATTGCTTAACTATATTTTGGAAAAAATTGCAAATTAATACCAATCCCCAAACAATTTTGTTAGTTAGCAACATTTTCAAAATATTTAGGAAACTAACATCTCGAGTCTCTTAGACTCGATTTCACTGTAGCAACTCGAGTCTTTAAGACTCGATTTCCATTTAAAATCTGCATGAAACTCGAGTTTTGCAAACTCGAGTTCCAGTTCTAGCACTAACCTCTCCTCTTTCTTGTTGTTCTTCCTTTTTTTATTTTTATTTTTTTTAAAGACCCAAATAAAAAATTTAGAAAATACCCAAAACCCAAAGGCTTGGGAATCCGATTTTCTTTCTTAAGATCCAAATAAAAATTTTAGATAATACCTAAAACCCCAAAGGATCGGATTTCTGCAAATTTGATCGGATTTTTGCAAATCTGGTTGAGAGAGAGAGAGAGAGAGAGAGAGAGAGAGAGAGAGTGTGTGTGTGTGTGTGTGTGAGAATCCGAAGTGGAAAAGTTTAGTCCGAGCCGATTTCCCTTGCCTGGAGCCTTCGCCACCACTGCTACTGTCGCCTGAAGCCTTCGTCGTTGGATTCAGTTGTAACCGTTGCTTCATTGCTTCAGTTCAATCCAAATCGTTGCTTCACTGCCTAGGTTGCTTCATTGTTGCTTCTCTGGTTTGCTAGGTTTTGCATCACTGCTTCTCTACTGGGTTTTGCATTGTCGATTCTTTGCTGGGTTGCTTATTTCTTTTTCCTTGTTGATCTCTGCGTTGTTTCTTTTTCTTTTCTTTGTTGTTGCTATTGCTGTTGCTTCTTTCTTCTTCATTGTTGATCTTGCGTTGTCTCTACCTTCTTTGCGTTGTTTCTTTTCTCAACATGAGGAACAAAGAAATCTTGTCTCTTAGGCTCAAGTTCTAAAGGAAAACAAGGAAATCGAGTCTCTTAGGCTCAAGTTCTAAGAGCAAAATTGAGTTTCTTAGACTCGAGACGTTAGTTTCCTAAATAGTTTGAAAACGTTGTTAACTAACAAAATTATTTGAAAATTAGTGTTAGTTTGCAATTTTTTCCCTATAGCTGATCAAATTTTGAGTAAAAAAAAAAAAAAAAAGATCAATATATTACTGAAATAGTCCTATTGGTTATAGGTGCAGCAGCCCATAGTGGGCTGGTGCCATTGGTGCCCAAAACCCCTTTTCTCCTTAAAATTCAAAACTTGGAGTGTTTATAGCAGTAGGTTGAACTGGGAAATGAGAATAAAAATTATCCATATCCACCAAACAATGATTGGAGTAAATAGGCTAAGTCATAGAAAAATGGGGTGACCAGTTCCACGATGGCTGTTTGTAATTGGTTGAAGTTGATATAGCAAGTTGTATAACTGTACTCTGAAAGTTTAACCCTCCATCCCAACCATTTAAAAACCTTTCCCCAACATCAGAGCCCAACACAACTCAAATAAAAAGCCGTCAAAGACTCAAAACTCCAACTCAAAGCCCTGCTTTTTCTTTTTTTCTCTCTTCCCTCCCTTCCACCCTCCCTCCCTCCCTCCCCGCCAGCCAACCCAACACAACACTGCCTAATTAAAAAGAAAAAGAAAAAAAAAGAAGAAGCTTAAAACCCTAAAAAAAGCGATGGCCGCCGATCCGAATCAGCAGCAGCAGCAAGTGGGTCTCCTCTTGGGTCAAGACCCATCCCACTTCGAAACCCTAATCTCCCACCTAATGTCCTCATCCAACGACCAGCGTTCACACGCCGAGTCCCTTTTCAATCTGTGCAAGCAGTCTCACCCAGACGCTTTGGCACTGCAACTATCTAATCTCCTCCAATCCTCTCCTCGCCCTGAGTCCCGAACTATGTCCGCCATCCTCCTCCGCCGCCAGCTCACCGATATCTGGCCCCGACTCGCCGACTCCACTCGCTCCGCCCTCAAATCCCTCGTCCTCACCTCCCTCCAGACCGAACAAGTCAAATCCATCTCTAAAAAACTCTGCGACACCGTTTCTGAACTCGCCTCCCTTCTTTTACCCGACAATTCCTGGCCTGAACTCCTCCCGTTTATCTTCCACTGCGTCACTTCCGATAATCTCAATCTTCAGGAACTTTCTCTCATCATTTTCGCTCAATTGGCTCATTATATAGGCGAAACCCTCGTCCCTCACCTCACCACTCTCCACGACGTTTTCCTCAATTGCCTCGCCTCCCCTCGGAGTAATTCCGATGTCAGGATCGCTTCCCTTGGCGCCGCTATCAATTTTGTTCAGTGCTTGTCCAGCGCGTCTGATCGGGACCGCTTCCAGGACTTGTTGCCGTTGATGATGCAGACTTTGACTGAGGCATTGAATTGCGGTCAGGAGGTCACGGCGCAGGAGGCGCTGGAGTTGTTGATCGAGTTGGCCGGGACGGAGCCGAGGTTTTTACGAAGGCAGTTGGTGGATGTGGTTGGGTCCATGTTGCAGATTTCCGAGGCGGAGAGTTTGGAGGAGAACACTAGACATTTGGCCATTGAGTTTGTGATTACGTTGGCTGAGGCGAGAGAGAGGGCGCCTGGTATGATGAGGAAGTTGCCACAGTTCATTCAGAGGCTTTTTGCTGTGCTGATGAATATGCTATTAGATGTGGAGGATGATCCTGCGTGGCACAATGCCGAGACGGAGGATGAGGATGCCGGCGAGACTAGTAATTATGCCTTCGGTCAGGAGTGTTTGGACAGGCTCTCGATTTCGTTGGGAGGGAATACCATTGTGCCTGTTGCTTCCGAGCTTTTCCCGGCTTTCTTGGCTGCTCCTGAATGGGAAAAGCATCACGCCTCGCTCATCGCCCTTGCTCAAATCGCTGAGGGTTGCTCCAAGGTATTAGAAACAAAAATGAGAAAAGAAAAAGAAAATAAAGCATAAGCATTGTCCCTTGCTGACTTTGATGTTTTACATTCACATTTGGACTGGTTGCCAATGTTTTTCATCATTCACTTGGAAACTACTAATTAGATAGGCTGCTTTTCTTAAATTTCATTATTTCTTATCCATGCTTTATGATATTGCCAAATAGTTGTTAATGCCACTCTTTACTTTTTTATAATTCTATACTTACAACAATGGGAAGGGAGGATTCGAACCCACTGAGCTACAATGTTTGATTGGGACTCTTTAGTATTTGTACTTTTGTTTTAACTTGTTTTTCACAAACATTTGTTATTTTAGTGTCTCTGGTTCAATATGGTTCTTGTTTCTGCTATGGTCTACTTTTGGTTTTTAACTATGTTGACCGGAAGACTTAATTTGCTCTCAAGTATGGTGTTCTTACCTGCTGTCTTTCTTGATACAGGTAATGATAAAAAATCTGGAGCAGGTAGTGTCAATGGTTTTGAAATCATTCCAAGATCCCCACCCCCGGGTGCGATGGGCAGCAATAAATGCAATTGGGCAATTGTCCACGGATTTGGGCCCAGAGTTGCAAGTTCATTATCATAGTCAAGTTCTACCTGCATTAGCTGGGGCTATGGATGATTTTCACAATCCCCGAGTTCAGGTTCGTGATATTAGGAGTACTATATCCTACTTGTTATCGTTTCTTTTTGGCTCCTTTTTTTCTTCTATTTTATTTTTTCCCTGTTAATAAATGTTTATTGTTTGTTTATTACAGGCCCATGCGGCTTCAGCTGTGCTCAATTTCAGTGAGAATTGCACCCCTGATATTTTAACACCATATTTGGATGTTATTGTAACCAAACTTCTTGTCCTCCTCCAGGTAATCCTCCTTGTCCTCAACCTCACCTCGATCTTGTGTGCACTTTTCCATATTTTACTGTTTGATGATAGAATCAAAAGTAGATTCTTTTCCCTCTTAGAAGTAAAAAAAGAAAAGAAAAGAAAATAAAAGAAGGGAGGTACTGGGAAAAATTGCTTAAAAAGAAGAGGGAAAAAGGGAATGTTGGTAAAACAAATGAAAATGTAAAAATAGCTAAAAAATTAAGCTAAACTAAAAAAGAGTACAGTCATGGGACTTTTTCTTTTTAATTTTGTGGCTAAGCATACGGTTATTGGATTTGTTGAGTCACGAGGATGATCAGACTGCTGAATGAATGAGCTCTTGTTATTTTTGTTGAAGCATGTAATTATTGTTCTTCTTATTAATTTCTCAACAAGGATGATGCCGGACAAGATATGGGATTTGTTTTTATCATTTGTTATTTTTTTTATAACAATAAATAACAGAACATCTATGCAAAACAAACATCCAATCCAACAAAGTTCTAAAGAAAATTAATTTGAGGTTAGGCATAGTTCTCTCTGTATCCTCGAAACTCCGATCATTCCTCTTCCTCCATAAATGCCACATCAAGCAATGTGGAGCAGCCATACATGAGTGATCATTCTGATGAAGCTAACAACTCAACAATAGTCTTTGGCATTACCCAAAAAATCCAAATAAACCCAACACCATAGACTACAAGACATGGGATTTTGTTTTTATCATTTGTTATTTTTTGATTTTTTATGTAATTTTCAGAATTTTATGATTTAGGATTTTATTTATTTTATTTTTGGTGTTTTTAAGGATGTCCTAGGAAACTTAGAGTCCTATTATGATTTTGTAACTATTAGAATCTGTTTAGGATTATCCTTACTTGGAAAATAAGTTTTTTTTGGAGCCTTTAAATAGGCTAGTAATCTATAAACAAAAGCGAACAATCTGCTTTCTTCTTCTTCTTCTCAAATTTTATTTTTTAATTTTAATTTTTTAATTTCTGAGTTCTTCTTTGTGAATTCAAGGTTCCCTTATGGATTAAGGGTTTGCTTCTAGCTAGAAAGATATCTAGCCTTACCATGTTTCCTTGATTTAAGTGTGTATATAGATGTTTTTATATTATATTATATTATTTTTTATATTTATAATTTTACTTTTAAAAAAAGACTCTTAAATCAAGGAAATAAAATCCTAAGAGCACTAGCATCAGGTTTAGTGTATTTTTTATATAAGTAAAAAAAAAAAAACATATATACATACACTTAAATCAAGGAAATAAAATCCTAAGAGCACACCAAACACCAAAAATCATGCTTCATGAGATGTGCCAAATCTCAAATTTTTTTTACAACATGCTACAGTACCCTTATACTAGTAGAAGGGCACTATAGCATGTTGTAAAAAATTTATTCTTTCTTTATTCTCTGCTCTCTGCCTCTCTCTGTACTCACTTTCTTCCCCTCTCAAACTGCTCTCTTTCTTCCCCTCTCAAATCTTCTCTCAAACCGTTCTCTTTCTTCCCCTTTCACACCGTTCTCTTTCTCAGTCGAATGTCCATGGCCATAGCCTCTTTGCTCTGCCCCAAATTTCTCGGATCTAAACCTCTTTCCCTCGCTTGACTATTTTTTTTGGTGATGGCTGGTGTAATGGTACAATATGGTCTCGTCTGTTTGTGGTGTGATTGGTGTTTATGGGTGTTTTGTGGTTGTGGGTGTGGGTGTGATTGTGGGTGTGGGTGTTTATGGGTTGTTTGCCAGTGGCTGTGGGTGTTTGGCTGTGGGTATGAGTGTTTGGCAGTGGGTGTGGGTGTGGGTGTTTTGGTCGATTTTGATTTTGATTTATGTGGATTTGGTTGTTGGCAGTGGGTGTGAACTTGGTTGTTATCATTGATTATACACACTTGATTGTGTGAAAACCAAAGCTTTTCTTCAATATTTCAATGGGTTAGCAGTGGGGGTAGCGGTGGGTGGTGGCTGGCTGGTTGTGAGAGGGATTTTTTTTTTTTTTTTTAATAAAGGTGGAAGTTATCTTAGGTTATTTTAATGGGTGATGTGTTAAAGGAAGAGATGGGATGCAAGGTATATTGTCAAATGCTATGTTAAAATAATAAAGTAGGTTTTTGATGTGTGAAAATAACATATTTTTGAAACAGCTGATGTTGATGCTCTAAGTCCTAAAATTACAAAAATTACATTAAAAAAAAAATGATAAAAACAAAACACCGTATCTTGTCCAACATTAGACCCCTCCACCTGAATGAAACTTGGCCTTGAGGTTTCCTTTGAAAAAGTATTCTGCTCCAAATAAAAAAATATTTTTAGTACTTTAATAATTTGATTTGGTTTTGAAACTTGCATCCTTGTAACATAAATTTTTTCTCATTGGACTGCAATTGATTTGCAACATCAATTAACAAAGGATTGAAGACAAAATCAAAATTTTCTACTTAGAATATGAATAGATTGTGTTATAGTGGTCTTCTAGAAATCAACTGGATCTAGGGAATTATGGGTTATGGGCTAATCATCATATTTGAATTCATTTGGATCTTCCACAATATTCCATTTGATGATTCAATCATTCTCCTCAATCAACTCCATCTTCTTTTCTGTGACCTCTTCATCAATCTCTTGAAAAGTATTATCTTCAAGCTTCAATTTGTCAACTTTTTGCACGAATTTTCAACTTTATTAATCACTTCAAGATTTTCATTGAAACTTGGTTCTATATTGTTGATTCCCAATAATGTTATATCTTCTCTTGAAGGCTGAATGTAGAGTACATCAATATAATTCATGGAGTAAGATTTTTTCGCCATATAATCTTGTTTTGTAAAGCACAATATTACATCGTAATTCTTGGGAAAAAATTCGATTCCAAGCATCTTTTCATCCTTGGCCATGAACAAATTTTGTCTTGGATTCTATGAAATTGTGTTCATTCCCACCAATCTAAGGCATACCGAATAAGCTTATACAAAGTGAATTAATCTCTCCTTAGGAATATCCATAAGTCAAAGAATCCTGTAGGTCAAGTGTCCAATCATGAAAATTTGTGATCCTTATGAATAGTATGAAACGAAACGTGCTTACCAATAGGTTGTGCAGGGGCTATATATCTGCTATTTTTTATCCCTATTTCTAACATGGTTCAAACTAGCTTGATGAGCATGTCCCAAATGTCATGGGCCGCTAGTTATCTTCTCACCCTTAGTTTGAATAGCTACTTTGAGGGCTTGCACCCAGCAATCACCGTTAATAGGGTGTTGTTCTTGCTGTTGCCCTTTGCCATATCAGAAATTTACATAAAAAACAAAAAAACAAAACCCTATATGTTTCCTATATCAAAGTAGAATTACAGATTCCTAGATTTAGGTAAATATATTGATTTTTTTCATTATTTAAGAACACTATTATTCTTTTGAGCTCTATTTTCATTACTTTGGAATTTTTAGGTTTCTATGTGATAAACATACAAACACACATTAAATATGCAAATTGGCATAGATAGCCAACCTGCCAAACAGCTCTAATTTTTATTTTTCCAGTTGTTATTCTTCAACATTATTGCTGTGAAAATACATGCTTTCAAACTTATTTTGTGCCCGTGAGAGAATAGTTAAAAATGACTAATTTCCATGAATGTCTGCTTTCTTAACTACATAAAACTGAAATGATGACTCAACAAAGGGGTTGGTTGGGGAGTGACATCGATAGATTGTATTTACTTAGTTGCAAAGGAAATAAGGAAGAAAATCATGGAAGAGAATAGGGAATGATGCCTGATTATGGATAAAATCATGGAAACTACATTCTATTAATCATTTATGGTTTCCTTTTCTAGTAGGATTCAAGCTGTAGTTTTTGGAAATTAAAGGCTTTTTAAGTTTTATAGTTGAGGTGTTAATTTAGGAAGTTGGAGGGTGATGGAGAAAATGATAGAACTGTGGGACAGAGAAATTGTAAAGAGTAAGACTTACAGGTGTGAATGAGAAGCTCTTTTTTAGCTCTAGTATGAAAGTACGCTTGTGTTTTTTTTTTTTTTTTCCTTGGAATGCAGATGCTCTCCCACATTACCTATAGATGATTTAATATAGCATTATGTGTTGGTGTGTTGGATTTGTTAAAATTGATAAGCTTACAATCCCTATGTTTTGTGCTTAAACTTCTGGTTCGGGGGATGGAGAAGTAAGAGGATAGAAAATGAGGAGGGGATGGAAAAGTGGAGGGATAGAAGAGATTTTAGTTTTTCCCCTTGGCCTAGTGTGTTTGGTTGGGAGGATGGAAAAGTAGAGGGGTGGAAAACTCCTTTGGTTGATTAAAAAAAAATGAGGGGATAGAAAATATAATTTGTATGAATTTACTCTCATGTCCCTATTTATATAAATGTTATAATTATTTTATTTTATATTATATTACCCACAAACATATTAACTACATTTACAAGCATATCATATCAGTTTACACCCTTTTTTTTAATTTCGCAAGTAATTTCTTATAAAAAACACACAAATTATAGAAATAACAACTGATGCTTGTATGAAAATACAAAACCATTCGGTAGTTCCATAAAAAAATAGAAAAAAAAATTATACAATAATGACCCTTTCTTTTTGCTGTCAAGTGCTATAAATGTGTGCACCCTATGTCCCTATCCCTTTGTTACTTGTTTATAGGAATGGGAATTTCAGAATACAGATACAAAATTGTGTGTTCATGGTCAAATCTCACAAAAAAGAATTTCATTTTTCAACCTCCTCCTGATCTCACACTAATGCTTTGTATGCTCTCATGGACAGCAATGCTCTCTCTCTCTCTCTCTGTGAAATTCATGGCAAAACTGGGTTTTCTTTGGTTTATACTCTAATGTTAATTCTGATGTTGAAATTATGGGTTTAATTTTCTGGGTTAGTTTGCTGAAGGTAGGGTAGTGAATTTGAGATGTTATAGAGAAGGGCAGAAGAGGGAAAATATGTAAATGTGTTTATGCCAGTGTTTTCTCCTGTGTTTTCCTCCCAAATCGGGGGTATTGATTTTTGATTTTTGGTGGGCCTGGAGAGAAAACACCCATGCCCCTCCAAAATCCACTCCCTTTTCTCCTATCAACCAAACAACCAAAAAATCATTTTCTTGCTACTTTTCTTTCCCCCATTTTCCATACACCCAATAATCACCCTGAACCAAACACAGTGTAAATTGCTTTCTGAAGATTAAAATTGAAAAGCTTCTTCTATATCTTGTTGTGTTGATATATCCTGGACCATGCTTTTTAGCTTTTTTTTCATGGGAGTTCTTATTTTCTTTGGTCAGTCATTACACCTCCTCCCCCCACCCTCATTTCTTTGAGCTTATATCCTTTGTGTTATTTATACACATTCCAGAATGGGAAGCAAATGGTGCAAGAGGGTGCTTTGACAGCTTTAGCATCAGTTGCTGATTCATCACAGGTACTTTTGTTACCAATGATACAAGTGTTTTCATTTTTATTTTAGAATGCATCAATATAACATGGTATTGTTGAACAGGAGCAATTCCAAAAGTATTATGATGCTGTAATGCCATACTTGAAAACTATTTTGGTGAATGCAAATGATAAGTCTAATCGCATGCTTCGTGCCAAATCTATGGAATGCATTAGTTTGGTTGGAATGGCTGTTGGGAAGGACAAGTTTAGGGATGATGCTAAGCAGGTGATAATTTATAACATTTTCTAGTCTTTTTATTCTTAGATTGTCACACTACCCATAATCACTTGATTTATTACGGATGATGACTTTTTTTTTTTTTTTCCTCTCTCTCTCTCACCTAGAATATTGGAGTGTGTCCTTACTAGTTTTTTTTTTCTTGGAAGGTTATGGATGTCTTAATGTCATTGCAAGGATCACAAATGGAGTCAGATGACCCGACTACAAGCTACATGTTACAGGTATGTTCTCACCATTTGAAGAAATAACTTGGAGATCTACATAGATATCATGTTCTTTTATCTTCTGACTGATAAATGTTTAATTATATTATTTGTTTCAATATTGATGGTAAAAAAGCTAACTGCTTGATTATTTTTCAGGCATGGGCCAGACTTTGCAAGTGTCTTGGGCAGGATTTTCTTCCTTACATGAATGTTGTCATGCCCCCATTGCTTCAATCTGCTCAACTAAAGCCTGATGTAACTATTACATCTGCGGATTCAGATGATGATATTGATGAAGATGATGAAAGGTTTCCTTTCACCCTAGCTTTAAATTATAGTATGGGGTTTTTTCTTTTTTAATTATTTGAGATTATTTCTATAGAATTTCCTCTCCTTTATCACTTAGCGTGGTTTGTCTTATTTTATTTTATTTTATTTATAAATATTTTAAAATTTTCCTTTTTGCTTTTTACTTGTTTACATTTTATTCATTTAGGGTGGAGATAAACTCATCTATCTGTAGTCATCTATCATTTCCTGGCCCCAGAACTTGATCCTAGACTTTTTGTTGTTGTTGTTGTTGTAAAACCATTAAGTTGAATGACTGGCGTTGGGAGTTTACCATGTTTCTTACCAGCTCATGGATTTATTATTATTATTATTATTTTTAAAAATATTTGTTTTAGGAACTTGTCATATATTGCCTTCTGTTGTTGTCTTGTTCTTGCAAAAAAAGAGCACTTGCTTTTAAATGAAAAAGAAGAGGTCCTCAAAGAAAAATAATGATTATGTTTAGATACCAATGTTTTTATGGTATTCTCTATGTTTCTTATTGCAGTATTGAAACTATTACTCTTGGGGATAAAAGAATAGGAATCAAGACTAGTGTCCTGGAGGAAAAAGCTACAGCTTGTAACATGCTTTGTTGCTATGCTGATGAGTTGAAGGAAGGATTTTTCCCATGGATTGAGCAGGTTTGGCTTGATTTACATTTTAGGGGCTTTTTTTTGTTGTGTTTTTATTTCATTTTAAAAATCTTCTTAGATCCTTCGGGTGCTTACTTTGAAGGATCTGAAAAATATGATACTGACTACGAATATGTATAGGTTGCTCCTACATTGGTTCCCCTTCTTAAATTTTATTTCCATGAAGAAGTCAGGAAAGCAGCTGTTTCGGGTATGGTCATGAACTTTGCTCTTTCTTTTTCCTAATGTGAGTTGTTGCAGAACTGACTGAAATTCTTGATGTTGTCTATCCACGTTGTCCATAGCCATGCCAGAATTGTTGCGTTCTGCTAAATTAGCAGTAGAGAAGGGGCAGTCTAATGGTTGTAATGAATCTTACATAAAGCAATTGTCCGATTACATAATACCAGCATTGGTGGAGGCTTTACACAAGGTTGCACTTCTGTTTGAGTCGTTTGTATTTTATTTGCATCAGTTTGTTTAAGGTCATTAAATACCATTTAGGTTTGTTGCTGATTTATTTGAACTGTGGCCGACTTTCAGGAGCCAGAGGTAGAAATTTGTGCAAGCATGTTGGATGCATTGAATGAATGTGTACAGGTTTGTACATCCATTTATGAGGTTGGAGTATGTATTATTAGTAATAAAATGCATTTTTTTTAATATTTCTTTTTATCCTTGGTATATCCGTTGTGTTGTGCCTCCTAGCAAAGCCTATTTTAACTAAGATGGGTCCTAATGAGATTGTCTCTTTTTGACTTGTAACATTACACCTAAAGAGGTTTTATTTGGTATTATTCTTTTGATACCATAACAACAACTTAGCCTTAGTCTCAAAACTTTGGGGTTGGATATGGATCCTCAACAGGCTAATGATTCTTTTTATAATGGACTGAAATATCTCTGAACTTACAGTGAACCTTATGTTACTTTGTAGCATCCTATGATTCTTTCTTTTGGTAAATGTTCCTTTTCAGCAATAATAGCCCTGTGCCCATTGTTCAGCTGTTCTATGTCTAGAGTTTAAATATAATATATATTTTTTCTCTTCCTAGTAAAAGGTCACATGACTCACATAATTACCACAAGTGATGCTGTATTGCAGCAAGGCGGTTATGCCTGCTAACTTTACGCCATTTAGCTCTAGCTTGCATCTTCTCCCCCTGTAACAGTAGGGTGGAGGTGAGGTTGTGAATTCGAGATCCATTTGGTGTGAACTTATCAATAAAAAAATTATTTGGTGCTCGTTTTCCCCATTCTGGTTGTTCATGCAGTTTCTTGAATGCTGTTGCTAATAGTGTTTCTTCAGATGTTTTCCTTCTGTGGAATTTGTCTATACAGTCTAGTAGATGCTGCTTGCTTTCTGTAGACATCTTCAATTTTCAGAGCTTAAGATCTTTACATGCATGGGGCCAGCATGCAATGTCTGATTGAAGCAAGACCTATATGGTTTTGAAGCTAATATAATGAGTATCTTAGGGTTAAATTGAATTCTGTTCTTAGTTTATGAGTTGTGGATGTTTTTGTGTAAGGGCAGATCTGGAATTAAATTCCTACATAAAATTTTACTTTAGGGTTACTTCTTAATTGCTTGATCTGGAGTATTTTAGAATATGTAATGGAAGTCTGTTATTGTTTTTGACCATGTCTTTTTTTACTTGTCAAATTGGGAGACGGTCCTTGTAGGTTAAGAATCAAGGAGCACCCACGATCACCCTAAAATACCTAATTTTGCTGCTGTCCAGAATTCTTGCACCTTGTCATTCTCTGTTTCAGCTGCTTCTTCATCCCTTGAAATTGGAGTGCAGCTTATGTTACTTTCTTCTTGTTTGGTATTTACTCTTTTTTTTTTTAACACCCAAAATCTCCTCAAAATTGAATCCTGGTATGTTTTTGTTCTATGTTTTAAATTTTTGTAAAGCTTGGCGAGCACCTAGGAAGCACAGATACAACAAAATGCCCAATGTGTCTGTGTTAGACACATGTTGGACACAGAATATATATATGTATGTATATATGTATGTATATATAATTTCAGACTCTGCTGGGACATGGTCTCAACACGGCAGTAAAAAAAGTTAAAGAAAAGGGGAAAAAGCAAGATTTTTTAGAATTTAGCACAATCCGAAACATCAGGCTTTAGGGCTGTAAAATTTTGATCAATCTCTCTCTTTCTCACCCTGGAACACTGGAATTTCTCATTTCTCTTGCTGATTTGGTTGATCGGCACCTTAGAGGCTCTAGACTAAAAAGTTAAAGAAAAGGGGAAAAAGCAAGATTTTTTAGAACTTAGCACAATCTGAAACATCAGGCTTTAGGGCTGTAAAATTTTGATCAATCTCTCTCTTTCTCACCTTGGAACACTGGAATTTCTCATTTCTCTTGCCGATGTGGTTGATCGGCACCTTAGAGGCTCTAGACTTGGCTCGATGACAATAAAATAATTTTTGGGCAAGACTTAGGTACAATACTTGGGTGCTGTTCCTTAAATTCCTCTCTTAAGATTCTACCATGTGCATTTTTTTTTCATGGATAGAAGTGTATTTTTTATTTAAGTAACCACATGGTTGAATCTTAAGAGGAGAACTTAAGTAACAACACTTAAAGTATTGTACCTAAGTTCTATCCATAATTTTTTATGTTTGTTGTTATTGTTAAAGTCCATGAAACTAGAATGCCAAGAAGAAATTTGAAGAAAAAATTATTGAAAAGGGATTGCACATATTGGAGATGATGAATAAGATGTCAATGAGGAAATGATTTTGCAAGATGATGAAGAGGATGATAACATTGACTTGGAATATGGATATGAAGTTGATTTGGCTAGATAATGAACATGATAGAGAAAGAAATTATTATGCCGTCTTATATATCATGCCTACATTTGAGTTTGACCAATTTTGATGTGAATATTATATTTATATATTAATTTAATTAATTAATTTATATTTATTAAATATTAGTACATAAGTGATGATTTAATTCATCGTTAGGCCAAGAACCTTGTAGTTCAACTGGTGTTTCCAATAGAGATGTCCGGGGTTCAAATCCCCTCTCCCCGTTATAACAATTATTCGTTATTAGTTGAATGTGTTTCAAATTTATAAGAAATATACCTTTTATATGTGTGTGTATATATATATATATATATTTTAATAAAAAAATAAATTTATAAAGAGTTTTTTTATAAAAATAGAAAATAAAAACACAATATGATTCATGTTTTGACCCATACTTGCTAGGTAAATTGCACTGCTCTTTCTTAAGGCTAAGCAAAATACAGAGACTGCCATTGTATTATCTCCCTGGCAGTGTTGTTATGTGAGCAATTACATTATTATTGCTTTCGCCTTCATTGTGTACTTTCCCATCTCTGTCACTGAATTCACTAGCTTCTCAACACGGATCAAAACATTATAATGATTGTCATTGTCATGATTTTGTACCTGCAAAGTTGGGAACCCTACTACACCAAACCATTTGTGGCATTAACTCTAATTTTAAGACCAGAACCATTCCTAAAACCCACTCCAACTAGGATGCTCAATCTAAATTTTACTAATGTGAATGAATACTTGTATTTTTCACCTAACTTAAAGAAAAATTTTAATTTGCCCCCATTTATTTGACGGACATGTTTGACTGACAAGGGACATAAATTTATATTTCAAGAACTCTGTTGTAGCTACTTTTCTTCATGCTTCTTGGCTTTTGTGACATCAGCTGTGTGTACAGGTTATGCATATCTCTATCTCTAATGGTTTGAAACCCGCTTCCTTTATTTGTTTGTTTTTGGTTGGAGGTGGGTGATTTGGTGGTAATGTCCCTAATAATTTCAGGATGTTTTGTCAATGAGCTCTAGCTCAAATGGCCATTCCTCCATAAAGAATGGGGTGGAGGGTGAGGTCATGAGTTCAAGATCCACTTAGTACATGTGTCTCGAATAAAAAAAATTATCAGGATGATTGGATATATGTTAATTTTGATTTTTTTGGGTTAGGTTTCTGGACCACTTCTAGATGTTAGCCAAGTAAGGTGCATTGTGGATGAGATTAAACAGGTGATCACAGCTAGTTCTTCTCGAAAACATCAAAGATCGGAGAGGACCAAAGCAGAGGACTTTGATGCAGAAGAAGGGGAGCTGCTTAAGGAAGAAAATGAACAAGAAGAAGAAGTATTTAATCAAGTATGTTATATGAACCTATATGTCATGGTATCTGGTTTATCAGTTTCTGCATTATATATTGATGTAAAAATGACCATTAAGTTGTCATCTCTGTTGACCTTGAATATCTTTTCTTGATCAAGGTTGGTGATTGCTTGGGAACTTTGCTAAAAACTTTCAAGGCGTCTTTCCTGCCTTTCTTTGATGAGCTTTCATCCTATGTTACTCCTATGTTGGTGAGCTTTCCTGCCTTTCTTTTATCTCTTTGATTTTAGTTATTTGTTCATTGATGTTTTTTGGGGCAAGGGCGTTATTTAGTACTGGGTTGTGGGGATGTGCTTGCAACTTTATTACGGAACTAATGCCCCCTTGGCCCCTCAAAGGGCTTAATATGTTACCACTTGACCAGCAGGAGGTTAGCAGCCACCTAATCAAAAGTGGAAATAAGAAACTACGTTTATTTTCATGCCACTAGATGTAGTTCATTGAGGTTTTTTTTATTAGTTTTAATTTTTTCTATTGAAACTGAAGGAAGCAGAAGGAAGGAAATGACAAAGCTAAATTGTGTTTATAGCATTGCCATCATTTTTATTTTTATTTTTCAAATGAAGTCATGGAAATCCATGGCTACCTCGAGTGAAGCACTTTTTTTTTTGGCCTTGCTGACCAAACTTGTTGATCAAGCAGGGCAAGGATAAAACGGCAGAAGAGAGGAGAATTGCCATATGTATATTTGATGATGTTGTGGAGCACTGCCGTGAAGCGGCCCTTAAGTAAGCATTTGCATATTTCTGTTTTATTGAAATTGTTATTGGCAGTTGGTTCCATGTATTTATTCAATTTGTTTGAACAGATACTATGATACGTACCTTCCTTTCCTATTGGAAGCCTGCAATGATGAGAGTTCAGATGTTCGTCAGGTTTGCCACGTTGATTAGAACTTTGTCATTGTGTTGTCAAGTTAATCATGGGTCTCATTTAAAATAACCTCAATCCCTTTTCAGGCAGCTGTTTATGGGATTGGTGTTTGTGCAGAGTTTGGTGGATCTGTGTTCAAACCTCTTGTTGGAGGTAGGCTGCTTTGCACTTGCATCTGCCTTTCTCCTTGGAGTTGTTGCCTTTATATATTATAGGTACACAAATTATTCATCTGAATTTTTGCAGAGGCTCTTTCGAGGTTGGATGTTGTAATAAGGCACCCTAATGCACTGCACTCGGATAATGTAATGGCATATGACAATGCCGTTTCAGCTCTTGGGAAAATATGCCAGTTTCATCGTGATAGTATAGATGCAGCACAGGTACGTAGTATTTTTGTAGCTATGTCTTCTGGCCTTCTCAAGTGTCATTTTTTCCTTTCTCAGTAGACTTTGTTTCTGGCATTTGTCCCTTCTTGGTCTTACATTTGTTTTTGGATAAGTTTTAGAATTTTCTTCCAAAAAATTAAAGATATACAACAAAAGTGCAGAACAAGCTTAGTGACCTGCTATGAAGCACAAGTACCATCACGGTGCGGGCAAGATCGATACGACATATCTTGAAAAATTAGGGTACAACATGTCAAGGATACAATGACAATTAAATAATTAATAAATATATATTTTTCAATATAATTTGTTTATAATAGGCTTTAAAAATAAATAAAAACCATCAAACTATTTGAAAATATATCTAAAATTAATTCAAAAGGATTGTCAAAAAAAAAATTAATTGAAAAGGAATAATATATAGCAAAGAAGTACAATGATAAACATAAGATGTTGTTAATAAAAACAAATAAACAAACAAATTATCTCACATGCTAACCTAAGTCCAACTACCATCAACTTTATTGATATCTAACAATTTAGCCAAACTAAATCTATAATAATTTTTTTTTAAATAAAATAAATATTAGTAGAAATCATGAGTCATACAGTTGTAAGCAAGTTTTCTATCACTTTAGTCAGTACAATACAAAGTTCTTGAATAGGTGTATTAGTCACTTGAAGAGAAAAAAAAAAAAGGTTCTAAGAGAATGAGAAGAGTGCATAGAAGAGACAATAAAAAAGCCAACTAACGTCTATTGTTGCCAGTAGAAGAAGATTTACAATGGGATGTTGATGCTTGGTGGCGGGGTCGGCCCAAGGCCCCCACCACAAAAAGTTTTTACACCCTAGGAAGCTTTTTTCTTTTTTCATTTCTAACAAGGCCGTGTCCGATCTGAGTCCTCATTAAAATAGCATTTTTTTTCCCTTCACTAACACATACAAGAATCCTCACTACTTAAGGGCTAGAAAGAACCAAGTTTTACAAACACCTGGACTAATCACCTAAACTTTAGTTAAATTTAGATAGTTCTGGTTCCGTAGGAGGTTTCATAATGATATTGGAGATGTTTTGGACCCCACTCTCTCTTTCCATCTCTAGTAGACTGATTTTTTTTATTAAGTTTCCTCTTGTTTACTTCTTTGGCTGGATCACTATTCTAAACAAGTTAGCCGAAAATGCTCATTACGTTATTTCTCTTGAAGGAATTTTAGTTGACTGATTGTAGATGGTTGTGCATCTGGTTGGGCTGAAGCAAGCTTCCTTATCTAATTATCTTAGAGTTTCAGCATGATTAAAAGTAATTTGATGAAGTGCTTTACAAGATTGAACCCTAGTTCTAGTATAAGAAATGCTGGTAACTGATAGTTGCTTCTCATTGTACCTTGCTCTATTCTTATCTGCCTTTCTATTATATCTGAAGTCCTAGTCTATTACTTTCTTAATTGACATGTCCTTTTTTACTTCTTCTACATGGACTTGTAGAATCTTAACCCCACACCCCCCCACCCCCAAAAAAAAAAAAAAAAAAAAACCAAAAAAAATGTAAAACAAAAAATTGGTTCATTACCTTGTAAGGCTTTAAGCAATAGGACCTTTGCTGATGCAGAGGTAGGATTGTTTGTCTTATGGAGTTTTGGGTTCCATATCTGCTTCCGTTAGTAGTTTATGAGCCCTACTTAATGATAATTCTGCTTCCACAATGACTTACCGCGAGTTCCGGACAGTGGATGCATTGGTTCTACTATGTTTCTCATGTCTTCAATGGTTTTTCAGGTGGTCCCTGCCTGGTTAAGCTTCTTGCCTATAAAAGGTGATTTGATTGAAGCGAAGATTGTGCATGACCAGCTTTGTTCAATGGCAGAAAGGTAGAAATATGAATTGTTGGAACATGATAATATATATATATATATTTGTTTTGTTTTTTGTTTTTGTTTGTTGGGGGGGAGGGGGGTGATTCATTTTTAGTGCATGGATGTATTGAAAAAAAAAAAATTGTGTTGCATCTTTGCAGGTCAGATAGAGAACTTTTAGGGCCTAACAATCAATATCTTCCTAAAATAGTTGCAGTCTTTGCTGAGGTATAATCTTCTGTATTCTGATGCCCGTTTACTTCAATCGTTTAAAATTATATTTTAGGTTTATTTATTTATTTATTTTTGGTTCATTTACACTTACTTTTTGGTAAAATTGGGTGGTGTAGGTTTTATGTGCAGGTAAAGATCTTGCAACGGACCAAACTGCCAGTCGAATGATTAATCTGTTGAGGCAGCTTCAACAAACTTTACCACCTTCTACCCTTGCATCAACGTGGTCATCCTTGCAGCCTCAACAGCAGCTTGCGCTACAATCCATCCTTTCATCTTAGTTGCTTTTGAATTGGTGGATTTTTTATTGTACCTCTTTGGGAAGTCGCCTCATCTGGTCATCGTAATTTTTCTTCTATATTGGTGAGCGTGTTTGTGATGCCTTCCTTGGGTTGTCACAGTGTCATTGTTCCTGATATGGGAAGCTGCTGCATCAATTTTTATTCCATATCGCATTGGTGGGGCATATTTTGTTTCTGGAGAAGCAGTTGTGTCCGGTTGGTGTGCTTTGATCACCCATTCTTTTTCAAATTGTATTTACATAATTTGTTGTGTGGTTTGCTACTGAGGCAATGTTTTTGGTTAGTAGAGAGTAAAGGTGAGGAGTAGAGAATTTTTGGTATAGAATGTGTATACTAGAGTTGTTGATAGTCTGTCCTTGTCAAAAAGGAACCAAATGAAATAACAGCAAATTGTTAAAAACATACCAGTGTGGAGCTTTTTAGTGGATGGATGTGAGGTTGAGGTGTGTCATGGAAGCAAACTTCTAGCAGTTTTGGTGCTTTGAATTTTTGCTGAATGTGAAAACAGTCCAGTGTAATACCTTTATTTTGTCCTCTCAACATATATTCCTTGATAATTTCTGGTGTGAATGTTTCTGGGGTGCTGTTTCCTACCACTTTTTGAATGAAACATTATGCTATATTATCTTGCTAGACATGGACTACTGCTGAACCTCTTCATTATGGTCCACATATTCGGAGCTTGCACTTGCAGGGTACTTCAATCCATAGATTGAGTTAAGTAATTAAGCATGGGGTTGGAAGATATTCCTAATTAAGCCAATAGCTCTAGTTCAAATGGTATCTCAGCTCAATGTCAATTGTCAAAGATCATGCTGTGTATGAAAGGGCAATCATCGACCAGAAACATGTACTCAAGATGATTGACCCAACTATCAAGATTACCTGTTGAAGCACTTTGGCGTCAGAGGATGGGTTGTAGTTGACATGGCAACATCATTGGTCTAGTCTTTTTTATTATTTTTTGATACCATTCAAAGGAAACAAGAGTCTTTCAAAAAGGCTGGGTTGACCCAACAGTAGTGAATTGGCATTCTAGTTGCCAAATTAGCTAGGTTGCAAACATTGCAAAGTAACCTTGGAAACAAAACAAGAATGATAAGCTAGACCATTCTGATGTAAGTGTAGCAGATCTGTCATCAGAATCCTTTCCTGCCAATTGGGGGTTTCTTTCTTTGTTGGCAACTTGGACTGTTCTCTTGCTATCACTGAAATAGAATTTGACTATATCCAAGATTCCTAGCTTTTATAGCTGCTTCCACCATTGCTTCCTGAATGGCGATGAGGGCTGACCCTACTGCACAGCTTAAACTACCGTAGAAAATGATGACTCCTTGCATGTTTTTGGCTTCATAGGCAAAGCCACTCCTCCTAGCTCCAGCAATTTTGATGATCAACTGCCAAGGACTTCCAATTCTTTGGTGAGCTCAATTCTGGTCTGCATTCTGATGAGAAGAATCAAGCAATTGTTGAAAGCATGGGCCACCAGGCTTCTGAGTCCATATGGTCCAAAGGGTTATGAAAATGGCTTGATGATAGTGCATGTCCTGATCCATTCCTTCATATTTGAGCAAAATAGTCCCAATCCAATGTTGTACAGAGGTATTATTTAGATCAGAAGTGTGAACTGCCAAAGGAGATCCGTGCCAATTGGCTTTAGCAAATGGGCAAAGAAGGACTAAGTGAGGTGGATTCATCCCCTGCATTACAAAGAGGGCATGTGCTAGTTATTGGGATCCCTCTTTCTTTTAAGGTAAGATTTGTTGGAAGGCTGTGATGAAGAAGTCTCCACACAAAGTTACAGATTTTCAAGGGAACTTTCACCTTCCAAATGAGGCACCAAACTTCTGAAGGGATGTGCAGATGTCTGTTAGGATTAGGATGGGATGAGCTCTAATTTCTATGGAGAAGATTGTAAGCATTCTTAACTTGAAAGTCACCAGAGTAAGAATGTTTCCATAGCAATTTATCAGAGGTTGTTCCTGTCTTAGAGATAGGGAGTCTCAGAATTTCAGAGCTCAAGGGGTTAGGGTAGAGTGATCTGATTAAGCTGGGTTTCCAAGAATGTGAGTTATTATCAATCAAGATCTGTCATTGTACCAGTAATCAGATTCGGGTTGTTTAGGTGTTGTTAGTCGAGTCTTTTGATTCATTTTCTTGGTGCTTGGAATAATAACTTTTAAAAAACCAAATGCTTTCATTGTATGTTTTATACTCCTTGTGTTTTGAATTGTTTGGCATTTATTTCATTTTGGGATGTCATAAGATGATGTCCTTTTTCCTATTTGAGTCTCAAGATAAATAAATTTCTTAACATACTCTACACTTTATTTTAAAAGTCAATACCTCTCTTTTGTTAAAGTTTAAGTTAAGGAGGATAGCTTTGAAAGTTGTACATTTTTTTAAATTTTATTTAAAAAACAATGCATTAAATGATATTCACTTAAAAAATTGAATTTTCTAAACAAACCAAATAAAATGGGATAAATGGAGTAATATTTTATATAGATATTGATTATTTGGTTAAATGGATTTAATAAATAGGAAAATGGGTAGTTAATTACCCAACTTGTTAATAATTGTCAAACCTACTCAAATACCTCCATTTACAACCCCTCAAGATGGGCATAGTGCATTATAACACATTTCATCTCTATATTTTTTAATGACCAAGTTGAGCCGAGGGTTAAAAATTTAGGATTCGTTCATTTATTTTTAAAGGTTAGTTTAGGTTTTTTGTTGAATAAGCTTGAGTTCATTTACAAGCTATTTAATCAACTTATTTTTTCTTCTATATAGTAAATGCCATGACTACAACTTTTTATTCATTACAAATCTATATTAAGGATTAATAACTAAATTATAGTTGAAATTACATTATTTAAGTTAGGTAGAATTTTTTTGTTTATGAACTTATAGAAATTAGATATAACAACATTGTATTATTAAGACATGTTTTTACTATAAAATTGACTATTTATATTTCAATAATTAAAATTAATAATTTGATGTCCATAATTAGTATTGCTCGATATGTATTTTATTGAGTGAAAAAAGTACTATATTGTAGATATGTATTGACAATACTCATGAATCGTACGATACGCAAATGCGTATTGTATCCAATGAAAAAGTATTGTATTGTAGATACATATCGACAATACTCATGAATCATATGATAGGCACATGAGTATCGTACGAATTGTATTCTATTGTATTGTAAAATCGAATGTATCATATGATACGTAGACACATGGTTTAAAATTTGTGTTTTGATGTGAGTCCAACAAGTTGCTTGGCTTTTTTACCTTTTTTTTTTTTTATTATAAAAAAATACAAAATTATTGGACTACCTAATTGAGTTCAACAAAATAACATGTATGTGAGTTTTTTTTTCCTACATAATTTGGAGTACTTTTTTTTGGTAGGTTTTTCCTTGGCGCATTCTGCACCAAGGTTAGGCTTTTGGTCAAGAATGCTAGGGACACTTCGCCCTACTGGTCATGCATGGTGGGGGAAGGCGAGTGACACGAAGTTCCTGACTGTACATAACTTGGACTACATAATTGACACTTCACTTTCATATTTGCAAATTTCTTTTCTATACTATGAATAAAGTATAAAATGACAATTTAATAATTTTAATTTATGTTATTATTGTTTTAAGTCTAAGAAGCTAGATTGCTAAGAATAGGGTTGTCCATGAGTTAGGCGAATTGGGTTTGAGATCAACCCACTACTCGGCCTGCTCAGATCAGGTGGAAGAAGTGACAACTGGCAACCACTGCGGGTCAAGTTGGATCGGGCTTTGGCAGATGATCAGTCGGTTTGGTTGAACTGATGGAGCAGTGGTGGTGGTAGATCTTTGTTGGATTTGAGTAAATGAGACAAAGATTCAGCTGGATTTTGAGTGGATCTGAGCTAAACCTTGTCAGATCTAAGCCAAAGGTCGCCGGATCCACACCAAACATCGCCAGATCTGAGCAAATCTACGTCAAACATCACCAGATCTAAGCAAATCTAAGCAAACATCTCTGGATATGAGTGAATCTAAGTGGAGAAAGGCCAAATGTGGCTAGACCCTAACCTTTATGTTGTGTGTCAAATGTTGAGTAAATTACATCTTTGGTCCCTAACCTTTATGTTGTGTGTCAATTTGGTCCATGGCCTTTTAAATATGTCAGTTTAGTCCAAATTTTTTTGGTATTGTGTCAAAATGGTCTCGTCATTAAGCGATAGAAAAAAAAAAAAAAAAAAAACTAATGTGGCTATTAGCTAATATATATATTTTATATTTTATATTTTATTTTTTTTATGACACATCATATAACATGTGTACTACCAGGTAGAATAATTTAAAAAAAAAAAGTAAAAAGAAAAACCAATTTATGTTGAATTTGGAGGGGAAAATAGCTAAATAGCCTTAATTTTTAAACAACATAGCCAAACAGCACTCTTTTCAAACTATCTAGCAAAATACCACTATTTTGGAACACACAAAACTTGACATCAGCAATATGAAGTTTCAAAACAAGAGTATTTTGCTACATAGTTTGGAAATGGGCTGTTTGGCTACATAGTTCAAAAATTAAGACTAAATAGCAAATTTTCCCGAATTTTAGATCTCAAAATCCCTAAAACTCACAACCTGCCTAATATTTACTAGGGGTTTCTTCTTTATTGTGAGATTTGAGAAGCTAATGCAAATTAACTAAGAATAGTTTAGCTTATTGGAATGGCAAGGACCCTACGCGGCTAATGATTCTTATTCAACAGCTTGGGTTAGTAATTTTTGTGATAGTCTTTTACTTTTTGGGAGAGAGTTTGTGGTTAGATAGTTAGAATAAAATGAAACTGTTTTTGGATTTTCAAGAATCAATATGTGAAATATCAGCAGTGGTGGCTCCAAGATTTTTTTTCTAAGGGGGTCAGTAAGAAGATTAATCTTGGGTAAGAGATGAATCAGTCTACGTAGTTTCCTTATTACAAATTTATCCCAAGTACGTACTAGTAAGAGAATAAATGATAAACTATAAGTTCATTTGTCATATTGTTTCTTAAAAACTGAACATACTAATTATTGTTATTGTAGACACTTGATTTAGCACTCATAATTTAATCTTGGAAGATGGCTAGAGTGACCATTCATATAACTAAAATTTAGAGTTGCATTACATGCATTAATTCATTCATTAACTATCATAAAAATGATCTCGAGATTCTAAAGATCATGACGGTATGTCCGATTCCTAAATCGGATCGTTGGATTGAAAGATATCACAAGATCAAGTTTTCACGGTCTACATGCATTTTGTTTGGGTGGAACCGATCACGCATGATTAATTTAAATTAATTCTGATTGGTTAAACAATTAAAATTAATTAAATAATTTTGTGATTGGCTGTTGGTTAGTGTAAAAAATAAGCCTGCTTGCATGAGAATAAAGTGGATAATCAAATAACAAACAAGTTATGGATAATCAAGTCTTTTTGGAATATTTATCTATAAGATAATTATCACTTTAAAGACATGAATATTGAGAAAAAGGGATTAATTTTTAGAATACAAATAAAAAAATGCGTCTAGGTGCAATTTTCGGCTCAAAAATCCCAAAAAAGGAGTCCAAATCGAACCCAAACTCGAACATGGGCCTAGCTCCCAAGAGGGCCTGTTGGCACTCTTGGAGTGTCGATCAGCACATGGCAAGTGCCGATTGGCCAAAATGCTTGGCTTGGCCTTTGAGCTTCCTGATTAAGATAAAGCCTATCTTTTTCGACTTTTTAGAGATAAGACATGTTCCATTTTGTATTTGATCTAATTCAGCTTATTTTTTAAGCACCCCAACCTCTATAAATAGAGGAAAAAGATCAGAATTAAGGGCTCTTCTTTTCTGACTTCTCCGCTCCCCTTACGTTAAAGACGTTCTGGAGACTTTTGCTTTAAGAACTTCTTTTTGGTAAGTAAAGTATTTTAGACCTCAAAGAAGTGAAAACTTCTTTGATTTCTAAATTATTCTTCCATTTGAAGAGCACGCTCATGCAAGAGGTATTTAGTTGTATTATCTTATCTAGTTTTTTTCCTTTCCATTAATTAGTATGTTGTAATTGTTCGTTGCGTGAATGCAGTTAATATGTTTGATCTTTATTGTGCCTTGTTTTTTAATTCATGTTTGCCATGCTTAGATATTTAGTTGAAATTTTCTTTGACATGTTCTTTAGTTGATTGTTTGTTTTAATTTTATTCTTTGATTTCAAAATTTGCTAATGATCATCAAAACTTTTTTTTTTTAAATTCAAAACTGATCTGTATTTTCATTAAATACAGATCATAATTTTTTCTGGTCTCAAAATTGATCTGTATTTTCATTAAATACAAATCTAAAATTTTTTCTGGTCATAAAACTGATCTATATTTTTATTAAATACAGATTTGATTTTTTTTTTTCGAGTCTCAAAACTAATATGTATTTTCATTATATACAGATTTGATTTTTTTCTGGTCATAAAATTGATCTATATTTTCAATAAATATAGATCTGAAAATTTTTCTGAAAAAGTTTTCTTTTTTATAAAATTGTAGATTTTGAGATTTCAAAGAAGGAATTAAGAGTTAGGTTAAAGTCTTTCTTTTTAATATGTGATGCTTGCATAACAAGTTTGTCTCATGAATATGAATCCTCTTTTAAAAATCTTATTTTTTTTAACTTTTAAAAATAGATATGATTTTTTAAACAAAATCTCATTTATTTATTTATTTTTTATCTTTTACAAAAACAGATCTGATTTTTACCAATCTCTCTCTCTCTCTCTCTCTCTCTCTCTCTCTCTCTCTCTTTAAGCTTTTCAAAACATATCTGATTTTGCTTTAAAAAGAGGACATTATTCATAAGGCAAATTTGTTTAAATTATTTTTGTCAAGTATTTGTCATGTGTATTATAACTTATCATTCAACATCATGCAAAAAGGGTATATAATGGTCATTAGAGTTTAGAACACCAGACTCTGTCTAGACGGAATGGGTGCCTAACACATTCCCATTCCATAACCTAGCCCTCGAACTTAGGATTTTGGTTAGTAAGATTAGTGTTTTGTCTTTAATTTTGGTAGAATGTAACTAGGACCAAAACTTTGTATTTTTTTGCATAGATCGTAACTTGGACCAAAGCCTTGTAAGGTTAATCTACCAACTTGTACTTTCTTTATTCAATCAATGACATTTGATGTATTTTGAATATGTAATTATATTTATTTTTTCTTATTTTTTTGTATAAAAAAATAAGTGGTGACTCCACACCACCACCCAAAAGAGAGGTGCCTTAAAGCACCAAAATATCTTTTTTGAGAGCACCCAAGTTCCCGGTCTCTCACAGTGGCGACTCCACTGGGGATGTCAAGGGCTAAGTTTCGTATTAGACTTTAAGTGACCAACTATATACCCTTGTTTTTGTATGATGTATGATGTTGTTGTTTGTTTGGTTGTCTATGTCTGAGATGCTTGTATGATATTTTTTGTTTGTGTTGCCATGTTGATTGTTAAGAGCTTTCCCTAACTGTTATAGTGTGTGCCATCAAAATAAAAAATATGTATGCACCCATCTCAACATATGGTGGTAGTAGCCATAGATCACCGGTCTTCATTAGATTCCGGTACCCATTGGTGAACTCACCAACTCATAGCCCAAAGTCACTGGATCATTTCTTGTTGACTATAAAGGATAGATCATGCTGTTTGGACCAACGTAATGTTCATTACATTACATTATAAGAAATAATGAAACAACAAACCCACCCTACAATGTAATGACTTAGAACCTACCCTTAGGCCAGTCCATGTAAAAATTGCATTGCATTTTGTGTATGTTTATTTGGCTAATAGATTGATGTAGATGGGGACCTAGCTTTGTTTGACCCAACCAAGTCTTTTCTTATGGGAGAATTTGGTCAAGATCAGAGGGAAGACTCCAGAGAGAACCCAAGACTGACATTCAAGCTAGTAGTTCCAGTTCCAAGCCCATCACAGTATTGAAGCTCGTGAGCATTGAAGACACTCCATTGCTGCAACATCACATTCCCATGTTTGACCTACAAGATAGTCCAAGCCACAAGAAGTCCAAAGACTCCATCATTATGGTGGAAGGAGGAGAATATCCAAACACTGAAGAACCCAAGAACACTCAAAAGCTACTAAACACCATGGTAGCTAGTCAAATCCAATTGAGGGAGGACATGAACCTTATCGTGCAACAATTTCAGAACCTAAAGGGTGGCCAAGAGGAGAACAAGATTGATCATAATCCCCCAACCATGGAGGGTGAGAAGAAGATCAACGAGAGGATAAATAATGTTAGGACATATGTGATTCACTTATTAGGAACATATGTCACTATTTTATGTAATTGACTAATCCTTTGACAAAATGCACTTTACTTGTAATTGGATAGATCTAGGTGTTTTTAATACTTCAAGAAACTGTGTTTCAAGATCAAGTGTTGAAGTCATCAAGTCTATCCAAGAAACAAGCTGAGATGTGCAAGTTCATTAAAGCTCGACAACTAGCATGTGTCGAGGTTTAAGAAGCTGTTTAGCCCGTGTGCTCGACATCTGCTCGACACCTCCTATCTGTCAAAGTTTAAGAAAGAAACAGAAATTCTGATTTGTTTTCTTGGACAAGCTTTGAGAAAAGTCTGTTTAAGCAAATTGTGACCGGAGACAAAGTTTTGCCCTAGTTCATCTCTTTTGAAGAAGTTGCTGTGTATGTGCACCATAGGGTTTTGTGATCAAGAATCTTCTTGATCTTCATCGTGTGGATGAATTGAAGAACTTCGCAGCCAACAACCTTCTCTAGTTGGTGATTGAAGTCACGTACTGGGATTCGCGCAATTGGTTAGTCATGTACTTGGGAGCTGTGAATCAAAAAGAGAAATTGTTATTACAGAACAAGTCCAATTGGGTATTCGGGTAAGAGTTCAACTGTAGGTTGGTATAAGATATTGTGATTCCTTTACTTGTAACTGCTTGTTGTGATAATAGTGGAATTTCGGGAGTGGTGACCTTAAAATCACCGGGTGGGGTTTTTGCCGTGTTGGTTTTCCCTATTCATAAACAAATCACCGTGTCAATTTAATTTCCGCTACACTTAGTTTAATTGGTGATTTGTTTGTACTACCATGAGCTTTGCATGTTAATTTGATTAATTAATAAACTTGACTAATTAATCAATTAATTTAATCACAAGGGTCAATACGTTTTTGGCCTATCAAGTGGTATCAGAGTGGGCACACTCTGATTAGGTTTAATCTTTGCTGTGTTTGATCCATTGACCCCTGTTTGCCATGGATAGAGGACAGTCGTTAATTATACCTCATTTATTTGATGGCACTAACTATGCATACTGGAAAGTACGCATGAGAGCTTTCTTGCAGTCCTTAGATGAGAAAGTGCGGAAGGCTGTTGAGATAGGCTGGACCAAGCCAAAGGAAGCGTTGGCAGAATTGGGTTGATGCCAAGATCAAGGCGGCAAACTTCAACAGCAAGGCATTGAAGGCTTTATTCAGTGCGGTCACCATGAGAAGTTTAAGAAGATATTTTCAACCGAAACTGCCAAGGAGACTTGGACCATTCTCCAGACAACCTATGAGGGAACAAGAGCTGTCAAGGATTCGAAGCTACAGAGGCTCACTACAAGCTTCAAAGAGATTAAGATGGAGGAGGATGAGTCGTTCAATGAGTTCTATGCCAAGCTCAAAGACATAGTGAACTCAACATTCAATCTTGGGGAAACCATTCCTGAACCCAAGATTGTGAGAAAGGTGCTCAGATCTATGCCTGAGAGATTCTATGCCAAGATCACAATGATAGAAGAATCAAAGGATATTGACAAGATTCCTTTGACAGAGTTGGTTGGTAATTTGTAGACCAACGAGCTAGGGTTATCAAGGATTGTCAAGTTGGGTAAGGGTAAGAGTATGGCACTGAAGGCCAAGAGCAATGAGACAGATGAGTCTTTAGATGATGAAGATTCTAAGATGAAGTCCTACATCACTAGGCAGTTCAAGAAGTTTATGAAGAATGCCAATGGAAAGGGCTTCGACAAGGACCGTAGGCAATTCGGTTCTTCTCAATTCAAGAGCCAAGACAAAGGGAAGAAGGATGTAAGGGATGGCGGTCAGTACACTGTTCGCGCAGGACCTAAGTGCTTTGGGTGTCAAGGCTTCGGTCACATGAAACAAGAGTGTCCTACATATCACAAGAGCATTGGGAAGAGCAAGACACTTGCTGCTACTTTAAGTGACACTGAGCCTGAGGATGATTCCGACAATGAGGATGACGGAATCTTGAATGCCTTCACTACCACTGTCAATCCTACTGATGGGATTGTTGAAGATGTGGATGAAGAAGAGGAATTGGTGGAGTCCAAGTTTGAGAAGATGGATGATTAAGATGATATCCATACAGCTTATGAGAAATTATACAAGCTTTCTGAGAAACATGAGAAACTTTATAGGCTGACCACCAAGAAGCTCAGTGATGTGGAACTTGATCGTGAAAAGCTTTCCACAAAGTTTGATGAATCTAATCAGACTATTGGAGCATTGAGGTTCGAGAATAATTTCTTGGCTGAGAAGATCGAGAAGCTTGAAGCGAAGCTATTTCAAGTTAGAGCTCAGTTGGAGAGGGCTTCAAGTGCGAAGCTTGATGAGATGCTCAGTCTTCAGAAATCTGCTTCTGATCGAACAGGTTTAGGGTATGGTTCTCTTCTTCTAATATTGCTTCTACTAGTACTACTATTTTTGTTCCTCTTAATAATAATGTTGAAATTGAGAACAATGATGTTAAAACTGATTTAGCTAGTGAGAACATAGACAAGGGTAAATCTATCTTAGGAGCACCTCCTAAGCAAGATAAGAAGGAAGCTAAGAACCTTAGGGCTAAGAAGGCTAACTCTTAAAAGCCTAAACAAAAGAAGCAACATTTCTGTCATCATTGTGGACTAATGAGAAGTTGAAGTTGTGTGCAGTTTCAGTTGGTCTTCTAGTTTGAGAATAGGAGGATGAGTTGCAGGGATGAGGGATTGTTTTTGGAGGATTGCGATTGATGTTGGTGATTTAACTAGTCTCCAAGTTGGAGATTTGTTGGGCTTTGTGGAGCCTAGTTGTGTTTGATCCGGTTGACAACTCGACTCGACTCGAATAATGTTGCGTGCTTTTTAATGGGAGATTTTTTGAGGCTTGGGCTCGTAGTGCTCATGGACAAGCCTCCTGGGGGTTCGGAGGCAACGCTCTCGCGAAAATTTTTTGGCCCGTTTTGTAACCCATTGTGAATCTTGTGTGCATGATGTAGAAAACGCAGTTTTGGTGATTAAGGTTTGTTGTTGTAGTTTTTAAGAGAGAGAAAAACTGTACGGTCGCACTTTGTATTTTTTCCCTGATAATAGTGAAATCCTTACAACTCTGTGGATGTAGGCAAAGATGCTCAGTCTTCAGAAATCTGCTTCTGATCGAACAGGTTTAGGGTATGGTTCTCTTCTTCTAATATTGCTTCTACTAGTACTACTATTTTTGTTCCTCCTAATAATAATGTTGAAATTGAGAACAATGATGTTAAAACTGATTTAGCTAGTGAGAACATAGACAAGGATAAATCTATCTTAAGAGCACCCCCTAAGCAAGATAAGAAGGAAGCTAAGAACCCTAGGGCTAAGAAGGCTCACTCTCAAAAGCCTAAACAAAAGAAGCAGCATTTCTGTCATCATTGTGGACTATTGAGAAGTTGAAGTTGTGTGCAGTTTTAGTTGGTCTTCTAGCTTGAGAATAGAAGGATGAGTTGCAGGGATGAGGGATTGTTTTTGGAGGATTGCGATTGATGTTGGTGATTAAACTAGTCTCCAAGTTGGTGATTTGTTGGGCTTTGTGGAGCCTAGTTGTGTTTGATTCGGTTGACAACCCGACTCGACTCGAATAATGTTGCGTGCTTTTTAATGGGAGATTTTTTTAGGCTTGGGCCCGTAGTGCTCATGGACAAGCCTCCTGGGGGTCTAGAGGCAATGCTCTTGTGAAAATTTTTTGGCCCGTTTTGTAGCCCATTGTGAATCTTGTGTGCAGGATGTAGAAGACACAGTTTTGGTGATTAGGGTTTGTTGTTGTAGTTTTTGAGAGAGAGAAAAACTATACGGCCGCACTTTGTATTTTTTCCCTAATAATAGTGAAATCCCTACAACTATGTGGACGTAGGCAGAGATGCTTAATCTTTAGAAATCTGCTTCTGATCGAACAGGTTTAGGGTATGGTTCTCTTCTTCTAATATTGCTTCTACTAGTACTACTATTTTTGTTCCTCCTAATAATAATGTTGAATTTGAGAACAATGATGTTAAAACTGATTTAGCTAGTGAGAACATAGACAAGGGTAAATCTATCTTAAGAGCACCCCTAAGCAAGATAAGAAGGAAGCTAAGAACCCTAGGGTTAAGAAGGCTAACTCTCAAAAGCCTAAACAAAAGAAGCAGCATTTTTGTCATCATTGTGGACTATTGAGAAGTTGAAGTTGTGTGCAGTTTCAGTTGGTCTTCTGGCTTGAGAATAGGAGGATGAGTTGCAAGGATGAGGGATTGTTTTTGGAGGATTGCGATTGATGTTGGTGATTGAACTAGTCTCCAAGTTGGAGATTTGTTGGGCTTTGTGGAGCCTTGTTGTGTTTGATCCGGTTGACAACCCGACTCGACTCGAATAATGTTGCGTGCTTTTTAATGGGAGATTTTTTGAGGCTTGGGCCCGTAGTACTCATGGACAAGCCTCCTGGGGGTCCGGAGGCAACGCTTCCGTGAAAATTTTTTGGCCCGTTTTGTAGCCCATTGTGAATCTTGTGTGCAGGATGTAGAAGACATAGTTTTGGTGATTAGGGTTTGTTGTTGTAGTTTTTGAGAGAGAGAAAAATTGTACGGCTGCACTTTGTATTTTCCCCTGATAATAGTGAAATCCCTACAACTCTGTGGACGTAGACAGAGATGCTCAATCTTTAGAAATCTGCTTCTGATCGAACAGGTTTAGGGTATGGTTCTCTTCTTCTAATATTGCTTCTACTAGTACTACTATTTTTGTTCCTCCTAATAATAATGTTGAATTGAGAACAATGATGTTAAAACTGATTTAGCTAGTGAGAACATAGACAAGGGTAAATCTATCTTAAGAGCACCCCCTAAGCAAAATAAGAAGCAAGCTAAGAACCCTAGGGCTAAGAAGGCTAACTCTCAAAAGCCTAAACAAAAGAAGCAGCATTTCTGTCATCATTGTGGACTATTGAGAAGTTGATGTTGTGTGCAGTTTCAGTTGGTCTTTTAGCTTGAGAATAGAAGGATGAGTTGCAGGGATGAGGGATTGTTTTTGGAGGATTGCGATTGATGTTGGTGATTGAACTAGTCTCCAAGTTGGAGATTTGTTGGGCTTTGTGGAGCCTAGTTGTGTTTGATCCGGTTGACAACTTGACTTGACTCGAATAATGTTGCGTGCTTTTTAATGGGAGATTTTTTGAGGCTTGGGCCTGTAGTGCTCATGGACAAGCCTCCTGGGGGTCCGAGGGCAACACTCCCGGGAAAATTTTTTTGTCCGTTTTGTAGCCCATTGTGAATCTTGTGTGCGGGATGTAGAAAACGCAGTTTTGGTGATTAGGGTTTGTTGTTGTAGTTTTTGAGAGAGAGAAAAACTATACGACCGCACTTTGTATATTTTTCCTGATAATAGTGAAATCCCTACAACTCTGTGGACGTTGGCAAATTGCCAAACCATGCAAATATTGTCTTGTGCGTGTGATTGTTTTTCTTTGGCGTGTGTTTTCTCTATTTTTGTTTCTCACAGGTTGGGAATTTCAGGTTAATTCCCTGCATATATAAGGATTTTTTTAACGGCCGTCAAAGGTTGCGCAAGTGTGAAGCAAAATTGTGTTCATGCAATTTGTGACTGGAGACAGAGTTTTCCCTAGTTCATCTTTCTTTTGAAGAAGCTGTTGTGTTTGTACACTGTAGGGTTTTGTAACCAAGGAGTTTCGTGATATTCATCGTGTTGATGAAATGAAGAATTTTGCAGCCTACATCTTTCTTAAGTTGGTAAGCTGCATACTGGGATCCGCGTATTGAATTGGTTAGTTATGTACTGAGAGTCGTGCATTAAAAGGAGAGATTGTCACTACGGAACAAGTCCAATTGGGTATTGGGGTAAGGGTTCAACTGTAGGTTGGTATAAGGTATTGAGATTTCTTTACTTGTAACCGCTTGTTGTGATAATAGTGAATTCTCAGGAGTGGTGATCTTAAAATACCCAGTGGAGTTTTTGCCGTGTAGGTTTTCCCAATTTGTAAACAAATCACCGTGTCAATTTAATTTCCGCTGCATTTAGTTATTTGGTGATTTGTTTGTACTATCACACGTATTGCATGCTAATTGAATTAATTAATTAACTTGACTAATTAATTTGTTAATTCATTACAAGGGGTCAATACATTCTTGGCCTATTAGTTTAGATTGACTCTAAAGTCTTTGTTGATGGTCTTGTATCCCCTTGTCAAGGTATCCATTGAAGAATAAAGTGTATTTGCTATGATATATATATATATATATATATATATATTAATGCGAATGATATGCTATCACAATTCCCAAATTACTTCGTTTCTTGGGTTCCTAGAGTGGCAAATGGCGTAGTTCATGCTTTGGCCAAATGGTCTTTAAAGAATAATGTATATGGCTCTTTTGATTTGGCATGTGGCCCTTTCTGTTTTGTATCCGTAGTTAAGGAGGAATTTATCAGCCACTCTATATAATTTCCTTGCTTGTTAATAAAATCTTCCCATTCCATTCCACCCCCCCCCCCCCCCCCCCCCCCCCAAACAAAAAAAAGAAGAGAGGAAAAGAAACTCCACCAGTCATTTCTAGCCTTGTGGCCGAGGATGTCCACAATTTATAGTTTTCAACTGGTATCAATAATAAAAGTCTGTCTTTATTATCCAAAATGAAATAAAATAAAAAGAAAAGCAAGAAAATTGAACCTAAAAAGCTTGAAGTGCTGGTTGAGGCCAAATTTCGTCGAACAGTCGGAAGGATTGCTCCTAAAAATTAGCTGACAGTAGCTTTTTCTATGTGCAACTAATTCTACACAATTACACAATGGCTAGGGCCTTAAGTTTCAAATTATTCAGGATAATATATACTCTTAACGACCAGCAATAACAACTCAGAAATTAAGAAAAACTTTAAAGAAGACAGACATTGTGAGTATGGTTTTGAAACTCAAATTATTCAAAGAACCGAAAAATGGAAAGGTTCAAAATTTTTGAGATCAAACCGTGATGATGTCATAATTAATTTAATAATTATTTAATACAAAATAATTAAAATAAATGCATAAAATTATGTAATATTGACTAAATCTGTGTTTAAAAAGGTTCAAATATATCTTAATTCAAGATAATATGATATTGTGTTACAATTCATTGCATAAATTTGGTAAATATTCTCTTGTTATTTAAAATATTTTAACAACTTATATCTAAAAAATAATAAATTAATATAGTTAAAAAATTTCTTAAAAAATATAACTGAATAATAATAATATTAAACTTTTAATGATCCATTCAAGATAAAAGGAAGAAAAAATAAATCCAATACAACTCATAACTCATGAGATCTCATCAGACAAGGCTTTTTTAAGTAAATAATTAAAAACATCCAATCCCCACTCATGTTTCCCCAAGCCATCAAATAACCAAACTCTTCCTGAGCATTTATATCAGTCTTTGTAAAATAGAATAAGCCCCACATTTTGCCCAACCAATTCCCCCACACCCCCCCCCCCCCCCCAACAAAAAAAAAAAACCCAAAACCTCTCAAATTAGTATATGTATAATTGTGTAAAATTCATCACTTTCACCTCCAAACCTATTTCTTCTCTTAACATTTTCTCCCCCCTTTTCTTAATCCCTCTTCGACAATTTTCAAACAAACAGAGCATACGCAAAAGTGTAGAACAATCTCTCTCAAACTCTCCCCCACTCATCTTTCTCTTTGCTTCTCACTCGTTCCTCCCTAAACAAATAGATTTGGTGGACAGTAGACTCCACATCTTTTTTTTTTTTTTTTTTTTTTTTTTTTCCTTTTTTTTTTTTGGGGTGGGGGGGGGGGGGGGAACTTGTGGGGGTACAACCCATGGTTGTGTAGCAATCGTTGGGCTTGGGCCATAGTTAATTTGTATGAAAATGAGGGTATAGCTCACAATGGGAGGTCCAGGGTAGGATTGGATTGGTGGTTGGTCATTAGAAGAGGTTGTAAGGTGTTTTGAGATTATCTGTTAAGCTGTTCGAGGAGGTTCTCAGGTGGCTGAGGCGCCTTTCAAGTATTTTGAACTGGGGTTTTTTTTTTTTTTTTTTGAAAGGAATGTGTTATCCTCCCCGTTCACTCATGTTTCTCTCCCTGGAAGAATGTTCCAACCCCATTTCCTTCAATTTCTCTCCTTTTATACTATTCCATTAGTGGGTCAGTAATGATAAGAATATTCCACTCGTGCATAGGCCCTACCACTTGTTGGTTCTGGGTGGCTTTTTGAGTTTAGAGCATTGTTCAAGCACATCTAATCTTGTACCAATAAGTGGGTCCCCTTGCCTCTATCACTATGATGATTTCCTTGTAACTTGAACTTGCATCAAGACTTGTGCTCAAATGGTGAACTCCCCCAAGGCATTATATCTCCTTAGCACTACCTCTCTTTCTCAGGGAATAAGTGGGGTCTATTTGGACTAAAGCATGGTTACTTAATGAGCAAGTTCTAGCCCCTCACACATGGATTTGGTCATAAACTTATGGCCCTTGGTGCAAGTTTAGTATGGGCTGAACATCATCCGCCTACATACACTATTAGTCTTTGAAATTTACCTTGTGAGCGCAATTTGTCCTTCAAGTTTCAAGTGAGTGCTATTAGTTCCTTAAGTTTTTAAAATGAGTTGTATTAGTCCTTTTGTCAGCAAACTGTTATGTTGCAGCTGGATAATCAATGCTTAATGATGGCAATTTAACTCTAACATTTTCTGCTTCATAATCGATCCTTAATTCTGCATTATTGGATGAAGGTAACGGTTTTGTGCTATTCATTACTCAATCATTAATTACTGCCCGGAGTTAATGCATGCACGCTCGTCCATACCCTTACTCGTCACTGTTAGTGACGGTTTGTGAATGATGAACGATCATTTGTATACTATTCGTTAGTTGCCCCCTTTATTTCTTTGTCGTTTATCATGTAGACGAGCTAAGGAATATGGAAAGTCTGTTTTGGGTAGATCACTTTGTACGTGCCCCGAGATCCTTGTCCCATCATATTTATTATGGGGCGATATTTTCATCAGCTGATTGCCACGTCCTGTGATTGTGTTGGCCACGTGTAAGTTTTCCTTGATTTTTCTTGAGCATTGAATTCATATTCCTCTTCTTCTTCTTCGTTATACACTAAGCTTGGAGTCTGAAACTAAAAGAGAGTTCCTATATTTTCTGCACAGTAAGACTCATTTTTCTCTTTTAATGGTTGATTTTGACTTTATTAGGAAGGAGACTCCCTCTGTTTCATTCTTCTTTGCTAGGTTAGGAGTGTTTCTTGAGTCTTCTGGCAGATGTTGTCCCCAAGTAGGTTTATTTGTTCCTTGAAATTGTGGGGCTTTTAGGCCTGTTTTGATATGTCTTTACCCTTTACTTTGTCGTTCTCTAATCGCCCATCACCTAGAGATGACTTCATCGTCTTCAAAACCTTCATCTTCTTTAAAAATTCATTCGTCTTCAATCCTTTTTCATGCTTTCTCTGAGTCTTGCCTTTTAGGGATGAGGCATTTAAAATCTATTCGCAAGACGTTTCAATTCCCTAAGGGGGTATCTATAAGATTATCTTGTCCTAATAAGAAAGCATGCACCTTTGCTCATGGCGAGGTGAGTTTTTACGAAGCTACTTTTTCATGTGGCCTTCATTTTCCAGTTCGTCCCTTTATTATGCAACTCCTTTCTGTTTGGAATGTTGCGCCTAGCCATCTCGTCCCTAATGCATGGAGGACAATCATTGGTCGCATGTCGATTTGGGTGTCTGTCCATGATGGGGACATGATTACTTTGAATGAGTTTCTTTATCTGTACTGTTTGAAACCTTCTACCCATTATGGGTATTTTGAACTTTTGCCTTAGAATAGGGAGTCTAGAATCATCCGTAGCTTCTCTACTTCTTTTTGTGATTAGAAGTCACATTATTTCTTTATTTTTGGATCTAGATGGGAAACCATGTTTGACGACCTGTAGGGAGAGGTCTTGTGGTTGCTACGGAAATGGGAAGTCCCTTCTCTTGGTGCGTCTCTCTTTTCTTCTTCATTAAACAAATTGTTTTCAGTTTTACTATTTTTCTGATCTTTGCTTTGCCCCCCTTTTTTGCAGTTATTGATTGTCCTTTGCTGGAGGAACACTACCAAGGACGAATTAAGGCTACCCTTAAGTTTGCTTTCACAATTGACGATTTCGACAAGCTGGTTGATCCTCGTCATTTGTACGAGTGTTGTCTTGGACCCGAGCCTTCTGCGTACGTTTTGAAGAAAATTGCCTAGGAAGAAAAGAGTTGGTTTTTAATCCTTTGTTCTTTCTTGTCTTTCCTCATAGATTTTCACCCTTCTAACCTTCTTTTTGCAGAAATGGACACTAGGTACAGCAAAGACAAGTATGCTCGTGTTAAGAGCTTGAAGAATGAACCCTTATCTTACATTACCCCTGGGTCAAAGAAATGCAAGCTGGATGAAGGGAAGGACGAGACTTCTATCCTTAAGTCACTGTTTGGTACTCCTTCTTCTCCCACACCTTCCCTTGAAATGATGACCTTCAGTCCTCTAACCATGCGTTCTAAAAGGAAGGCCAAGATTGGAAAAAGTGTTTGGGATGACCCTGGTACTACCCTTGGACAAGCTCATAATGTCGTCACTGATGATGAGCTTAGGGGTCTCTTATCTATCCCCTCTCACAAATTAGTCAGCCGTTACATTCACAAACTAGTACAGGTATTTCATTCAACGTTTCTTCATCACTCGTCAAGTGGTAATATATGCTCAAAATCACTAATCCTTTCATCTCTTTAGGTTCTTGGTGAGTCTCTTCGTTTAACGATAGACTACCTAAGCGGTGAGAAGAAGGTAGTGGTGGCCAACTCTAAGGTTGATTATGTTAAGGTCGAAAGTTCAAGGTTGAGGAAAGATTTGATTGAAGCTATGGACTAGTCTACCAAGGCCTAGGAGAAGTTGAAACAACTGAAGGAAGCATTGAAAAGCTCGTCATTTAGAAAGACGAGGAAGTCCAAGCTGCTCTCCTGAGAATGGATGAGGAGTGTGAGAAGGTGATTGCCAGGTTCCTGGAGTCTGATCGCATCTCTAACATGCAGTTCGAGCAGTATTTCAAGGGCTTCGAGCTTCTTCGTCGTTGGATGATGAAGCACCATAGCCTTGTAGTTGACTTCGCAAACCTGGACCTTGAAATTGTTGACATTGAGATCCTTGCTGATGAGGCTAATGAGAGAGAGGGTGAAACCATTATTGAAACTACCAGAATTGTTGAAGAAGAGGGTGCTGTTACAGGAGGAGATAGTGATGAGGCTTAGACAGAGGCAGGCTATATGGAGGAGACCATCAACGCTCCTTAAAGAAGAAAAGACTTTATTTTCTCTCTCATTTTTTTTTTTTTTTGGTTCCACTTTAAAGACAATGGATGCCTCATGTTTTGAGGCTTTAAATTTAGAAACAATGGGTGCCTCTTGTTTTGAAGCTTTTATTTTAGAAACTATGCATTTAGGACTTTGAAGCTCTTATGATTCATGCTTGCTCTTTTATTATCCTGCTTAATGATTCAACTTTTCTTTTGAGTTTTCACCATATTCTGTGATTTCAACTCATTGTTAGAGTCATTACCACGTCAATGGTTTTTGACTCGTCATTTGGAGTTTTTACCATCTACTGTGATTTTAACTCATCTTGTGAGTTTTTACCACTTTTACGATTTTAGCTCGTGATTTAAACTTATCTTGTAAGTTAAACCACATTTATGATTTTAGCTTGTGATTTAAACTTATCTTGTAAGTTTTTACCACATTTATGATTTTCACACTTCGCTCGAGCTTTTTGTCACTCTCGTTTGTGATTTGAACTTATTGCTAGATTTCAGTTACTTCCTTTTCGTCATTGACATTTTGTCGAACTTTATTGAGAAAGGATGGCTGAACATGCCTTATTATTTCATGGATTCCTCATATATGAGGGAATTACAAGGAAAACAACAAACTAAAAATAGCTTTAACAAAATACTTGAAAGAAAATAAATACTTAGAAAAAACAATTAAATCTCACTTATCTGATATGTTGTAAGGCGAGGTGCTCTTTCAAGCAGCGCTTATTAGATCAGGCAGCAACTTTTACTGATAGTACTTCTTGAGATGCTCCATGTTCTAAGGGCGAGGAAGTGGATTGCCTTCCAAATCCTTCAAGTAATAGCTTCCTTGTCTAGAGTAACAGATGACCTTGTATGGGCCTTCCCAAATGGGCCCCAACTTCCCTTGAGCTGGATCCCTAGTAGCTTGGTAGACTTTTTGCAGCACCATATCGTCAAGGTTAAACCTTCTGAGTTTTACCCTCTGATTATAATACTTTTGCATTTTTTGTTGGTACCTAGCCATTCTTAAGGTTGCTTCATCCCTGATTTCAGCCAAACAATCCATGCTGAGTTTCAGTTTGTCATTGTTTGTACCTTTGTTGTAATGAGCTTGCCTAAGACTGAAGACTCTTATCTTGGCTGGAATGACTGCTTCAGTGTTGAAGGCTAACTTGAATGGAGTTTCTCCTATTGGTGTTCTCGCTATTGTCCTGTAAACCCATAATACCCCAGGCAACTCTTCAGGCCATGCACCCTTTGCCCCCTCAAGTCGTGCTTTAATGAGTTTAAGCAAAGTACAATTTGTTACTTCTGTCTGCCCATTAGCTTGTGGATACTTAGGTGACGAGCAGTGATTTTTGTATTCCTAGCTTTGCACAAAACTCCTTGAATCTTCGACTATCAAATTGACGACCATTATTAGATATGATCGTCCTAGGGATCCCAAACCTACAGACAATGTTCTTCCATACCAAGGTTTGTATCTTGTCTTCAGTGATTGTTGCTAGTGATTTTGCTTCGACCCATTTGGTGAGGTAGTTAATGGCTAAGAGCAAGAACTTCACTTGCCTAGGGAGTGGGTCGACGATGTTGATTCCCCATGTAGAGAATGGCCAAGGTGAAGAGATGCTTGTCAGTAACTCCCTAGGTATGTGTTGCATGTTGCCAAACCGCTGGCATTTATCACATTTCTTCACAAGTTTAACTGCATCCTTTTGCATAGTTGGCCAAAAGTAGCCTGCCTTAACCGTCTTTCCCACTAGAGATTGTGGTCCGGAATGGTTACCACAGACACCCTCGTGTATTTCTCTTAGTACGTACGTCACTTTGGTAAGGGTCAAGCATTTCAGGTACGGCATTGAGAATCCTCTTTTGTAGAGTTCTCCATTCAAAATAGTAAACCTTGTTGCTCAGACTTTGATGAGTTAGATGGGAGTTGGCCGTCTTTAATGTAGGATATGATTGGTTCCATCCAGTTGCTTGGTTTTTGAACTGCAAGGGTTTGCAGTTTGTCAATACTGGGATTGTATGAACTTCCATGAGCAAACCAACTGTTGTTGGAGCATCTTTGGTTAAGGCTAGTCTGGCTACCTTGTTAGCGGCTGGGTTTTCTTCCCTTGGGATTAGCTCGAGTTTGACGTCATCAAACTCATCAATGAGTTGGCTCGTCAGCTGTAGTTATTTATTCATTCTTTCCTCCTTTGCTTCATATTCATTGGTTAACAATTAGCTTGGAATCGGACCTCAACCTCAAATTCTTAGCTTCCAAGGCTCTTGCAACCTTTAAGCTAGCGAGGACTACTTCATACTCCACCTCATTGTTCGTTGCTGGAAACTGGAGTTAAACCCCATATTTAAGGACGTCATTCTCTGGTGATGTCTTTATAACACTAATGCCTTTGAGTCTTATTACAGACGAGACATTCAAGCAAGCTGTCCAATACTTTGCTTCTTGATCAGAGTCTAGAAGAGTGAATTTCGTAATGAAATCTGCTAGAGCTTGCGCTTTGATTGCTGTTCTTGGCTTGTACTCAATGTCAAACTAGCTTAGCTCAACTGCCCACTGAATCATACAACCTGCAGCATCTGGCTTGCTCATTGCTTTTTGGATTGGTAGGTCTGTCATAACTGTAATGATATGAACTTGGAAGTATGGATGAAGATTCCTTGAAGCCACGATTAATGAGAAGGCTATCTTCTCCATGCATGGATACTTTGCTTCGGCACCTTAAAAAGCCTGGCTAGTGTAATACATTGGCCTTTGTATCTTGGATTCCTCATGGTTTAGAGCAGAACTGATGGTCGTTGGTGATACAACCAAGTATAAAAACAAATCTTCTCCTTCGACTGAAGGGCTTAGCAATGGAGGTTTGGCTAGATACTCCTTGAGGCTCTCAAAGGTTGCCTCACACTCATCCTTCCATTGAAAAGCCTGCTCAAGAACTTTAAAGAAAGGAAGACAGTTGTTGGTGGCCTTTGAGACAAACCTATTTAATGCTGCTACTCATCCCTTCAGTCTTTGTACCTTTTTTACTGTCTTGAGGGAAGCCATGTCGAGTATGGCTTTGACCTTCTCTGGGTTCACCTCAATTCCTCGCTGAGACATCATAAAGCCTAGGAATTTTCCTGGTGAAACCCTAAAGAGGCACTTCGCAAGGTTGAGCTTCATCTTATACCTTCTCAAAGTGTCAAACGCCTCTTGAAGGTTTGCAAGATGTGTTTTAGCTTCCCTGCTTTTTACAAGCATATCGTCCAAATAGACCTTCATATTCCTTCCTATCTGCTTACTAAACATCTAATTCACCAACCTTTGATAGGTGGCTCTTGTGTTCTTTAGTTCGAACGGCATGACTTTGTAGCAATATAAGCCCTGGCAGTGACACATCCAGTTTTCTCTTGATTTTCATCCTTCATTAGGATTTGTTTATAACCTGAAAAAGCATCCATGAAGGTTAGTAGTTCATGGCCAGCCATTGAATCAGCAAGCTGGTCGATTCTGGGAAGGGGAAAACTGTCTTTGAGATATGCATTGTTCAAATCAGTGACGTCCACACACATTCTCCATTTTCCACCTCTTCTGTGATTGCTTTGTTCCGCTTTAGGGCAAACACTTGTCTCTTCTGTTGAATGGGCTTCTTTGTTGGATCGACGTTGGGACTATGCTCTATCATTCGTCTGTTGATTCCTGGCATGTCCTCATGGCTCTATGCAAAGACATCTAAGTTCTTTTTCAAGAACTTCACCAATTCATCCTTCAAAGTCTGTTGAAGCTCTTTTCCTACCTTGGTGGTTTTGGATGCGTCTCCTTCTACTAGCACTACATTTTCTGCCACTTCCATAGGTTTTGGTGGTTCTTCTTCTACCATCCAAGTGTGATTTTCCCTAGATGCCAGGACTACTTGGTAACATTCTCGAGCCAAAAGTTGGTCCCCAACGATTTCTCCAATCTCGTAAGGGGTCGGGAATTTCACTTTCAAGCAATATGTGGAAGTTAATGCTTTAAGGCGATTAAGGGTTGGTCGCCCAAGAAACACATTGTAAGATGAAGGGTAGTCGATGATCAAGAAATCTATCATCCTCATCACTTGAGTAGGGTAGGTTCTTGTTGTAATCTGTAGTGAAATTATGCCTTTCGGAAATGCGATCTCCACTAAAGCTGACTAACGGAGATCCAAAAGGCTTGAGGTGCTTTGGATCCAACTTCATCTGTTGGAAAGCTGTCATGCACATTACATCTGCTAAGCTTTCATTATCCACCAACACCTTTTAGGTATTGAACCCTTCAATGGTTAGCATAATGACTAGGGTATCATTATGGGGTTGCTTAATCCCCTTCACATCTTACTCAGAGAAGACAATGTCATCATTCCTAATGTGACGATGTTTTGCCATTGGGTGATTGACGTGGACGTTGTTCGCCTGCCTCTGAATTGCCCTTTTCAGGGACTTGTATGATCCTCCAACAATTGGCCCCTCAATGATCGTCCTTATCTCTCCCACGATGGGTTTGAGGTTGTCGCAATCTTCCTTTGTTTGGTCGTCAGTGGGTTTCTCCTCTATCTGCTGACGAACTTGGTAGTCTTTCTTAACAAACTTCTGGAGTTTTCCCCGCTGGATCAATTCCTCTACCTACTCCTGCAAATCTCGGCACTAATCTATGTAATGTCCATGGTCTTTAAGGAAGCGGCAATACTTCTTTGGATCTCTTCGCTTTGAGGATGAGCTCAATGGCTTAGGCCATTTCAAGGCAGCGTCATCCTCTATTTGCATGAGAATCTTGTCTATAGGCATTATCAAAGGGGTGAAGTTTAACTTCTTCTTTGATGACACCTCCAGGCCACTTTTACCAGTCTTAGCTTTTGCATGACTATCTTTGCGCTCCTTTTTCTTGCTTTGGGACTCTACACCTTCGTCCTTCTTTATTTTGCCTGTCAGTCCCTTTGCCATCAATGCGTCTTCCCCATTCATGTATTTTTGCACTTTAAACAGCAGATCCGTCATCGAGGTTGGGGAGTTTTCCCTAGGGAAAAAACGAGGTCAGGGTTTTTCAGCCTAGCCTGGAAGGTCGCCATTATCACTTACTCATCAGCCTCATCAATTTCTAGTACTACTTTGTTGAATTGCTTCACATATTCCCTTAGGGTCTCTCTTTCCTATTGTTTCACAATTAGCAAGTACAAAGTAGGCCTCTTATGGCGTTGTCCTCCAATGAAGTGACGGACGAAGGAGTCACTTAGCTGGTCAAAGTTTGCAATGGACGCTGCAGGAAGTTTACTGAACCATACCCGTGCTGCTCCCTAAGGGTTGCTGAGAATGTCCTGCAAATTACTTCATCTGAGGTTTGCTAGAGGTCCAGAAGAGTTTTGAATGCTCCTATATGGTCCAAAAGGTCTTTAGTACCATTATAGACTTCCAATTAAGGAAGACAGAACTTGGGAGGCAAGGGGCACTCCAGAACGCTAGCTGTGAAGGGTGAGTTAGTCCTCTTGATCATGCCATCTAGATTTTGCTGTTTTCCCTTTCATGGCGTTCTTGACCTCATCCAACTCCTTCCTCATTTTCATCATTTGATCACTACCACGAGTTGATTGCACGGTATGCTCTGAACTGCTATTCTCTGGACTATGATCCTCGTCATCATTGTCATTACGGTTACGTCAAGACTGTGACATGTTCGGAGTTTCAAGGCGTGCTTTCCATTTCAATTCTTCATTCTATTTTATCAACTCTTGCACGTTAGCAGTGAGTGCTTGGATTTGTTGGGCCATCATGATTGGATCTATATGAGGTGATGAAGTGGAAGTGTCCATGTGTCTTAAGGAAATTTGCTGGTAGAGATACAATGATGACTTGCCTAAGAGAATTGCAACTCAATCGTTTCCCATAGACGGTGCTAAACTGATGAAATAGGAATTTTTCTCGTCAGTTGATGGACGACCTCTAAAACCTTTGTAAAAAAAAGCATTCAGTGGATAAGGGCACCAGTGTGAAGGACCCTCCGATGCTTAAGTTAGCTTATTCTCTTTCTGGAAAAATTGTAATTTGTATTGTTGTGTGTGTTCATGTCCTTTTACATATTTTTCCTGGCTTTATATAGCCTTAGGCTGAGCTAATATTCAGTGGACTGTTATGTTGTAGCTGGATAATCAATGCTTAATGATGGCAATTTAACTCTAATGTTTTCTGCTTCATAACCGATCCTTAATTTTGCATTATTGGATGAAGGTAACAGTTTTGTGCTATTCATTACTCAATCATTAATTACTGCCCGGAGTTAATGCATGCATGCTTATCCATACCCTTACTTGTCATTGTTAGTGATGGTTTGTGAATGATGGACAATCATTTGTATAGCTGTAACGACCCAATGAAAAGTGCTAGCCATGTCTGTGCTATACCTCAAAAGGACTAGTCACAATTGAGGTTCGTTGTAGCTGTTAATAAAGCTCAAATCTACCCAGTAAATATCCGATGTGGGACTCATCACACCTACACATATCACACAATCAATCAAATTGGGGCATCACAATAAATATTTAAGATTCAATTAATTTTTATGTTATTTTTTTAATATCCAAATTGATACTTTCTAATAAACATTCAAAAAAAAAAAAAAAACTCTACAAATAAAAATATGGGGGCATTCTTCTTGATGGGCCTTATGCCATGGCCACAAGCCGCCCCTGCTGCTGATAAGACATGGTATATGAGTATTTAATACAAATTTGACACATAAACAGACAAGTAGAAAGGAGCTAAGGTTGGAGAGAAACATTTAGATTTCTATGAAGGAGTAGGCCTTGCGTGACATATCATTTGAAGGTCAACATTAAGAATCATTTAGACCTGCTCCCTAAGCTTACCAAATGAGGCATAGACTATTATATCTTCTTCTTTTTTCTTTTTTTCTTTCTCTCTCTTCTTTTTGTTTTTTTTTTTTGCTGAATAGACTATTATATCTTGAACAAGAAAAAAAAGAATATCGTCTGTTCACCTTTTTACAGACTACAGATTAACTCATCAAAGTCTAGCAAACTATTCACATTTTGTGATTTCTCCATTTACTACTCTATTTGCCACAATTAGTTCTTTATTAGATTTACCATGCAAATATCAAGTCGAAGATTTTTACCATGGTAATGTGTTTGTTTTTAGACCCCTTAAAACACAATTGAAATAACCTAGTAAATTAGCCAAGTGATTACTTAGTCCAAATTTCAGATTTAGGTTAACACAATCATATAATCATATCAATTTAAAGTGCGGAATATAAAGAACACAAAGATATGATGACCCAGGAAACCACATCGATAAAAACCTGGGGAGGATTTAACCTAGCTATCCTCATGATAAACCTGAATCCACTATGAAAGAATCGAAATTTTACAATAACGATTTAGAGCACTAGCATCCTATTGCTACCCATTAGTAGAAAACTTATTGATACGACCACGTGTAAGCTCCGAGACCACTGACTCCTTCTTTCTTGGATTCTCCAACAAATATAGGAACACTTGCTTGTGTTTCTTTAAGCTCTTTAGTTTAGCAACTGAATGAACATCAAGCTCTCAATGAAATCTCCATTTCGATAATCCTAAGCATGTGTGAAGGCAACCACCTCTAGATCTCATAAGAGATTCACACATACAACAAATAAAGCAACCTCAAAAACGTGGCTAGGGCTTCCCTTTTATACCTAGGGCAAAACATAAAACCCTATGCAACATATGGGCTTAGGGATGAGTTTGAAAATTTTGCAGAAAAGCATTCTGCCTGACTTTTGATCGATCGAGTCTAATTCTCAATCGATTGAGCTAGTCAGAATTGCACACTCAATTCTGCAGTTAACTCGATTCTAACTTTATATAAAAGACCCATACTTTGAGCAAGTCTAAACAAGACTAACATTTGTTTTGATCATGGTTTGCCAACATTACAAAATAGAGTTCTAATACATTAATTCCTAATTACTTACAACCTAACAAACTCCCCCTTTGGCAATCCGTGACAAAACACAAACACAATGCTCAAAGTTACAAGTAAAACAGCCCATTATAGAAAAAATCAACCTAACTACTATCCATCAATTGCAAGTGTAGAAAGCAGCACGATTGAATTAACTTGTATTTTTCTTGAAATACTCAACAAACACATAAATGCATGTGTGGAAAATACAAGTAAAACAAAAATAAATTCTTTATTTCACAAAACACAAAATAAAGTAATATATCATGAATAACTCATAAATATAAATCAATAAGCAGTGAAACAGGAAACATAGAAACATAGATAACAAAGTATCTCAAAGTATCTCCCCCTATCATGTATAGCCCAAAAACAATACATCAGGAGCCAAAAAATAAGTACACAATGAAGCACCTAGATACAATCTAATAGCTCCACAAGCTCTAACATACTACAAAAAATCTCCCCCTAACTACAAAAATCCTCTACAAGTATACTCCCCCTTTTTGTGACGGAATGCCAAAGGGCAATCAGAAACCATCATCAAAAGGAGGTGGCGAAGGCGTATGTCTAAGATGCGCAAAATCTGCTCGCAAAGCATAGAGCTCATCAAGCATGTCCACCAAAAGTTGACCATGAACCGCCTGAACGGTTAAGACAGTCTCCAATGTACGATGAATGAAAAAGTCATCCGAAGTAGAAGGTGTAGGAACAGCAGCAACAGTAGCACCAATAAGATCAACAGACGCCTCACTAGAAGTAGTATCTGTAGAAGAGGGAGGAGGGGGTGCGGTGCCAGAAGGCTCAACTCTAGGATGTTTAGAGCGTAATAAGGAACGTACAAAAATGCACATCGCTCCAAAGGAATGGTGTGCAGATGAGAGATAGGCCACAAGGAATGACACGCTATCCTAAAAATAAGATAGGTAGTCTTAGTGAGCTTAGTAGAAGTGATCCGAGGATCAGAACCCCACCGGATAGAAGACCCGGTGATGTAAGACATGATGTCGTCCAAGGGAGGAGACTCATCATAGGGATAGACAGGGTGCTGGACCAACGGTACCCCAAGAGCATCAGCCACTACCCTAGGAGTAATGGTATACTCTACACCTCGTATCCAACTCTTTACTAAAGTGCTAGAATCATAGATATGGATAGAGATGTTCGAGTAGAAATCTCTAATCAGGGCAACTAGAGGAGGATGACCAATATCCAACAGTGTCAACCAGCCCCTACGCTCAAAGTTTGCCCTAATGGCAAGATCAAACTCATCTAGCAAAACCTTACGCTCAGCCCAAATCTTTCTCTTAATGTTCAAGGTCTCATACAATTCCTTGTTTTTCTCACTCCGAAACAACTCACTTTGAAAAGGAGACTTAGAAGGAGAGGAGGCTGTCTTGTGGGCTCTAGTATTCCTAGGCATGGTGCTAGGGTAAGGACAAGACAAAAGGACAAAAACAAAAAGAACAAAAAGAAAAAAACCAAGCACAAATTGCAAGTTAGCACAAAAAAAATATAGAAAAAAATCTATATGATGCATGAGCAGTATAATGTCATGATGCATGCTCTAATGCAGTGAGAACAAGTTCAATTTAAGTTTAGAATCACAAAATTGGTTTGAGCATAGAGTTTAGAACAAAAACCCCAAAAATTTGAAAAACCACTTGTTCAATTTGTACCAAATTGATCAATTGATCATCACACAATATAGAAAACAATTCATAATGATCAAAATAATCAATCCAACAAGCCAATTTCATCAATTAAACCCAATTTGAACAAAATCCCCAATTTGGGTATATTCAAGCCCTAGAAATTTCAATTTCTCACAAAACAACAAATTGATCAAAATAAACCATCAAGAACAGTTATATAGAGTCTTGGAACAAAAACCCATTGATCAATTTCAAGAGAAACAAGTTGAATCATCAAAAACCCCAAAAATTCTTAGGTTTGAAATTTTCCCCAAATCACATGATTTAATGCATGAAACATGTAAATAAATGCAAAAGGAAGGGTAAAAGTGTCTTACCGGCCTTAGAGGAGAAGAACCTTGCAAAAAGAATGGAAGAAAACGACAAAAAATCTTGATTGGAGCCTTGACCGATCGGATAGAGAGAGAAAGAGTTTGAAAACTTTTTAAAAAAGTGTTTGAACATGTGAGAATCAAGTGTTTTAAAAAAACTCTCTATATGATTTTCGATTGATTGAAAATTAGGTTCGATCTATTGAAAATGCTTCAATTGATCCAGTATCAATTGAGCATCGATCAAAACAGACAGAGGCTGACCAAAATTTTTAATCGCAATTTCGATTGATCGAAAAATAGGTTCGATCGATCGAAATTTTGGAAAAAACAAATTTTTGAAAAATCAAAGCAAATTTTGTGCAAAAACTTCTCAAAGCATTGAATTTTATGAATAAAATGCATGAGTATGAGATGAAATGTTTTTCAAAAACACAAGTTTTGAACCTAGTTTTCCCATCATTAAGATTTTCAATCCATTCTCTTAAATTCTCAAGCATCAAATATGTTTTGCATAAAACTCAAGGTATTTTCAAACTTGGTTAGTCAAACCAAAAACACATACTATAACATATACAAAGTTTAGCAAAGAGTGACTTGTGTAGTGTGTGCAACTAGCAAACTCTTGAGATACATATGAGGTGATATGTGAATAGAAATCAAACACAAAGTCTACAAAATTCATCACATAGAATTTGAAAGAGACTATCACATAAAGAGTTACATCATATAACTCCCACATCTCCTAGATCATAAGCTTGCAGTCATGTAAGTTTCTTGATTTGCCTCATATTGTACACACCAATTTTAATTTGATCAGAAACTTATTAAAATAGTTGGAATAAGGTACACACCAATTTTATTTGATTGATTTAACTTTAAGTCCAATAATGTACACACCAATTTTAAGCATTTAATCCGAGGCGACACCTTATGTTCTTTTTATGCATGTGCTACACTTTCTCGAGCACAAAATCTTACTATATGCACTAAGGTGTTCATGATTGGCTAGTGAATAGTGTTGAGATGGTTATTTATGCCTTTCTCCAAAGGTTCAAGTCCGATAGTCAAACACATGTGACTTTAAGATCAAGACAAAGTGATCAAAAACGATAAACATCTTTCTCACACAACATGCACTACAAAGCTTCACTAGTAAAGTGCAATAAATAAGCTCATCCAAGCTAAACAAGGTACAAAGACATGTTATGTGTAAATAAATTGACCAACCTTGTTTTCAATGCCAAGAAAATAAATGCAAAAACACAATTTGCTTCATTTTTCCTTTTTTTTAAAAAAATTTTTTTTTTTTTAATTTTTTTATTTTGAAAAGAAGAAACAAAAACCAGTCCTAGAATGAAATGCATGTATGTTATGCCATGCAAGTCCTAGAAACAAAAACAAAAAAATAACAAAGGTCAAGAAGGGTAGAGCAATGAAGCACAAGGACCATGTCAGAAAGACTCAATTAGATTGAGCCTTTTGCATCCAAAACTTTTGAGATGCCACACGAGCATTGCAATTCTTATTCACATGGGAATGATTTCCAACTCCAGGATTGGAATAAAAGTTTAGAGCCTTTACCAATTCACCAATGAGTACCATAAGATCTTGTGCTTGAGGCACAAGTACTTTTGGTTTGTTTGCACTCTTAGCAGCTAGCAGCTTGAAACAGTTTGGACGAATGTGCCCAGACTTTCCACAAAAATGAGAAATCCATGCAAGCTTATCATGTGTCTTGCCCTTAGGAGGGTTAGGAGTCTTAGGTTTAGACTTATGAAGATCAACCCTAATCTTCCTAGGAGGTATAACTTCTACAGATTTAGCCTCACTCACAGCGGGTTTGACGACCTTACTCATAGGGGGTTCGAAAGAAGAAGAAGGAACAAAGTTTCTGGATGGGGTGCAGACACAAAGATGCTTTCTACAAAGCCTAAGCCAGTTTTGTCAGAGGGAGACTTTTGAACACTTAGAATGTGATCAAGTTCGGAGCTTGCAGACCTATTAGTTTGTTCTCTAGTAACAGATAGTTCATGTTCTAAAATCTTAACTTTTTCAAGCAAAAGCATGTTCTCAGTCTTCACATTATTCAAAAGATCATTAGCATCAAACAGTTTACCAAGCAAAATTTTCTTTTCAAGTTCAAGAGATGCAATTTTCTTTAAGCCTAATTCAACATTCATAGCATCCTTTGCAGTAACTTTGCAAAGTTTATTGTAGGCTTCTTGTAGATCTGCATCCTCAGAGAGTTCCCCATCATAAGGGTTCTCTTCAGTAGACATACTTTCATTGACTACAGCAGTAGTAGTAAAAGCAATGAAATTTCCATCCTCGTCACAACTAGACTCATCATCAGAAACTTCATCATCACTAAGGGTTATAGCCATAGCCTCGCCCTTAGACTTTAAGTAAGTAGGACATTCAGATTTCATGTGACCATATCTTTGACATCCAAAACATTGAGGACCCATAGAATTATTAGAAGATTGACCTACTTTTTCTCTAGGTTTATCAGTGTTGTTAACCTTAGTGGGATCATTCTTCCTAAAGTTTCTAGGTTCAGCAATGTTCTTATCTCTTGCCCTTCTATTGTTGTTTCTAAGGAAATTCCTAAAGTTCTTGGCAAGGTAAGCAATCTCTGTAGCAGAGAGCTAGTCATCAAATCCACCAACATCAATATCATCAACTAACTTAAGAGCCATTGATTTGGATTTGCTAGTCTTAGGTAGATCCAACTCATAGGACTGAAGAGATCCTACAAGTTCATCAATAGGGATGGAGTCCACATCCTTGCTCTCAGTGATGGCAGTCACTTTAGGTCTAAAATCTTCAATTAAAGATCTAAGAATCTTCCTAACAATTTTAGGTTGATCATAGATTTCACCAAAGTTGTAAGCAAAATTAACAATATCATTAAGTTTAGCATAGAATTCATTAAAGGATTCATCATCAGACATCCTAATGCTTTCAAATTTTGAAGTTAATTGCTGCAACTTATTAATTTTGACAGTCTTTGTGCCTTTGTGCACAGTCTGGAGGATATTCCAAGCAGTATGAGCAACCTCAGCATTTGAGATTCTCTTAAATTCCTCCATAAAAACAGTGTTAAAGATAGCATTCATAGCTTTGCTATTGAATGTTTCTGCTTCTTTTTGAGAAGTTTGCCACTCACTAACAGGGGTAGTGGGCTTCTCCCTTCCATATTCAACAGAGTTCCAGACTCTCTCATCAATTGATTTCAGGAATGCTTTCATCCTTACTTTCCAATAAGCATAATTATTCCCGTTAAAGTGGGGTGGAATAACAAGAGAGTATCCATGTTCCATGACAACAGGGGTCAAGGATCAGCTCAAAGATCAAAAGATCTAAAACAAGAGAGCTACCTGCTCTGATACCACTTGTTTGTTTTTAGACCCCTTAAAACACAACTGAAATAACCTAGTAAATTAGCCAAGTGATTACTTAGTCCAAATTTCAGATCTAGGTTAACACAATCATATAATCATTGCTGTGAAATTTTAAAATACTCGCAAGTGTACGAACCGTACCGAAGTATAGTTTGACAAGAACGAGGTCGAATCCATAGGGACTTGAACGAACGTAGGAAAATTAATTAAATCTTGACCAAATTAATCCTAATCTAGTTTAACAAAAATTGGTTGTTTGCAATTAAATAAACTAAACAAATAATTAAACTAAGCAAAAATATAAAGCAATAAAAAGATGTAAACAATCAAGGGAAAGGAATTAAGGTTTTGAAATTCGCCTTGTAAGTCATATCAGCATATATTTATGATCATTAATTTTTCCCAACTCATTACATGATAATCTAGAAATCGATCTTGCTATTATGGAAAATATCATCATTAAAACTTATGTTTATAAATCTAAAGCATGTTCTTCTTCGCTTCTTAAGTATCAAACCAAATCATCAATTGTATCTGTAGCCAAACAAATCACAAGATATATCCAATTCTAAAAATCAAATCATAAATTGTATCCATTGACCGACAAATCACAAGCGATATCCAATTTTATAATTAATAATTAATAAACCAAGCATTCAATTAATTAAGACAAATCCTAAATCATGAGAAAAACATGATTGAACTTATATCTAGAATCTGATCTTAGTTAATTGATATGAAGCAAGAACAATTTAAATCATTAAAGAATAACTATTGTGGGAAAAATCAAATCACATAAATATTACTGATAATCCTTAACAAGGTTTCATCCTCAACCCTAATTATAAATTTAGCTACTCATGGTAATTGAAAGAAAACATGAAAATAAAATACTAAAGATTAAACTAGACAAATAAAATAAAACTAACTGTCATGGAAGAAAACCAAAGAAGTAGCCGCAGCTCTCTATGTTTAGCCCTCAGCCCTAGCAGTAGCCTCCTTGAATTTTGCCCTAAAGAGCCTTTAAATAGGTAAAGGAATCCTATTACAAGTTGAATTCCCGTTTGGAGAAAATCCCAGATTTTTAGGCTTCACTTAACCGACAATTTTGGCCCATTTAAATTCAGAATTCGGACTTTTGGTAAACTAAAAAGTTGTAGCCCTTTAAGTTAAATTTCCAGCCCAACTTGAATCACCTCGATTGGACATCTGAGCCGAAAGTTATGCCGAAAATACTAACTGATGTGCAGGCTGGAATCCTAATCCGAATTGGACTTGGATTTGATGCAAATTTCCTTTGATTCCTTGCTCCAATTGGACTTAAATTTGATTGGATTGGTCTTCTCTTAAATTCATGTCTGACTGGATGTAAGTTGGCTTGATTCAATTGGCCTAGCCCCACTTTGCATGTAAAGCCCTTGTTACCTGCAACACAAAGATATTATATAATCAATCACAAAATAACATAAAAGTAAGGTTAGATATGTAGATATGTGAGTACTTTATTGTATATATTTCATGTACATCAATCATATAAATGTAAAGTGTGGAATATAAAGAACACAAAGATATGATGACCTAGGAAACCACATCGGTAAAAACCTGGGGAGGATTTAACCTAGCTATCCTCAAGGTAAACCTGAATCCACTATGAAAGAATCGAAGTTTTACAATAGCGACTTAGACCACTAACATCCTATTGCTACCCACCAGTAGAAAACTTACTAATACGACCACGTGCAAGCTCTGAGACCACAGACTCCTTCTTTCTTGGATTCTCCAGCAAATACAAGCACACTTGCTTGTATTTATTTAAGCTCTTTAGTGCAGCAACTGAATGATTATCAAGCTCTCAATGAAATCTCCTTTTTGATAATTCTAAGCATGTGTGAAGGCAACTACCTCTAGATCTCACAAGAGATTCACACATACAAAAAATAGAGCAACCTCAAAAACATGGCTAGGGTTTCCTTTTTATACCTAGGGTAAAACATAAAACCCTACACGTCATATGGGCTTAGGGTTGAGTTGGAAAATTCTGTAGAAAAGCATTCTACCCAACTTTTGATTGATCGATCGAGCCAGTTAGAATTGCATACTCAATTCTGCAGTTAACTCGATTCCAACTTTACATAAAAAACCTATACTTTGAGCAAGTCTAAACAAGACTAACATTTGTTTTGATCATGGTTTGCCAACATTACAAAATAGAGTTCTAATACATTAATTCCTAATTACTTAGAACCTAACATAATGCATTGCTCATAATATCTTATATTACTACACTATCAGTTTACTAGTCGAAAGATTAAACAATAATTTTACTATCTAATAACTTCTTTTTAAAACTAGGATACGCTTGCATAAGTGGTTAGAAAATTGTATTTTAAATTTAAAATAAACATTTGTAAAATGGTTATGAGGAGTTATATTTGTAAGACAAAGTTTTGGATTTTAAATACACTTTTTTAATCTCTCTAAACACCCAACCAAAAGGACCCTTAGTCTCAATGATTTGGGGCTACCAATTAAAACTTTAAGATTATCACCCAAATTATCAAGATAAAGTAAAAGACTTATCCACAAAATATTAGGACCTTCACCAATTGGATGGATTCAGTTTTATGGTTCAGATTAAATATTACAAATCTACAGGTTTATTTAGTGATATATTATTATAAGGACAAAATTTTGCTCAAATTTGTTATCGCCAATGGCTACATTAGTATTCAATATCTTTTTATTGGATGTGAATTTTTACAAATCAACAATTGGATTACATTTTCTTTTTGTATCATTCATGCTTGCAAAATTTTCAGAATATCAGAATTCAACAACTATGTTATCAATTAAATGTTTAAATCTTAAGTTCTTTTAGGCTAAAATTATACAAAAAAAAAAATAATTTATAGATCAAATAGTAAATAACATCCGACTAACATAAAATTTGACATATGTGTTAAGAACATAAAAAACATGAAATTTAGTAGTTGAATTTTCAAAATATATAGTCATATTAATTTTTTTTAATGGAAGTTGTAGCCTTAGGTTACAACCAAGTTTATAGGAAAACTTTGTCCTTGTTGTAAATTTTATGGGAAAGTACTAGAGATACTACAAGTTTTACTACATAAAACCTACAAGCTTTTTTGAGAATGAAAAACCTACAAACTGATGTAACAATAAATGTGATTGGTGGGCTTCAACTATCTCATAACTGAATATTTGAATTACCTTTTTATGATGGGTGATACATTAATTTGAAATCTCAATGTAGTAAGACATGTAGTACTTGGAACTCTACTCAATTTCAAATAAAAAAGTCTTTTACATAAATTAATTAAATGTTTTTGAGAAATGCTATATTCACAACATTTTCACAACAAATTCTAAATGGTGGGTTGTTAGTGGTTGTTATGGGTGAGCAAAAAAAATTGTTTAAGTTGAAGATTTAAATTAGAACTAATAAAAACTTACCACCTATAATTTGTTGTGAAAATATTGTGGATGTAGCACTTCTCAATGCTTTTTGGTTGAATGAGTATCAAAATTGGTTGTAGTATAGTGTAACAAACATTGTTGGTTTTTTTTTTTTTTTGATGGGAATGTTTGTATTGTTTTTTGTTTTTACTAAAAAATATCAAATCCATGTATTTATTTATTTTTGTAGTTAGCATATGTAACCACTGGAGAAAAATTAGATATCCCCTATGAACAGAACATTCTATTATGGGTAAAGTCATATATGGTTGTCAAAATCCCAATCTGGATCCTACGATTCTACGATTTTACAATCCCACTTATCCAAAACGATCCGAATCTTTCAAGAATCTTTGTGATCATTCAGGATCAGTAGGATCGTATGATTTCAATGTCTTCAAACAATCCTGATTTCTTGTAATCTTCTTTAACTTGACAAAAGGCTCAATTAGACCCAAATGAAAAATAACATCCTAATAGATCAAGTTTTGTTATTCTAATATAGAGAGATAGAGTGTCAGTTGGACCCAAATAAAAAATAATATCCCAAGAGAGTGTCACGTTTTGAGGTTTTTGGCATTTTTAAATGATGCTTACAAACAGATGTAGTTATGTATGATAATTACATCAAATTGATGTAAATTTTTTTGGTTTTTTATGAATGAATCTACAATTTATACAATTATTTACCATACCAATGTGTATTTTTTATTTTTTCTCAAATAATGTAAGATATTACAATCCATGATCCGATCCTATGATCCACGATTCTACCTACCACCCATGATCTTACGTAGGATGCCGATTTTGACAACCTTCGTTATAACCTAATCTCAGTCTTAGTCTTGTTAAGAACAGAAAAATTATTTCTAACCTTACAAATGTAAGCACCTCCATTTTCTTTGGTTGAGAAAGAAGTTAGTCAGTATACAAATTATAATTTTTATAGTAAGAAGTTAGTCATAGGGACAGAGAAAAGGCCAGTATACTAGTAAGTACTGGCCTTTTCATTTTTTTTCTATCATTAATTTACACCCATTTTAAGTTGAAGAGTTGTTAAACTGTCCTCTACTCTATCAGATCATTGTATTTTTTTTAAGTAATTAAAACAGAATTAAAAAATATCAACCTGATTATAAATGTATACATTACGAAGATAAAACTAATAAATCTACGAATAAGATAAGGTAAATTAAAGCAAACAAGTTTTGTTCGGTGTTTAGCGAAAAAAAATGTTTTGTTTGGTGATGATGTGTACGATGGGAGTTAGAACAAACGTACCGTGCACGATAATTAGATATTCTTTTGTCGTATGTATAATTACCTTTATCTCTATATATATTAAAAGGATTTAAAAAATTAATTATATAACTTCTAGAAATGTCGAAAATATTTCTAATTTAATTAGATAATTTTTATTTTTAAAAAATAAAAAATAAGATTAAAATTTTTATTCAGCAAAATTAAAAGAAAAAAAATGTGAGTGAAACTTTTTTAATTAACACGCTTTCTATTTAAATATATCTCGGACACATTTAGTATATTTTTTCTCTAAAAATTAGTACACATTAAACTCAGCAGTTTGCTCTATTTTAAATCCTAAATTTTAGTTTCTTAAAATTTTTTTTTTTGTAAGTTCACTAACAATAGATAAATTTAAATTAAAAAAAGAGTCTCATTGTATGTACAGAGCGCATGTAATGAGGCTAGTATATTGTAATAATTAGTGAGTAATATTAATAGGATCTACCTTAATTCAAGCCCATGTTTGAACTTTGAAACACTTTAGTATTTGTATTCATTCTAAGGATTGTTTTGGTGCCTCCAAGTGGCAACCCTTCGTGCCTTCACGACTTTCTCCTTCAAACGTTTGACTTGGAGAGACAAGACAGTCGTGAGCATCCCTTAACCCCGCTGGGTGAGCCTTGGATCTAATACCCTAGCTTGTTTTCCACCATTTTTTTTTTCTTTTTCCTTTCTTAGTTTTTAGGACCCCCTTGTGTGCTTCCCAAATTACCTTTAATGTCCTTACAGTGTTAAGTATTCAGCAGGAAACATGTTATATCAATTTTTACTAAAATAAATTTACATGAGAATAAATTTGATTTATATTACATCAATACCATAATGAATAAATTTCTTAATTTTATTTTTATGTTGTGCTTAAAAATTAATGTATTTTGTAAACATTATATCGTAAAATTTGTGTTACCACCCATATTCTTTTCAATAATATTAAACTCGTTTCTTTTTCTATTAATGTTGGATCTTGGCAATTCATTCCTTGTTAAACCTATTTTTTATGTTCGAAATTAAGTTTTCTACATGGGTTCAAGTTATTTAAACTATTAAAGTAATTTAGATTTGAATTCAGTCTATACTAAATATAAATTTATTGGTGTTTCCGCTTGATAATTTGAATAAAACTATGATGTACCAAGCTTATAATTTTCAAATTCTATTATTATTATTATTATTTAAAAAGAGTTTTCTATTCTGTTGGAGTTACTACTCTATTTACTAGGTGAAAGTGACTAATGCAGGATATATGTTCTATAATTATATGTCTGAGTTTGAAGGAATTGGGGTTCATGACTTTGTTTTACTTTTATCAGTACTCTTTTGATACAAACAAAATATGAGGGTAGATTAGTCATTTGATAAAAGTCAAAGCAAGGGTATATTAGAAAGAGAAAAAAGAATCAATTAACTGATTTTTTTTTTTGAGGAAGATTAACAGAATTAATTAAGTGATGATTTGTCCACAATGTGTATAATAATATCATAAGATGACAAGTAGAAACAAACACCTGCGAATGAGTCTGTGATACTCTTAAAGACCAAATTGCTTATAGAAAACTCCGACCTCCAATCCATAACTTATCATTCAAACGATAAGAACATGTAGACGAGCTCTCCACTACCTTATAGAGCTAAAACAGATCCTTTTTTTTGTCTCCCTTCTTTAAATCACCACCCCTATATCTCAACCCTCCTTTACTATTCTATTGTGGACAATTTGCAATGGAGATCCAGTTCCAACAACAAAAGACTACGCAGCATAAAAAAGCAGGCATTCCCATCAGCAAAGATAGCAAGTTCAAGGTACGGAACAGAAGCACTAGTAACACAAACAAGTTTGTTGGAGTGAGGCAAAGGCCTTCTGGGAGATGGGTAGCTGAGATTAAAGACACCACACAGAAGATAAGGATGTGGCTTGGCACTTTTGAGACCGCTGAAGAGGCTGCCCGAGCTTATGATGAAGCCGCTTGCCTTCTTCGCGGATCAAATACTCGCACCAACTTCATTACCCATGTGTCTTTGGATTCTCCTCTCGCCTGTAGGATTCGAAATCTCCTCAAAAACAAAAAGGGAGCCATAGAACAACAGGTTAATGTTGATGCCTCGAGTACTAGTAGTACACCCACTGTTACTCCCACTATTAGTACTAGTAGTAGTTCCACTACTTCCACAAGCAGCTGTGTTAACTCTCTTTCCAATCAAGATTTCCGGTTGTTTGATGATGCATACAAACCAGATTTAAGCAACTGCGGAGAGGAATTTGAGTTGGGTTCTTCTCAATCTGATCCTTCATGCGGTTTCGGACTTGGGTTTGATCGATTTTTGTTTACTCAAGAAGCGTTGGATTTGCCAAAGAATTTAACTTTGCCTGACACAGACTCAGCCGAGTTGGAGATTTCGGAATTTGAAAGGATGAAAGTTGAAAGACAGATATCAGCTTCGCAATATGCAATGAATGGGGTGCCTGAGTATATGGAAGCTGTTCATGATTCTGCTGAAGAGTTATGGGATCTTCCACCACTATGTTCATTGTTCTGCTAAATTTGATTGTTTTAATGGCCTTTAAAAGATATTGTTCTTGCTTATTACTAGCCTTTTTTTTCTTTTTCTTTTTTGTGTTTCCTTTAATTTAATCCCATAAAATGGTGTATGGTTGGGGATGGGATGCAAGATTACATAACAAAGAAATTTTGTTATAACTTATAAAAGATGAAATTTCTGTTTGTCAGACTTGTAATTTTTTGTTTTGAAAATGCCGACAGAAAAAACGCATAGAGATGTTAGACCTATAAAGTCTAATGATTTGGACAGGCCTTCTCGATCTTCACTCTCTATAATAAACTATAAAGTCTAACTAATCATATTCATTTATTAGTATTTTTTTTGGGGTAAATATTCAAAGTCACCATCATGTTGATTAAATTTAAATGCTTCTTACTTCCTACCGTTTGAAATCTCTCTATACGCCAAAAGCTCAACTAGGAAGCACATTCTAATATTTTTAAAAGTGACATCAAAGATTTTAAATTCCTCTCTCCTAAAAAAAATAAATAAGGAATTTTCTAGGAAGTGCACACAGATGTCATCAATTTCATATACTCATTATTAAAAACAAATCCTCTTACAGCTCAAATAAGGAATTTTCAATTTTCGAGGGCCCTACCCTCTCTAGCCAGCAACTACAAAGTTGCGGTCCTTTCAATGTAAAATATTTAAGGTATGCAGCTACTCTTCATTGGAGTGATAATAATAATAAAATAAATAAATTGCAAATTACACATTTAAAGTTTGGATTTAAATTCTGTAAATTTTCTAGAATACTCTACTAATAGATTTTCTTAAATTCTAACAATTTTTTTATGATTAAAGAGCCTAAATTCTATCATGTCAACATTCCACTAACAATACTCTTAAAATAATATAATAAAGAAATGATATGTCGACAACATTTTTGTAACATTTTTATAACAAATCCTAAGTGGTAGGTTGTTATTGGTTATTATTGTTGGGTTAAAAAAGTAATCTCAGTGCTAAATTTAAATTTGAACTAATAACAACTAACCAACTGTGATTTGTTGTGAAAATGTTGTGGACTTAATAATATTACAAATAAAATAATTAAGATTATTGTTAGTGGAATGTTGGTATGAAAAAATCTAGACCATTAAATCATTAAAAATGGTTGATTTAAGTAACTTTATTTAGTAAAGTACCTTAAGAAATCTAAAGGATCAAAATCCAACTAGCTAAAATATCGAGTATATTGATGCAATATTAACATAATAAGATATTATTATTATTATTGTTGTTGTTGTTGTTGTTATAATAATAATAATAATAATTTATTATTATTATTATTATTGTAAGAGCATAGGTACTGGTGGCCCAAACCCGCCTAAATTGGTGAAATTGGTACTACTTGACTTGGCCCAAACCAATAGATATTTGTAAAGCGAGTGGGATGAAACAAGTTGGGTTTCACCTAAGGACACAGATAAAGAAGAATTAAGTGAAAGTTAATGGCTAAGTATATTGATAATTCTTTACAAATTTGTCTGAGGACAATGTTCTTGTACAACTACACTGTTATCTTTCTCTTAGTCACTGTTCTAGCTCTAATCTTTTTCCCTTGACCTTTTCTCCTTCTTTTTTATCTGGAAGTTCCTTTCCTTTATATATTCTTAGGCTTCTTGCATCCTAGCCCTCCATCTACAATTCTCCCAACCCTCATCAGGACACTTGTCCCTTTAGACGTTTGGTGAAGGCGGTAGAAGGATGTACTTAGCTGTGGATCTACTGTTTAGGTCACTTCCTCATTAGTGCGACTGATAAATTTGTTGCCAGCCATTTAATGCGGAGGAGTAGGTGAGACTTTACAAGAGATCTCCCAAAAATATCCTATTTCTCCCTTGAGGCACCCCTCTCACCCCTTATATTTCCAGAAGATGTTCTGTCTTTTCCCAACTTCTCCTCTGGCAAGCCCACTCCTTGGGCTATAAATGCTTTTGCGTGAGGAACGAATGAAGGCTACAATCATGCTACCCTTCCTCGATCCTTAGGTCCCCACAATAGCCCCCTAAAATCTTGTTATTGCCTCCAAGGCAACAAGTAAGGTTTTAGTAATACTACCCTAACTAATATGTGCCAAACGCTTTCCCACATGGTAACGTCTTCTCACCTGTCCTTAGCACGCTCCTGACACTTCGGTATCCACGATGCATCATTTATTGTGTCAGCGGCTACTTGTCTGCCCATGTTCCACAATGAGATGGTGATCTTACGATCCTTATTTACCCAAATTTATGAGCGGGAAATTTACCACTCACTTTTCACCTCTATATAAGGAGGGGCTGGAGATAACTTTGCCCCATTTATTCATTTTGCAATTTTTCATTGAAGCAGCAGTTCGAGGAGAGATTCTTCTATTGTTTGTAGGTGCGTCCAAATTCCTTTATTTTTATACATAGATTCTTTGTTACTGAAGGCATGGCTACCTTTAGGGTTCACCATAAGCCTCCATGGGTAGATTTGCTAAGTTAGTAGATACTCTCGAAGGCATGGCTGCCTTTAAGGCTCAATATAGGATCCCTAACGGTGTTGAACTCCAACACTGTGAATTAGGCGAATGGTTGGTCATGAACATACCTCTTGGCTTGGTAGTAATTCTAATGATAGCCTTCATAGAAGGCAGGATGGAAATTCCCATGGGTAGGGTTACTAGGGACTTCCTTATGAACTATAGGTTGACTCCCACCTAATGTACCCCCAACGTCTTTAGAGTCCTTGGTAGCGTAGACATGATAAACCGTAAGATGGGGACCAATCTCACGTGGCATGACGTAAATTGGGTATATAACTGTTAAAAAGGGAACAAAGGGAAAGAGACCAACTACTACATCAAATGTAGGGTCCTAGCCATTAGGTTAATTTCGTGTATGTTGGAATGAAATAAGGGTATGGATGAGGATTTCCTCATCATTTCAGGAGACTGGCATGCTGGATTGTACTGTCCCCAAAGAGGGGGGAACCAGGTATGGTTCCCACAGACATTAGGCCTGCCTAGGATTTTTCTTATTTATATAAAGCAAAAACTTTCACAAGGATTCTTCCTAATATATTGTATGTGTTGCATGTTTACTCCTAGATGAACATCACACCGTCTCAAACAAGAGCCTCATGAATTTTCTCGAGCTAAATCGAATCCTCAGGTCAAAAATTTTTCTTCACAAGGATGGCCAGCTTCGGGCGGTGCATGTGATCCTTGGATTCAAGCCTATCTCCAAGCGTTTCCAAAGCCCCAAATACGTAATCAAAGCTAAGGGCCCAAGGCTAGCTTCAATTGACAAAGAAATTTATGGTTTCCTAACAACAGAGCCTCCTCCACCCAAAACTCAAGATGCTCAACTCCCAACCTCACTCGTAACCAAACTCCTTTACTCCCAGGAGTAGCCTATTCCTTCGGACAACGAAATCAGGGAGTGCACCCCATAGCCCACCCAGGAAGTCACAGATAAAGACTTCGAGGTCTTTTACCAACAAGAGGATCCGAAAGATCTTCTCGGCCCCTCCCATCATTGTCCACTACTTGCCCAGACTAGCACTTACAAATAAGAGGATCCTGAAGATCTTCTCGGCCCTTCCCATCACCATCCACTACTTGCCCAAACTAGCACCAGCCAAGAAGCAACCAACCCTTGAAGGAATGGTGCTAGAAGAGAAGACCCCTGACCTACAAGCTTTGCTCACTGCCTATGCTGGGGGTGCCTCCCCAGCAGTTCCTATGGTCCCCCAACCACCAACTCCTGTCCCCATGTGTGCGTCCTCCAGGGACTTCGCGAATAAAAAGAGGAAAAGAGTACAAGAGGGTAAAGGATCCGAGGATGCTGAAGAGGGAGAGGTTACACGCTCTTCCTAGCAACCCCCTGCCAAGGAAGCCCGAACTACTAAGGCTCAGCAAAAGAAGAGTGCTCCCTCTGGGGCCTCCAAAGGAACTGAATGGGAACTACAGCTAAAGGCCTTTGCCTGGAGGCCTTCTTTTGTGCTAAGTTCAGGGAGCTCTGTCATGGATGATGCCAACCTCAGGGATACCTAGAAGGGTAGGTCGAGCATCCTAGCTAAATGTATGAAAAAGACTCTCCTTTTACTTGAGGACATGTAGAAGCTCCGGTCCTTTCAGAAGTGCGAGGTCTTCCTATCACTAAAGAGAGACCTTGCCAAGGTATACAATCACCTTCTTCTTTTTATAAATTAATATGAAACATATACAAATCCTGACCTATAATAATTTTGCAGTCTATGCAACCAACCTTTGTGGCTAAGGAATGGGTGGACCACGCTCTAGGTCAGGCTCGCGAGCCTAAAGGCAAGCTAGAAATAACTGAGAAGGCTTATGAAGAGGCTGATAAGAAGCTCAAAGAGACCCTCTCCCAACTGACTAAGGTAGAGAAGTTTCGAAAGAACACCAAAGCTGCCCTGGCTGGCCACGAAAAGCAAGTTGCAGAGTCCCTAAAGGCTCAAAAGAAGGCTAAAAACCAGCTAGCCTTGAACATGGTGAAGGTTAAACAACAGTAAAAATAGCTGGAGGTAAAGGATGCCGAGAAGGCTAAGGCCAAGCAAGCGGCCTATGACTCGGGCATGACTAAAACTGCCCAAAATCTGATTGCCTAACTCAGGGACGTTGCTCAGGCCTTTTGCCTTGAGATATGGGGACAGGCCCTCACTGCAACTGGGGTCAGTACTAAATCAGAGCTTAGGGCTCCTGATAGAGTATATTACCCTCCAGCCTTGTACCTGGCCCCTAGCCTCTCTTAGCCTTCAACTGATCTTGGTTCTGCCCCTGCTTCTAGCTTGGTACAGCCTGCCACTACTCTAGCTACTACACCTGCTACAGGGAAAGGGAAAGAGCAGCTACCTTTAGTAGCTGTTATGGACGTAGAGACAGATGAAGCAGCTGAAGTGGGTCAGCTAAAGAGAAAGAAAAAGGAAAAGGAGAAAGAAAAAGAGGAAGGGAAGGAGATAAAAACAACAGCGTAACTTAGTCCTAGGTTAATAGACAATTAGTCAATTTTTTAATTGAGCTTAAGTTTAATTGATGCCCTTATTTCCTTCTATTGTAATCTAACTCCTAAACTTCAATGAAAACAGTCAACCTTTATTTTATAATTTTTCAGCTATTTAAGTTTAACTTGTTTATGTGTATCTCCTGCTATTTCTCTTTTTTCATATTATCTATAACATACTAACCTTTGACGAACTTAATTAATTCCCCTCACTATCCTATTCAATCTGACATGAACTTTGAGAAAGTTACTAGATTGACACTTAGGGTAATTGGTAACTATATTTTGGAACTTAGTAAAAATTTCAAGTAATGCTTACCTTACTTTGGATTTAGAATGCTAAAAGACCAATCTGCCTTATACCTGTAGCCCGAGGAAGCAAACAAGATTTATAACTTTATTCAATACTTAGAAAATTCCACATAAGTGTTAACTTGTCCAAGGTTTGTGACCCAAGGAGCCAAACCAAACCAAGATTTCGAAAAGCACTTAGAATCTTCTTACACATAGGTTAATTTACCCAAGGTTTGTGACCCGAGGAGTCGAACAAGTCTGAGGTTCTGTATAACACTTAGAAAATTTTCACATAAAGGTTAATTTACCCAATGCTTGTGACCTAAGGAGTTGAACAAGACCGAGGTTCTATTTAACACTTAGAAACTTTTCACATAAATGTTAATTTACCCAAGGTTTGTGACTCGAGGAGTCGAACAAGATTGAGGTTCTGTTTAACACTTAGAAACTTTTCACATAAAGGTAATTTACCCAAGGTTTGTGACTCGAGGAGTCGAACAAGACCAATGTTCTGTTTAACACTTAGAAACTTTTCACATAAAGTGATTACCACACCAATTGCAACCATAGTAAAGCACAAAATGAGCCAGACATGAATAAAAAAGAAGTTCATATCATTAGTAGTAACAATGCCACAAATTATTTACATTTCAAGGATGTGGAATCAAATTTTCATCCAAATAATAAGCCCTAATACCAGCCACTGATGTTATTATGTACGGGCCTTCCCAATTGGGACTTAACTTTCCCCATGTTGGTTTCTTTGCTGTCCCCACCACCTTTTTCAAAATTAAATCTCCTAAGGCTAGTGGCCTTAGCTTCACTCTGTTGTCATATCCATTCTTAAGCCTCTGCTGATAGTGTGCCATCTTCACTGCAGCCATTTCTCTTCTTTCCTTCACTAAATTCAAGCTAGCCGAGAGCAAGCGATTATTCTCCTTGACATTGAACTGATCAGTTCTTAAGGTTGGAAACCCTAACTCAATAGGGATAAGTCCATAGTACATGGGGCAATTCATCCACCCATGTTCAGGGTGTGGTGCGATAAGTCCACAGTACATGGGGCAATTCATCCACCCATGTTCCCTTGGTATCATCCAACCTTTTCTTCAACCTAGACAGTATGGCCTTATTTGTAGCCTCAGCCTAACCATTCCCTTGTGGATAAGCAGGAGTAGAATACCTATTCCTAATCCCTAACTCCCTACAGTATCTTTAGAAGGCTTTACTATCAAATTGAAGGCCATTGTTCGAGATTAATGTGTGTGGGACTCCAAACCTGGTGATGATATTCCTCCATAGAAACCTCTTAGCATCCACATCCCTGATATTAGCTAAAGGTTCAACCTCTACCCACTTAGTAAAGTAGTTTGTCCCAACGAGGAGCTGTCTTCAATTTCCTATGGCCCAAGGGAATGGCCCCACTATGTCTAAGCCTCATTGAGCAAGTGGGTTCAAAACCCCTCCAGGTTGATGAATATTTAGGGCATATCTCTGACACTAATCACACTTCCTCACATAATATTGAGAAGTTTTCTGCATGCTCGGCCACCAATATCCTTAGGTTAGGGCTCTGTGGGCCAAAGACCACCCTCTTGTATGACTCACACATATTCCTTCGTGCAACTCTTCTAACAGGGGATCCATTGCCTCAGGGTGTACACACAATAAATATGGTCTTGTATGAGAATGCTTGTACAACTTCTGTTATTTGGATAACCAATAACGAGGAGCCTTCCTTCGTATCTTCTCTGCCTTGCCCTTATCCTCAAGTAACAGTCCTTGTTTCAAGAAAGTAACCAAGGGGTCCATCCAGCTCGGCCCAACTTAGATGCCGTGTACATAGACCAAGGGCTGCTTCGTAAGACTAGAACTAGCCAAGTCTTCAACAATAATGACCCGAGACAGATTTGACCCCAGAGAAGTTGCTAGCATAGCCAAAGAATCTGCATTAGAGTTTTCTCCCCTTAGTATTTGCTTTAGAGTAAAGCTCTTGAAATGGACCTGAACTTGTCTAACTTTAGCAAGATATCCTTGCATTCGTTCATCCCGAGCTTCAAACTCCCTATTGACTTGTCCCACTACAAGCCGTGAATCTAAATATAGCTCTACGACTTCTCCCCTTCAACTAATTAACCATTGCCATTCCAACCAACAAAGCCTCATACTCAACTTTGTTATTTGTAGCTAGAAAACCAAACCATAGTGATTTTTCCATTACCAACTTCTCGGGGATTACCAACACAATTCCTACTCTTGATCCTTTTTAGTTAGCTACTCGGTCGGTATACACCTCCTAAGCGGCAACACAAGAGGCCAAGACCATCTTAACCTCTATTTTCTCATTCCCATCCTCAGTCATATTCTCTGTAAATTTTGCCACAAAATCTGTCACGACTTGTCCTTTTATGGCAATATGAGGCATATACCTAATGTCATAGGCACCCAGCATGATTCCCCACTTAGCTATCTTGCTCGTGTAATATGATTTTCATAAAAGTGCTTGCAAGGGGAGCTAGGTAAGCACCATCACAGTATGTGCTTGAAAATAATGTGGTAGCTTCCTTGTGGCATGTATAATGGCCAACATCGCCTTTTCCAAAGGTAGATAGCGTGTCTCAGTTTCTTATAGGGATTTACTAACATAGTATACGGGCCTTTGTACTCTGTTCTCATTCCTAACCAAAACCAAACTAACTATAACTCATGACTGCTATGTATGCATAAAAAGGATAGGGGGGTGTGGCAAATACTGATTGAGCTCCTCAAAGGCCAACACACACTCGTCGGTCCATTGAAAGTCCTTCCACTTGTGAAGAAATTGGAAAAAAGGATGACACCTATCTGCTGACCGAGAGATAAACCTATTCAAGGCTGCTGCGATTTCCATCAACTTTTGTACCTCTTTAGGATTCCAAGGAGGTTGTAAATTATTAATGGCCTTAATTTGATCAAAGTTGACTTCAATTCCTTGGTGCGTGATCGTATAGCCTGGGAACTTTCCTGAGCCAACCCCAAAGGAACACTTAGATGCATTCAAGTACAAACTATGTTCTCGTAACATTGAAAACACCTCCTCTAGGTCTACCAAGTGTTCCTCAACCTGCTTGCTTTTTACTACCATGTCGTCAATATATGTCTCCACATTTCTCCTAATTTGTAACTCAAACATGCGTGTCACCATTCTCTAATAAGTGGATCCTGCATTCTTAAAGCCAAAAGGCATCACCTGATAGTGAAAATTGCCAATAGGAGCTCAAAAAACGGTCTTCTTCTAGTCAGGTAATGCTAAGGGGATCTAATGGTACCCCTAGAAAGCATCCAAGAAGCTCATCCGAGGATGTCCAACTGTTGCATCCACCAGCTGATCTATCCTAGGAATAGGAAAATGATCCTTTGGACAAACTTTATTCAGATCTATGAAGTCCACACACACCCACCATTTTCCATTCTTCTATTTTACTTCCATAGTATTGGCCAACCACTCAGGGTAAAAGATTTCTTTAATTGCTCCAGCTTGTTTATCTCCACCCTTACTGCCTCTGCATGCTCTTTAGAAGATCACCGAGGTTGTTGTCTCCCGTGGTACCGTACTGGAATTCACATTCAACTGGTGACAAATAAACTTGAGATTAATCCTAGGAACATCATAAGTACTCCAAGCAAAGATGTCAATATTATCTTCCAAAAACTTCACCAACACTACTTTTTCTAAGGTGGTAACTGTGACCCCACTTGAAAATACTTCTCCTCGTCCTGACTGATCAAAATCCTTTCCAATTTTTCAGACAATACCTCCTGCGACTTAGTCTCCAATCCAACTTTAGGACCCCTTAACTACTATTGGATTCGTTCCTCTGCCACTATAGCTTGATCCATGGGAGTCCAGGAAATGGGCGCCACTAGACATTGCCTGGCCATGGCCAGACTTCCCACTAACTCCCCTACTCTTTCTTGGGTGGGATACTTGACCTTGAGATGCAAAGTTGATGACATTGCCCCCAAAGCATGTAACCATGGTCTAGCTAGAATAACCGTGTAAGGGGAGTAAGCCTTTACCACAATAAAGTTAACTTGCACCTCCTCGTCCCCAACTTGCATAGGTAATCTTATCATTCCGCGGGGGATTACCAATCTCCCATCAAAGCCTACCAGTGGTGAGTCATACCTCTCCAAATCCTCAGGCTTGAGTTTCAACCCCTTAAACAGATCTAGGTACAAATCTCTGCTCCACTTCCTTGGTCTACCAGGACCCGTTTTACATCATATACCCCGATCCAAATAGTTACCACCAAGGCATCATCATGCGGCTAGAATGTCCCCTCCTTATCTTCTTCTGAAAAAACTAAAATTGGCACAACCATCACTTTGGCCTTTTTGCGAGCCTAACTCTTGTCTTCCAAGTTAGGACCTGAGACTACAGACATAACCCCCGAGCAGGTTCCAGTGTCACCCTTGGGTTTAGTGAAAATGACATTAATTATGCCCAAGGTTGGCCAAGGAGCTCCGTTCCTCTGGTACCCAGCTTCGGGCTACCCAAACCGACCAGCAGATTGGTGCAAGAACTGTCTCAACCTCCCTACTTTCACCAATTAACCCAAATGATCACGTAGGGTCCTACAATCTTCAATGGTGTGTCCTTTGTCCTGATGATAATGGCAATAAAGGCTTTGGTTTCTCTTGGATGGATCTCCACCCATTTTATTGGGCCATTTGAAAAACGGCTCATTAAGCATTAATTCCTCCAGTCGCAGTGTAATGTTATATTGAGTATTAACTCAGCATAAGGCTGTATAAAGCCAAGAAAGACAGGTAAAAAGACACAAACACACAATTGCTCTATAGATTATAGATTTCCAAAGAGTATAAGCTAACTTAAGCATCAGAGGGTCCTTGGTAGGCCTTAAACCAGTGCCACTATCTATTGAGTGCTTTCTTTGACACAAGATTCTAGGTCGTCCATCATATTGATTAGGAACATACTGACAGGGTAAAATCTTGCTTCATCAGTTTGGCGCCATTTATGGAGAAATACCAACCATAAGCTGCTGAATTCTCTACAGACTAAGTTCCTCACAACCGATGGACTTAGCTATGACCACACCACAAGATTTGGTGGTAATGGCCCAAAAATTTCATGCACTAATGGCTGCAAGAATTGATGAAACAGAATAAAGAGTTGAAGCAAAAGGCGTGTCTTAAGGGTACAAGTATATCGTAGTCTCGATGCAATCGCAATGACAACGACGACGAGGCCCAGAGTCCAGGGAATAGCAAAAGGGAAATTTCAGAACACACCATGCAGTCAACTTGTGGTAGTGATCAAATGATGAAGAACATGAGGAAGGAGTTAGATGAAGTTAAAAACGCCATGAAGGATAAGACAACAATAAACCTTGATGGCATAATCAAGAGGACAGACTCACCATTCACTGCTAGTGTTTTGGAGTGCCCTTTGCCTCCTAGATTTCATCTCCCTTAGCTGGAAGTTTACGATGGTACTAAGGATCCCCTAGATCATAAAGGGGCGTTCAAAACAATTCTGAGCCTCCAACAGACCCCAGATGAAGTCATTTGCAGGACATTCGCGGCAACCCTTAGGGGAGTAGCAAGGGTGTGGTTAAGTAAACTGCCCACGGTGTTCATTGCAAATTTTGACCAGCTGAGTGACTCCTTCGTCCGTCACTTCATTGGGGGTCAATGCCATAAGAGGCCCACCTCCTATCTGCTAACCGTAAAACAGTAGGAAGGAGAAACCCTAAGAGAATATGTGAAGCGTTTCAACAAAGCTGTTCTAGAAATTGATGAAGCAAATGATCAGGTGATAATGACGACCTTCCAGGATGGTTGAACAATCTTGACCTCGTTTTCTCTCTAGGGAAGACTCCTCCAACTTCAATGACGGATCTGTTGTTCAAAGCACAAAAATATATGAATGGGGAAGACGCATTGATTGTAAAGGGACTAAGGGGCAAGCGAAAGAAGGAAGAAAACACTAAGTCCAAGGGCAAGTAGAAGGATCGCAAAGACAAACTTAGGGAAACCAAGACCAGCAAAAGTGGTCTGGACACATCATCAAAGAAAAAGCTAAATTTCACTCCTTCGCTACTGCCCGTGGACAAGATTCTCATGCAGATAAAGGACGACCCTGCATTGAAATGACCCAAACCATTGAGACCTTCCTCAAAATGGAGAGATACGAAGTAATACTATCTCTTCCTTAAGGACCATGGTCATTATACTGACGAGTGCTAAGATTTGAAAGAACAGATAAAGGAGTTAATCCAAAGGGGAAAACTTCAAAAGTTTGTTAAGAAAGTATACTAACGACCATAAGGAAGAAGATCAAGACAATCTCAAGTCGATCGTGGGAGAGATAAGGACGATCATTGGAGGATCGGTCGTTGGGGGATCATATAAGTCCCTGAGAAAGGCAGTCCAAAGGCAAGTGAACAGTGTTCATATCAAACACCTAATAGCAAAACATCATCATACTGGGAATAACGACATTGTTTTCTCCAAGCGAGATGTAAAGGGGATCAAGCAGCCACATATGACCCCCTTGTCATTATGCTAACCATTGAAGGGTTCAACACCCGAAGAGTGTTGGTGGATAATGGAAGCTTGGTAGATGTAATGTACATGACAGCTTTCCAGCAAATGAAGTGGATCCAAAATGCCTCAGACCCTTCAGATCCCCACTGGTCAGTTTCAGTGGAAACCGTGTTTATTCAAAGGGCATCATTTCATTGTAGATTACAGTAGGGACTTACCCCACTCAGGTGACAAGGATGGTAGACTTTTTAATCATCGATTGCCCTTTGTCTTATAATGTGATTCTTGGACAACCAACCCTTAATCGCCTTAAGGCAGCAACTTCCATATACTACTTGAAAGTGAAATTCCTGACCCTCCATGGGATTGGAGAAATCACTAGAGACCAACTTTTAGCTAAGGAATGTTACCAAGCAGTCCTAGCATCTAGAGAAAATCACACTTGGATAGTAGAAGAAGAACCACCTAAGCTTATGGAGGAAGCGGAAAACATCAAGTAGTGGAAGGAGACCCATCCAAAACCACCAAGGTAGGAATAGAGCTCCAACGGTCCTTGAAGGACGAGTTAGTGAGTTTTTTGAAAAAGAACTTGGATGTCTTCATGGAGCCATGAAGATATGCCAAGGATTGATAGACAAGTAATAGAGCACAGTCTCAATGTCGACCGAACAAAGAAACCCGTTCAACAGAAGAGACGAGTATTCTCTCTAAAGTAAAATAAAGCAATTATGGAAGAGGTGGAAAAGCTTTTAGCTACTAGATTCATTTGAGAAGTCTATTAACCCAAATGGCTTGCCAATGTTGTCATGGTAAAAAAGTCCAACGAAAAATGGAGAATGTGTGTGGATTTCACTGACTTAAACAATGCATGCCCCAAAGATAGTTTTCCCCTTCTCAGAATTGACCAGCTCGTTGATTCAACAGCTGGTCATGAACTACTAATCTTTATGGATGCTTTTTCAGGTTATAACTAGATCCTAATGAAGGAAGAAGATTAGAAGAAAACTGCGTTCATCACTAGCCAAGGCCTATATTGCTATAAAGTCATGCCATTCGGATCGAAGAACGCAGGTGCCACCTACCAAAGATTGGTAAATCAGATGTTCAACAAGCAAATAGGCAGGAATATGGAGGTTTATGTGGACAATATACTCATAAAAAGCAAGGAAGCCAAAACCCACCTTGAAGACCTCCAAGAGACGTTCAATACTTTGAGAAGGTATAAATTGAAGCTTAACCTTGTGAAGTATCTTTTTGGGGTCTCATTAGGAAAATTCCTAGGCTTTTTGGTATCTCAGTGAGGAATTGAGGCGAATCCAGAGAAGATCAGAGCCATACTTAACATGATTATTAAGGAAATATTTTATGTATTTGGCTAATCCTTTGACAAAATTCACTTTACTTGTAATTGGATAGATCTAGGATGGGTTTAGTACTTCAAGAAACAAGAGTTCAAGTCAAATGTTATAGCCATGAAGATTTGATCAAGAAATAAGTGAAGAAAGAGCTGTTCACTAAAGCTCGACAGAAGTCTCGACAGAATCCTTTCTATCGAGATTTAATGTTGAAGCTCGACAGAAGCTTAACACAAGCTGTTTCTGTCAAGACTTACAAAATCAAAATTTTCAGATCTGATTTTCGGCCCAAGCTGATGTATATGTGTTGGGTTTCTCTTCTCATAACCCTAAACATATATAAAGCTTATTTTAAAGGCCGTTGAGCATGCAAAAAATGCCCTCGTTCATTATTCTCTCTAAAGAAGCTACTGCGTCTTTATGCCAAGGTTTTTGTGACCAAGGAGCTTCCTGATCTTCATTGTTGATGAACTGTAGAACTTTGTAGCCAAAACCTCTTCAGGTTGCTTGAGTTAGTCACGAATTGGGATTCGTGCAAAGGAGTTTGTCACGTACTGGGATCCGTGCATCATTGGTTAGTCACGTACTGGGATTCATGCATTGAAGGGAAAGATTGCCGCTACAATACAAATCCAATTGGGTATTGGGGTAAGGGTTCAACTATAGGTTGGTATTTCAGAATAGGTCAAAGGGTTTGATAAGATTCCTTATACTTATAACCGCTTGTGATTGATAATAGTGGATTCTTGGGAGTGGTGACCTTAAATTCACCCAGTGGGGTTTTGCGTCGGAGGTTTTCCCCATTCGTAAACAAATAATTTTGTCAAATTTAATTTTCACTGCATTAATTTTAATTGGTGATTGTTTGTGTTACCACACTATTGCATGAAATTTGATCTAATTAATTAACTTGGGTAATTAATTAATTAATTGTAAGGGGTCAATTCATTTTAACCCAACAATGACTTCTCCCAAGACAGTCAAGGAGGTGCAAAGGCTGACAGGGTGGATGGCAACACAAAACAGGTTTGTCTCGAAGGCCACTGACAAGTGCCTCCCTTTCTTTAAAACTCTTAAGTAGGCTTTCATTGGACGGACGAGTGCAAGGTAGCCTTTCAGAACCTCAAGGAGTATCTGGCCAAGCCCCCATTACTAAGCCCGCCAGTAGAAGGAGAAGATCTGCTTTTGTACTTAATTGTATCACAAATAGCTATTAGTTCAACATTGATCTGTGAAGGATCCAAGATACAGTAGCTCGTGTATTACACAAGTTAGGCTTTCCAGGGTGCCGAAGCAAAGTACTCACTCATGGAGAAGATGGCCTTTTCATTAACTATGGCTTCAAGAAAGCTTTGTCCATGCTATCATGGTTATGACAGATCAATCAATCCAAAAAGCTATGAGCAAACCAGACGCTACAGGTCGCATGGTCCAATTGGCTGTTAAGCTAAGCCAGTTTGATATTGAGTACAGGCCAAGAGTAGCAATAAAAGATCAAGCTTTAGTGGATTTTATTGCATAATTCACTCTTCCAGACCTTGATTGGGAAGTAGAGTATTAGACAATTTGTATAGATGACTCATCTGTTGTAAGCCTTAGAGGTGTTGGTATTATTATGATGTCATTCAAGAAGGACGTCCTTAAGTATGGGGTTCAAATCTAGTTTCCAGCAACAAACAACGAGGTAAAGTATGAAGTAGTCCTTGCTAGCTTAAGAATTGCAAGAGCCCAGGGATCAAGAATTTGAGATTAAGGATTGATTCTAAGTTGATTGCTGGGCAAATAAGCAATGGATACAAAGCAAAGGAAGAAAGAATGAAGAAATACCTCAAGCTGATGATTTAACTCATTGATGAATTTGATGATGTCAAATTCGAGTAAATCCTAAGGGAAGCCAACTCAGCTGCTGACGAGGTCGCTAAACTAGTGTCAACTGAAGATGCCTCAACAACGATAGAATTGCTCATGGAAGTCTAGACAATCCCCAGTATCGACAAACTATAGACCCTTTCAGTTCAGCAACCAGACACCTAGATGAACTCGATCCTATCTTACATTAGAGACGGCTAACTCCCATCTAACTCGTTAGTAGCAAAGGAGGTCAGAGTTGGAGCAGCAATGTTCACTATTTTGAATGGTGAACTTTACAAGAGAGGATTCTCGATGCTATACCTGAAATGCCTAACTCCTGAAGAAGCAACGTATGTGTTGCGAGAAATAAATGAAGGCATATGTGGCAACCATTCAGGACCTTGATCTTTGATGGGAAAGACAGTTAGGGCAGGCTACTTTTGGCCAACTATGCAAAAAGATGCAGTTTAACTTGTCAAGAAATGTGATAAGTGTCAGCGGTTCGGAAATGTGTAGCATATACCTGAGGAATTACTAACGAGCATCTCCTCACCATGGCCATTTTCCACATGGGGGATTGACATCGTCAGTCCACTTCCTCAGGGGAAGAAGCACACGAAGTTTCTTCTCATTACCATTTATTACTTCACCAAATGGGCCGAAGTAGAGCCACTAGCAGTAATCATAGAAGGCAAGATATAGACCTTTGTTTGGAATAACATTTTCTACAGGTTTGGAATCCCTAAGACAATCATCTTTGATAATGGTCGACAATTTAACAGCCAAGAATTCAGGGAATTTTTTGCAGAGTTGGGGATACAGAACCACTATTCGTCACCTAGGCACCCACAAGCTAATGAGCAGGCAGAAGTAACAAATTGTACTTTACTTAAGCTCATCAAAGTAGGACTTGAGAGAGCAAAGGGTGCATGGCCCGAAGAGTTACCTGGGGTGTTATAGCCCTACAGGACAACAGCAAGAACACCAACAAGTGAAACTCCATTCAAATTGGCCTTCGGCACTGAAGCAGTTATTCTCGCCAAAGTAGGAGTATCCAGTCTTATGCAAGCTCATTATGACGAAGGTACAAACAATGACGAGCTGAGACTTAACTTGGATTGTTTGGCTGAAATCAGAGATGAGGTAGCCCTAAGAATGGCCCAATATCAACAAAAAAATGCAAAAGTACCACAATCAGAGGGTGAAGTTTAAAAGGTTTAACCTCGATGACATGATGCTGTGGAAAGTCTGACAAGCTACTAGAGATCTAGCGTAAGGGTAGCTAGGGCCTACTTGGGAAGGTCCATATAAGGTCGTCCGTTACTCCAGAAGAGAAAGCTATTACCTAAAGGACTTGGACAGCAAGCCACTGCCACGTCCCTGGAACGTAGAACATCTCAAGAAGTACTATCAATGAGAAATACCCTGGTTTAATAAGCTTTGTCTATGAGAGCACCTCAACTAATGACGCATTAGATAAGCGAGATTTCATTGTTTTTTCTATAAGTATTTCTTTTCCTTCAAGTATTTTGATTAAGTTATTTTCAGTTATTTCCTTGTAATCCCCTTGTATATAAGGATGCATGAAATAATATGGCTCTCTAAGCCATCCCTTTTTCAATAAAGTTTGACAAAGTTTCAAGACTAAGTTCAAAGACAAAAAGGAAGTACCCAAAACCAAGCGACAAGTTCAAATCACAAACGTGGTAAGAACTCAAATGGCAAAATATGGTGAAAACTTGAATGACAAGTTTAAATCACAAACGTGATAATAACTCTAACAATGAGTTAAAATGACAAATTATTATAAGAACTCGAATGACGAGTTAAAATCATAAACGTGGTAATAATTCTAACAGTGAGTTAAAATAACAAAATATGGTAAAAACTCAAATGATGAGTTAAAATCATAAGCATGGTAATAACTCAAACGACAACTTAAAAGTCACAAATAATGATGAAAACTCAAATGACGAGTTAAAATCATAAGCAAAATTATAAACAGTGAGCATGAATCATAAGTGAGAGAACTTCAAAGTTCAAACCATAACAAACCTAAACGAGTTCATTGTTTCTAAAAAAAAAAATGCCTCAAAATAGGAGGCACCCATTGTTTCTAAAACAAAAGCCTCAAAACAAGAGGCGCCCATTGTTTCTAAGTTAAAAGCCTCAAAACAGGAGGTACCCATTGTTTTTAAGTTAAAGAAAAATTAGGTTACTTAAAAAACTTCTTTCAAGGAGCACTGGCAACCTCCTCAACACGGCCCACGTCCATACGAGCCTCGTCCATGACTCCACCTGTGGTAGTATCACCCATAACAGTACCATCTCCTTCAACAACATTAGTAGCTTCAACAATAGTGTTAGGACATATGTATTTCAAATGTTAAGAACATATGTCATGATTTTATGTAATTGGTTTATCCTTTGACAAAACGCACTCTACTTGTATTTGGGTAGACTTAGGATGTGTTTAAATACTTCAAGAAACCATGTTTCAAGATCAAGTGTTGAAACCTCCAAGTTTGTTCAAGAAATCAAGCAAAGAGTGCAAATTCATTAAAGCTCGACAGCTGGTCGATAGCTTATCGACACCTCCTATCTGTCGAGGTTTAAGAATTTCAGATTTCAACTCTGATTTTCTTGGGATCCGTGAATCTGTCTATGGGCTTTCTTTTCTCCTAACCCTAGACATATAAAAGGATTGTTTCAAGAGCCGTCAAACGGTACACAAGTTGCACAAGCATTGAGCAAACTCTGTTCAAGCAAATTGTGACCGGAGACAAAGTTCTTGACCTAGTTCATCTCTTTCTTGGAGAAGTTGCTGTGTATTTGCATCGTAGGGTTTTGTGACCAAGCATCTTCCTGATCTTCATCGTGTGGATGAACTGAAGAACTTTGCAGCCAACAATCTTTTCAGATTGGTGTTTTGAAGTCGCATACTGGGATCCACGCAATTGGTTAGTCACGTACTTGGGAGTCGTGCATCAGAAAGGGAAACTGTCACTACAGAACAAGTCCGATTGGGTATTGGGGTAAGGGTTCAACTGTAGGTTGGTAAGGTACTTGGTAAGGCTCAACTGTGATAATAGTGGAGTTTCGGGAGTGGTGACCTGAAAATCACCCGATGGGGTTTTTGCCGTTAGGTTTTTCCCTATTCGTAAACAAATCACCATGTCATTTATTTTTTGCTGCAATTTTAGTTTATTGGTGATTTGTTTGTACTACCTCGCTTTGCATGATAAATTAATTAATCAATAGCTTGGCTAATTAATTAATTAATTCCTATCACAAGGGGTCATTCAGTTTGTGGCCTATCAAGTGGTATCAGAGCAGGCACACTCTGATTAGGGTTTAATCTTTGCTGTGTTGATCCATTGACCCCTGTTGTCATGGATAGAGGACAGTCATTAATTATACCTCCTTTATTTGATGGCACTAACTGTGCACATTGGAAAGTATACATGAGAGCCTTCTTACAGTCTTTAGATGAGAAGGTGTGGCAAGTTGTAGAGATTGGCTGGACCAAGCCAAAGGAAGCACCGGCCGATTAGGATGAAACAAGGATCAAGGTGGCTAACTTCAATAGTAGAGCATTGAATGCCTTATTCAGTGCAGTCACTAATGAGGAGTTTAAGAAGATATCCTCCACAGAAACTGCAAAGGAAGCATGGACCATTCTCTAGACAACCTATGAGGGTACAAAGGCTGTTAAGGATTCAAAGTTTCAGAGGCTCATTACAAGCTTTGAAGAAATAAAGATGGAGGAGGATGAGTCGTTCGATGAGTTCTATGCCAAGCTTAAAGACATAGTAAACTCAGCCTTCAATCTTGGGGAAACCATTCCTAAACCCAAGATTGTAAGGAAAGTGCTCAAATCTCTACCCGAGGGATTCCATGCCAAGATTACAGCGATAGAAGAATCAAAGGATATTGACAAAATTCCTTTGACTGAGCTGGTTGGTAATCTGCAGACTTATGAGCTAGGGTTATCAAGGATTGGAAAGTCGGGAAAAGGCAAGAGCATGGCCTTGAAGGCAAAAAGCAGTGACAATGATGAGTCTTCTGAGGATGAAGATTCTAAGATGAAGTCCTACATTACAAGGCAGTTCAAGAAGTTTATGAAGAATGCCAACGAGAGGAACTCCAACAAGGACTGCAAGTAATCTAGTTCTTCTCAGTTTAAAGGGCAAGACAAAGGGAAGAGGGATGCTAAGGAAGGTGGTCAGTACACAGTTCCAGCAGGACCTAAGTGTTTTGGGTGTCAAGGCTTTGGGCACATGAAGCATGAGTATCCTACGTATCTCAAGAGAATTGGGAAGAGTAAGGCACTTGCTGCTACCTTGAGTGACACTGAGCTTGAGGAAGATTCCGACAATGAGGATGACGGAATCTTGAATGCCTTCACTGCCACTGTCAATCCTACTGATGGGATTGTTGAAGATGTGGACGAAGAAGAAGAATTGGTGGAGTCAAAATTTGAGAAGATGGATGATCAAGATGACATCCATACAGCCTATGAGAAATTGTACAAAATTTCTGAAAAACATGAGAAACTTTATAGGTTAGCCACCAAGAAACTCAGTGATATGGAACTTGACCGTGAGGAATTATCCACTAAGTTTGATGAGGCTAATCAGACCATTGGAGCACTAAGGTTTGAGAATAATTTCTTGGCTGAGAAGACCAAGAAGCTTGAGGCGGAGCTGTTTCAAGTCAGAGCTCAACTGGAGAGGACTTCAAGCACTAAGCTAGACGAGATGCTCAGCATTCAGAAATCTGCTTCAGATCGTACAGGTTTAGGGTATGGTATTTCTTCCTCTAATATTGTTTCTACTAGTACTACTGTTTTTGTTCCTCCTGCTAAAAATACTGAAATTGAGAACATTAATGTTAAAATTAGTCAAGCTAGTGAGAACTTAGACAAGGGTAAATCTATCTTAGAAGCACCCCTTAAACTAGATAAGAAAGAAGCTAAAAATCCTAAAGCTAAGAAGGCTAACTCTCAAAAGCCTAAACAAAAGAAGCAGCATCTCTATCATCATTGTGAAGCTGCCGGTCATACTCGACCAAATTGTTATAAGTGGTTAGCCACTTAACAGAGCAACGGCATGATAGCGTCTGGAAACCAAAATCAGCTTCAATCATCTCTCGCTCCTCTCGGTGACCTTCTCAAGGGCCTCATGTTCCTTTCAAACTTGAACGGTTTCAATTCTTCCCCTTCACCTTCGGTTCAAGGGTTTAGTCATAGGAAAGGTTCTTCCAAGGTGTGGAAGAAAAAGGACTCTTTAAGTGATTTTATCACTTTCTTCTATCTTCTTGTTTTTTGGTTTGTTGCATTACTTGTGTGTTTTATTTTTTTTTGAGTCAGTCTAGTTTTATTCTTTGTTCTGTTTAACATGTTTTTGTTTGTTTATTTTCAGTTTTTTTTATTTTATTTAAAAAAATTGAAAAAAAATCAGAAAAATACAAAAACAGTGTGTGTTTTGTGTACATTGGTACTCGTGTACCTTAGATGGCCATTGAAAAAAAGTTTTCTAAATTTTGTATCATTTGTAGTTTAGATGAGCATCTTTATGCATAACTAAGCAAGTAAGCTTTGTGGCTCTTGTTTATGATGAGTAAGATTGAGTTGTCTCTTATACTTAACACTCATATCACTCTTTTTGATGGGAAGGACTAAAAAATCCTAAGAGAAAGACATTAATAACCATCTCACCACTGTTGCCCGCCAATCATGTATGACATCTGTATGCTTTGGCATAGCAAAATTGTGATGTCAATGACATTTGTGTGCTTAGGCATAGCAAAATTGGAATGTCAAATATCATTGGGTATTTCTTTTCTCTCTCTAATAAGCCCATGTATGATATAATTAAAAGAAAAATATGCAAAGAAAAATCAAAAGCAAAAAGATCAAAAATGCTTTTAAAAATGATTGCAAACATGTATTCTAGGAGATGTGGGAGTTATAGGATGTACCTTGAAGGTGATAGTCCCCATCAAGCAGTTATGATTGTGTGTGAGTTAAAGTGATTTTCTCATATCTCAAATCATCATAACATGTATACACTTATGCAATCTTGCAATGTTTTTCACACACAACACGCAATATTTTTTGCTATTCTTGATACATGTGCAGATACAAAGTGATTTGGCCATCACAAGTTTTACATGTGGTAATGTATGCTCACTAAACTGTCGTGACTTATTTTTGAAATATAAAATTGGTTAGACTTGTTTAGTGTCTGTGTGTGTATTTTGGAGATCCTTGTGCTCAAATTTTTTTTTGGATTGAGAGACTATTTTGAGAGATTTTTGTGTTGATTGGATCATTGGTTGAGTTGTATGTTAGATTGCATTAATATCTGTGTTTTTCATATCTCCTCGACACCTCCTCAATACCTTGCTATCTGTCGAGCTTCTCAAGCATTTTTCTTAACGCAATCTTGACACCTCCTCGATACCTGGTGGATCGATCGAGAAAGCTCCTGCCTCCTCGATAGCTCTTCGACACTTGATGGATCGATCGAGCTTCTGTTCTTGAATCTGACTCTTTGTTGCTCGATACCTCAGCTTTCGAAGACCAAATCCTCAACACCTACCTCGCCAACTTCCTCAATACCTCCCGATACCTCAGCTGTCGAGCATGACTGAAGGGTCTATATATTTCTTAATCGCGATTCTTCTCTCATTTCTTCAATCTCTTTCGATCTGTCCGCGACTGTTCATCTCCCAAACACTCTCCTTTTCACTCCAAACCTCTTCCTCAGGGATTCTTCAGGCTTTTTCAAGTTTCTCCTTACTTGATAAGCTCCTAATCCTTTCTCATTCATGCATTTCATGATTTAAAACCTAGATTTTGGGGTTTTTGTAAAATTTTGGGGTTTTTTCAAAATTGATGAGTGTTTGATGAAATTTTGGGTTTGGTTTTCATTTAAATATGTTTAAAACCTCATACATTGCATCACATTAGCATTATAATGATATTGTCATGAATTTAGATGTGTGCTATATGTTTGTGTGCTGATAGGTTTGGATTAGGCTGAGCCCATGTTGCATTTTCTTTTGCATGTCACATGTTCATGCATTTCTCATGCATACGTACTTCTTTTCAATATACTTGATATATTTGAAACTGCTTGGGACTTTTCTGATTGTCATTCTTTCTCTCATTTTCTGTTAGTTTACGTTAGTCGTGTCTATGGCACCTAAGCGTAAATCCACTCCGGCCAGGAACCCTCTTCGTTCCGGTGCTTCTTCATCTTCTGATCCTTCTCCTTCTTCTGTTCGGTTACATGATGATGACGCCTTTAAGGCATTCTCAGAGAACTTCTCTAGACGAGGCATTCATTCGGAATGCCAAGTCGTTTTGTCGAACTTTGCCAATATTGACCTTCCCTCTGTCATTCACAGTAGGGGATGGGAGTCACTGTGTGACGTCCCGGTCACATGTCCTCTCCTGCTTATCCAGGAGTTTTACTCCAACATGCACGGGATAGATCGTTCAGTACCTCTCTTTTTCACTCGCGTTCGAGGTACACACATCCCTGTCACACCGCAACTGGTTGGGGATATGCTTCATGTCCCTAGGATAGAGTTTCCTGACTATCCTAGCTGTGAGCTTCTGAGGACAGTGTCTAGGGATGAGCTCATGTCTTCTTTCTGTGAGTGCCCTATTGCTTGGGGTGAGCGTCTTTTTACACCATGTCGACCTTTTGCTAAAGGTCCTAGATTCATGAACATGATGATGACTTTTGTTTTACATCCTCTTTCTCATTATAACTCCATCACAGAGCCTCGTGCTCGATTTTTTCTATCTCTTCTCGAGCATTTCACTATAGATTTTCCCTCTCATTTCATTCTATCTATCATAGATGTTCATTTGGATTCGACGTCCTGTGATAAGCTCATCTTTCCTTCTGCTATCACGAGGATTCTACGCCATTTTTCCGTTCCTTTTCCCTCGTCTGACCATTTTTCCATCATGTGTGCCATAGACTATGCTACCGTTAAACGTAGCAAGGTCCAGTTTCGATTGCGACAGGCGGATTTAGCAGCACCCTCCTCTCGTTCTGCTCCATCCCGATCTACTCCATCTGCATCCGCTCCTTCCTCTTCCGATGATGTGTCTTTAGGAGACGTCATGGCGCAACTACAGCACATGGATGCTCACCTGGATACACTTTCTACGGAGTTATATCGAGTGAACGTTCATGTCGGTCGTATTGCACGACGACAAGCGGCTATGGGCGGCTTTGCACCTGAGCCTACTCCTTCACCACCTCATCTAGTTGCTTCCGATTCTAATGCTGAGGATGATGATGATAATGATGGTGATGACGATGATGCTTCAGATGATGATGGAGATGCTAGCTCTACCGATGAGATGTCTACTTGACACTCTACCCTTTGTCACTCGTGACAAAAAGGGGGGAGTAGTTTTGGATATGAGAGTAATTACTCTTAGGGGGAGAGTTAGTTTTTGGGATCATTTTGTTAGGGGGGGTGTTGTTATTTTTTTTTTTTTAGGGATGTAGTGAGGATATTATGTATCTTTTGTTTTCTTTCTTTATTAGATACATTGTTCTTGTACATGAGGTCTTGTGACCATTTATAAATATACATTGTACTTATTTTCTCTTATATATTGTTGATTTATGTTTTTCTTTCACCTACCCTTTCATGTGTTGTTTCTTTTCTCTCTTTATACACATGCTTCTTATTTATTTGTATGCAATCTATTATTCTATTTCACACAAAGATGCTTTGATGAGTTTTGTTTAAAGTATTTCAGAAATACAGGTTGTCAAAGTCTACTTGCCATAAACTCTCTTCTTGCAAAGTTTTTCAAGAGTTTGTGTTAGGATAGATTTTATTGTATTCAACAAGTGAATATGAGTTGAGTGATTTATGACTTCTCTCATATGTTCATTTGTTAGTTGTGGTTTTGTCACAGATTGCCAAAGGGGGAGATTGTTAGGACATATGTGTTTCACATGTTAAGAACATATGTCATGATTTTATGTAATTGGCTTATCATTTGACAAAACGCACTCTACTTGTATTTGGATAGAATTAGGATGTGTTTAAATACTTCTAGAAACCACATTTCAAGATCAAGTGTTGAAGCCTTCAAGTCTGTTCAAGAAATCAAGCAAAGAGTGCAAATTTATTAAAGCTCGACAGCTGGTCGATAGCTTCTTGACACCTCCTATCTGTCAAGGTTTAAGAATTTCAGATTTCAACAATGATTTTCTTGGGATCTGTGAACTTGTCTATGGGCTTTCTTTTCTCCTAACCCTAGACATATAAAAGGATTGTTTCAAGGCCGTCAAACAGTACACAAGTTGCACAAGCATTAAGCAAACTTTGTTCAAGAAAATTGTGACCGGAGACAAAGTTTTTGACCTAGTTTATCTCTTTCTTGGAGAAGTTGCTGTGTATTTGCACCGTAGGGTTTTGTGACCAAGCATCTTCCTGATCTTCATTGTGTGGATGAACTGAAGAACTTTGCAGCCAACAATCTTTTCAAATTGGTGTTTTGAAGTTGCGTACTGGGATCCGCGCAATTGGTTAGTCACATACTTGGGAGTCGTGCATCAGAAAGGGAAACTGTCACTACAGAACAAGTTCGATTGGGTATTGGGGTAAGGGTTCAACTGTAGGTTGGTAAGGTACTTGGGATTCCTTACTTGTAACCACTTGTTGTGATAATAGTGGAGTTTCGAGAGTGGTGACCTGAAAATCACCCGGTGGGATTTTTGCCGTTAGGTTTTTCCCCATAAATCACCGTGTCATTTATTTTCCGCTGCAATTTTAGTTTATTGGTGATTTGTTTGTGCTACCACATTTTGCATGATAAATTGATTAATTAATAGCTTGGCTAATTAATTAATTAATTCATATCACAATGGGTCATTTAGTTTGTGGCCTATCAAATAGTCTCACCTTCCTTCTCATTGGCCTCGTCAGTGAGGATCTCGGTATCAATAGATTTAAAGTCCAAGTTTGTAAAATCCGCAACTTAGCTATGGTGCTTTAACATGCACCTACGAAGAAGCTCGAAGCACTTGAAGTATTGCACAAACTGAAGATCAGAGAATCAGTCAGATTCAAGAAACTTGGCTATCACCTTCTCACATTCCTCATCCTTCTTCAAAAGTGCAACTTGAACTTGTTCGTCCTTTTGAATGACGAGCTTCTTCTTAACCTTCAACACTTCCTTATGTTCCTTCACCTTCTCCTTGGCCTTTGTTGATTGTTCCATAGCCTCAATCAGATCTGTCCTCAACTTCAAGCTCTTGGCCACAATTGAGTCAACCTTGGAATTGGCCGCCACTACCTTCTCTTCACTATTCAAGTAATCTGTCGTCAAGCGTAGGGATTCACCAAGAACCTGAAAAATGAAGGAAGGGTTAGAACTTTTAACAAGTGTGAATACTTAATGAGTAATAAAGAGTAGCTGAGTAAAATATTTGCACTAGTTTATGAATGTGACGGCTGACTAGTTCATGAGAAGGAATGGACAAGAGGCCTTTAAGTTCATCGTCAATGATGACGTTATGAGCTCATCCAAAGGCTGTGGCAAGGTCTTCACAAACACTCTTGCCAACCTTACCCTTCCCTTTGGAGCATGTGGTTAGGGGAGTGAAGGTCATCATCTCGAAGGAAGGTATAGGAGAAGACAAGGTGCCAAAAAGAGACAACGGGGCAAGAGTTCCGTCTTTCCCATCATCAATTTTACGTTTCTTCGATCCAGGAGTAAGCTGAGACAAAGGCTCATTCTTCAAGCTCTTCACACGAGCATATTTGTCTTTGCTATATCAGGTAGCCATTTCTGAAAGATAGAAGGTTAGAAAGATGAGATCCTATAAAGAAAGAGGAAATAAGAAAGAATGGTGAGTTAAACCTACTTTTCTCTTCCTAGACAATCTTCTTTAAAGCAAATGCCGAAGGTTCGAGTCTAAGACAAGGTTTGGGTATAAGCGACGAGGATTAAATAGGTTGTCGAAATCGTCGATTGTGAAGGAAAACTCAAGGGCATCTTGAGCTCGTCCTTGACAACACTCTTTCAATATAGGACAATCAAAAACTACAAAACAAGTTAGCAAGAAAAAAAAGGGAATGGTAAAGTTAAAACAACTAGTCTAATGAAATGGTAGAGAGACGCACCAAGCGAGGGAATTTCCCATTTTTGTAGCAACCATGAGACCTCACCCTACAAGTCGTCAGACATGGTTTCCCATCCAGATCCAAAAACGAAAAAATATCGTGACTTCCAATCACGAAAGGAAGTAGGAAAGCTACGGACAATTCTAGACTCCCTATTCCAAGGCAAGAGTTCAAAATACCCATTGTGGGTAGAAGCCTTCAAACGATACAAGTGAAGAAATTCATTTAAGGTGATTATGTCCTCATCATGGATAGATACCCAAATCGACATACAGGTAATGATTGTCCTCCATGCGTTAGGGATGAGCTGGCCAGGTGCAACATTGAGAGTAGAAAGAAGCTGCATAATAAAAGGATGAACAGGAAAACGAAGGCCACACAAAAACGTAGCTTCATAAAAATTCACCTCGACATGAGCAAAGGAACATACATGTTTGTTAGAACAAGGTAACCTTATAACAACCCCTTCAGGGAATTGGAACCTTTTTCGGATAGATTTTAGATGTCTCGACTCTAAAAGGCAAGACTTGGAGAAAGCATGGAAAGGGATTGAGGATGAAGAAGAAGAAGGTTTTGAAGAAGAGGAGGGTTTTGAAGATGATGGGGGTTTTGACACTACAATTTCAAAACCCTTATCAATAGACTTGCCACTCGATGACAGACTAGTTTCTAGCTCACTAGACCTAACGTCACTATCTCTATACTCTATAGCAATCACCTCCAAATGATTAGCGATCAAAGAATGACGAATCAAAGGAAAAAGGCTAGTCAAGACAGGCCTAAAAGCCCCACAATCTCGAGGTACAAATAAACCAATGTGGGGACGGCACCCACTAGAAGACTCAAGAAATACTCCTAACCTAGCAAAGAAGAATGAAACAGAGGAAGTTTCCTACCTAATGAAAGCAAAATCAACCATTAATGGAATCCAGAAGAAAATGAGTCTTCCGTACAGAAGGTGCAGAAGCTTTCTTTTAGTTTCAAACTTCAAGCTTAGCATATAATGAAGAAGAAGAAGAATATGAGAAGGTTTTTTTTTTTTTTTCTCTAAAAAAGGAAGCAAAATCAATGCATGGGAAACACAAGGAAAGAGCACACGTGTGGCCAACACGAGGAAGAAATGTGGCAATCAGCTGACGAAGATATTGCCCCATAATAAATATGATGAGACGAGAATCTCGGGGCACAAATAAAATGATCCTCCCAAGAAGGACTTTCCATATTCCTTCACTCATCCAGAAAAAGGACGACAAAGGAATAAAGGGGGCAACTGATGAGTAGCATATAAATGGTCGTCTGTCATTCGCAAACCGTCCATAACAATGACAAGTAAGAGTATGGACGAGCATAAGTGCATTAATTCCAAATAGCATTCAATGATCAAGCAATAAATAGCATGGAACTGTTATCCTTGTCCTATAATGCGGAATTAAGAGTTGGTTACAAACAGAAAGCGTTGGGATTAAATCGCCATCATTGAGCATTAATTCCTCCAACTGCAGTGTAACGTTATACTAAGTATTAACTCAACATAAGGCTATATAAGGCAAGAAAGACAGGTAAAAAGACATGAACACTCAATTGCTCTATAGATTATAGATTTCCAAAGAATATAAGCTAACTTAAGCATCGAAGGGTCCTTGGCAGGCCCCAAATCGGAGCCACTATCTATTGAGTGCTTTCTTTGACACAGGATTCTAGGTCGTCCATTGTACTAACAAGGAAAAAACTAATGGGGTGAAATCTTGCTTTATCATAGACTATTCTTAAATGTGGACTAGATTAAGTTCCCTATTTCATTGAAATATGACCATTTTTGTTTGTATGGTTAAGGGAATCATTGCCATCTCTTCTACCTTGAGCTCTGTGCTAAGAGTTCAACCATGTCTTTTTTCTTGACCAATATTCATACTGACTTCTCAAGCATGAAACCAAATCCTATTTTAGGTATAGGTATGTCATACTCCTTGTGCCTCATCTTTCTTTGCGTTTCACTTAGGCTATGCATCTTTTTCCCCATTGACCTTTGAACTGTTAGAGCATTCCCATCAAGTGTTCTATAAATATTCCATTTTGCCACATCAAAAAACCTACTTTATTATTTCAACACACCATTTTACAATTCACCATTCATCACATCCATGGTTTTAAAAACTGATACAGTGAAAGAACCAGAAAAGGGATTGGTTATCGGTTTTTTGATTGGACAGGGGTCCGACCGATGGTCGAACCAGTGACGTCATAAATAATTTAATTAATAATTATAAAATTAATAATTATAAAAATAAATAAATAATTTTATAACTAATCATTTTAACTAAAAAAATAAACAATAGTAAAACATTAAACTTTGGCTTACCAACTTTTAGACACGACTGAACATAATTCAACCAAAACAAAAACAAAAAAACATATACAAGCACCCACAACCTACAAGCCTACTACAAAATAGTTTAGTTATTTTTTAACCTTTCAAATAACAAAAAGTATTGCACCATGGGTAGCAATATCATTGCCCACTTGATATTTTTTTCCCCTCCACACATTCTACACGAATCCACACGTTAATATCCCAAGATTCCCAACTACAACACATTTTGGAATCACATCCACACATTTTGGTTCAACAATAGTTCCCATATCATTTTTTGCTTTTCATCTCTTTCTTCAATACTCTCTCTCTCTCTCTCTCTCTCTCTCTCTCTCTCTCGTAAATTTGTGCAGACAGTGTGGTGCAAGAGGCAAGAGCAACAAAAAAAAAGTCTCAACTAAAGCAAACAGATCATAGTAAATCTGATTTTTTTTTTTCTTTTGAGCAAAAGGTAAGTAAAGTAAATCTGATGTTTTTGGTTCACTGTTGGTGTCTTAGGCTTGACCACTTCATACTTGAGAAAGCATTTTCAAAATCAAAATCTCTCTTCTTAAATCTGAAACAAGATCTCTCTTTTTAATTTTTTTTAGGGTTAAAAAACACTATAGTTGAAGCATTTGTGAAGAAATGTTAAAACCGATTTAACCGCACTAGTTTCTTATTATGCCGGTTGAACCGATGGTTTATACTGTTTATTCGGTTTTTCATTCATTTCCAGTTTTAGCTAATAACCAGACCGGATTAAGGTCTAATTCCTAGTTGAACCGGCTAGTCCGATCTGGTTTTTAAAACGTAGATCACATCTTCTATTTTTCAATACTATACATTAAAATAATATATAAACATATTTTAAAAAAAAAACCATCAATATAAAAAAATACAAAATAAAAACCCACCACCATACACAAACACAAGCATAAGCATAGAACTGTAACAAACCCACTACCATAAATAAGCACAGCATGCCACCACCACCCACAGGTACAACCCGCCACCACCCAATACTACTTCAAAAAAAATCTCCAAAATTAACACAAAACTCTAAAAATAAATAAATAAATAAATAATAAAATAAAAAATAAAAGATGAAGAGATGAATCAACTCCATTTATACAACCCAAATCATATGGAATCAACCCAACTCCACCATCACCCACAATCACATGAAACCCACAACAAGGGGAAAAAAAAAAGCCCAAACTTACATGCGATCTCCACTAGTCGAAATCATAGGTGAGGCCAAACTCCATGGCAACGGCCGATCTCAATGGCAACAATCTAGGCGGAGAAAAAAGAAGAAAGAGCGACAGAGAGAGACAAAGAGGTGCAGAGTAAGTGACAGAAAAAAGAAAAAAGGAGAGAGAGAGAGAGAGAGAGAGAGAGAGAGAGAGAGGTGAAGTTTCTAGAGAAGAAAAAAGGAAAAGAGAGTGACAGAGATAAAGGGAATGGACTTGGTTAATTAATTAATTAATTTTTCATAAGGGGTCAATTCGTTTTTGGCCTATCAATTGGTATCAGAGCAGACACACACTGATTAGGTTTTAATCTTTGCTGTGTTGATCCATTGACTCCTGTTGTCATCGCTGTAACCGGCTTGAAGAGATCTTTGTTTTCAAATACATCTTGTTTTTCTAATCTCTATTTGGTTGAGTGTCTCAGAAAATACAAGTCTAAAAGTTATTTGAATTCTCTTATGATGACTATTGAAAAAGATCTCAGTTTGACTAAAAAGAAACTAGACTGTCTCAGAATGAAAATGTTCAAAGGAGTTTGTCTGAGAAGAGTGAAAGTTAAAGGCTTAGCTTGAAAAAGGCAGATGAGAGAAAGCACCATTCCCACTGATCTATCTTCTAAACATGAAGTGTGTTTTATGATGAAGTCCGCATTTAAAGTTATGGACACATGTTTGTGGTACCTTGACAACGGTTGCTTAAGACACATGACTGGAGATCGATTTCTCTTCAAGGTTTTCAAGTCCAAGAAAGGTGGCAATGTCACTTTTGGTGATGGGAGCAAATCACAGATTAAAGGGAAGGGAATTTTCTCTTTACCTGGACTGTTGGACATCGCAAATGTTCTCTATGTAGAAGGTCTAAGGGTGAATCAATTAAGCATAAGTCAGATATGTGATCAAGACTTCATGGTACTATTCTCAAAGGGAAAGTTTCTTGTCCTGGATGAGTCTAGAAAGAAACTCATAAGTGGTGTTCGCACTTTAGACAACTGTTATGGATTGGTTCCTGATGCTGATATTGTGTGCAATAGCATTCGTTTGCCAAATGAAGATCTATGGCATCAACGGATGGGACATGCTAGCTATAAACATCTTTCTATTTTATCTAAGCATGAATTAGTTTTAGGGATACCAAAACTTAGTAGAATGAGCAATGTGGTGTGTGGTAGCACAAACAAATCACCAAACAACTAAATATGTAGCGGAAAATAAATGACACGGTGATTTTTTTAAGAATGGGAAAAAACCTACACGGCAAAAACCCCATCAGGTGATTTTCAGGTTACCACTCTCGAAATTCCACTATTATCACAACAATCGGTTAGAAGTAAAGGAATCCTAGTACCTTATACCAACTTACAGTTGAACCCTAACCCCAATACCCAATTTGACTTGTTCTGTAGTGACAATTTCCCTTTTGATGCACGGCTCTCAAGTACGTGACTAACCAATTGCACGGATCCCAGTACACGACTTCAATCACCAACTAAAGAAGGTTGTTGACTGCAAAGTTCTTTAGTTCATCCACACGATGAAGATCTAGAAGATGCTTGATCACAAAACCCTACGGTGCACAAACACATCAACTTATTTAGAAGAGATGAACTAGGGTGAAACTTTGCCTCTGATCACAAATTGCTTGAACAAACTTTGCTCAACACTTGTGCAACTTGTATATACTTTGACGGTCCTTAAAATAATCCTTTTATATGTTTAGGGTTATGAGAAAAGAAAGCCCAAACACATAAACACGGATTGGAGTCAAAATAGAACTAGAATTCTATTTTTCATAAAGCTCAATAGATGCCTGTTTGTCAAGATGCTGTCAAGTAGCTGTCGAGCCACGGGGTTGGAACAGCTTCTTAAGCTCGATGGATAGCTAGCTGTCGAGCTAGCTGTCTAGATTTAATGAACAACACTTCTTCAGCTTGAATCTTGGACAAACTTGCATGTCTTCAATACTTGATCTTGAAACACAGTTTCTTAAAGTATTAAACACATCCTGGATTTACCCAAATACAAGTAAAGTGCGTTTTGTCAAAGGATAAGCCAATTACATAAAACAATGACATATGTTCCTAACAAGTGACTCACATATGTCCTAACAAAATGGAAGGAAGTATTGTTATGGGACTCTAAAAATTGATATGAGTAAGGCATATGATAGGATAGATTGGAAATTTCTGAGGGCTGTTCTGGTGGCCATGAATTTTAGCCCAAGATGGATAGGTTGGGTCATGGAGTTTGTTTCAACTGTTTAGTTTACTCTCCTTGTTAATGGTAGTATGACTCAGACTTTTAAACCTTCAAAAGGGCTAAGACAGGGGGATCCTATATCTCCCTATCTATTTTTGTTGTGTGCTAATGTGTTATCTCTTGCTCTTTTGAAAGCTAAACATAACAAGGCTATTCAGGGGATTAAGGTAGGTAGAAATGGTTGTACCTTTACACACCTGTTCTTTGCTGATGACTCTTTACTTTTCTTCAAAAAAGACAACAAATCCCTCCAAAATATTCATAATATTTTGTAGTGGTATTATAACTTGTCAGGGCAAAATATCAATCTAGCCAAATCTGACCTGTTTTCTCTCCCAATATGCCTAAAGATGAGCAAATTTCCTTAGCCAATTCTCTCCAGGTTAATTTGGTCCAAAACCCTAGTAAATACCTTGGCCTTGACTTCAAATTGAAAGGTAAGAAAGTTTATGATTTCTAGTTTTTGGTATACAAATTAAAATCCAAGCTTCAAAGCTGGAAAGCTAGACTATTATCCCAAGCTGGTAGAGGTACTCTCATTACTTCTATTCTTCAAACCTTACCCCTCTATACCTTTTCCTATTTCAAAGTTCCTGAAACTATAAGCAAGAAATTGGATGCAGTCATTAGAAACTTTTGGTAGGGGCATGAGCAGGGTGTTAAGAAGCTTCATATGATACATTGGGATAAAATGTGCCAAAACAGAAAAGAGGGTGGTTAGGTTTCAAAAAATTCAACCTCATGAATCAAGCAATGCTTGCAAAGCAGTTTTGGAGGATAAGCCATAACCCTAAATCCCTTTTAGCCAAAACCTTCAAAGCCAAGTATTTTCCATATTGTTCTATTCATGAATGTGTGCCTAAACCTCACCACTCTTGGTTTTAGAGGAACTTAATCAAGCATGATAACACAAAATTGAGGGAAGGTAGATGGTGGATAGGGAATGGTAGAGACATACCTTTACAACACTCAGATTGGTTTAATTGTCCAAGCCATAATCTACAAAATCCCAATCTGATCACTAGCAAAGTGGCTGACCTCATTAATCACAATTTTGGTGAGTGGAAAGCTGAACTAGTTAGATACATTTACACAACACCTTAATGTTCAAAAATTCTGAGTATTCCTATATCAAAGACTCGGGCTGTTTCAAATAAGATTCTTTGGAAACACTCAGCTATAGGTCAGTATAATGTTAGGACAGCCTACAAGATTCTTCATAAGGATGAGGTCTCAAAATCTCCTTTTCAAGTTAAACCTCATTAGATTCAAACAGAGGTACGGCAGCTAATTTGGAAGGTGAAAACTCCCCACAAAGTGAATCTCTTTGTGTGGAAACTCATGCAAGATGGCCTTCCTACCTTTCTTGCTCTTAAGAACATAGGTATTTGTCGTCATAGCACATGCCCTTTCTGCAATGAAGAGGAAGAGTCTACTTCCCACCTGTTTCTTCACTATACTTTCACTAAAGCTTGCTGGCATGGTTCTACTCTTGCCATTCACACTTTAGACTTTGACAATATTAGTGTTCAAGCTTGGTTAAACAATATTATCCTAAGATTCAGACAAATGGACCAAGAGAGGATGGAGTATCTTTGCTCCATTTTCACTTTCCTTTGGACATTATGGAATCATAGGAACATGGTGACTCGTGATGGCAAAACCCCTAACCCCGCTGAAGTTATACTAACTGCTCAAACTTTGATTTGCAGGTTCAAGGAAGCTTTTGAAACAAAGATAAATCATGACAAACCCAACAAAGGAATTCAATCTAATCACCAGAATATTGGAGGATGCTAGGATCTTATTATCAAAATTGCAAGAGCTAGGAAAGCTAGACCAAAGAGGACTTCTTTTGCTTATGAAGCTTCAAATCTGCAAAGTCATGACATGACTCTCTTTCAGCATGGTGACATCTTCTATCATGCGCTTCTTAAAATGATTCCTTATACTTCAAAGCATTTTGTCAATGGTTACTCCCTTCCTTGAGTAGTGAAAATGGCACATAACGGAGGATCAAAAGGTTAAAAGATGGCATTGATGATACCTTCTATTTTAAGGAGTCCCTAGTAGATCTATTCACACCGTCATTTTCCTAGTCTAAACATTCTTTTGAGGAAGGAATGACTCTTGAAGGTCTTGCCAAGCAAGTCATTTGCAATAGTGGATCTAATGTTTTGTATGTTGTTACTTATGGAAGGGATCTCTACTGGAATTCACTAGCTAGGAACATCATCTTCCAAATAGAACTTTACATAAGCAAAGTGAAACTTAGCTTCAGTAAAAAGGAAGTCATTGTTCATCTTTCTCACTCCATTCTAAAGTATTTGAAGAATTAATACAAAGTTAATAGAACTATTCCATTCTCGTGGATCCATGGACACCCTAGTAGTACATTGTAGATTGTCCTGGCATCAATAGTCTCGAACGGGAAATTGCTCTTCAATTCTCCAATATTCAATTCCATGCGTATAATACCAATTGCACTTTATCCCCCTTGTTTACTCCTTGGATTACCAAGTGACTACTTAACAACTCTTCCATTGTAACGCCAAAGGTGTCTCAGTGTCATCTTTAGCATCAAGTAGATAGTTGAGTCTCCTTCAATAAGGATACAATTGACCTTTTTCTCACAAGCATAACTAGAGACATGAAGCAATGGATTATGAGGCCTATAACCTAACAATAAATCTTCATTTAGTGAAAACTATTGTGGTAGAGCAAGCATAATAGAGTCCATTGCATCCATCGGCTTGTTGCACTACAAAAATATTGTACTATAATGGCGTTTCTAAACCGCCGTTATAGGTCTATAAAGTGTTGGTATAGCCGCATGACGATGCTCTAGTTATGACTTTGTGGATTGGAGAATTCCTAGTGAAGAGGGTAATGATAGACCAAGGGAGCTGGGCTAAGATTATGTATCCTGATCTATACAAAGGATTAGGATTAAAGCCCAAGGATCTAAGTAAGTATGATATTCCTTTAGTAGGGTTCGATGGGAATGTAGTGATGCTCGAGGGGCAGATAAAGCTCCTGGTAGGTTATGGTAAATTTCATAGTAGTTAATGCCTTTTTGCGACACACGGCGATCTTGGGATGGCCCTAGATCCATGCCATGGAGGCAATACCATCCACATTGCATCAAAAGATTAAATTCCCTACTGAAGATGGAGTTGTCGTGGTCCGAGCCGATCAAAAGGTGGCACGGCAGTGCTTAGTGGCCACGATAAACCATGAGATTAAGCAGAAGGAGCAAGTTGAAGCGGAACAATTATAGCAATTACAGTGCCCCAAGGGCCTAACAGGGGCTAACAGTGCTGAGGAGTTGGTTCAAATACAGATTTTACCTTACACTGATAGGTATTTTTAGATAGTGAAGAGTTTGCGAGTAAAAGATCGAGTGGAAGTCCTCCTATCGCTAGTACAAAATTTTGATGTGTATACATGGAGTCCGTACGAGGTGCCCGAGGTGGACTTAACTTTTATCATACATAAGCTAAATGTAGACCCCTTAATGCCACCTAAAAAGAAGAAGCAGAGGAGATCAGCGAAACCACATGTGAAAGCCGTGAAGGAAGAGGTAGAGAAGTTGAAGTAGGCAAAGACTATTAAGGAGGTGTTCTTTCTTGAGTGGTTAGCAAACACAGAGGGGTGTAAGATAACAAGAGAGAAAGAGGGAGAGAGGAAGAATCAAGGAAGGGTAGGGATTAGGCTGGTAAGGAAAAACGTTAGAAAGTTAGGTTGTCAAGGCAACATTTGAAGCAATACCTAGTAGGAGTGCAAGGAAACCCACCAACAAGTAAATAGGGAGCCCAAATTCCCCATCCCTAGAGGAAGCACCACTGGGTTTGGGTACCACAGTATCAAATTAATACAATACAACAATAAAGGTTTTGACTATAATAATTGTTATGCCCAAAAAAAAGACATTCCAAATGTCTAGAATGTTATATCAAAGTTCCAAACTATTTAATAAAGTTAGTACAACAAAATAAAATAAATAGTCTTCCAAACTAACAAAACCACAAGTGGCATATTTCCTAATGAGATTCTCCTAATAATTGATTTTGAGCAATAGGAGAATGTTCATCCACATGGATAAGTGTTTTCCTAATTGAAGCAAGGCACTGTAAGAATTCAACTAAATTAAAATGCAATGGAGCTCCTTTAAGAATGATAGAATCTCACCTTCACTATCATTCCTTGTGGAAGGATTTGGTTCAATATGTTATGAGTCTTTTTCCTCATTAAAGGCCAGTTTGTGATCCACTTATTTTGCTGAAATTGAAAACTTATTATTGAAAGTATTATAGCAAAATAATTTAATAGCTAGCTGATTATTTTTTGGCTAAAAGTATAGTAGCTAAAGCTGAAAGTACTGTAAAAAAAAATAATAAAAAAAATTGTGTAATTTGAACCCTATTATAATGCTTGAATATGCAAAGTGACTTCCAAATATAAAAGACAAATATTTAACAACAACAACAACAATAATAATAACTAATTTTTTTGTCTTATATATTAATTTACCATCAATTATGGTTACCAACACAAATACCATAATGTTAACAGTAATTATAACCACAAGTTTTTAGATTTTGACAAAAAAAAATACCATAATATGAATGGTAATTATAACATTAGTAACAAAGGAAGTCCTAGGATGGAGGCATCCCACATATCAATGCTGTGATATTGTTCTGAACCACTTTCATCTCAAGTTCATCTAAAGAAGAGATCACATGTGTCATTTTATTGTAATAACCTCTCTTGCTATTTTTACATGTGCCTCGTCTAGAAAGCCCCTGTCCAAGGTCATTGTCTTTATGTGTTCTAATAAAATTATAAAGAACCATTTTGGCAACAATAATGTGTTCTTGAATGCGTATATCATAAGGTGGCATATATCTCAAAATTCTCCATCTATTCTTCCTAACTCCAAAAGTTTGCTCTATGATAGAACAAAGTGATGAATGCAGATAACTAAATTTCTCCTTTGGATTTTGTAGTATTCAACCCTGCTAAGAATTGGGGAGGTGGTACCTCTCCCCTTTAAATAGTACAAGGAACCCTTTCTTCATAGGGTACCCTAAATTACCAAGATAATATTTTTCTACAAATGAGAATGTTTATTACATTAGCATTTTCACTACATAACACATACTTCAATACAATAATTAAAATGCAACAATACAAACCAAGTGGAGATTTTGGGAAGTTGTCACGGTGATTATTGAGGCAACCTAAAAATATTCTTATGTCATATGTTGACCCTTCCCATCCAACATATGCAAATGTGAATTTTATGTCAAAATCACAAGCACACATACAATTGATTGTTGGCTCCCCTTTCCTTCCTCTATATGTATGTTGCTTATCAACTAGTAAGACCACGAGGACATGAACCCCATTAATCACACCAATGCAATTCTAATCATTGCCATAAAAATACCATGTGAAATTTGCAACATGTTTTCATCGTAAAGATAAATTGAATAAAATTAATGGACATTCAACATCCATTGGTCAACAATAATGGGCATTCAATATCCATTGGGTCAACATCTACAGGAGACTGACATTAGGGGTCAAAAAATTCTTTGCTATCAAAGGAGTCCCCAGAACCTTCGGTGCTTTCCTTTGGTATTTGACCACTTGGGGTCCATGCATGTTTTCCTATTGCAACCGTGTCTTCAAACATGATTTCCATGGAAGCAACATTCGGCAAACCTTTTTTATGAAACAGTTTTGCTTTGGGACATTCCTACGTATTTACAAACAATAGTTACAGTATTATTTTTTAGTTGTAGAAAATTGAGGTTGTCAACATTCTCAAAAGTAAGCTAGCCTTAAAATTTCTTTCCCACCATTCATCACTTGCATCAATCTTCCTAGTGTCAAGATCATAACCCAACCCACTCTCATGATCAAAAAGCTGCTTCCATACCTTTCATTGGCTTCTCAAATGATCCCATTTGTTTTTAACTTGCAAGTGAATCACCACTTTGTTCATTTCATTCAACTACTTTATCACTTCATCATTCCCTTCCTTTTTCGAAGATCCTCCACTCTTATTGCTTGCTAAGACTTAAGCAGCACACAAATCACAAAAGGCTTTTTAGTTCTATTGGATCTTTCCACTCTATTCACTCATCTTTTCATTCAGCATCCTTCGATTTCCCCTTAACCATTTTGGCTACAAATAAATTCTATACTCATAAGCATCCTTTTGTATAGTTCATATGCTAAAAAAATTACTGGTATAAAACACAAACACTTTCCAAGCCATGCTCCATTAACCCTTCCTAATTAGACCACCATCATTTAAATAACATGAGTCCAAGTAACAGCCCATTATTGCACACTCATAAGCATCTTTTCATTATTGCATATTCATTTAAATAACAGCCCAAGTAACATTGTTTACATAAGTCTCTCAAGGAAAAATAAACATTATGTACATCAAGACATGCAACAAACAAGAGTAACAATTTAATAAAGCTATAATTGTATACTTGTTAAGATCATCATGAAAGAGTTACCAACTATGGAGTTCTTCCTGCTGATGTATGAAATTGTTTTTGGATGTTGTGAGGACTATGTAGCTATTTCTGCAAAGGTAAAGGAGTTGTTTCTGTAGTTGTTTCTCTAAATCAAACTACCCAATTCTCTATTTTCAAAAAGCCCCTTCCTAGCTATTATATAGTGGAGAATCTAATGCCCTTGTGATGACTAATGATTAAGCCTCAAGCAAACTATGAATGAAACATACTTCAAATTATAAATTTTTTTCCCAAACCACTACTCAGCATCATGCATATTGTGTAGCTATTCTAACAATGCAGGATCATGCATTTGTGCAAAGTTTGGTCATACAAACAATTCTTTCGTTACTTGTGTAAATGGCTTAGCTAATCCCTTTCACATATCAATTGCATGAAATTGTTGATAAGTAATTACATGTTACATATTATCAGACAAACATGATATAAAATCAACACAAAAAACAAGTTGGTGTGGGGGCTACCATGTATCACATTGGGGTTAAAGGAAGATAAGGCTGAGGTCATTGCCAATAATAGATAGCTCATAGAGGCATTTCATCAAACAATTAATTACATGTCAATTAAAGCCACTTGAACTGTAAAAAACATAAAATCTCTGAAAATATCTTTACAAAACTAAATCAACTCAATTCACCAAACCTCACAAATAACTCAAAAAATTGAAACCCACAACAACATTGCTATGCACAGTTTATTAGTGGATACATGCCCGTACAAAAAATCTGAATGAAACCCACACAATCCAAATACAAACAAAGACAAAAAGACAAACCCACATAAATGAAATAGAGAGAAACCCACAGATAAGTCACAGAAAAATTACAAAACCCACAAACAAACCCACACAATTCCATTGATATTTTGTTCATGCAAAATTCGGTCACACCAAAAAAAAAGGGAAAACACACCAACACATCAGAATATAAAAAATTTAAATACAACTCATAGGAGACTAACATTGGCATCTCTCCCTTACAATGGCGGCATCAGCTTTGTGATTGATTTTCTCTCATAGCCAAGAAAATCACCGGTAAGGGTTTGTTCGAATAAAGAAAGAAAAGAGTGGTTGTTGGTGGGTTTGTCCAAATAAATGAAGAATAGAGTATTAGATGTGAAGCATAAATTTGGATAGTTTGTGGGTAAATGTAAACTTTAAGAGCATTGAAAATGACGAAATTAGGGCATTAATGAGGAGGTTGAGTTACCAGAATTGAAGAATAGAGATCTTGCAAGATACGCACCACTGGCTGAAAAGAAAGCAATATTTCAAAATATGACTATTGCTACACAATGTGTTTTTGTCAAAAATAAGCTGCGTTTTTTTCTATCACATGGGCCCCATGAAAAGTGAAAAGGGACCCACAAAAATAACAAAAAGTTGAAAACGCAGCAATTTTTCAACTATCCAAACACACGCTAAGGATGTCATAATAGGAAACCAGATGAATAGTTTTCACTAAATTATTTTGGAGGAAACCCTAAGGCAAAAACTTAACCTAGGGAAAAAACTCAAATTGGGTGACAAGATTTTGGGATTTTTCAACAAATAAATGATCGTATTGCAATTTGGCCTTTGGATTTCCAGCTTCTTGATGTCTTTCTCCTTTGATCAGGAATGAGGCATGTTTCACAATCTTCTTAATTTTTGAGCGACTAATTAAAATGGGAGAAGCATTTGTTCGTTAAGTCACCATCATACATCCTTTTTCTTCATATATCATTAAATTAATAACACAAATTGAGTCATAGCTTGGGAAAAATTATCAGATAGTCTGCGAGCATTGCTCCCTCCTCTCACATGAGGGGTGGGCCCCATGGTGAAAGTCATGTGTGGAGCCCACTCCTCATTTGAGAGGAGGGAGCATTGCTCTAGGAGTATGTATGTATTACCCATAGTTTAGACTCTCTTGTGGTGGCTGGATGAAGACGTGTTTGAGAGAACCAAATGAATAAGTATGGTGTTTGACCCTTGGAAACATCATTACACCTTTTAATCCATGAATGGAAAATGAAAGTTTTTCTTACCCTCTAACAAACAAAAATGCACCAACTAGAAATTTTATAATTACCCAATATGATAGTGCAAAACTTATTTTCTTTTTCTACTCTAATGAAACAATAAGTTTTAATTCTTGCAGTGACACCAAGAGGGACTATAAATTTGGGAGTGTAAAACATTAAAAAAGGCTTGTGGGCCCTAAGAGATGGTCTTTCTATGGCTAGATCCTTAAACATTGATAAATTTATTATCAATGTGGATGCATCTGAAGGTTTTTTTTTTTTTTTTTTTTGCTGCTGAATGTGGATGCATCTGAAGTTATTAAGCTTTTCTCTAACCTAAATACTTCTAATCGGCTAACCCAGCCTATTGTGGATGATTGCAGGAACATTTTCCGAGCTTTCCAAGAGTTCCAAGAGTTCCACCTGCAGCACTGCTACAGGGAAACCAACAAAATTGCTGATGCTCTTGCAAAACTTGGCCGCTGCCAATCTGCACCTTTTGTCTATTATGTAACTCCTCCTTTTGATATTATAGAGATCTTATCCTCTGACTCTAATTCCATAATATGTACGCATTTTATTCGGGCCACAATTGCTAATAATTAATATAATTATCCCCGTATTTTACCCCCAAAAAATCGGCCTCTCTAGAAACAATTAGGATTAAAATTCTCTATGAATCACCTCTCCCAAACCTTACTTACGTGGGAGCTTTATACATTGGGTTTAACCTTTTTATAGATAACTCATATCAAACACGATGAAAATAATTTGAAAACCACCATAAGAACTGAACCAGCACGCATGTTGAGAACATTGGCCATACAAGAGAACGTAGATAAAATTATGACAATCCACAGCTGGAGAATAACACAATAGGGATGCAGAAGGATAGACAGAATTTTTATGCTTCAACAGCCGACTTTCAGTAATCTTCTCCTTCATCCTCATCATCAGCTCCTTCTGCCCCAACTTCCTCATAGTCTTTCTCCAGAGCAGCAAGATCCTCACGGGCTTCTGAGAACTCACCTTCCTCCATGCCTTCACCAACGTACCAGTGGACAAAAGCCCTCTTGGCATACATGAGGTCAAATTTGTGGTCAATCCGAGAAAAAACCTCTGCCACAGCTGTACTGTTGCTTATCATGCAAACCGCACGCTGAACCTTAGCAAGATCACCCCCAGGTACGACTGTTGGGGGCTGGTAGTTGATACCACATTTGAAACCAGTTGGGCACCTGCAAGTACATGTATGACAGTGACTCAGATCACAAGAAACAGAAATGACAGATAAATCAAATGTTTTCCCCTAGAGTCAAAATACTTTATCATCACCTCTTAATATTTATGATACCTCTACTTATATATATATATATCATCAATGACAGAAAACCACACTCCTAGAATAGTGACCTAGTTTCTTCTTCGCCAAACAGATTATAGACAAAAGTGTTGCAGTTTCTAGTAGAGTGGCTTTATGTCATAATGTTACTACCAATACATTGCAACATATAGTGCATGGACCAAGACAAATAATATACAATAACTATCTATGCCCCAAAAAAGGATATCTCGTGTTCAGAACTTTACATTATTACCATCAGTGCAGGGATCATTTATATTTTAAACGTGATTTTGCATAGCATGTTTGGAAATTGATCTGGAATGCGGCGTATAGATGCCTTACTGGATTCAACTGGCTAAAAATTACCTAAAATGAAGCAACTTCTAGGTGGTTTTACTTGAGCAGTCCTTGAATGCTCACATCAACTATATTTGATGGGAAACAAATGAGAATTCACAAGAAAAACATAAAGATAACAATGTTCTCATATGCAGACTGTAAGCTGAAATCTGAATAAGTATGAAAAGTTTGAAGATACTAAACAAAAATCTCTGCAAACCCGAGGGCAAGTTTTGTTGTATTCCTTCGGGTTATTTCAATTTTATTTCTTCGTTTGTGATAACATAAAATTGAAATTTGAAAGTTTAGATGTGTGAGGTATTTCTTCTCTATAAGCCACTTGCAGCTTTGTAATTGGGTTTGAACTGTTTGGAGATTTTTTACATTTTTTTTTTTTTGGTTGAATAAACTTTCTTTAATAATCAGAAAACAAAAAAGATGAAAGAACTAACCAGTCAACAAATTGAACTGTCCGCTTTGTCTTAATAGTTGCAACAGCAGCATTCACATCCTTGGGTACAACATCCCCACGATACATCAAGCAGCATGCCATGTACTTCCCATGCCTTGGATCACACTTAACCATCATACTTGAGGGCTCAAATACTGAACTTGTGATCTCAGGAACAGATAGCTGCTCATGGTAAGCCTTTGCAGCAGAGATAACCGGGGCATAAGATGAAAGCATAAAATGAATACGAGGATATGGTACGAGGTTTGTTTGAAACTCTGTAATGTCCACATTAATGGCACCATCAAACCTCAAGGAAGTGGTCAAAGAGGAGATGGTTTGGGATATTAATCGATTTAAGTTGGTGTAAGTTGGCCTTTCAATGTCTAAGGATCTCCTGCAGATATCATATATAGCTTCATTGTCCAAAAGCACGGCCACATCTGTGTGTTCAAGTAGAGAATGAGTAGAGAGCACACTGTTGTAAGGTTCCACTACTGCTGTAGATACCTGCACAATTAAATTGCTGTATCAGAGTTTTGTATGCATGATTTGAGAACCATAGAGCAAAAAGAGAAATTTAATATATAAAGGATCTACTAAAGAGGAAGACTCTCTAATCTGTTAGTCTTAAAAACAGCTCTCTTCCCAAAATTCCTGCCCATGTCCTGTTTTTAGTCCAACGTCATTTTAGTGTTTTAACACTAGTAAAAATTCAGAAAGCACCTATCTGAAAACCTGAAATTTTCTTTTTAAACAATGATTTGTAGAGGTGGCCATTTCTCAAGATTTAATACTATACGTTCCCTTTAGATATAGGAAGGTAGCCACAACTGTTCTTTATGCATACAAAAAGACAGCTGCTTCATAAAAATTTATGGAGAGAGAATATTATTTAAAGACGTTTGCTATGTTTATCCAAAATGCATTTGAACTCATCAAGAAAAAAATAAAATAAAATAATTTGAGAATGCACCTGAGGAGAAGGAAAGATGGTGAAGCCAAGTTTTGACTTTTTCCCGTAGTCTACAGACAAGCGTTCCAGAAGCAATGAACCCAAACCAGAGCCAGTGCCACCACCAACAGCATTAAATACCAGAAACCCTTGCAAACCAGTGCAATTATCAGCCAATTTTCTCACTCGATCAAGGCACAGGTCAACGATTTCCCTCCCAACTGCAGCATAACAACATAAAATAAATGGTCTATAAGCCAATGAAATAAGCAGCGTAGTTGACATTACAATAGAAATTTATAAATACCAGTATAATGTCCCCTAGCAAAATTGTTAGCAGCATCTTCCTTGCCAGAAATAAGTTGGTTAGGATGAAAAAGTTGTCTGTAAGTTCCAGTCCTAACTTCATCAATGACAGTCGGTTCCAGATCAACAAATATAGCTCTAGGCACATGCTTGCCAGAACCAGTCTCACTAAAGAAGGTGTTAAAAGCATCGTGTGCAACACCTACTGAGGTGTCACTGCAAAATGTTGATAAAGCTCATTAGGTCAAAGAAAAAGAGTGCATATCAAAAATTTCCCGTACAGAATTTTTGTTATTTGGAAAAATGAGTTCTAAAGTTAGTACCTACATATACAAATTGGATAGTCTTGGCTACATGTGATGTGTTATAGCAATTTTCTGCATGCATTTGCAAGGCAGTGTCGGTGTCCAAATGACACCAAACCAATTAATGCCCACACAAACCATCAAAGTCTGTTTATTTTATTGGCGGGTCATTGCAATTTTTGCACATTATAATGGTGCCCAGCAGACTCAAGATATATAGGAAGTCATGTAGTTAGGACTTAGGAGGACAAATAACAATGTGTAGTACTGATGACTCTAGATTTATACTATAATTTATGGATTAATTTACACATGCTGTTCACCATGTTGATTATAATTAGGTACAATGTGATTCATTGAGAAAGGTCCAAGTTCATTAATTATATCGTTTTAATCAAGACAGGCTACATTGGTTGAATCAACTATATATAGTGTATTGCCTGAACCATCAGAGAAGCAATAAGTACTAATAAGATCGATAGAAATTGAGCATCCTTCAAAAATAAAAAATAGTGACAATAATGAGAATAAATCCTCCATGCTTTATTAATAATTTAATTATTATGATTGACAAATTAAAGGATATACCACTGGAAAAGCTAAATTAAAACACGGTGTAGCCGAAGGGATAGAACAATTGAAAACACATGTACACATTTCCATTGTTCCTTAATTCAATGCTATGGATTTCTTTATGCATGTGACAGTGACAGACAAGTGAGAAAGTACATATTGTTAAAGAAAAATAATGAGTGCCGTACGTAGTGTAGAATATAGATTAGGAAATTAATGAAGTGACAGTCATTATGAAAAACGGTTCAACAGCTGTGCGCTGCTGCACTGGACCATTTCCTTTAAGAATAAATAACAGCTAGCATGATTATTATTCCTCACTCCTCACGCAATTATTAAAAAAAAATACCATATAAATGCTCTGATAGATAGATAGAGAAAATATTCTCAAAAAAAAAAAAAAAAATACAGAGACAGAAAAAGAACTCACAGAAGTGAACTGACAACGGTGCTCATTTTTTAAAATTTTAGGGACTAAAAAAAGAGATAAGCTTTGGGAGTAGCGGTGTTAAAATAGACAAGTGATTTTTACACTATTTTTGCACAAATAATAGGTTGTTAGTTATTATTGGTTATAATTTAAATCTATTTCAAAATACAGAGTAGAGTTAAAGGAGGAGGAAAATATAAGCAAAGTGATATTAAGAGATATTAGAATTGTAGGAAGGTGAAGAAAGGAAAAGAAGTTGGTTAAAACATTATACAAATACAACAATTATGTAAGTAGAAGATTCGGGTTTGTTTGGTTTCATGTAAATAACACCCAAGTCGCAGGAGGCAGAGATTTAATCGAGAGAGAGAGAGAGAGAGAGAGAGAGGGACCTGGGCATCGTTCCGTCAGGATGAATTCCATGCTCGAGACAGTAAAGCTCCCAACATGAATTTCCCACCTGAACCCCTGCTTGTCCTATATGTATGCTTATGATTTCTCTCATCTCTCTCTCTCTCTCTCTCTCTCTCTCTCTCTCTCTGTTTCCGTTTGCTCTCAACCCCAACTAAACTAAAAGTTATCACTTTTCTTTTTTTGTTGCTAAACACCAAACGTTATGACTTATTATTATAATCAAATAAATAAATGACGACTGATAAATCAAGGGCGAGGCGGTCAACAAAAGAAATGCTTTTTGTTTTCTTTTTCTTTTTCTTTTTTTTCTTCTAAAAAAAATAGAATTTCAATTTATGGATAGTTTGATATATGATTCATCTTTATTATTCGTGCCAAAATATTAATTAATTATTTTTTTGTGTAAATAAATTCGTTAAGACAATAAATTTTAAACCTTTTTTTTAGAAAGTGTTAACTTATGACGGTTATTCTTGATAATAACTCTTTGTCATCACTTTAAAACACTCATCAATTTTTGGTGTAGGCAAAAATTGAAAAATTATTAGGTATTTCCGGAGTACCATAAATGCGTAGTTCTCCCTCTCACATGAATGGTGGGTCTCACTATGAATTTAATTAGTGGGACCCACCATTCATGTGAGAGGAAGGACTATGCATTTATGGTACTCTAAAAATACACAATAATTTTCCGCTATCCCAATCTCTTATTTCAACCATTTGGAATCACTAATTTTTTTGGCTGAGTTTGGAGCGACGGATTTATACAAGTTTAACATGGTTGTTTTGTTTGATATAATGTTGTAATAAAAGCAACAATGCCTAATTTTGGGTTGGGAGTTGGGACCTCCATTGGAGACAAGTGTGTGGTTCAGCACAGCTCTTTCATTGTCGCTTTCCTTTCCTTGTAGTTAGTTAAAGGTCCCACTCATCCACTTGCCTATTGTTCATTGTGCTTTTACCCATTTCCCACCTTCACATCAATGCTTTATTTTTTTTCTTTTTTCTTTTTTGTTATTATATGAGATTCACATGTCAATTGCTTGTTATTTAGGTTGTTAGATTTTATTTTTATACCCATAATATCATTATTACAATAATTTAGAAACATAAAAATTTTCATAACTATTGATAAGTCAAAAATTTATGATCGTCACTACGCGAAGATCGTCATTTACCCAGAGAAGACGTTGTGCATTTATTACGATCATTGATGACTAAATGTAACAGATGGAGCAACGGTCACAACATGAGTTGTGAACTTCAGACAAAGATTTTGTAACGCACTAGTCGTTGAGCATAAATACAGTGATTCATTGTACATTAATGAGTTACACAACTATCAAAGGGAAGGTAACAGAAGTTAAAGGTATACAAAAAATATTCTACGAAATCACTCTCCACTCTTTCTCTCTCAAGAATCTTCCTCCTTTACTGACTTAAACATCGGAGGCAGTTTGGCTGATGCCACACCAGTGTGTTACTCTTCCACCCAGTTCATTTTGCAGGTTTTCCATCAACAAAGATGACCCCATTCACAGCATCGTCCATCTGCTACGACGAAGAGTTTAACTATTGATTTTTTGCATCATCAGTTTGGCGTCGTATGTGGGAAAAGCTAATCATTCAAGCCATCTTTCCCAGTAACAAAAGAGTTCCTCGAAGTACGAGATGGAAGTAGAGACCGCACCTCAACCAGACGCTGTGCAACAACAACAAATCCAAGCTCTCATGGCTAATGTGGAAAAGTTGACTCGCCAGAATGAAGAACTGCGAAAGACAATGGAATCCTAAAACGCAAAAGGTCAGCGAACAGGTGAAAACCAAAATGAAGAAGAATCAAACTCTCAAGCCAACAGGCGGGACAGGACCTTAGGAGAAGATTCCACCGGGGTGGAGAATGAGCTTCGCAACATGAGGAAGGAGATGGACGAACTAAAAAGTGCTATGAAGGACAAAGGCAGAGAGAATCTGGATGGGATGATTCGAAGGACAGACTCACCATTCACTAATGAAGTACTAAACCGTCCTCCCACCAAAATTCTGTCTCCCACAATTGGAGTCATATGACGGTTCCAAAAATCTCTTGGATCACATCGAATCATTCAAGACACTGATGTTGTTGCAGATAACCCCAGACGAGGTGATGTGTAAGGCATTCCCAACAACACTAAAAGAAGCAGCCAGGGTATGGTTCAGCAAGATACCTTCAGGAACCATTGCAGATTTTGAACAACTCAGCAATTGTTTTGTTCATCATTTCATTGAAGGGCAACGACACAAAAAGCCAACTGGCCATCTTCTCAACATTTAACAAATAGAAGGAGAATCATTAAAACAATACGTCACCCAATTCAATAAAGAGCTACTGCAGGTAGATGAAGCTGAAGATCAAGTTATCTTAACAACCTTCCAAGCAGGGTTACTGCCAGGAGATTTCTTCTTCTCAATCACTAAAAGCCTACCAAAAATAGTCGCGAAGTTGCTTTGCAAAGCTCAGAAGTACATGAATGCAGAAGATGCGGTGCTCACAAAAGAAATGAAAGGAAAAAGGAAGAGAGATGAAGGAACAAGCAGCAATTGTGATAAGAAGAAGGAAACACGAAGTGTTGGGTAGACCACGGGGAAAAAGAAGGAACTTCCAGACAGGAAACCTAAATTCACTAACTTTACTCCTCTAATAATGCCAATTGAGCAGGTCCTTATATAGATAAGAGACGATTCTTCCCTACAATGGCCAAAGCCAATTAGCACTCCAATAGAAAGAAGAGACAAGAGCAAGTACTGTAGGTTCCACAAGGATCACGAGCATCACACCGATGAGTGTAGGCATTTGAAAGACTAGGTGAAGACCTTAATCCGACAAGGGAAGTTACAGAAGTACGTCAGAAAGACGGAGCCCTTCAGATACCAACGGAAGGATGATCAAGACAGAACTCCAGGGGCAGGGGATAGTAAAACCCCCTGCAAGAGAAATAAAGACAATCTCGGGAGGACTAACGGCAAGCGGAATGCTGAAGTCCCTAAAAAAATCACAGGGAAGAGAAATAAACAGCATCCATTTACAGCTCCCTCCAATGAAGATGCCAAAGAATGACAAGCCTGATATTGTCTTCTCAGAGAGAGACGGTCGCGGTATCAAGCAACCCCATGATGATCCGCTGGTAATCATGCTCAAAGTAGAAGAACTTAATATCCACCGGGTGCTCATTGACAACGGAAGCTCAGTAGATATCATCTACTTGCCCGCGTTTCAGCAGATGAAGCTAGATAAGAAAAGAATTAGGCCTTTCACCTCGCCTCTGATAAGCTTCACAAGGGTAGAATCGTCCCTAGAGGCATCATCACTCTAATTGTGATTGCAGGAACTTACCTAGCACAGGTCACTAAGGAAATTGATTTCCTCATAGTTGATTGCCCTTCAACATAAAACATCATCTTAGGAAGGCCTACACTGAACAGATTAAGAGCAGCAACATCAACATATTACTTGAAGGTAAAGTTTCCAACAACCCATGGAGTAGGAGAAATCAAAGGAGACCAAATTCTAGCAAGAGAGTGCTATCAAGTTGCCCTAGCATCTGGAAAGAACCACACATGGGTGATCAATGAACTAGAACCCATTCCCGAACCCGTCAAGTTTCATGGACGCATTTTCTGGATACAACCAGATTCTTATGGACGAAGTCAATCAAGAGAAGACCTAATTTGTTACCAACCAAGGGTTATACCGCTACAAAGTTATGCCCTTTGGACTGAAGAACGCAAGAGCCACCTATCAAAGATTGGCGAACCGCATGTTCTTTCACCAGATTGGAAGGAATGTGGAGGTGTACGTAGACAATATGCTGGTGAAAAGCAACGATGAAGCCAACCACTTAGACAATCTCAAAAAAACCTTCAGCACACTACGTAAGTACAATATGAAGTTAAACCCTGCAAAGTGTGTTTTTGTTGTTGCTTCAGGAAAATTCTTGGGATTCATGGTGTCCCACCAAGGAATAGAGGCAAATCCAAACAAAGTAAAAGCAAAAATCAAGGTCAAATCACCAAAAACAGTGAAAGAGGTGCAGAGCTTAATAGGAAAAGTTGCAGTCCTAAATAGATTCGTCTCTAAGGCAACAGACAAGTGCATGTCATTCTTCAAGGTATTAAAAAAAGTCTTTTAATGGAATGACAAATGCAAGGAAGCCCTTGCCAAATTAAATGAGTACTTGACAAAGCCACCTCTATTAAGCCCCTCAGTGATGGGAGAGAAGATGTTCCTCTACTTAGTAGTATCCAACACTGCAGTAAGTTCAACACTAATCAGAGAAGAAAGGAACATCCAAAAGCCAGTTTATTATACTAGCCAGGCATTCCAAGGAGCAAAGGCAAGTTATCCAAGGATGGAAAAGATAGCTTTCGCATTATTGGTCGCTTCCAGAAAGCTCCATCCTTATTTCCAAGCACACCACATCGTTGTCATGACAGACTAGCCCATAAGAAAGATGATGAACAAGATAGATGCAACAGGACGACTCATTCAATGGGCAATTGAATTGGGCTAATTTGACATCAAATATTGGCCTCGAGTAGCAATCAAAGCCCAAGTGCTAGCCGACTTCATCGCAGAATTCACTTACCCCTATAAGGAAGAAGAACCTCCTATGGAAACATGGACGGTCCAAACAGATGGGTCTGCCACGAAGAAAGTGGAAGGAACAGGAGTAGTGCTTATCTCCCCAGAGAAAGAAACATTAAAGTATGCAGTTAGATTACAATTCCCTGCAACGAATAACAAGGCAGAGTACGAAGCATTGCTAACAGGGCTAAGTCTTGCAAAAGCTCTAGGAGCAAAAAGTCTTATTGTCCAAGCTGATTCTCAGCTAATAATAGGACAAGTGAAGTGAGATTATGAAGACAAAGAAGAAAGGATGCAAAAATACTTGAAGATCATCCAACGACTCTCACATCACTTCAACAGCCTAGACTTCGAGCAAATCCTAAGAGCCAAAAATGCAGAAGTTGACTTCCTAGCAAGATTGACCTCATCAGACGACTACAATGCAACTTCCGAACTATGTATAGAGATAAGGGGGTAGCCAAGCATAAAAGGTGAGCAAGTTCTGAAGATAAAAGAGCAAGACGAGTGGATGACTCCAATCGTCCATTATTTGAAAGAAGGATGGCTCTCTGAAGATATGATGGAAGCAAGGAAGATGCAGATCAGAGTAACTCGCTTCATCCTTATTGATGACGTGCTATACAGACGAGGATATTCACTCCCATATCTAAGATGTGCTAATTCAGAAGAAGCAGATTATGTGCTCTGTGAGATACATGAAGGAATCTGTGGAAATCACACTGGAGCAAGGTCCTTAGCTGGAAAGGCGCTCTGAGTAGGATATTACTGGCCAACCCTACAAAAAGACGCATACGACATCGTCAGAGTATGAGATAAGTGTCAACGCTTCGCAAATGTCCAGACGAGACGAGGAGAGATGATGACACCAATATCCTCACCATGGCCCTTTGCCCAATGGGAATTGACATTATGGGTCCATTCCCTCTAGGGAAAAAGCAACTCAAATTTTTGATCGTTGCAATCGATTGCTTCACAAAATGGGTAGAAACAGCCTAGGAAGGCCCCTACGAAGTAATCCGTCATTCCAGAGAAGGCTTCTACCGCCTAAAGTTTCTAGACGGCCAGGAATTGCCTCGACCATGGAACATAGAACACTTGAAGAAATAACACCAGTAAGGAATGCTTTACATTTCAAGTTGCCTAATCTTCATATCAGCATGTACGACAGATTCATAGATCAATAATACATAAAAGCATGATCCATGCGTATTTATCAATGATTATTCATGAGTTATTTGTCAATGAAAATATGTGCAATACTTACGAGCCATCCTTGGGAAACGTCTCAAGGACCTCCGTCATTAAAATTCTAAATCAAAAGCTATTCACACACAGCCATTAAAGTCAACTAAATCAGAGTTGTTTAAACACAACCAATATAATTGTCATTCAAGCACGAATAGACAAAAGATGGTTAACCTAAAGACGCTCCAATACCACGACTCTAAGTCACAAGTACGGCGCAAGATTGTCATTCAAACATGACTCAATAAAAAGCTGTTCAAACACAACTAAAAAAATACTAGGTCATTCAAACACAACTAAAATCTTCATTCAAACATGACTCAATAAAAAGCTGTTCAAACGCAGCTAAAAAATCCTAAGTTGTTCAAACACAACTAAGATCGTCATTCAAACATGACTCAATAAAAAACTGTTCAAATGCAGCTAAAAAACATTAAGTTGTTCAAACACAACTAAGGTCGTCATTTTAACATAACTCAACAGAAAGCTATTTAAACACAGCTAAAAGATATTTAGTTATTCAAACATAACTAAGGTCGTCATCCAAACATGACTCAATAGAAAGCTATTCAAACACAGCTAAAATACTAAGTTGTTCAAACACAAATCAGAATTGTCATTCAAACATGATTGCTCCAACACAACTAGAGATCAAGAGCTTTTCAAACACAAGCTAAGTATAAACACATCGTCATAAAAGGTTGCCTAAACACAACCAAGCATAAAAAAAGTTGTTTACTGCAACTAAAAGGGCAAGGTCCCTACTCCTATCTATCATTGTCAAAGAGATTGATTAATTGCCCAAAACAACGGGCCCAAAGAAAATATTCAATTGCCCAAAAAAAGGGTCCAAAGAGAAATATTTTTCTTGCCTTGCAAAAAAAAAAAAAATTTATTGCTTATCAGGGACAGGGTCTACATGGGTTGTAATTGCAGCCTCTTCCATTATCTCAACAACATCTGTGGCTTCCTCCGTCACATTCTCTGCTGTAGCCTCAGAGGGACGATTAGCCAAGAGCTCCTTCTCAACCTCACCTATAACCAGACCAGAAAGGTCCAAGTCAGGGTGATGCTTTGCCATCCACTTCCTAAGAAGGCCAAAGCCCTCCACGTAATACCCACACAGCTCATCAAAGTACTCGTCAGAGTCCTTGAACTCCTTTCACCGTTGTGGCCTCGGCCTTCTACAACTTCAAGTCTAGATCACCAATCTGCTTGTCCTTTAGCTTGCAGAAGTCCTTCTCCACCTGTAGGCTCTTCTCCAAGACTGCCACACGCTCCTTGTCATTTTCAACTTTAACAATGAGAATGGCAACCTTGTTTGTTGAATGTCTCATTCTCAGCAAGCAGAGACTTGATCACAAGCTTAGATATGGCCACCTTCTTCACCAAGTCCAAAAGTTTTCCAAAGACAAACAAAGACTCCCCCAAAACCTACGAAAAAATTTCCTTAGCAGAAGTAAACAAAGGAAAAGAAGAAGTAAAAACAACCTACGGCACATACCTGCACAAGTTTTTGAATGTAAGATGACATCACCTCACTGGACGACTTTGCCATTAGAGGACTTAGGTCATCCACAGAAAGCGCCTCATGAGCCTTCAAAGCTGCCGTGTCAGCATCATCCCAAAAGGCAGGAAGAAAAGATTTACCACCAACCTTCTTCTTCTTCCTAACCTCTTCTCCAGCAGAGGCAGGGCGCTTGGCAGGCAAATGGGCAGGAGGAGGAGTTACCACAAGATCTATCTTAGAAACGTCACCCGTCTTTTTCTCAAACAAAAGACCACTAACGATGCCGCCCTTGGCCTTCTCCTCTTGGGCCTCAACTAATTTCTACTTACTAAACCTAGTCATCATTCTTGGAAGGAAGAAGACAACATAAAATTTAAATAAATAAATAAATAAATAAAAGAGAAGAAAACAAAAGCTCAAGATTTCAAGAAAGGGAGAGGAGTGCTTACTCTTTTTCACAACTTCCAAATTCTTCCGAACCTTAGTAGATGGTTCCGGACCCAAAAAAATGAAGAAATAAAGATTGGGGAGAGACGAGCTCATCAAAATCCTTGACGGACTCCAAATATTCCTTTACTTTTTCAGCACGACATTGATAGCTCTTCTTCAGACAAGGACGGAAACTGCAAACAAAAACACAAGTATGTCACATACCATCGTCATTCATAAAAGAAAAGAAAAGAAAAAACAACAGAAAGACAAGAAAGATGCACCAAACATGGGAACTCCCCGACTATGAAAAAACTTGGGGGCTTTGCCCAGGTCCTCACCAGGGACAAACTCCTAACCACTTCTAGAAAAAAAAAAAAAAAAAAAGTTTGGCTTCCAATTTCGGAGAGATGATGGGTAATTGAGTATTAACCTAGAAGCCCTATCCCACGGCTTAAACTCATAATAGCCGGGGTCCTTTAATTTCCTTAGACGATAAAAATGGAGGAATCCGTCCCTTCTAATGACATCGACATCATTGGCAAATATCCACACCACCATGCAAGAGGCGATGATTCACCAAGAGTTGGGCACTAATTGTGCTGAAGCAAGGTGCAAATAAGAAAAAAGCTCCCTAACAAAAGGATGAACAAGGAAACGAAGACCACTAGTATAATTGGCCTCGTAAAAATAAACTTCATCAGGATAGGAGTGACAAGCTCTCTCCTCGTCAGTTGAGATCCTAATCTTTACCGAATCAGGGAACTGAAACCTATCCTTGATCCACTACTCGTCCTTTCCCGTAAGGGAGCACGAGATGTTCCAGGCTTTATAATGGGTTAAAGGAGAAGTAGCCCCCGAAATCAGGCAAATGCGATCATCAGATGAGGATAACCCCGTCTCCAGGTCACTAAACCTAACCTTAAACATTTTTAAGGACCTAGCTACCTTAGCGGAGTGGGAAACTAAAGGGAATAACGAAGAAAGAACGGGCTCGTATGGATAGTCCTCCCTCACGAAGAGACTAACCCAATCAAGACACCCTTCCTACACAGACTCAAGTAAACAACCTAAACGAGCAAAAAGAAAAGCTATTGAAGGACAATCTAACCTAACAGAAGAATAATCTACCATTGAAGAACAGGAATAGAAGCAAGAGCACGAAGAACTTACCAGGAAAAGCAGGACAGAGAAAGGGAGCTTGAAGGAGAGACAAACCCTAGGATGAAAACTGAACAAGGAAAAAACACAAAAGAAAGGAAACATGAGGGAAAATGCAAAATAAGTGGCCAAAACATGCGCGGGAAAACCGAGAAACGTCTGCACATCAGACGCATCCTGACCGTACATGTGGCACCCAATTGCTCGAACATCAAAGTCGTCATAAATGCATAGTACACGGAATACGAAGCGTCAAACAAATTTGTTCTTATCTTGTCTAACAGATGACAATTCGAACAAAAGGGCAGCTGATGAGTCAGAAATTTATGGTCGTCACTATGCGAAGATCATCATTAACCTAGAGAAGACGTTGCACATTTATTAGGATCATTGATGACAAAATGTAACGAACGGAGCAACGGTCACAGGATAAGCTGTGAACTTCAGACAAAGATTCTGTAACACACTAGCCGTTAAACATAAATATCGTAATTCATTGTACATTAATGAGTCACACAACTATAAAAGAGAAGGTAACAGAAGTTAAAGGTACACAAAAAATATTCTACGAAATCAATCTCCACTCTTTCTCTCTCAAGAATCTTCCTCCTTTACTGACTTAAGCATCGGAGGCGGTTTGGCTGACGCCACACCGGTGTGTTACTCTTCCACCTAGTTCATTTTGCAGGTTTTCCATCAACAAAGACAACCATATTCACAGCATCGTCCATCTGCTACGACGAGGAGCTAAACTTTTGATTTTTTGCATCATCAACTATCAATATGACAAAGAGGCTTTTTTTTTTCTTTTTTTTTTTCTAGTATCATAATTTTCCTTTTTTTAATAAATTTTGAATAAATTTGTTTTGAAAACATGTAGGTAAACTATCCAAAAAAAAAATATAATTAGGTACACTATCTATATAATTAATAAAACTATAGACACTTGTTACATGGAAAAGATAACCACTTAGCGCAACGAGTTATAAGATCCAATTATTTAAAACATAAATTTATAATATATTATAAAAATAATGAATACAAATAGGGTAAAATACACTAACTACTACTGAGGTTTCAGATAATATATATATATATATATATATATATATAGAGAGAGAGAGAGAGAGAGAGAGAGAGAGAGAGAGAGAGAGAGAGAGAGAGAGAGAGAGAGAGAGAGAGTAAAAGTTAAGAGAAAATCTAATTATAATTTAATTAGAGTCTAATTTTACATCACATGTCTCATCTAATCTAAGTTTTTAAAATTTTGTGCCAAGTGAGTTAATTCAATATAAAAAATGAATTACAATTAGAGTTTAATTTTGTACCACATATCCCATCTATTCTAAATTTTTTAATTTTTATGCTAAGTGAGTTAATTCAGTGTAGAAAATGAGACATCCAATATAAATAAACCATAAAAACCTAATAATATACCATTACTATGTACGGTCCATTACTAACTAGGTAATATATATATATATATATATATATATATATATATATATATATATATATATATAATCAAAGCATAGAGAAAATTCAATTAGAATCAAAATTGGATTTTCCTTTTGTTAACTTTCCATACAAATTAAATTATTTAGATTTTTTCTGTTATTTTTTCTCTAAACTAATGAGCATATTTTTTATACTGTTTCTATTTAAATATTTTGTTTGCGAAAATCTTGAACATTATAAACTGTAATTGAGCTGAACGATCTCATGCACCTATCCCCATTCAATTTAAGAGATACTATTGGACCAATTTATTCTTTTATTTTGTGTTATGTTTAGTAGAATTTCACGGAAAATGATTGTGAATTCATATTGTAAATGTAGCATCCAAAAGTGATTTTCAAAATTATGTATGTAATAGCAATGTAATGAGAAACTTGGTGTAACTAATATCATGAAAATTGTAAGGAAAACCCATTTTAATCCTTCCAAATGTCCTAGTCGAACTAGTGTCTCATATGTTTAATAACCCAATAGCACTACTACAATTCATTAGTACCAATTAAGTCCAAGCCATTTCAAAAATAATTAATTTGGTGCCTAAACACAAATGGCATGTAATGCAATTTATCACTTTTAACTCTCTGTTTTGACTATTTAACTAATAAACGGCATTATAGCTAACTTATATAAAGGCCAATCAAACTATTACAGCTAATATAGACAAATTTTTTTACTATTTTTTTGTGTTTATGGACCAATTTGATTAAGTTTAAAATGTCTTGAACCTAGTTAACATTAGTCCAAACGTCAGAGGTAATTACTTTACTGTATTTCACCCAAACAAATATTTATTTAAAACTTCTTGAAACTTTTGGTAATAGAATTATAGTTTAAGTAGAATTATAAATTTATTTTAAATTAGATAGCAAAGTTTTACATAAAGTAAACTATGGTAATAGTGCTTAATATAGGGTGTCGACACCATCTTTTGTTTGCCCTTGATTTACATGCAAAATTCCAAAACTTTCAAAATGTCATATTTTGAATCATGGGAATATCAAAAATAATTTAATTTGTATTGTTCAAGTGTCGATCCACCAATTTTCTAGTCCAAAAGGCAAATGATCAAAATGCCCCTAGGAACTGAAACCTCAATCAAGCTGTTTGCGCTCAATTAAGTTCAAAAATACCCCGATTCTCAACCAAAAAAAAAGTTCAAAAATACCCCCAAACCCTAATTTTAATCAAAATCAATGTTTTAAGATATTTTCCCAAAATTTGATCAAGTTTGACAATGGTCAACCCTAGCTCGACCTAAAATTGACTAAGATCTGACCACGCGATCGGAAGAAATTTGAGCTTGTATTGAAGAAAATAAAATTCTCTTTAAAAAGACTGCTCGTAGACCCAAATTAGAGTCAAAACGAGTGAAATATACCCAAAACACCCAACACTTGGTAAAACATTACTAAGAGCATTGATGAACGAAAAAAGCCGGTACTTTCTTGAAGTGTGTATTGAGACCTTTCTAACCATACTAAACCCATTCCAAGGTCCAAGCGCCAAAATCCAAGCTTAGGAAGTTGGTAGAGAAAAATGGCAAAATCCACATTTTTGCACAAAATCATCATATGGTACCAACTTTGTGCGTAAATAGGCGACACACTATGAAAAATGGAGCCAAAAAGATACTTTCTTGAAGTAGACAAGTTTCTCTATAACCTAAAACAAACAATGTCTCCAAATCATCTCCGGATTGACAGGAATCAATCATGCAAAATCGAAAAAAAAAAATCATGTTCAAGTGCAGAAAATTTTGGACTAGCCAACTTCCAACGCACATAACCCTCTCTTCCGAAATCCAAATGCCATAAGATCGGAAGCTTTAGAAACTAGATTCCGAGATCTTTCCAATGACTTCAGAATTAGTCAATTTGGTGTAGTGTTGGCTTTAGAATTTTTTTTCCAAGGTGTTCATAGTCTTTTGAAAACTATGTGGCACAGACACGGACATGAGTATAGGTAAGAGGTACATCATTTCTTGAAAAACTAGAATACGGCACGTATGGGGTACGACAATTAATTAATTCATATTATTTTTACGTATATTCAAATATTTTTTGACATAATGTATGTTTATTTTAGATTTTAAAATTAAGCAATAAAAATAAAATAAAAAATACTTTGAAAACATATATAAAATTAATTTAAAAGAAATAATAAATAGAAAAGAAGTATAATGACATTCATGTTGTTTGAAGCTCCAACCAAGAGTTCCAATAAACTAAATACTCATAAATAAACAAATTGCATCACAGCCAGCAACCAAGTCACTACAAATAAAATAAGTTACCGCAAATGCTAATTGCTTAAAAACAATACAAATAAATAAACCAACCAAACTACAAATGCCAAAAAAACAAAATAAAAATCATGGCGAAAACTAAGAGAGAGACAGAGAGACAGAGAGAGTGAGAGAGAGAGAGAACCCAAAAATAGAAAACCAAAAAAGGAAGAGAAAACCTAGGTCACGGTGAGCACCAAACTCGGGCTAGAGGATGCAAGCGAGAGAGAGCAAGGTTTTAAATTCTGTTCTGGAGACCATTCAAAACTCGTTATTGGAAAAGAATATTTTCGGAGAAAAGAAATGGTGAATAACTAAAATGAGTATTCAAAATTTTGAAGGGTCAATGACTTGGGTTCAATCTAATTAATTTTAAGATATCTCAAATAGTCACTACTGTTATCAATGAATATAAATAAATATTAGTTATTCAACATGATAAGTTTGTCATTTTATGGAAATAAGCAATTTGTTGCAAAAAATTGAATAGCAAAAGGTATCTAGATTACCAGAAAACTTGGCAATGAGATAGCGGCATAGTAGAGAAGAAAGTATATAGGAGATAATTGTGAGGTGTTTTGGCATTTGTAGAAACGCATTTCCAAATATAATCACAATGCCACGCTGTTAGGAGCTTTAGTTGCTGATTATGATGGCATGAGGAATTGGAGTGCTTGGGCAACATCAGGTAGGCAGAAAATTTAAAAGAAAAAATTGACCTGTGACACATGCACACGCCTTTACGTGTTTTTGTTTAGAAGTGTGGTTTTGCCCCACAATGGACCCTTAGAGGTCATTTTGCCTTTTGAGGTTTTAATTAAAGTCAAGGATATTTTTTGGAGGGCCACTCCATCATATGTTTAGAAATTTAGATTCTATGTTGTTTGTTTAAAGGGGAAATTATAGTAAACTCACCTATGGTTTGGCCCGTTTTCACTTTATCTACTTGTGATTTAAAACTCAACACTTTGCCCACCTGAGCTTCATTCCGTTTGCTCTCCATTACCCACCTCACCCTTAGACGTTAGAAAAACACCTTTTTAATACAAAATCACAACATAACACAGTCAAAACCACGAACCCTTTGAAATCTTTTCTCACAAGCCCTAGAATCATGAAAATCCCCATCTGCATCTAATATTGAAATCGTGCTGCAAGAATAAACCGAGATGAGCAATGAGTTGTTCAAGGGACTCAAATCCAAGTAATAAATCAGTCACTGTTTGGGTTTTCAAACTACTTTTATTTGGGTTTGTTTGGGTTTTATAATTTTTTGAGTAATCAGTCAATGTTACACGTAATGTACTGAGAATATTGGTTGTGTTTATTGATTTTTATGAAAAATGTGACCACTTGTGGTTTGGATTTGTGTTTGTTTATGGGCATTTTGTCTGTCATGGTCATTGTGTCTCACAGTGGACCCTACAAATCTATTGGGTTTTAATTTTAGTGCTTGCATGTGCATATTAGTAAAATAGAAACAAAAGCAAAACAGAAAATGTGGTCCCTTTGATGTGTGTTGTGCCTCCCAGAAGCAGAACATAAACATACAAGTGTTTATTCTTTATGTGTCTATTGTTTACAATTCTTTAATTGTCTACATGTAAAATGGTAATTTGTTATTGCAGATGGCTAATGAGGAAGTGAAATTCGAGGTTCATTATGAGGGTATTTTTCTATGAAACCCAAGTTTAGAATACTTTGGTGGGAAAGTTGAAATAGTGTATAAGGATCCTACTAGGCTTAGCTATTTTGAAATAGAAGGTATATGTGAGGAATTGGAGATTGCTGAACCATCTAGGTTTCATTACTTAGCTCCTAGGGGCAACTTGGAGTAAGACTTAAGGCTTATACATGATGATACAGATATGGTGCCTATGTGTAAGCTTCATAAATGAGGGCCAAGAGACCATCATACTGTATGTGGAAAGTGGTCATGCTCTACTTGCAGTTGAAGTTCCTGAATGGTTTGGTGGAGGGATAGATGAAGCGGTTGGTGGAGGGGTTGCTAGAGGGGGTGATGCTAGTGTGAGGGTAGAAGAGGAGTTTAATTGAATGAAGGTCTGGAAGGAGAAGACTTTGGTGATGATGTTTTTGGTGATTCTTCTCCACCTCCCAATGATCCACCTGAGCCTAACAATGATCCACGTCAACCAACCACTGATACACCTCAGCCAAACACAGATACACCTCAACCAAGCACTGTTCCACCCCCCAAACATAGATTTAGATTATGAGTGGGCCAAGCCAACTCTAAAGGATGATATTGCAACTATGAATGGTTCTGATGATGAGGAGAGGCCTAGCAACCCAAAATTCAATGAGATGACTGATATGACAAATGCTTAGTTGGTAAAAGGGATGAAATTTCCTAACTCCAAGGTTTTTAGGAAGGCTTTGAGGGAGTATTTGATTTAGCATCACATTGATATCAAGTGGAAGTTGAATGAGAAGAAGGAGATTTTTATACATTGTAAGAATAACTATAGATGGAGGTGTTATGCCTCAATGGTGACTTGCACATTTGAGATCAAGACACTTAATCCTGAGTGTACCTACCCCCTATCATTTCCAAATGAGCAAGTTACATCAAAATACAAATAGATATTTGGAAGATTTTAGTAAAAATTCTAATTAGGAGGTCTCAGGTGTTAAGCACCATGTTATGCAACAGATTTTAGTTGATTTAAGTCTTAGTCAAGTGTATAGATCAAGAAAGATAGCTAGGGGTTTGATCACTGGGAATGAAGAGTCTTAGTATAGCCTACTAAGAGACTATGCAGAAATGATAAGAAGGATAGATGTTGGAAGCAAGGTGATACTGCAAATAGAGATGGAAGATGAGAATGCATAACCCAAGTTTAAAAGTGTAGGGAACCCAAAATTCTTTATCAAACACAACTAGGCTCCACAAAGCCTAACAAAAAGGATGTACATTAGGTACAATGCTCAGAAACTTGGGTTTCTAAGTGGTTGTAGACCATTTGTTGGGCTGGATGGATGCCACTTGAAGGGTAGGTTTGGTGTGCAATTACTGTCTACCACTGCCAAGGATGGAAATGACAATATATTCACAATGACATTGGTTGTGGTTAAGCAAGAGAATAAAGAAAGCTAGATCTGGTTTTTGGAGCAATTTGCAAATGACATTAACAAGCCAGATGACCTTAATCTAGTATTCATCAATGACAGGCAAAAGGTATTATCATATTGCTCATGTTTATTACTTGCCTATGATTTCATATTGAATGCTTACTTACTTACTTGCTAACTTGCTTACTTTCTTGCAATACTCAGGGCCTTATTCATGCAATAGAGACTCTATTCCTAACTGTAGAGCACAAATATTGTGTAAAGCATATATACAACAACTTCAAGGTTAACCACAAAGGAATGGAGTTGAAGAGTGTACTATGGAGGTATGCTAGCACAACATTAGTTAGGGAATTTGAAAGGGTGATGCAATATCTTAAAAGTTTGGATGAAGAAGCTTGGAAGTATCTTGCAGATATAGATCCTGCATAGTGGACCAAATCCCACTTTTCTCTTAGGGCTTTGACAGATTGTCCGATAAACAATTTAAGTGAGAGTTTTAACTCTATGATTGTGAAGGCTAAAGACAAGCCAATATTATCAATGTTGGAATGGATTAGGATTAGGCTTATGAGTAGACTGTACATAAAGAGGATTGGCATAGAATAGTATGGTGGCAAGTTGTGTCCAAGCATACAAGACAAGTTGGAGAAGATGAAAGTAGAGTCTAAGGGTTTCTATGCAATGCCATCTATGAGGTTTGTGTATGAAGTTGACAATGAGAAGGAGAGGCATGTGGTGGACTTGGTAAGGAAGACATGCAATTGTACAGTATGGAACGTAATAGGAATCCCTTGCAAATATAGAGTTGCAACCATTTTTGTGAATCATGAGAAACCAAAGGAATACACCCATTCATACTACTATAAAGATACTTATGTGAAGACATACAAAACACCCATACCTCCCATGCCTGGCCAGTCTGAATGGATCTCAAGTAGCCAACCTGCTCCAATTGCACCTACTATCTATAAGCTACCAGGCAGGCCACCCATAAAAAGGAAGAGGGATGTTGATGAGCCAAGGAACCCTTACAAGGTGTCTAGAGCAAACAAGCTAGTCAAGTGTGGGAGGTGTCAAAAGGAAAAGCATAATGCAAAGGGATGCAAGGCCAATGTCACTAGTGAAACACCATGGGAAAGAAGGAAGAGAATGCAAAAGGCAAATCTTCATCCCAAGCCCTATGCAAACTAGGATCCTAGGCCTAATCTTCATCTCAAGCCCCATCCTCATCTCAGCCCTTAGCATCCTCTCAACCCCCACCAACTCATTAGCTTTATACTATGGCCTCATCCAACTAAACAACAGGGTCACAGCCACCAGGTCAAACTCCATGGTCACAACAACCAACTCAGTGGTACTTTGCCGACTTCAGGTACACAATTAGAGGAGCTCATTGGTTCTCTCCAAGCCAGCCAGCACCACACACCCATGTAGAAACATAGGACACTAGAGCACCATCATCACAAGTACTGTAGTTTTATGTTTGATGTTTTATTCATAAATTTGTGATACTGGTAGCTGTCATCTGAATTCTTGTACTTTGTAGCCTACAAGACCACTTGCTACCAGAAGAGCTGCTTTCAGAGGAATGAGTAATGCAGCAAAGAAACAAAAATGTAACACAAGAGGTGGAAAGAGTAGCTATGGGAGGAAAGGCAGGGGCAGTAAATGAAGTTTATGTGAAGAAGATTTTTGCTATGTATATTTAGTGTTAGGGTAACATGATTAGGTGTTAGGGTTAAATATATTTTGTAAACAATGGCAGAGTAGACAATTGTTGGTTATATATGCTGTCAAAACATCTATTGGGATTTGTGTTATTTTTGTAAGTTTTGTAAACAAGGGCAGGTGCAACTGTTTTGTGGTTGTTGTACTAAATGCCTTATATTGATTAGTGGTTGATGAAAGACAATATTCAATGCCCCTTTAAATGTGTATACAATTTTCCAACTTAATGACAGGTGTTCAAAATTATTATTTTGACTAATTGTTGTCACGTGGTTGATTATTGCAGTTGAACATAGCAGGTTTATGTGTGTATGTATTGAATACAACAGGTTTATTGGATGCAGCAGGTGTATGTGTTGAATATAGCAAGTTTATGTATGCATTTGTTGTCTTTTCTTGCAAGTTGACAAATGGTTGTCATGCACTTTAAACACAAACACTTTAAACAATGCACTTTAAACAATTCACTTTCAACACAATTATCTTTACACAATGCACTTTCTGCACAAACACTTGATACAATTCTGCACTTTAAACAAGTCACAGCATCTAACAAAACCATAAGACATATGTTGCCAATTTACTTTAAACAAAAACACCAACAACATCTAACATAAATAACACTTTATCTTAAAAAGGCTTATATTATGAAGTGGCTTCAAGCCAACAACATCTAACCTAGTTCTATTACAATACAAAGTAGCTTCAAGCCAACATTGGCCAATTGAGGACCTACTTATACATTACAACCCATCAGGCAGACTCAATCTCATTATTCCAACATCCTCACTTAAACCAAAATAGGAAAACAACATAACCAAAACAAAAAAAAAAAGACCATGACAGAATTAGTGCAATTCTGCACTTTCTCTCTTGCTCTAAGGCTCTCAGTGCCATCTCCTTGGCTTTAAAATAGGAAGCTCGAAACTTTCTCTCCCTCTTAGTAGCTTTTACTGCCCTTTTTTGAGCAATTTTTCCCATTTATGTAGCTTTTATTGCTGCCTAGGTAGCTGTTCTTTTCCTTTCATTTGCAAGTTGCAGCTCACTCCACAGTAAATCCAACTTTTGTTGCACTAAATGGGCAACTTCGTTCCCACGCATACAAGTGGGGTTATCAATCCAATGAAAGAAAAGGCACTTTGGACCAACCTGTTTATAAATTGAATTGAACATATCACATTCCAAGCTCACTTGAGTCAACTGGATTAACTAAAAACTATACTTACGTTATATTGGCTACAACCCAGAAACCTTCTCTCAAAATTATCCACTGTCAAACTTGTTCCCAGCACACAAGTTTCATATGTACAAATATGCTCACTTGAACCTAAGTACTTTCCACTCGAAGAAGACATAGCTTATCAACTTTTTCCCAAATTTCTTATGAATCAAAGCTAGCATCAAAAGGTGAAAACCCAAAATGCCTCAAGACATTCAACACGGTCAGCAAACAGTCAGAATATCCGAGAACATGAAAGTTTCATGCAACACAGTCAGAAAAATCAAAACCCCAGCTCAATATATGGATTTTTCATGATTCTAAGGCTCGTGAGGAATTATTTCAAAGGGTTCATGTTTTGATCCGTGTTATGTTGTGACTTGTATTAAAAAGGTGTTTTTCAAACATCTGAGGGTGAGGTGGGTAACGGAGAACAAACGGATTGAAGCTCAGGTGAGCAAAGTGTTACGTTTTAAACCACAGGTAGGCAAAATGAAAACGGACCAAACCACAAATGAGTTTACTGTAATTTCCCCTTATTTAAATTTTAGATGGGATTTAGTCGGTATTAGTTGGTTTGTCCATTAAGACCCATAAAATTAAATAACCAAATGGGTTTTTACCCATTTAACCCAAAAATTAAAACGTGTTGGGTTAAGACTTATCCAAATTATGTGGATAATGGGTGGGTTCATTGATGGATAAAAATTGCCACCCTTAGGTGGAAGTCATACAGGTTGAGGTTAGCATAGGTTGGAGGAATGGTGTCAACTTAATAAAGTGAATTAACATCAATGAAGTTGAGATAAAGTGAATTAAGAATTATGAAAGTTATCATGTTGTATACATATTTGAGATAGGGTGGAACAAATAAAATCTATCTTCACCTCATCAAATTTTCAAAGTCAAAAAAACTCACACGAGGCAAAACAAGGCAGGATGAATCATGATTGGGGGTATCTTCATCATGCCCAATTAAGGATATCAAATTATCAATATATCATTAACTTTAGTTAGCCTAATTTAATTTTTTTTTCTTCAATAATTACAACAAGCAATGGAGGAAGGTTTGAATTGTAGTTCTCCTCATAAACAAGACTAAATAATGCCACTATTTTATAAGGCTCTTGACATAATGATTAAGGTTTATAGATGTTAATCTCATGCAAATATATTTTTTTTAAAGAGTTTTGTTAATGGGTGCTCTCAGGATATTTGTTAATGGACCATTTTAAGAAATTTTTAATACAACTTTCATGAGAAATATAAAAAGCTTTTTAAAAAATCAGTTACTTTTTTCATTTTCTATAAAAAGTTTTTAAAAATATTTCCTAAATCAATGCTCTTTGAGCATCCATTAACTTTTCCCTTATTTTTTTAATAACAATATAATGCAAATCTTAACTATTTGGAAGATGACTTAATATTCAGCTTATGCACAACTTTTAGAAAATTTACTTTTTCTTAGTACAAATATCTTTTTGTCCACTTATTTTTTTAAGGGTAAAATGCAAAAACATCAGCCAAACTTTGAGTCAAAAACAAATTTACCCCTTTGTTGTTGATAATTCAAAAGTTGGGAGAGGGAGATTTTAACCCTGGAAGTGTCCACTATAAATATAAGTGTTGCAAAGAGCATGAACTTTGAAAATACTAAAATTAATTATTTTATTAAAATTTCAACTTCCTCATTTGAGAAGAAGCATAAAAAATATTTAATTAATTTTAATTTAAATACTTTTTAATTTAAATACATTAAAAACCAAAATTTTAATTAAAAATTAAATGCAAGAAGATTGAAAAATTAGATGGAAGAATCAACTACAATATTTCTCAATAATCATGGAAATAGAGAATCAATTTGATTTTACCTGAAATTCAAGTGCTTTTATATTTTACTCTAAAAAATCAATTATAGAAATAATTCAAATAAGGAAGTTAATTATAATAATAGAAAAAAGTCCAAAATATATTAATGAAAGTATAATAATGACTCATCTTACAAATTCTCAAACAAAGTGCTCGAGGCTTATAAGAGAGGGGTTTTTTTTTGTTTTTTTTATAGAAAGACTGAAATTTTATTAAGAATGTGAAAAAGACATTATATCATGGATAAGAGCTTGCTCAAGGAAACAAGGATTCTCTTCAATCCACACGGTGAAATCAACAGTGCCTAAAGCATATTAGGTAACAAATGGGCTGGTCTATTACCCTGCCTACAAACATGAGAGTAGTCGACGCAGCAAAAGTCCTTACTGAGAGCATGCATTCCCATGATAACTGGCTCTGTAGAGGATGGAGGAAGGGATGTTTCATAAAGAGCACGCTGGACTATAAGGGAGTCTCCCGCTAGAATGAACTCTTGAATTCCTATGTCCTTCGCAAAGAGCAGACCCACTTCAAAAGCTTTTGCTTTTGCCTCCATTGCTCCCAACGGAGCAAAAATCTTTTTACTCAAAGCTTCCTCCATTCTTCCTTCATCATCCCGGATAATAATGCCTAGACCCACTGCATTCTATGTTGAAAAGATGGCTCCATCAACATTTACTTTGAACAAATTTGCCAGTGGGGATGACCAGGTGCTCCTAAGTTCAACAGGGGTTGCCCTACATGTTGCCTCGATAACTGCATTGTATTCATCCAAGTATTGAGTTGCCTAGTGAACCAACGCTATCCTTGATTTCCTTATTTCTCCATTTCTCACTGTTAGGGTTTGTGCCCTAAAATCCAATTTATTGGCATGTTATAAATTATTAAACTGTTTAATTATATGAGACTATTTATAAATGAACTAATGGGATATTATCATAGTTCTTGAGATGCATTGAATGTGATTTAGTTACAGAAGATATGAATCACAAGTTCTTTGTAAACTCAAAATATAGTTCGTAGTTGGTAATGAAATTAGGCGTTTCATCTGCAAAGACTATTAACACATCAACTAAGATGGTTTGTCTTGATCATGGAAGTGGAGACTTCTAGTTGATGGGTTGATATGTCTTAAGTGTGTAAGACATATTGAACTAGCCCGCTGTGAGATTAATTATTCAATTAACAACTGTCACCTGAATAATTAATCTCATGACTTCTAATTTCATAGACTCTTAATCCTGAGAAGATAGTAAACTTGATAATGAAATATAGGTTACTTTGATATACCAGGAATGAGATCTAGTTTAATGGTCAAACCCTCAATATGTTGGGTAACCACACGTAATGTTAAGGGAACACATATTCTCAAGATGGAAACCATAATCTCTTTCTATAAAGACACAAAATATCCCTTTGAGATAAGTTTAATGGAAACTGGTTATTAAGGGCCGACCACTTTAGTAAGAGTTACTAAAGTTTATATTTATTGAAATTAGATTTCATAAATATGAATAACTAAAAGATTAAATCGGGTACTCAAGGAATAAAATAGTTGTTTACAAAGTGACAGTTTATTATGACTCTGTTCACTATAGATATTTCATAGAGGGGTCAAATGATATTAAATTAGAGTCTTGGGATATAATTTATTAATAAGGTCTAGAGTGCAATTATATTTCCATAGTAGTACTTGTTATATAATTAATGATAACTTTCGACTTGTCAAGAGTTGAGAGATTAGTTTGAGGCCCATTGGAGCTAGAGTCTTATTAGTCCCTTTGGTCCCATCCCAAGCCACACACTTAAGCCCAATTGGGCTGGTCCAAAAAGCGAACCCAATTAAATAATCTGTTTTTATTTAATAAGAGTTATTAAATAAAGTAACTGCTTTTAAGGCAATTACAACGTATGTATGATTAAAAGAAGAAAAAACAGTTTTTCTCTACAGGTTTTTGGAATTCACTTTTCCAAAGGAAAATTAACGTACTTAAGAACTAATTGAGAGGCAACTTATCTTGGGCACCATGTGGAATTGGGATGAAGGTTGAAGGTATTCTCAAGTCTTTTTTTTGAATTTTACTGCACCAAGGTACGCTTTCTCTTCTTTATATTAGAATTCAAGATTACATGTTATCTCTCATGAATGAAGTAGATCCTTGTGTTGCTTCCACTGTGGGTTTTGTATGAGATACAAAACCAGTTTTTCCAACACTCACCTCATTACAATTATACCATATGCCCATGTAATAGTGACTACCTTAGCTACCTTTTCTTCCTTAACTCTGTCAAGCATTAGCATATTCCATAATAAATCTTGGAGTGACTAGCAACTAAACGAGCTAATGGATGCCACAACTTTTGAACACGACTAGGCCTTCCTAGCTGTAGGACAATTCCAAAAGATGTGTCTTGACATCTCAGCCTCCACTTAGGACTCATCACAAATGCAATCCTGAAGCACATTCCATCTCATTAGGTTGACTTTTGTGGGTATGATATCTCTACAAGTTCTCCACGCAAAGTGCCAAATCTTGTGTGGTATAGGAAGGCCCCAAACCTTTCTCCAGAAGTGTGGTACTGTTGAAGTGGGCCCGTGTGGCTTGAATTGCCACAAGCCCAAGCCGAATTCAACTAGGAATATAATTCCTAGTGCAGCCAACTTTGACATATATATATATATATATATATATATATATATTATGTTTGAGATTAAGTGCAGCCGTGTGTGTGTGTAGAGAATTCCTAAAACCTAGCAGCAGCCGCATAAGAAGAAATATAGTATTTTTTCTTGTCTTGTGGGTGAGAAAGAGTTAGAGTGTATTGGAAATTGGGTTTCTTAAGAGTGTTCTTGTGCACTATTGTATCTCCTTATTTTATAGTGAAATCCCTGCAACTCCGTGGACGTAGGCAAATTGTCAAACCACATAAATATTGTCTTGTGCGTGTGATTATTTTTCTTTGGCGTGTGTTTTCTCTATTTGTTTTGTTTCTCACAGGTTGGAATTTTGGTTAAATTCCCTACAACTGGTATCAGAGCCTAGGGTTAGGTTTGAGTGGGAGCAATGGCAGAGGAAACAGGAAAGTCTTCTGGAATAGAAAAGTTTGACGGCACAGACTTTGCGTATTGGTGGATGCAGATTGAAGATTATCTCTATAGGAGGAAATTACATCTGCCGCTTTTGAGGACAAAACCTGAGGCTATGAAGGCTGAGGAATGGGCTCTTCTTGACAGATAGGTACTAGGAGTTATCACGTTAACTCTGTCTAGGTTTGTTGCACATAATGTTGTAAAGGAGAAGACCACAGCAAATCTGATGAAGGCTTTGTCCGGCATGTATGAAAAGCCGTCTGTAAACAACAAAGTACATCTAATGAAGAAATCGTTCAATTTGAAGATAGCAGAGAATGCTTCAGTAGCACAACATCTAAATGAATTTAATACTATCACAAATCAATTATCGTCTGTAGAAATTGATTTTGATGATGAGATTCGTGCTCTGATCATTTTGGCTTCTTTGCCAAACAGTTGGGAGGCAATGAGGATGGCAGTAAGCAATTCTACGGGAAAAGAAAAGCTGAAGTACAATGACATACGAGACTTAATTCTAGCTGAGGAGATTCGCAGAAGAGATGCAAGCGAATCTTCAGGATCTGGTTCTGCCCTAAACCTTGAGACAAGAGGCAAAGGTAATGACAGAAATTCAAACCGGGGTAGATCAAAATCCAGAAATTCTAATCGAAACAGAAGCAAATCTAGATCAGGCCAACAAGTACAATGCTGGAACTATGGGAAAACATGTCACTTTAGGAATCAATGCAAAAGTCCTAAGTAGAAAAATGGAGATGATTCTGCTAATGCTGTAACAGAAGAGATACAGGATGCATTATTTCTTGCAGTAGACAGTCCACTTGATGATTAGGTTTTGGATTCAGGAGCTTCGTTTCATACCACTCCATACCGAGAAATCATACAGAATTATGTTGCAAGTGATTTTGGTAAGGTGTATTTGGCTGATGGTTCAGCCTTGGATGTTGTAGGTATGGGAGACGTTCAGATATTGTTGCCCAATGGATTTGTTTGGTTACTGGAGAAGGTTCGACATATTCCTGACCTAAGGAGGAATCTAATTTCTATTGGACAACTTGATGATGAAGGGCATGCAATACTATTTGTTGGTGGTACTTGGAAGGTTACAAAGGGAGCTAGGGTATTAGCTCGTAGAAAGAAAACTGGTACTCTGTATATGACCTCAAGTCCAAGAGACACAATTGCAGTTACTGATGCAAGTACTGATACAAGCCTATGGCATTGTAGACTTGGTCACATGAGTGAGAAAGGGATGAAGATGTTGCTGTCAAAAGGAAAACTACCAGAATTGAAGTCCATTGATTTTGACATGTGTGAAAGCTGCATCTTAGGAAAGCAGAAAAAGGTGAGCTTCTTGAAAACTGGCAGGACATCGAAGGCTGAAAAATTGGACTTAGTACACACTGATTTGTGGGGGCCTTCTCCGGTTACATCCCTTGAAGATTCAAGGTACTACATCACTTTCATTGATGACTCAAGCAGAAAGGTATGGGTTTATTTTCTGAAAAATAAATCTGATGTATTTGAAACTCTTAAGAAGTAGAAGGCCATGGTTGAGACAGAAACAGGTTTGAAAGTAAAATGTTTGAGGTCAAATAATGGAGGAGAGTACATAGATGGAGGGTTCAATAAGTATTGTGCTGCACAGGGAATTAGAATGGAGAAAACCATTCCTGGGACATCACAGCAGAATGGTGTGGCTGAGCGCATGAACAGAACTCTCAATAAGCGTACTAGGAGTATGAGGTTGCATGCTGGACTACCAAAAACTTTCTGGGCTGATGCTGTTAGCATTGCAGCTTACCTGATAAACCGAGGACCATCAGTTCCCATGGAGTTCAGACTTCCTAAGGAGGTTTGGAGCGGTAAAGAGGTAAAGTTTTCACATTTAAAAGTTTTTGGCTGTGTTTCTTATGTTCATGTTGATTCTGATACTCGTAGTAAACTAGATGCAAAGTCTAAAATATGTTTTTTCATTGGCTATGGTGATGAGAAATTTGGCTATAGGTTTTGGGATGAACAAAACAGGAAAATCATCAGAAGTAGAAATGTTATATTTAATGAACAGGTTATGTATAATGACAGGTTAACTGTAGTGTCAGATGTTACAGAGATAGATCAAAAGAAATTTGAGTTTGTCAACTTAGATGAATTGACTGAAAGTACTATCCAGAAAAGAGGTGAAGAAGATAAGGAGAATGTAAATTCACATGTAGATCAGAGTACACCTGTAGCTGAAGTCCGGAGATCTTCCAGGAACATTAGACCTCCACATCGTTATTCACCCACTCTAAATTATCTCCTGTTGACTGATGGTGGTGAGCCAGAGTGTTATGATGAAGCCTTGCAAGATGAGAATTCAAGCAAGTGGGAGTTAGCCATGAAGGATGAGATAGATTCCTTGTTGGGGAATCAGACATAGGAACTGACTGAATTGCCAGTAGGAAAGAAGGCTTTGCACAACAAGTGGGTATACAGAATAAAGAATGAGCATGATGGTAGCAAACGTTACAAGGCCAGATTAGTTGTTAAAGGGTTCCAGCAGAAGGAGGGCATTGACTACACAGAGATATTTTCTCCAGTTGTGAAGATGTTAACAATCAGACTGGTACTGGGAATGGTGGCTGCAGAAAACTTACATCTTGAGCAGTTAGATGTGAAGACAGCATTCCTTCATGGTGACTTGGAGGAAGACCTTTACATGATTCAGCCAGAAGGGTTCATTGTTCAGGGACAAGAGAATCTAGTTTGCAAACTGAGAAAGAGCTTGTATGGCCTAAAACAAGCTCCTAGACAGTGGTACAAGAAATTTGACAGTTTTATGCATAGAATTGGGTTCAAGAGATGGGAGCTGCAAAGCAAATCCTTGATATGAGAATCATTAGAAACAAGGCTAATGGTACATTGAAGCTTTCACAGTCAGAGTATGTGAAGAAAGTTCTCAGCAGGTTCAACATGAATGAAGCTAAACCAGTGAGCACACCCTTGGGTAGTCATTTCAAACTAAGCAAAGAACAGTCACCGAAGACAGAGGAAGAAAGGGACCATATGAGCAGGGTGCCCTATCCCTCAGCTATTGGCAGCTTGATGTATGCTATGGTGTGTACAAGGCCAGACATTGCACATGCAGTGGGAGTTGTGAGCAGATTCATGAGTAGGCCTGGAAAGCAGCATTGGGAGGCAGTCAAGTGGATTCTGAGATATCTGAAGGGTTCGTCAGATACATGTCTTTGCTTCACATGTGCAAGTTTGAAACTGCAGAGTTATGTAGATGCTGATTTTGTTGGTGATATTGATAGTAGAAAGAGTACTATTGGGTTTGTTTTTACTCTGGGTGGTACAGCTATATCATGGGCTTTAAATCTGCAAAATATTGTCACTTTGTCTACTACAAAAGCTGAGTATGTTGCAGCAACTGAAGCTGGAAAGGAGATGATTTGGCTACATGGTTTCTTAGATGAATTGGGTAAGAAGCAGGAGATGGGCATTCTACACAGTGACAGTCAGAGTGCAATCTTTCTTGCCAAAAATTCGGCTTTTCATTCAAAGTCGAAGCACATACAGACAAAATACCACTTTATCCATTATCTTGTTGAAGATAAGCTGGTAATATTTGAGAAGATTTGTGGATCTAAGAACCCGGCAAACATGTTGACTAGGGGTGTCACTATTGAAAAGCTGAAACTGTGGGCATCTTTAGTTGGCCTTCTAGCTTGAGGACAGGAGGATGAGTTGCAGGGATGAGGGATTGTGTTATGGAGGTTTGTGGTTGATGTTTGCAGCTTGTGAGCCCTTAAGGCCTAAGGTGGAGGCGATGGAGGAGTTTGATCATGTAGCTTGATCAATTCAAGCCAAGGTGGAGATTTGTTGAAGTGGGCCTGTGTGGCTTGAATTGCCACAAGCCCAAGCCGAATTCAACTAGGAATATAATTCCTAGTGCAGCCAACTTTGACATATATATATATATATATATATATTAGGTTTGAGATTAAGTGCAGCCGTGTGTGTGTAGAGAATTCCTAAAACCTAGCAGCAGCCGCATAAGAAGAAATATAGTATTTTTTCTTGTCTTGTGGGTGAGAGAGAGTTAGGGTGTATTAGGAATTGGGTTTCTTGAAAGTGTTCTTGTGCACTATTGTATCTCCTTATTTTATAATGAAACCCCCGCAACTCCGTGTACGTAGGCAAATTGCCGAACCACGTAAATATTGTCTTGTGCGTGTGATTGTTTTTCTTTGGCGTGTGTATTCTCTATTTGTTTTGTTTCTCACGGGTTGGAATTTTGGTTAAATTCCCTACAGGTACCTAACTGTTATTCGAGCTAGATTCATAATTAGTAGGATAAAAGTGCTTCACTGCTAACTTATAGGCACTACGCACACTAAAAAGACCATTTAGTGATGCGGCCCAAATTAGCTTATCATTGGGGAGTCGAGAGCTTAGTGGAATGCTCTTAATCGCCTCTGCTTCATGTGGAAGGAATAGAACATCAAGGACTACTAACTTCCAACTTGCAGTTTCAAAGTTAATCAATTCGCTTACCCTATCTAAGTGCATGAAGTGTTGAGGAGAGATCACTTTATGTGTGGAGGCAGTGGGTAACCATTTGTCACCCAAGATCCAAATATTGGTACCATTACCCACCCTTCATCGCATTCCATCTCTAATCAAAGGTTGAGCAGCCATAACACTTCACCAAGTATAAGAAGGGTTGGTGCCGATAGTAGCTTGAACAAAATCACACATTGGGAAATACTTAGCCTTAAGAACTTGGTAAAGAAGAGAATTGTGGTCTGTTTGAAGCCTCCATCCTTGTTTTGCAAGAAGAGCCAAGTTGAATTGTTTTAGTTGCTTAAACCCCATACCTCCACAAAACTTCAGTTCTCATAGCTTCTTCCAACTAAGCTAAGTTATTTTCTTTTCATCTTTCTTCTGACCCCACCAAAAATTCCGAATCATACTTGTTAAATCTTCACAAAGAGAGTTTGGTATCTTAAAACAATTCATTGTGTAGGTAGGTATAACTTGTGCAACTGCTTTAATTAACACTTCCTTCCCTGCTTCAAATAGCATCTTCTCTTTCTTACCCGCTAACTTCTTCCCAAACTTCACCTTGATACCGTTGAAAGTATTCCATTTATTTCTCCCCACAAGAAAAGGTAAACCAAGATACTTTTCGTGCTTTTATGACTTAAGTTCTAAACCTACTTTTTATCTTCTCTTGGACTTCAATAAAAGAATATAGAAGCTTTAAAGATGTCAAAAAAAACTCTTTTATACTCTTTTGACTTTTGCCTTTTATTCTATGCCAATTGCAACCTCCTCCAGCGTAAGAAATTCTATAGGTGAGTGTTAAAAGAACTTTGAAAAATACTCAAATTGATTACTTTATCTAAATTCTGCTTGTACTTTACCTATAACCTACTCATTCTTTGTTTTCTCGAATTGCACTCACATTGCACAATGATTTCTATTATTTCGTTGTCTTTTACTTTTAATTAAAGTAAGATAACTCACCCTACACATATTATATTATATATTCACAAATACACAACATTTTAAACAAAGTGAACAAAATTTCATAACGGTCATATTTTACTAAATAAATAACTTGAAAAGTGATTTGGTTATTAAAATATATATATATTGAAAAATGATTTGTTTAAAAAATAGCAACAAATTCTCACAAGTTTATTAAGAGGAAGAATAATTAGAGATATGCAGCCAATCCGTCAACCCGTCAAAACTGACCCGACCCAACCTAACCCGCCGGGTTGAGTCAATTTTTAGGGCTTGGTGGGTTGGGTTGGGTTACATTTTTTTTTTTTTTTTTTTTTTATAGTAGGTCGGGTTGGGTTTGAGTCATAAAATTTTAAACCCACCAAACTCAACCTGACCCATCCATATATACAATATATATATTTAAAATATATTATATAATTAATAAAAATTTTAAAATAACTAGCTCTTCCTATCCTATATAAAACGTAGCCAATTAGTTCACACAAACCCTAGTAAATTACTATTGTTGTTTAGTCATTAGTGTTGTTTGCCTTTAAGAAGTTACGCTAATACTAACCTTTGGTTTTTTTTTAATATATTTATATTTATATTTTTTTCTACTCAATTTAATAATAATAATAATAATAATAATTTATCTAACTCATGGGTTCAACCTGACCCATGTGGGTTGGGTTGGGTTGGGTTGAATTGGACTTATGTAATGAGTTGGATTGGGTTAAATTTTTTTTGACCCATCATAGTGAGTTGGGTCAAAAAATCCCTTTAACCTGACCATGCAAGCACCCAAGAATAATTATGATAGGATGGGATGGCGTGGAGTGATAGGGCCTCATGAAATTAAAGCCCAAATAAAAAAACAATCTGATACAGTTAAGCCCATTCACCCGTGAACATACATAATCATTTTGATTTTAAATTGAATTACCCTGGCTGTAATTGCAAAAGCAAAAGCGTAGGAGAGACTAGAGAGAGAGAGAGAGAGAGAGAGAGAAATGTACAAGTCGAAGCTGCAAGAGCTGTGCCACCAGAAATCATGGAGTTTACCGGAGTACGTGCGTACAAAGGACGGCCCAGACCATAACCCCCGCTTCACCTCCACTGCCACTGTCATTATTAATTCTAATTCTCCTCCTCAAACCTTTCATTCTTCTAACCCTTGTAAGTCTTCCAAAGAGGCCCAAAACGACGCCGCTAGAGTCGCTTTCCTCCACTTTACTCAACCTCCACCACCACCACCTCCTTCCATTACTATTCGCTCCAATTCTTCTTTTGCTTCTTTTCCACAGCCTTCGCTTCCCTCCTCTTCCTCATTCTCAGGTAACTATATTTATTATTAAACATTAACTTCTTTGAAATAAAACTTAAATCTTTCCATTTTTAAGCAAAATTCACAAAACCCCATTTAAATTTACTGCTTTTAAGAACCCACCCATTAAAAATTTATAATAATAAAGAAAACCCATATAGAGAACTAGTGCTTTATTCTGGACAAACTTGGAGATTTTTACTCTCAAATATATATTGATGAACATATCAATATTATACATCTCATCAATTTCTAAGCATATGTGTATAACATATGAAGCTTGCCATGACATTTATTTATTACTTTTATGAATGTTCATAAGCTCAGTATTTTGCTCAAAATTAATCCTGTTAGTTTAGTTTAAGTACAAAACATCAATTAATGTAACCATTCATGTCATGTTGATGTTGATACAAGTTATATTGTGCTATTGCCTGCAAACCTGGTTTGTTTGTTTGTTTGTTTGTTTATGGGTTCAATGGTCAATGCCGAGAACAGTGGTTCAGCCATTAGTGTGTTGGAAGGGACAATTTGGTAAACGAGATGGTACTGAAATTTGGAAGGCACATTTCTCTATGCTCGAGGGATAGAGTTATCCATGAAGGACTGCAAACCCTTATTGTTAATGACTCGACATTAGTTGATAAAGGCTATATATAAGTAATAGTGGCTCAATCTTTTTTTTCTTCTACTTTCGATCTTATGATTATCTGTTAGTGAGTTAGCTTAGCTTTGAAATTTGTAGAAACATTACTGGCTCACATGAATGAGAACTTCATCACCTAAGGTGAACCGTCACATCCCATATTGAGGCTAATATGAGAGCAAAAATATCGAAAAAAAATGACAATGAAATTTTTCTTAGGTATAAATATTACTGTATTAGAATGCTGGAAGTTTCCTGAGTAAATGTTGAAATTTTTTGTACCAATGCTTTAATGAGACAAAAGAATTATGATGTTGATTACATTCCAATATTTTTTACTGATAGTTTTTGAAAATAAGAAACTAGTAACTTGGTTCATTGGACTATTGGAGTCTTCTAATATTCATTATTGACTAAGATATTGTAAATTTGGCTATATTTAAGACCTTGGTTAGGTGGGACATTCTTATGGAAAGATCCAAGTTAGTTTTTCCGTTAATAGCATCTTTAATTTATTACCCTTTTTTTTGTGTGCAAGTTCTTCATAGTATCATCTGGAATACGTTGATTTCATTTTTTTGCAAGTCCTAGAGTTCTGATAACAAATTATGTATACCAATATGCATCTGCTTATTTGATCCTTTTCATACAATATCTTTGCGTCCAACTCTTTAATTGATCTAAAAGTCGTTGGACTAGAATTTCATTCTTACTTGTGTTAGACCTCTATGTGGTTTGCTAGTTTATCTATTTATTTAATGCAAAAAATTTGTTATGCTACGTCTACCACCAAGATCCAAACTTACAATGCACATACTTGAATAATTCATGTTGCTTTCATATCAGGTTCTCATTATTGCTGCAGGTTCTACTAATGGAAGTACTGATTTGGATATTGTATCTGCCACCAGGCAGGCAATGCAACCAAAGACGCAAGAAATATATCAAACTCCTCAGTTCATTGGAACCACCTTACATGTGAACAATGATTTTAGAGGTAAGGAAAAATATTTCAGTGCTTCAGATCCAACCAGAGATACCATGGTTACAGAAACCAGTTCCTTGTGTATCATGTGCAGAGCTTATACGGAGCCACTATATTATTTATTTTTGTGTTGCTCAATCTTGTTCTCTCATTATTTGGGCTGGCTTGGGTTTTTTTAGATACTAATTTTCAATGCGTGCAGTTAGAGTGGCAGATTATGTAATACCTGATGGATTCACATGCTTTATAGGATTCTTTACCTGTATGTTGGAACTTATAATGGAATGGAATATTAGAAGGGGTGGAGTGATCCTTGTGTGACATCAATGCAACTTTTTTGTGCTCTTTGTTTGCCTAGATTGCTAGTTCTCCACTTCTCTACTGATTCCCTGTGTGTGTGTGTATTTTTTTTTATTTTTTTTTTATCGGTAAATTATGTGCACACCCAATGGGTCTTAAATGTTCTCCATCCCATTATTTTTGGAGTAGGAAGTGTCAGTTGAGGTGTAACTCAATGGCATTATATTTCTTCTTTTTCTAAGTTGTTCCTCTGTTGTCTACTCCTTGACACTTGTGTACTTGGCTGGAACCCCCGCACTACCCGTTTGGATACTGATGAAAAGGCCAACGTCTGCGTCTGCATTTTTTTTTTTTTTTTTTTTTTTTGAGAAGCGCGTGTCTGTGGCTTTTTTGCTTTTCAAGTGGGTCCGTGCACTGTTCATGGACCCACAAACCTCTTTTTTCAGCAAAACTTTCATTAAAAATGGATCCCATGGCACTATTTATACATTTAAAAATTATTTTGTTACAGTGTTTTCAGTTTTCAATTTTCAGTTTTTAGCAAAATAAGCAGTATCCAAACACACCCTCAGTCTTTTTTTAAATTGATATTTTCTTTATATAATAATAATAATAATAATCATGTGCTACCTTAGCTTCATCCATGGTTACTGATGTTTCTTACATTGATCTTATGTTTTGAACATGTTATTCTTGGTTTCACGGCATGTTATTGTCAGGACTTACAATTTTCAATTTCTTTCGTGAGTCATAGATATGCAGCATTTTTACAAGAACCAACTGCAAAACTATGCTCAAAAGAGAAATCTCCGTCTGCCTGTGTACTCTTGTGAATGTGAAGGCCCTTCTCATGCTAGTCGCTTCAGGTGTAAGGTCACAGTTGATGGACAGACCTATGGGAGCCCAGAATTCTTTTCCACATCGAAGGATGCTGAACATGCAGCTGCAAAAATCGCTTTGACATCATTGGTGCCAGATGGAGCTAAAGAGGCTAGTCTTTTGTTTCCCATGGCCATTTATATAACTTCTTGTATCCTTAGGAATTAATTATTCTAGTGCATTTCTATTCGCTCTCTCTGTGGGTTGTGTCTGTGTTATTCTGTCCACCTTTTTTTAATCTTGGTTTTTCAATTTTTCAGGATAATTCTGGTCCCTACAAAAACCTTCTACAAGAGTTGGTTCAAAAAGAAGGGTTTTCTCTACCAGTTTATGATACAAATAGATCTGGTGAAGTTCATGTACCAATTTTTGTTTCGACTGTGGAGATAGAAGGGGAGGTTTTTAAAGGACATGAAGGAAGGACCAAAAAGCAGGCGGAGATGAATGCAGCAAAGATTGCTTACACTACTCTGAAAGAGCGTAAGTTTATTTTTCTTTCAACACTATTAGTTTCAAGATTGGTGTTAACCTTAAGTAAACTTTTTTCCTTCTAATGCTTCTTTTTAAACATAGATGTTGCATCCTATATGAACATCAGAGACATATAGATATCAAATTGACATGGAGTAGTTCCTCTTATAAACTTAAATCTTAGGACATGTAATTCTACTATAGCACCAGGTAGTTTCACACTTGGTTGTTGATTTATAAAATGGAAGAGTGTCTTTAGAAGGTAATTGCATAATGTATGTAATTATTATTTTAACCATGGACCTCTTTTAGTAAGCACCTCATAAAATTTACGAGTATAAAGCCACTCAGTGGATATTTATTTAATGCACATTGTTTTGTTAAAAAAGTAATACTCATCTTTGTAGGGTATAATACTTAGTTATTGTTGGTTTCTGTATTGCCAAAAAAAAAAATGGTAAGATGTCATTAATGTGGATAATTTCTTGGGTTTATTTATTTATTTTATTTATTGGTAAGTTACACATGCATGGGTATGGTTTAAACCTATGACCCTACCCTCGATCTTGTTCTTACAAGGGAAGTTGGTGCCATTTGGGTTAGTTCTCATTGGCGTAATTTCTTGGGTTTATATACTGAAATCTCATAAGGAAGCCTGTCCAGTTGGAACTTCTTTTTTGAGATAATGAGAGGCCTATCTTTGCCTAGGTCTTTAATGAGGTACAGAAGTTGCATGCAGAAGTTTCTTTTTTATTTTTACCCTCTTGAACGTTGATGATAGTCATCTTCATCTTTTCCAAATTTATATTGATCATCTTTTGATACCTTAGTTTGGTCCCCCCACTCAATGAAAAAGCTAAAGCCCACACCAAAGGCCCAAAAGTATACCTTGGCAGTCTCACATAGAATCTATGTGTGGATACTGAAAGGATCAAGCTGGTGTTCAGGGTTAAGTTTTTGAGTGTTAGAGAAATAGGATTGATGACGAAACTAGCCTAGGGTTGGGAATGGATGAGTGTGCCAAGTATTTTTGTGGGATGTCTTAGAGAATGGGATTAGGATATGAGAGTGTTGAAAAATTTTGTGTGTGTTAGAGAGAGAGAGAGTTAAGAGAGAAATGAAGAAAATACCTTTGTGATTGGACATGGAGCTCAAATTTCATGTTTTATGCACCATGTCATGTGTGATTGGATGGCTGCCTTAAGTGGCCATTCATTTTCATTGATTTTTTTTATTTTCCCTTAGTACTCTCTGTGTGTGTGTGTGTGTGTGTGAGAGAGAGAGAGAGAGAGAGAGAGAGGGAGTTTAAGAGAAAAATGAAGAAAATACCTTTGTGATTGGACGGGGAGCTTTGGATGGCTGCCTTAAGTGTCCATTCATTTTCATTGATTTTTTATTTCCCCTTAGTACACTTGATGCGGGAGACGCAAGAAGATTATTATTTTGTATTATTTATATTTGCAAGTCAATTGTATTTTTATGTTTTAGGTCCTAGTAGTTTATTAGGCTATTAGTATTTTAATTTGGAAACAAGGTTATTTTTGTAAAAGGCAATTAGGGTTTCTTAGCCAATTAGAACTAGGGTTTAGCAATCTCTTATAAGCAACCTATTGTACTCCTTGAAGAGATAGTTGATATTTTGATGAATAAAAGAAATGGCCGTTGGTCTCTTTTGGTCTGGTGCTAACTCCAAGTCTACCCTAAATGCTAACTCCTAATGGTTTTCCCGCTTGGTGCTGACTCTTAGGTCATATCCCTTTATTTTATTGTTGTTTCAGTTTTGTTCTGGTTGTCCTGTGTCATATTTGGTATCAGAGCAAACATCGATCTGTCTGAAGCATTCCGCAGTCAATCCAGAACTAGAAAAATCACACAAAAAAAAAAAAAAAAAAAACCATCACTGACGTGTCTTTCACCACTAGAAAGTTATCTTTATCATTTCCCTACTTAGTACCAAAAAGTTGTCCTATAGTTGTGCTAACCATCAGAAGACCGGATATTCAAGCCAACCAAAGACTCCAATCCAAAAATCCACAATCAAGTCTCCAAATCCCTTGCGACCACAAAGACAGAGAAGAGAAATAAGAGTGCTGCAATCGTGCCACACTACCACCAACAAGCAACCACGTTCAGATTTGGTTGAATCCTTTCACGACAGTTGCTACGCATGCCACCACCACCACCTCTGTGAACCGCCACTTCGACTGGTCCTCACCATCACCTCTGTTCCACGCCGCCACGATTTCAATTTTGCCCAGTGTCACGCTGCTGCAATCTCATCAGCCTCCGTCGATCCGATCTCAAGAGGTAACCCACTAGCCTTGTCTAAACCCATTCTCATTTTTTTTTTTTTTAAAACCATCAAGCTGGCCCGACCCACTTTTATAACCTAGACCATTTCCTAATCTGACCCATTTGTTAATCAAGTTCCCCTCTCTTGCTTTCAACACATCCAATTAGGAAGCCTTTTTTTTTTTTTTTAGTATTCCCTAACCTAATCCAATTAAAACCAACCAACCCAAGTCATTTTTAAACCCAAGCCTTTAAGTGAGTGCCCACCACTAGCCCCCTCCCCAAAAAAAAAAAAAAACCATCAAAACCAATTAACCAAATAGCCCAGTCTTGTACCCATCCACTGCAAAACCCACCCTGGCTCAATTTAAAAAAAAATATAAGCAGTCATATTAACCCATTAAACCCAAAAGCCAACCCATGCACATCAAGTGTTCAACTTCACAAAAAATTTTCCATATCGGTGTTTTGTGGCTCCAAGTCTGAGCTGAAAATGACTACCTTTGATAGAGAATTTGAGAAGGAGGAGGCTAGGAATACACTCCTTAACCCTCCTTCCTCCATTGATGATCTCCTCACTCTTCTTGATAAAGTTGAAAATTGTTAGCATATGTGGAGCAAGAACCATCCAAATCAATGCGAGATGCACTTTTACCCTCAGTGAAGGCACTAATCATTAATAAACTTTTGCGACATGCTAAAATGGATATGAAGGTTTCAGTTTTATCTTGCATTATTGAGATTACAAGTATAACAACACCAAATGCCCCTTATAAGGATGAACAAATGAAAGAAATATTTCAATTGATTTTGGCAGCATTTGAAAATGTCTCATGTGTCTACTTGCTCTTATAAGAAGGTGGTTTCAATTCTTGATACCATTGCAAAGGTCAAGTTATGCTTGGTGATGTTGGATCTTTAGTATGATGCATTGGTTGTTGAGATGTTTCAAAGTTTCTTGAAGATAATTAGGTCAAACCATCTTATAAAAAAATAAAATAAAATAATTAGGTCCAACCATCCACCTGCTATACTTTCAGCCATAGAAACAATTATGAATCTGGTCATAGATGAAAGTGAAGACATTTCCTTGGATCTTCTCAGTTCACTTTTTGCTAGTGTAAGAAAGGAAAATCAAAATGTTTCACCTATTTCGTGGAAATTGGGGTGGCAAATAATCACTAGGATTAATGCCCAGTTAGAAAAGATAATGGCACCCACTCAAAAACTACCCAGCAAGCTTGAAGGTGCACATGATGTGAAAGTTGAAGTAGTTGAATGTGCTTCTATTCAACCCTCCATAGTGCTTAAAGATCTACATCTTGGTGAAGCCGAAGAGGTTAAAACTACATTGTTTCCTATAGTTCATAAAGTTCAAGATGAGATTATACTGATTCCACGCATTGATTTTGTTATTTCAAATGAGTTTGATGTGGTGGAATTCAAAGTTTTTCTTTTCTCTGTGCTCCCTAAGGTGATTCCAGACTTGAAGCAAGTGTTACTTGCCAACATTCTACTCCTTCAATGCTTTAAAACTTGAGGTCAAGTTTTCTCTAACCAGAAGAGAATGAAGCGGAAGACGCAAGAAGATTATTATTCAGTATTATTTATGTTTGCAAGTCAATTGTATTTTTATGTTTTAGGTCCTAGTAGTTTATTAGGCTATTAGTATTTTTATCTGGAAGCAATGTTATTTTTGTAATAAGGCAATTAGGGTTTCCTAGCCAATTAGAACTAGGGTCTAGCAATCCTTTATAAGCAACCTATTATACTTCTTGAGGAGATAGTTGATATTTTGATGAATAAAAAAAAATAACCGTTTGGTCTCTTTTGGTCTGGTGCTAACTTCAGGTCTACCCTTGGTGTTGACTCCTACTGGTTTCCCTACTTGGTGCTAACTCCAAGTCAGGCCTAGGTGCTGACTCCTAGGTCATATCTCTTTATTTTATTGTTATTTCAGTTTTGTTCTGGTTGTCTTGCGTCAACACTGCCTGTGTACCAAGGGATTTTTGTATCTTCCATTTTTATTTGAATGAATCATTATTTACTTATTACCCCCCCCCCCCCCCCCCCACAAAAAAAAAAAAAAAAAAAAGAGTGTGATGAAGAAAAAGCATCATTATCCAATTAATGAGCTTAGGGTTTTACAATTGGTGTCTTACACATGGACTTCTTCAATTCCTATCGGTTGTTCATTTAGCACATGTTAAAGATGGTTATTCCCATATTTAACAAAATGCATCACTATTCAATTAATGAGCTTAGGGTTTTACCATTGGTGTCTTATACATGGACTTCAATTCCTATTGGTTGTTCATTTAACACCAGTGTTGGTAAAAGCGTGGGGTGCACTTAAGCGCAAAGGTCTCTTGGAGCCTAGGTGCAAAGCGCAAGTGCACCTCTGATTGAAGTGCAGTGCACATTTTAAAAAAATAATTTAATTTATTTTAAAATAATTATTAGTGAGAAATACAACTATCAAATTATCATATAAATTGAAATAAAACATTTCATATAAATCATATAACATTTAGATAAGCCCTACTTTTGCAATTTTAACACAAAAAATGCAAGTCAAGTCATTTTAATTTTTTTTGGATCAACTAGATATGAGTACTTCCATGTAATATCCTTTGTTAAATCTTTGATAGCCATAATGCCCCATGACTAATCACTAATATTAGTTAATAATTTAATCACCTAATGACTATAAGTATATAAGAGATAGTGTGCTATGTTCAACATCAACTATTAAAGTAACCAAACAATTACGACACATATATATTATGTCATACTTTTTTCATGAATGAGCTAAGAATATCAGGACATAGCAATATGGTAATTGGTACCAAGCAAATATTCAAAAGGGAAAAAATAGAAGAAGAAGAAGAAGAAGCTTGGTGGGTTACTGTTTCAAGGAGAAAAAATCAAGAAAAAAAATAAAAAATAAATAGACAAGTTACACTTAAAATATATATATATATATATTTGGATAATTTACACTAAAAAAATGCAAAATCAATGGTTTATATTAATAATGTCAAGATCCTATAGTTTTAATTCAGTTTTGGTTCTCAGCCAAAAAAAAAAAAAATTCAGTTTTGGTTTTTTTTTTTTTTTTTTTTTTCTTGAAAAATATATATTTTTTAAAAGCGGACTTCTTTGAATGTGTCTCACTTTAGAGGCAAAAAGTGTTGGAGCCTTGAGGCTTTGCGCTTAAGCACACTTTTGCCAACACTGTTTAGCACATGTTAAAGATGGCTATTCCCATATTTAACATGTGTTGAATGAGCTCCCAACTGATCTATTTAATCGTCGCATGTGCTAATTATCCATGCATAGGCTACAACTAACTACTCTAATTAACTATACTAATTTGCCTTGTTACATGAGATAACCCTATTCTGGAATTCCAACTTGAGTTCCCAGCTTGTCATTAATCTTCAGAGACTGCTGTGCTAATTTGGAATCAATAGGAGTGTCCAGGGCTGATCGGCACTTTGGTCCAGGAAGTGCCAATCTGCAGCCTTGAAGTGTCAAATGGGGAAAAACTTTCTGTACTAAAGTGTTGTTCAGAGCTTTGGCTTAGTGATTCTGGATCTGCTTCAGTTTTGCTACTAAGAATCCCCCCCCCCCCCCCCCCCTCTCTAAACTTGCCCTAAGGTGAGGGAACTTCTGCTGCATCTGCTGGAGGTTCTCTCAAGGTACTTCATCATCATGAAGGCCTTTCCACTTAACAAGTTCCTCGGTGATGGTTTGGTTTCACAACTTCTTACTCCAGTGTTGCAAGACCTTATTGGGCTTGGGGACAAACTCAACATCTTGAACAAGAGCAGGTAGGATTGTGGAGGGAGTAACATTCTTTTCAAGCTTCGGCTTGAGGCATGACACATTGAATGTAGGATGAATTCAAGAATTGTAATTTCAATTAGTAGGCCACCTTCGCAATGAAATCATTTTTGTGGCAATATGGTAATTGGTGTTGTGCAAATACTTGGCTAGGGTCAGCCATTCCATCTACAAGTTAGGCCTATCACAAGCATGCAACAAACGCCATCGGAAACAGTTCCCAAGAGTTTTAATTTTCATAAACAAACATCCTTTGGTAAATTAATCCTAGAGTATATGCTCTATTTATCAAAAAATAAATAAATAATCCTAGAGTGTATCCTCTAATTTCAGCTTTTAGAGGGACATTCTAAGCATAACCATATTATAGAAAAACAAGGGGAAAAGAAATAAAAATGGAAGTGATGCATTAGGTACAACCATGCAACGTTGCATTTGCAGTTGGTCAATAATAGTACTTTTTAAAACATTGTGCCTTCCTCTCAGGTAAGTCAGGTCAGGGCCCCTTGATTGTATCTCCTGCGCACAAAGGAAAAGAAACTCCTGAGATCTCATCTTCTAGCTTGCAACCAAATGTCACTGCTGATCTGCAACAGTTTGTTGGAGCTACCATGAATTTGAACCTATGCACCATTGCTGAAAGGCAAGCTGGGGAGGACAGAGGTGAGGTTTCACAAAGCCCTTAGCATTTTATTTTTGAAATCCATATTGCTATTTTGTTAGACCATCATTCTCTGCTTAAGATTTGGTTTTTGATTTTTATGATTTTCCCCCCTTTTTCACTTGCCAGGTTCATACTTTTTGTTTAGGCTAAAATGCACTTTAAGTTTGGGGTCACTTCTAAATTGGTCCATTGGCTTTCAAACTTTACAAGCTGCACACTTGACTATTAGAATGTGTCCCTTGTGCTATGGGCAGCCACATTTTCACCGTTTACCCACTTAAGAATGACTTTGTTTTTCTATTTTTCTGTCCAATTTTGAGTGGGTTAACTGCAAGTTTCTAATAGATGTTAATGAAAGGGGCAAACTTAGAGGGTGTATAAATGGTGTTTTAGCCATTTGTTTATGCTTCTTATGTGCATATGCAATTGCCTTTTGTGGCACTAACCTCCTCTTACACAAAACTAGATCTAAAAGGACATTAATTGGAGTATTTGAAGGTTTAAATATTCTCAAATTCTCACCAAATCTATGACATAATTTGCATAAATAAAAGACTGCCAGATTGAAATGTTGACTCATCACAACTACAGATTTTTTCAAGCATATATGTGTGCATTTGTGGGCAAAGTTCATTAGAGTTGCATGTATCTTTCTCAGATTGGTAGGTAAATGATTTCCATGTTGGCACTGACGTGTAAGACATTAATGGTATTTATGTCTCTAAGAGCCTTCTCATTTGGACCTGATTACAGTGAGTACCGAAGTCAGCCTTAATCAGCCCTCCATTCTATCTTCAGGACCTGAAACCATTATAACATGTAACAGAGGTTATTCGGTGGACGCTTCATATGGCTATGCCCCAGATACATTCTTCTCTACCCCTTGCAAGTCTGAAAATGGCCTATCTTCACATTCTTCAACTAATTTGGTTATGGACTCAAGTCTTGTGCCGCCAGCTGAAACAATTATCTCATCCTGTAAAAGGATATTTGTTCACCCGCACCTGCCAAACATGACAATTCCTAAGGGCTACACTATATTGCCCAAGAGTGATGATAAATGGGTTGCATTCTCCCCTAATTGAGACAGCAGGCTGACCAGTTTCGTTTAGTGATATTTATGTGCTCACAATTGTATATGCGACATTTAGTAACATTTGATTTGACCATCCTACACTGATATTTTCAACTTGCCATTAAAGATGGCATTAGCAACTGGAATAATCCTCTACATGCATTGCTGTCTTTAGTGAGAATGCAGTAACTGCTAATTGTTGGATTGATACTCCTCTTGGAGACACGGTAATATTGAGCAATCAATGTGAAATGGCACTATCGTCCCCTCCCCTCCTTTCCCAACAGGCTGCTTAGAACTTAAACAAATTTCAGTAGCAGGCAGGCACCCTCAATTATCTGGTATATGCATCCTTGTAATGTTTTTTTTTTTCTAATCCAATTAGATTCTATCACATAATTAATTAAATTTAATCCTTGAAGGAACCAATCATAATCGTACATGATCGACCTTAATCATACTAATCATTAGAATGCATGTCAACCGTGGATGTTTAATTCTCACTAGTCCTATTTAAGCTCATAATGTGTCATTTTTATTGTTAGGAGTTAGAAGTTAGGACTTCTAGATTTATTTTTAATTAAGCATCTGAAAATCTAATAGTAAAATTACAATTTTTTTCTTAGGTTGTGAAACAATGATTTTTCTCCTGAAGTGAGGTTAAACATAGTTGCAAAATGGGGTGTCTATAAAATGTACCTCATTAGCGGGCTTTGAATAAGCGAATGCTAATGTAAAAGAAGACATCAAATTTTGTGACCAGAGTTTAACCGAGGTGGATGGTGAAAGAATGTTAACAATGTTTAGACTCTCTTAACCGTGATACAATGGAGTTTGTGCTTAGCAAATTATAAATAAATAAAAAAAATATATATATATATATATATATACACAATGGAATTTTTTTAAGATGATTCTAGTCCAAACTAGTTGTCTCACAACGAGAGCTCAAAGGAAGTTGGGGGTATTTAGAATCTCTAAAATGTCTAACAAGGTCAATCTAAAACTTGATTTTCTATATTCACTTGATTGTTTAACAAGGGAAGCTCTAAATGAAATACATTCAGGCATATTAACTAAAGGAAATGTTTTCTAGAACAACTTTACCATTTAACCTAGGAACTTTAGGAGCGTGTTTGGTTTGTCAGTTTAAACACTAGTGTTCAGTGTGTAAACACTGAACACCAGTGTCCAAAACGAAAAAAGACGTTTGGTATGCCATTCCTGTTCATGGATTGTTTGGAAAACAGTGTTCAAAAATCAGTGTTTAAAATGATATTTTTGAAATAATCTCCGGCGTGTTTTTAAACAGCAAAAACTAGTGTTTTAGTGGCAATTGTGTAATTATCTTGAACGTGATATGGCCCACCTGATCAGACATCAAAAGCTTTATTGTCTCCTCAATCTCACCCATACAGTCCCAGCAGCATTAAAAAAATATTTTTTGAATAAAAAAATGTTTATTTCGGTCAAAGGTGTTAGTTTTTTTTATTTATTTTTTAAATCAAACACACATACCAAACACATTTTTATGTTTTTTGAACATTGAAACATGTTATTTAAACTATGATACCAAACACATTTTTTTGTTTTATAAACACTAAAATACGTATTTCAACAACACTTTTTAAACTATAATTTTCACATCTTTTTAAACAACAATTTTTGAACTCTATGACCAAACGGGCCCTAGGTCTTCGTAACTATATAAGATGTGTGATACCTAATTGTGTGGTTTGGATTGTTTGCGTATGTGTTGTGCGAGCATGTGTTGAGTCTCACGTCAAGATAGTAGTGGATCTTAGATTTATAAATGATTGCAATGAGCCCCAACCAAAGTGCCAATTTGGCACTTCAATAGTGCCATTTGGCACAATCGACAAATTTTCCTCTATTGCGTTTTTTTTTTTTTTTTTTTTGTTCATCCAAATCTTATTTCTTTTAAGATAAGACTTACCTACTACGTAATAGCAGACTCTTTAAGTTATCTTAGCTTATTTTTGAAACCACTTACACCTTAAAAAGTAAAGGAGGCACACACTATTCCCCTAATTTTTTAGAGGTTCTTGAAATTGTACAAGAATTTTGATCTTCACTAGATCAAATTTTTGTAAACTCTCTTCAATTTTTTTCTCATTTATTAGTACATTCCTCTTAGACAATAGAGAGATTATAACTTCACTACTAATTTCATTAATCTAATAGTTAATTTTATTTTCAAGATCTCTCACATTTCTAAGAGGATCCCCTTTGCTTTCATCACTATATGGCAGGAATATAACATATTTTTAATTGCTCGATTTGAATTTCTTACATGTTTTTATTGTTTGATTTGAATCGCTCACGTGATGAATTATTAGATTTATTGTCTCCCATGCTTTAGAATCAATATTTGTAAGATGTAATCTTAATCTAGGGTTACTCTTTTAAGAGTAATGCCAGAGATACAAAAGTGATGTAATGGTGGGTCTAGATAAAAACTTGGCCACATCCACAGTTTGTAAAAAATATTGTAAAATAGTTTGAGTATAGCATTACTTCTCTTTAAATTATTCATATATCTATTATTTTCCATGTTAAAAATGTTTTTCCATATATAATATATCTAGATCTAGTATTTTTATATCTTTTTTTTTTTTTTTTTTTTTTTTTTTACATATTATACATTTAGATCTAATATCTTATGTATTAAAAAAAAATTTCCATGTATTAAATTCTTCATTTTTTTTTTAAACCATATATTTTCTCTTCTAAAGCTATCTCTTTATTATCAAAAACTAGATCTAATATTTTAATGTATTAAATTCTTCGCTTCCTTAAACAAAAGCCAGATCTGATTTTTTTTTTCTTATATATATATATATATTTGGTTATAAAAAGCCATATCTGATATTTTCTTAATAAAAAAAATATGTTCTTTCACAAAATAATTCCAATTTAACAATTTCATTAATAAAGATGTTTTTGTTGCATAGTATAAATCCAGATCTAGTATTTTCTTCTTAAAAATACTTTATTTATAATAAAAATAGATCTAATATTTTTCTATTTATAAAAATATTTTTTTTCATGCATAAATCATAGATCTGATTTTCTATCTCTTAGATCTACTTTTCTATCTAATTAATCTCTAAATCTTAAAATTGACCTTTTCAAATAGATTTATGGATTTTGGTTGAAAGAATAATTCTAGATCTAAGAGAAAACCTAACATTTGAGTGTTGTGGTGGGCCTTCCTGTACTTTTGGGTTGGAATGCTTCCTACCGCGTTGTGGCCCAATAGTTTTGGGGTAGGAGAGTCGGGACTGGCTTGATTGAAACTCACCTCAAGCTAGCCTGTGCACAATCTAGGACCCCTTTGCTGAGATCTTGGTCACATGCCCATGGCAAAAGATGCTATCACAAAAATGTTATAGCAGGAAGGCATAATATAATAAAATAAGAAGAATATATTTGCTGCCAACCAAAGACAATGATTAAACCACTTCTTTAGTAAGAAAAACACAGTGATATGAGTACGTCAGAAATAGGTCAATGACAATAATAAAAGAAAAAGGAGTAATGTTAATGATTGATCAATCAAAAAAAAAAAAGGAATGGTTAGTCTATCGTGCTTGGTTCTTCAGGAGATTTAAGTCCAAGAAGGGAATCACTCTTCAATGTGGGCAATCTCACAGGGAAATCCTGCCATGGAAATTGCCCACTTTGAAAGAATGGGCCTAAATGGCTTATCCTTGAATCCTTTTAATCTTGCTAGAGAGTAGGCTATTGAGAAGGAGAGAAAGGAGTAGCCTATTGGTGCATGCCCCTATCTTGCTAGAGAGTAGGCTCTTGCTTCCTCACTCCACTTTTTATCCTCTCTGTTTTTCTATACTTTCCATTTTCTTTCTTATTCCTATATTCCCTCTTTTCTTCCTTATTTTCCGTTGTTTTCTTTCTTGCTATTTTTCTCACTTGTTTTTCCTTGCTCTTTGCTTGCATCTCGTTGTTCTTCCTCCTCTTGTTGCTGTCGTTCACTGTGCACAGCTAAGGCCTTTTTATACTGCTTGCCGTGATGAGTTTTACTGTTTTACCCCTTAAATACTTTTGGCCTGGCGTGGGTGTCCTTCCCAGACCACCCACTAGTCTGTTAGCTGCCCAGCCATCACCACTACTCTGTGCTGGCCGTACCACGTTCCATTCCCAAACAAAAGAGTTTTGTTTTATTTTCTTACTTTCCGTGGCATTCTCATCTGGATAAGGGTTGGGTATTCTCTCTTACTAACTCCTATGGCATGCACTTAGTGATTCCAGCTCATCTTTCTCTCTTTTGGGTGGTATGTCATCCCAACAGGACATTTCCCCTAAAAGAGCTTAAGCGGGAATCCTAGAATAGACTTCCCCCTTCTCCCCACCACCAGACCACATTTTCTCTTACCTCTAACCCATGACCCATCGCCCCTGTATTGGCTGGGTAAAAGTGGGTAGTGCCTGAGCCTTGTGCGTGCTCTACTTTCATGTGAGTCCATGGCTTGTCTGCTATCCATGTGTTTGCCATTGCCTGGGGGTTTGTCTGGTCTTTGCTACATGTTTTGCTACTCATTCTTAATCTCTTGTGGCATGGATGAGTCACTAGGTCTTCATTTTTGCACCCCGTTTCTTCTTTGGGTTGGGTCTTGCTTGGGTGCCTTTCTTCCTTTAGTTCGGACCCTATCTCTCTTTTCTTCTAGTTTGTGGGTCGACTAGCGTTCCTGCCACGCCATTTCGTTGCTTCTACCGTGTTACCACTTGACTTGTGCTAGCTAGGCCTCTTTTGGTCCTGCCACACACCTTTCTCTTATTCAATTCAGGTTGCCCAGTGTTTTGGGTTAATCCTCATACCATCTTGGGCTTCCTTGGCCTATTTCATTCCTTTGGGCATCCTCGGCCCGCTTTATTCCTTTGGGCATCCTTGGCCCATTCCATTCTTACATTCCCATGGATTTTTCCTACATCTTTTGGGCTTTTCCGGCCCAATTGCCATATCCTTTACTTTCGGGGTTTTTTGGCCTTTGTACCAACCTCATTTACTAATTCCTTTCTTTGGACTCCTTCGACACATTTTTGCTTACTTTCCATTTCTTATCATTCCCATGGACTTACTACTTCCTTCTTTGGGCTCCCTTGAGCCCGTTTGCTTTCTTTGAGACCTTTTTACTATTCCATAGGCCCGTGGACTATTATTCCTGCCATTCGAGTTTAATGGTTTTTTTCCTCACTTTGCTTATTCTTCTTCCTTATTCCGTTCTATATTGTTGGGTTTCTTCCTGTTATTGGACCTTCTTGCCAAAATAGGCAACAACATTTAGCCCCTTGAGCATATGAAATGCTCCTACGGCTCATATGCGAATAAAAAGTCTTTTCTCCTTCTTCTTCTCTTTTTTTCGCGGGTTTTTTTCAAACAGTGGGCCCCACTTCAATTTCTTTCTTGCCATGAACAGTGTTATCCCTTGAATTTCCCAGTTTAGCAGTTATTTTGAAACACAATTTTTGCTTCATTAATACGATGCCTATTTTCATTCCTCTTTTTCTTCACCGTGTCTTCTTCCTCAAACACCTTTACCCACCTATTCTGACCAAACATCCCGCCATGACACCGACGAAAGGCAAAGGTTCTTCCCACCGTAAGGGGAAGGAAATCGCCTCCAACAATCCTGCCACCAAAGCCGTAGGCGAAGATGCTCCTCTCTCTGAATCGAAACGCTCTGAGGAAAAAGAAGGGAGCTGCGACCCTAACAACAAGTGTGCTCCTCTCGTTGATCCGTGGTACGACACCCATGCCCATTTTCCGACGGTACCCAGTGACTACTTGCCTCCGCCATCGGGTTGCATGTGGCTCTCTATTTGCGGTCGCAACACGGAGGTATCTTAGGCCCCTTTGGCTTCTTTAATCCCTGATCTCGAGTACTTCTTCAGGTTGGAAGGAGTGGGTAGATAAAGAGTTGTCCAACACAGGTTTCATGGCGGCGTTATAACAGGCTAGCATGTTGAGGGCCATTGTTTTGTCGCACTGCCTGTCCAACTATAGGGACTTGTTCAATCTTTGCCATTTGGTCCACCGATGGTGCACCGCCCCACCCATACCTTCTTCCTTTCCTGCGGCAAAATCACAGTGACCTTGAAGGATATGGCAAACCAACTGTTGCTGCCCATTCTTGGCAATGTGGACCCAAGTGTTATGGAACTCTCTCCCGAGGAAAAGGCCATGGAGGCCGAGTTGTTCTCCAAGGCTTCTGATGTAGTTCACCGCACGGCCTTTGTTGTGTTTTAGATTTGTAAGTTCATCTTTGGCTCTCACCCTCATTATGTCGTAAACCCTCTTTATTTCCGATTAGCCATAAAGATATATGTCGGGGTGAATCTGCCATTGGCCCCTATGTTTCTGGGTCATCTGTATATGCAATTAGACGTCTTGCAAAGTGATGAGAAGTAGGCGGGTTCCTGCCATATAGTCACCACTTCGACCCATAGTACTATCTTGTAGCATCTACTATGAGAGTGTTGTGCTAGGCACTTAGCAAAGTGTAAGTCCGTCCGTTTTGCTAAGGAGAAGTACCATTCGTGTCTAAAGGTTATTACTAATTTTTGTGATCATTTTATATCTAATTTTCTGTTGGCTTACTGCTGGGTTGGGTTGACGCCGTTTGGGCATCCTGCTGTGGAGTTTTTTGATAAAGAAGTTGGTTTTTGTTAGAGCATACAGGAATCTAGGCGCTAGTTATACATGTGCTGACTCAGTCATAGGCCCCTTTGCTAACACTACTGGACCACCACCTCATTGACTGCCTTTGATGAGAGAGAGATTACTTACTAGGAAGCCACTAATGCTGGATGGCTGCCTTACCTTGCTGATGAGGGGGTTCGGTTTGTGCACTATTTCGCCAACAGAGTGAGGAGGCAGTTTGGGCTAGATCAAGACATTCTCAATGATTTCTCTGCCATTCTAAAGTCTGCTACTTCTGTCCGACCACTCCTGCAACATAGTGCCTTTGAGTTTTAAAGCAGGCGTTTTACAGTAGTCACCATTCCATGTTCACAAAGAGAGGGTATTTGCACAACCGTGATGCATGGGTATTGGCAGGCTGTGATGACTTCATTTAGGCAAGAATTATTGGGTAGCTATGGGTTTTCTCTCATTCCTCCTGATGGTCTCCATGCTATCATCTTTGCCAGCCTTCGGTTACTTCTTCCCACCAAATTTGTGGTGGCGTATGCTAGGAAGCAAAGTCGATCTACTATATTTGAGTGGTAGGCAAAGGAAAAGGGGTGGTACTTGTATGCTGGTGAGTATCCCACGAGTTGGGAGAAGAAAGTGTAGGTTGTGAACCTTCCTACGCCTGCGAAGAAGGGCTCAGTGGCTCAATCCATCAAGCCTAAGTCTGCCAAGAGAGGTGATGACTCTTTCGAGACTTGTTCCGACATTGTTCCCTATGAGGGCAGCCTTCCTCCCATGGGTAATATAGTCCTTAAGGGCTCTCCTCCTCCTTCTGCTCATACTCATTCCAACAAGCGCCCTACTGCAGGCAAGAACAAGCCTGCTGCTCCACGGCCATCCACAAATGCACCCCCTTCCAACAGGACCCAAGGCAGTAAGAGGAAGACGAGGAAGACATCTCCACCACCTTCGTTTGCCACTACTGAGAGGAGAGTATGTTATCTCTAACCTTGCTTCTTCATTTCTTTCTTATTTGTAAGGCCTTCTTGTAGCCAACCCCACATGCATACTTATTTATCTCCCTTCTCTTTGTTCCTTTTTTTTTTCTTGGCAGTCTAAACATAAGGAGAATACTTCTGCCACCCACCTCATCTTACTTGACGAGCCCGAGCTGAAGGTATATCCTTTCCTTTTGCATGTATTTCCATTGTCATGTGTTATCATATGCCCTGTTCCCCCCCCCCCCCCCCCCTTTTATATATATATCACCACTTATCCTACACTCTTTTCTTTTTTTTCTCTTGTTTTCAGGCTGATCCTGAGCCCCTTTCTATTTATCACCCTACGACTGAGGAGGTCTCTGCTGCCATGGGCATACCCATGGAGGGTTTCTTTGATGGGGCGGACATAGTGGCTGAGGCCATGGCCTCTAATTCTTCTGCTGCGTAGGGAGCTCCTGCCGAGACCCCTATTCCTTCACCTAAGCCTATCCCTGTTGAGGAGAGTGTCCAAACTGAGAGGGTTAGTGAGTCTGCTTCTATTCCTACCAAGATCCTTACTCCTTATAAAGGAGTTACTTCTGCGACTGCATCTCAGATTGGGAGCACTTCTCCTGCTACTCCTCTTGTCATTTCAGCCAGCGATCCTTTTGCAGCTTTATCTCAGGCCGTGAAGGATGGCTCTTCCTTAGTGGTCACTCCCTCGTCTATTCCCAGTTCTGCCACCCGTGGGCCCAATGCGGATTTATCTTCTGATGAGGGATCTGAGGAGGTTCTCAAGGATTCTAAGGATGAGCTCGTCATGAAGAAGAGGGTCTCTGATTCTAACGAGGATATTGGTGGTGAGCACGAGACTGAGGCCATAGGCATGTGTCTCTTACCCTTGTTAGACCTTTTCTTTTCTCTCATCATTTTTTTATAACTTCCTGATGTAATTCTTTAATTATCTTGTATGTTCATTCCTTTAGCTATAGATATTCTCAAGGAGCCTAAGACTACAACAGACACTGCCACACCCACAGCCCCCACTTTTGCAATTCCTACGGGTCTTGATACTTTCTTTCTTTTTTTCAAATCTTCCTTAATCTCCATTACAGATTCATTCCTTCGTTTTGTCCATCCCTTATGTTACATTTCATGTTTCTCTCCAGGTTCGACTCTTATTGAGGTGCCTCCATTTTCTCAGTTTGAGGTTGGCAGCAACTTTGCCACAGTTCTTGATCCAGTGAGTGAGGCTGCTACTTTCTTCACCCGGTTTGACCAACTTGAGACCAACGACCTTGATCCTGCGGATTTCTAAGGTGCTAGGTCCCCTTATGTTGATTTCCATGGCTTCTGGGTCCTTAAGAAGTGCATTTCCCGTTTGAAGGCAATATAAAATAGTCGTAGGGACTTCATGTAGGGGTTTCCTTTTGGCCGATCCACGAGGGAGCACTTCCTCAAGCTATTGGGGAAGCGTGATGAACGATACTGAGCATAACTTCATTGAAATTGTGTCTACTGAGAGGATTCTGCAATGGAAGGCTGCAGTTCAGGAGTTGATCAAGGTTGGCTTTGTAATGGAGTTCCTACTGGATCACCTGCAAGAGATTCCTTAAGCCTTCTTTATGAAGAAGGTTCAGCCTGCTATGGACCCTATAAATGCTCGCATCGAGGTTTTAAAGAAGGAGGTGGCAGACCTAGAGGCACATCGCGAGCTTCTCCTTTCTGGTGTTGCTGGCCCTAGCCACTTTGGAGATCAGACCCTTATCTCAAGCCTTTGATGAGACTTATTACGTTATGTAGTTTCTTGTTTATTTTCTTTCCCCTATGTTTATCTTCTTCTCCTTTCATTCTACCCAGTACATTTTCTTATTTTCTCTAGCACTTGTTTGATAAGTCTGACATGACTTATACATTTTGGGTTTGTAATCTATTATGATACATCTGCTACTACATCTGCTATGGCTATTACTTATGATTATGATACAATATGTTTTTTGCTAATACTCTATAGTCTTCATTACTTTTCACAAGTGAAAACATACTACAATACTTTCTTGTGATACCATCCCTAGTAAGGGCGATCACTTGGAAAAAAAAGAAAAAAGAAAACTAAACAGGAGAAATGAACAACTACACAATGTCTCTTAGGTATAATATCGCTTTAGCCATTTGCCGTTAATGGGGTCCATTAGATCTTTTCCATCCATTAGATCTTTTCCATCCATCTGGGCCAAACGATAATACCCACTTACATGTGCTTCCCTTATTTCAAAAGGTCTTTCCCATTTTGGGGAAAATTTAGATGGTCCTACCATACATCACCTGACGTGATCTACTGTTTTCAGCACAAGCTGTCCTTCTGCAAACACCCTTTCCTTGGTTGTCTTGCCATAAGCTTTAGTCATTCTTTGTCTGTATCTGCGGCTACACTCTTAGACCTCTTCCTTTTTTTCATCTAATCCCTCTAGGTCCTCGCATCTTTCTGCCACGAAGACTTCCTTCTCATTTTCTTTCTTTCGTGCCTGCATGATCCTTAAGAAAGGTGTCATCACTTCAACTAGGCTCATCACCTCCATTCTGTAGACTAAGGGTCCGTTTGGGAGGAGGGAATGGAATGGAATGGAATGGAATAAAAGGAATATTTTTAGAATATTATTCCCTCCTCTTGTTTGGGAGTTTTAACGGAGGGAATGGAAAGTCCACTCCCTTGTTTGGGAGTTTAAGTAGGAGGGAATGGAATGGTTAGGAGGGAATGCTCATTCCTTCCTTTTCCCTCCAAACTTTAAATTTTTGTTCCCCTCAAAATTGGGAGGAATGAGAGGGAATGAATTTAGGTTTAATGAAATTTTTGTTAAAACCCCTAAATACCCCTTTAATATCAGCCATTCTTTTCTCAATCAGCCGTAAGAAAAAAAAACATAGCTACACGTTATTGCCTATTTGCTACAAAAGTGAAGCTATTGCTGTTTCATGAGACACCATTGAAGCTACTGCTATTCATCAATATAGTTACACGTTATTCTCTGCTGCAAGTTTTGTTTACTGCTCACAAGTAAGTCTTTCTTTTTATTATGTTTCTACAGGTTCTGTTATGTTTGACTCCTATTTCATGCCTTGTCATATATTTTCTATCTTTGTTTCTTGAACAATTATCATTGCTTCTACGGGTTATATTGCTTTGGCAATGAGAGTTCTACACGTTAGCTAATTTTGTTCTCTAGTTGCATACTTCATAATTATGACAAGGTTGTTCTACACATTAAAGAATGTGGTGTGGATTTGTGTGAGGAACTAGTTTTATATATTTTGGGCTGAAATACATTGATGTCTTGGGATTGTGGATTGAGATTGATTCATTAAAAAAAAATATATCAAAACCAAAACCAAAAAAGAAAAGAGAGAAAGAGAGTGTTGGGATTTAGTTTGAGTTGAGCGTGTAAGGTTTGTTTATAAGCATTGGTAGTGTTTATAAATCATGTCATTAATATTGCAATGGGATGAATGTGGCCACGTTGAAATGGTTCTTACTAATTCATATACTTATTGTACTGTTATTTTTAAGTTATCTATTAAAAAACTAAAACAGTTTTTTGTATATAAGATAACATATACATAAAAAATGACTCATTACACTTGATCTTTCACAATAATTGAAATTGATTTTTCTCATACCACTACATTTCTTAAGTCTTTTTTTATTATTAAAACAATCTTCTACCAAACCAAGTTTAAAATTTTCTCACCACTTCAGCTCAAAGCAGTAGGTCCGTAGCCATTGGCCCAACGAGTCATTATACAACTTTTCAAATATGTTGTTATATTTTTTACACTTTTTCATGCAGCTTTGGGCGTATTGGACTTAGATCCAATATCAAAGACTGAAGCCTACATATTTTTGATGGAAAATCCAACATATAAAGAAATGTTCTTTGGTTGCCCAGATCATGAGCGCAAATGTGTCTTATTGACACTAATGTCAAGGCCTAAAAATTAAAAAAGTGTAGGATTTTTTGGCCAACCTTAGTTTTGAAATTGATTATGTTATTTTGTTTTGTTTTGGCAAGACTCATTATCGGAGTTTTTTTTTTTTTTAAGATATTTGTTTGCATTGTTAGACAATATTATTTTTTTGAGAATAAATATGTGATGCGTGAATTGCTTTACAACAGAAAAATATGTATAACTTGTTTTTTAGCTACAATAAAATTTTATTTTTTCCTTTAAAGAAATTGGGAGATGGAGATGTATTAAATTATCAAATCCATTGTAAAGCACACCAGCCAAAAAAGATCCAATCTAAAACTAGCAGCCCCTAAAAAAATTTGCAAATTGAAATTAAGAAATTGTACTATTGTCAATTTTTCATGCCATTATCTTTATCTGTTAAATTATTGATTAGCGTGATGCAATCTATTCACCTTGACAAAACTATATTGTAATTCAATAATCTAACACAGACCCAATTGTGGCTAACTAGTTTCACATCATCCACTAAATACTAAACATTTCAAAGCCATTATAAGTTCTCATTGATTATTTTTTATGTTCTTTAAAATGAGGGGTATAATAGTAATGTTATTATAAAATGATTTCATTCCATTCCTTCCAATGTCACTTCCAAACGGTGCTACTTACTTTCCATTCAATTCCATTCCATTCTATTCCTTTATTTTATAACATCCAAACAAGATTTTTAAATTCTATTCCATTCCATTCCTTTCCCTACTAAATCCATTCCATTCCATTCTATTCCATTCCATTCCTTTAATGATCATTCCATTCCATTCTATTCTATTCCTTTATAAACTCCCAAACGGACCCTAAGGAGAAGGGGGAAAACCCCGTGGCAGACTTGGGTGAGCTTTGGTAGGCCCAAAGGGCGTCTAGCAGATGCATTTCCCATCCCCCAGTATATTCTTGGTTCATCTTGCAAATGATCTTGATGAGAGTTTTGTTTGTTGCCTCTGCCTGCCCATTCCCTTGAAGGTAATAGGGTGATGATCGGTGGTGTTTAATTTGATAAAATTCTAACATCCTTCTCACCTCACTATTGACAAATGATGTGCCATTGTCGCTGATGATCCTATGAGGTACTCCGAATCTAATAATTATGTTCTCTTTGATGAAATTTGCCACGGCTCCTCTTGTGGCCTTACGAAGTGGTATGGCCTCCGCCCATTTGGTAAAGTACTTTGTAGCCACAAGGATCCATATGTACCCACGCGAGGGTGGATTAACTGGGCCTACTAAGTCAAGCCCCCAGGTGTAGAAGGGCCATGGGATGACCATGCTGTGTAAACTCTACGGGTGAGTGTGAATCAGGTTGGCTTATACTTGGCAACTGTGGCACTTCTTCACAAATTCTACTATGTCTTTCTTCATGGTGGGCCAATAATATCCCATCTGTAGTAGGCACCGGTATAGCTTTTTCTTCCCTTAATGCTCCCTGTATTCCCCTGCGTGTACCTCCTTTATCATCTCTCTTGCTTCTTCGGGACCCAAATATTGTAATGGGTTCCCATCATACCCTTTCTTAAAAAGGATTCCCTCATGCAAAAAGTAGCGTGTTGCTATCCTTTTGAGCTTATACTTTTCACTATGCTTCTGTTGCAAGATACCCTTTGTCAAGTATTGTACAAACGGACTTCTCCAGTCTTCGCTGGTGAAAACAGCGTATCTCTCCTTGTCTGCTACAAAATGGTAGGCCTCGCATTGGGTTTAGAATAAGTCTGCATCCTTACCAATGCTTTGCCAATAAAAACTTGCTCTTTGGAGTCTGTGGTAAAGGCTGATTTCTCCGTAGAACCCTCAGGTTCTGCTATGCACTTCCTTCAATTTTGTTTGGGCTTCCTCTTGCCCCACACATCTTGATAGTATTCCTCCCAGCATCCTGCGGTACAATTCTCCTTTCACCAGGGTATAGTCCTTCAGTGTTTTCAAATCTGTCATATTTTTTTCTTTCATTAAGGCTTCCTTTATGGGAATCCTCCAATCCTCCTCACACCTTTCTTCTTGGAACCTTTCCTTCAATATTTCAACAATAGGCTCCTTTCGCTTGTTGACTTCAACCTTAGTGTTGCTTCCTTCAAATGCTATTTATGATCCTAACGTGGCCAACGCTTCAACGTACCAATTCTCACTCCTTTGAGCGTGTTCTATTTCAAATGTTGAAAATCTTTCCTCCATCTTCTGGGCCATCATCTTGTACAGAGTCAAACTGGGTTCCTTCAAAGAGAAACTTCCTTTAGCCTGGCAGAGCACTAAATTGAAGTCACCTATCACCTTCAAATGCTTGATCCCCATTTCGAGGGCTGTAGCCAACCCGGTGAGATAAGCCTCATATTCTACGGTATTATTTTAACAAGAAAATTCCAACTTGAACGAGAGCACCACAGCTTCTTCCCTTATATGATAGAGGACTATTCTCGCGCCTCCTGAGTAGGCAGTGGAAGAACCGTCAAACTTCATTACCGATTGCTCTTCAATTACTTCTGTTGTGGCTACTTCCTTGGAACTTTGTCATCCAGCGGGAATTTCTCTTCTCCTAGGAATTGTACTAATAAATCTGCTATAACCTGAATCTTCACTGTTTTGGGCGTTCCCGCCTTCAAATCATATTGTGACAATTGTAACAACCACTGGGATATCCTCTCAGAAAGGATTGGCTGTCGAAGCAAAGCCTTGATTGTATGGGACTTTGTCATCAACCATATCTCATAAGATAGGAAGTAGTGGCGCAACATTTGTGATGCGTATACTATTGCCAGGCATGCTCTTTCGGCTCTAGGGTAGCGGGTCTCCGCATCCTGTAGAGCGCAACTCACGTAATAGACTGGTTACTCGATACCGCTTTTATCTTCTTGGGCGATCAAAGCACCTATGGCATAAGGGCTAGAAGCTAGGTAGAGCAACAATGGCCTCTTGTGGATTGGGGCTTGCACTGTAGGGAGGTTCATCATAATCTACTGCAGACTTTGAAAGACTATCTGTTGTGCCTCTCCCCACTTGAAGCTTTGTCCCGTCTTGAGTAATTTGGCGAATGCTGAAGTGATTAATGCCAAGCCAAGGATGAACCTTTGGATGTAAGAGACCTTCCCCAAAAAACTCTTCAATTCCTTCACCATGGCAGGAGGCTTCATAGTTGCTATGGTTGTAGCTTTGACTGGGTCCACATCTATTCCCCTATTACGGACCAAGAATGCCAAGAATTTTCCAGAAGACACTCCAAAAGCACACTTGAGGGGATTCATTCTCAGCTTGAAAACTTTGCATCTTTCAAATGCCTTTCTCAACACTTTGACGTGGTCTTCGCATTTCTTTGACTTTACAATTATGTCATCCACATAGTCTTCTAGTTTATGATGCATCATGTCATGGAATATGGTGGTCATTGTATGTTGGTAGGTTGTGCTTGCATTTTTCAATCTAAAAGGCATCACAGTGTAGTATAAATTTCCTGTGGGTGTTCTAAAAGCAATTTTCTCTGCATCTCTTGGAGCCATTCGAATCTGGTTATATCTACTAAATCCATCCATAAAGGAGAACATGGTGTTTCCTGCTGCAAAGTCTATTAGTAGGTCCATGTTTGGCAGTGGGAACTCATCCTTTAGGGAGACTCAGTTGAGATTTCTAAAATCTACACAACACCTTATCTGCCCATTCTTCTCCTTTACTGGCACGATATAGGACAACCATCGCGAGTGCTGGATGGGCTTAATGAAGCCAGCTGCTAATAGCTTTTGCACTTCTTTTACTATCCATCTATTTTAGTATGAAACACTCTGGTAGGCTTAGCCTCGGGATCTACGTTGAGTGTGTGCATTACCAATCCTGGGTCTAGCCTAGACATCTCACTGTAGTCCCAGGCAAAAACATCTATGAACTCTTTCAACAACAGTATCAGTTCTGACTTTTCTTCCTTTGTTAGTTTTGAACTTATCGAAATGGGTCTTGGCCTCTATAGGTCAGTGCCCAAATCGACTTCTTCCAACTTCTCTTCTGCTACTATCTGTGTATCCTTTTTTGCTACAATTCCTTCCTCTTCTTTCACATTCCTTTCTTCTTCCAAATTTTCCTGAGCTACATAGCACACCAAACTTTTATGCTGCGACTCTTGTCTGGGACCCCCTTACAGATCGCAAGAAGGCCCCGCATACTTTCATAATTTGTAGATTATTCTGCCAACAGGGGTCCAAACCCTAACATATCATGGTGCATCACTTGCCTCCAAAGCAAGCACTTCTTTCCTTTTCTTTCTTTGTACTAGTAGCCCTCTTAAATCGGGCTTTGGGTTATCTTGAATATCCTCCCATCTTGGGATGAAGGCGCTTTGTGGTTTGGACACTAAGCTCTCACCAGACAGTGCCCATTCATTATAAAACCTGGTTTCTACCAAATGTGCTTCTGCTTGCTCAAAGGGTGACGAGTTTGCCGCTATTCGTATCATTCTACCGTTCAACCTTCCCTTTACGCATTGATGGTAGGTCGATGGGATCAACCGATGTTTATGCAACCACAACCTTCCTAACAATATTTGATATGAAATTTCCATTTTTACCACATGAAAGCTAGCCAAAAAGGCTATTGGTCCCACTTTCAACAACAACTAAATGTGGCCTGCAGTATATTCACCTCTTCCCCCAAATCATGTTACCTCCATTAGGCACCCCTGTATTTTTCTTTCTAAAATTCCTGTTGCTTGCAATGTGCCCAGCGAAATGAGGTTTACGGAAGCACCTATATCAACCAAGGCCCTTTTGATGGGGATTTGGTTTATGGAAGCCGCCAGGTAGAGGTGCCTTCTATGATCTGAATATCGCACTTCCATATCTTCATCACTAAAAGTGATCTTGTTTGTGTCCTGTAAGAGAACTTTGTCAACTCTAGTTTCTGCCGACAAGCACTCTATTCCTGCTCTTGAGGTAATGCTCACTAAGGCCTCTGTGGCAATTCTTCGCTCATTTACTATGAGTTCCAACTGATTAAACAGGTTCTTGAACCTAGAACTCTTTT